>OX419335.1:27973690-27988690 GCA_948470475.1 Galaxea fascicularis | reverse complement strand
ATACACTTTAAAGTTTAGAGTTACATAGCTTAAGTGTTGTATAGTTTCTTTTACAATGTTGGATATGGATTCTTATTATATGGAGGAGAGTGTTTTACTGGGAACTAAACCACTCGTAGATTCCATACGCCACTTCATCCGGGACGCGAGTGTCGTATTTTCCGTATGTCACTTTTGTGAGTGTCGTATCGTTCAATGACGTCACGATTCCCATCTTTTGCTTTTGTTGAATTTGTTGTCTCCATATAATAAAAAGAACATTACACGTTGGCTCGAAGATATGAATTTTATGTTCTCGTGGCAAGAACAATATCTCTCGTGAAATATTGTTGTTCTTGCCGCTCGAACATAAAATTCATATCTTCTCGCCACCGTGTAATATACTCTATACATTGACTTCTACTATCTAGAGCAATTCTAGAATTATATATTATCTTCTAAAGTCAGTACCTTAACGTCTATGTTCCAAAAGGCCACCCCTGGAGGCTTACAGTAGTCTTAACTGTAGAAGTATTATAGTGTTCATAAGGTGTCTCTGGGACTATTAGGTTACAAGAACCACTAGAGGCATCTCCGTCAACCGTGCTTTGTGTTGTTTACTTACTCAGTGTTGTGTTTCTTAAGTGTTTATGATTGCTCGTTGTATCGTGCGATGTCATGCCCGCTGCTAATGTTGTGTTTTCTGATTATTAAGATCAGTCACAAAATCGTTTATAATACTGAGTTTCGGTGTGATCCGAGCATAGTGAAATTTGTTCCCCTGAATAAAATAAATGTATTTTTTTTATTTGATGCACGTATGAATCGACAGAATCATGGATTGATCAACAGCCACGACTTAACCCCAAGCAAAGTTGGGTTCTTCCTTATTTCTGCTGATTATTCCCCTCTCGATAATGTAGATTTTTATACGAACTTAAGTAGTGTGATGAAAACAGATTTTCCTGGATTGCGTGACTACCTTGATTACATTCGAAGAAATGTGAACCTCAGTATAAGAGTAGTTTTCAATTGAGTGTCGTACAACCAAAGCCAAAGTCAAAGCAATTACTCTGGCCAATGGCAACAGACGCAAAAAGCGCGATAAACCAATCAGAAATCGAAGCAATTACATCCGGTAACCGATTCAAAGAGCGGGAAAATGCGCACTTGCAAGTCGCGATTGATTAATTGGTTGAGAAAGTGGCACGAATTTTGCTAACCAGTGGCACAGAGCACTGGAATTAACGGACCCAAGCAAACGAGAAGTACTTTCCACACTTAACTGAAAACTACTCTTGCAGTCATGGACAGCTGTTTCGGTCATACTATACTGAGGCCTCGGTCCATTTAGCATGCCATAGCTAATACCAAGAGATTATCAAGGTAAGAGAGTGAATCCGCCATATAGGTCCTCTAACTAAGGTAATCCCTCTTAATCTATTTTTAGACATAGTGCCCAGTTTTTTCGCGGATATTACTCGCGCGTTGCGTGGATGTTTTCGAGGAGGATCTGAATATGTTTCGTTTTGTTTCGTTTCAAAGCAAAGGAAAACCGTTAACGCTGTTCGGATGTCTTTTTTGATATTTCGATTACGAGCAAAGGACCTTCGTCTCTCGGTATGTTACGAAACTTAATTAGGAGTTTAAATAAGAGTCTAATGTCGCCTGCACAAACAAAATTACAACTGAATGAACGGCAGAGAAATTAGTAGGCAAACGAGTGAAAAGCAAACAAACGCCCAAACATAAGCTAGCCGCAACCGAACAAACAGATTGTCGAAACTGCTGGAAGACCCTCTCCCCAAGTAGCAAAACCCGTTTAAGCAGCAACGGCAACAAGGGAACATCGACTAAAAGCACTTAATATTCAAATTGCGAATTTAGCGAGAATTTACATCCCTTCACTTTGCCTACGCTGTCAGAAATATCTCACACAGAATATGTAAGACAGCCCCAAAATTCGAAAAAGAGATTATAAAACTGGCCGTCGCATAGTTCACGTTTTCTGGAATATGCAGAATAAGGCTATTTCACGTTGTTGTTTTGTGACCTTTTGTAGACAATGGCAATGAAATGAACAAAGAATTATAACGCAGGCTTACACAGCCATTGTACTCATTGACGTTGCCGTTAAAAGTTTGCTTAATTAAACGTCCTAAAACCGTATAAAGAGCACAGCCAAATGAGCACAAAACAAACCAAAGCCTGGCCGACCAAAAAGACGGCCGAGAGTTCAGAAAACATCTCTGTTCTGAAACGAAATTGAAACATATAAAATGACGTTCCCGCCATTTCTTCTCGCTTCGACCTGCTGTCCACGCATCGCGCGAGTAGCCTCCTCGGAGGAACTGGGTACAATGTCTAAAAATAACTTAAGAAGGATTACCTTAGTTAGAGGACCTGTATGGGGGATTCACTCTCTTACCTTGATAATCTCTTGCTAATACCCAGGCTCTGGTTCCCACAAAGACATAAGCTAATTACGAGAAATAACAATTTGTCGGTCCAGGGGCCCGTTTCTCGAAAGTCCCGGTAACTTAACGGGCCCACAAACCATATTTTGAACTCGAAATCTCAATAAAAATAGGGTGTGTTTTGACCTCAAATGAAGTCCATTTTGTTTCTTTAGCTGATAACTTAACAGTATAATTTTCAAAACCTTTTAAACTTCCATCTGGAATGGAAAACAAAACTGCTTAACGGACCCGGTAATTACAAGGAGCTTCGAGAAACGGCCCCCAGGCCAGAAGGTGAAAATAAACTCTCTTATCTACCTATTACTTATAGTATATCTACCTTCACAATTGGCTCCGAAAAAACCATTTGCGCAAACACACAGGTAACTTCCACCCAGATCAATGCATGTACCTCCGTTTTGGCATGGTCCTGGGATGCAATACTTTATACCTTAAAAATAAGCCATAACTTAAATAAAATTTGTAAGTTTTCAGCCTTTTCATTCTTTGTTTTAAGACTAAAAATTTTAAACGTTAAGTCAGCTTTCAACATCTTTACCGATTTTACAGCTGCTCCTGGCGCATGAACAAACTTTCCAGATCAACAATCACGACGCTAACTTTTTGTCCCCTTCTGAAGCATTGTTAGTTGCCTTTATATTGTTGAAATACACAAGGAAGGTATAAAAATCCCTTCCAATTTAATAAACCAGAATTTTGTTCAGCTAAATCTCAACAAGCATCAAGCCTTGGACAAGCGCTCAAGAGCACATTCGTCTATGTCTTGCAATAGAATGCAAACATAGAGTATAAGGCCACATGACAGCGTTTTTTAACATCATAGTCATCATCATTATTACCCGAATTGACACTTATTGCGTAATTTTGAGAATTTCACTGTGGGAGATCCAACTGAACTGCGAAGGCTCAGCTTCCGTCAACGTAATGCTAGTACAATGTTTTAAAAACTATCAATTTACTTTCCAATAAAAACAACAGTTGCTGTGATAAAAATAGGAAAAACCTAATGAAGTGAGAAGCCAGCCTGTGTGTTTATACACAATACATTTAAAGTGCAATATACGCCGGTAAAAACAACATTTACCTTTCAAAGTAAAAACGATGTAAAAAAAAGTACCAACGAACAACCAAAGAAAACTTTGAGACCGACAGGAATCAAAACATCCCAATTTTACTTCAAATGTGTTTTATGAAAAACATTTTTGCAGTTTTGTGTGGTGATATTCACATCCTTTGACAGAACAGCTATCTTCAGATTTGTCAACCGTCACCTTTTTCACAGTCGTTGCCAGTGTATCCCGATTTACAGTCACAGCGGTAACTCCCCACAACATTGACACATGTTGCTCCATTCTTGCATGGACTGTACAAACACGCATTTATTTATGAAAATAAGAGATGAAAAAGTGACAAACAAAGGCCCAAAACTGGCCGACCTGCGCACTCCGTCAAGGGACCTCAGTTGAGGCGGCTGTTGCCTATGCTCTGATACCACTCCTCCTCTGACGGGATGTTGCGCTATCTAAGAGCTATCTTTATCTCTCTGGTTTGTGTTTTAATTAAACACTTTTCGCGTAATAGTAAACACTAAAAATTTGAAACGTTTAGTCAGCCTTCATTAAGTCTTTACCGATTTTATACAACTGCTACTGGCGTATGGACAAACTTTCCAGATCTACAATCACGACGTCAACTTTTTGTTCCCTTCTGACGCATTGCTAGTTGCCTTTATATTGTTGAAATAAGCAAGGAACGTATAAAAGTCGTTTCCAATTTAATAAACCAGCATTTTGTCCAGCTAAATCTAAACAAGATCAAATCTTGGACAAGCGCTCAAAAAGTGGAACACCCCGTCGCCATGTAGAGTTAAATATTGTTTAAAAAAAGACATAAGCTTGACTCTGTGGCAAGCTTCGGCCTGTAATACCTCTTTAACTATTTGGAAACTAAATTTCCTGTACCACTCCTCCAACGACGCAGCACCGAAGTTACTTTGACAATAACCCAGCTAACCAAAATGAATTATCAATCACACAATCATTTCTTCAATCGTCACCTGTTTCACAATTTGTCCCGTTGTATCCAGAGTTACATTTGCAGCGGTAACTTCCCTGAAGATTGACACATGTCGCTCCGTTCTTACATATACCTTTCGCACATTCGTCTATGTCTGGCAATAGAATGCAAACATAGAGGATTAGGCCACATGAACGTATTTTTTGACATGAAATATCATTGTCATCATCATTATTACCCCCATTGACACTTATCGCGTATGTTTTGAGGATTTCATTGTGTGACATCTAACTGAACTGCAAAGGCTCAGCTTCCGTAAGCTTAATGCTAGTACAATGTTTAAAAACTTATCCATTCATTTTTCAATATGAGCAACAGTTTTTGTGATAAAAATAGGAAAAACCTAATGAAGTGACAAGTCAGCCTGTGTGTTTATACACAATGCATTTACAGTGCAATCACGCACGCCGGCAAAAACAACATTTACCTTTCTAAGTCAAAAAATATTAACGAACAACCAAAGGTTACTTGTAAGACCGACAGGAATCAAAACATCCCAATTTTACTTCAAATGTGTTTTATGAAAAACATTTTTGCGGTTTTGTGTGGTGATATTCACATCCTTTGACAGAACAGCTACAGTATCTTCAGATTTGTCAACCGTCACCTTTTTCACAGTCGTTGCCAGTGTATCCCGATTTACAGTCACAGCGGTAACTCCCCACAACATTAACACATGTTGCTCCATTCTTGCATGGACTGTACAAACACGCATTTATTTATGAAAACTAGAGGCCGTATTGGCCTTCACTCGGGCTTTTCGAGTGGCAAATGGATGTTGTGGATGATTTCCGCGCAGCCTAATACAGTATATAAAATTATACATGTATTTTGTGACTCAAACTCGATTCGTTAAAGTATTGGGCTGCCTGACACTGAGTGTCAACGTCGAATCGAGGCTCTCCTTCTTTTCCTCCCTCGTTGTCGAGAAAGGCAACGATGACAAGAAAGGAAAAGAGAGAGAGCCTGGGTTCGAGGTTGTGTGAGTGTGTGCCAGTACAGTGGAAATAAACACAACAGGACCGTGGGAACGAGGCTCGCCGGAATCAGTCTGTACAAAGTTATGTAGCCTTGGAAGCGCGCATTTTGAAAGGTTTTGATGCAGCCATCCTCAGGAGTAAGTATATAAGTTTTAACCGAGGAAACTTGAACTTGGAATTGAATGCTGAATATCTTTCAGAGTGATAGCTAATTTAGCTTTTTTCAAGTAATGGAAACTCTGATGGTCGTGATCATGGACATTGTTGTGAGCGCTAGCAATTCCGGCATAGCCCAGCACACACAGATACTTTTTTGTACATGTTTCGAATTGTTTTGTCAGATGATAGTCAAGCTTAATAATAAAGTGTGACTGTTTAGAGGTTATCTACCTTGAATAACAGATAAACAATGTGGTCTTATGGTCACCATAAGAGTTATTTATTATAGTTCGATTGTAGTTGTGCTGGCATGTAGTAAGCTTATTCATGTTAACATTGTGGTCTGCTATTAAATGATAATTACATAGTTTTGTTCCCATAGCATTCTGGCTACCATTGTGCTCTAGTTTCCAGAAGATGATAGTTCTGTAGCTACAGGTGCTGTCACATATTAAGTATTCAAGCTAACATTATGGACTTAAGTCATCAGCAGGGACTGATACTGTAGTGCTATGTGAGCACTGTCATATAGTATTCAGGTTAACACTGTGGTCTGCTATAGGATGATAGTTCTAGTTATGCTGCCATAGCATTCAGGCTACCATTGTGCTCTAGTTGCCACGGATAGGATGACAATTTCACTGTAGTTGAACTGTCATACAGTGTATAGTATCCAGTCTAACATTGTGGTCTGCTATACAGTGATAGTTCTAGTTGTGCTGCCGTAGCATTCTTGCTACCATTGTGCTCTAGCTGCCATAAGATGACAGTTCCATTGTAGTTGTGCAGTATGTCATACAGTATTTTGTATTTAGGCTAACATTGTGGTCTGCTCTAAGATCATAGTTCTAGTTGTGCTGCCATAGTATTTAGGCTACCATTGTGGTCCAGTCACCATTAAGACATGAGTGCTACTGTAGTTGCAAGGACTGCCATATGGTTTCAGGTTGATATTGCAGTCTGCTCAGTACAAGATGATAGTTGTTATTGTGCTGCCATTCAGACTGCTATTCACAGTGGTCTGCCATAAGATGGTCAATAATTCCACTATAGTTGATCTGCCATAGCATTCAAACTAGAATTTTTGTTCTTGGCCTGTTATAAGATGCCTGTTGTAGTTGTACTATAACTACTGCCATATAGTATTCAACTGATTACCATTACATAATTGTAATTGTTTGCCAGTGATGTACATGCAGATATTCTTGTTATGAAGTGATGATTAGGATGTTGTCCATGTTTATGTACATTTTCTTGGAGCTGTGTTGTCCTTGTGTAGTATAACAGCCTGAAAGTTCAAAATGAGAGTAGTATGTCAGCAAAATGATAATAGCAGCAAGACAAAGGGATTTGCTTTTTCAGCATTTTTTTTTATCGAAGTGTTGGGGGTCATTGATCAAGGAAACATAGCAAAGCAAAAGGATCCAAAGTGTTTGTGAAAGACAAATTGAAAGTTCAAATCATTACTAAACTAAGAAGAATGTTGTGGACACTAACTTTTTCTTGTAATATTACATTGTAATTTCAGTTGACTGCAACTACCGCGGTAATCACGGACGCCATGAACCGTATTGTCTAATGCAAATAAAATCTCTGAATGCTAAATCCTTGGTTGATCTTTACCTTAAAGTAGCCCCTTCATCCACAGGAGCGAATCACAATGTACAGTATTTTAATTTTATTTGGTATTTGTAAACCTTACCTGATAATGTTGGCAGCAGCATTTTTGCACCTTTGAACAAGGTGCAGGGGCACTCTAAGGTGCCCAGTGGTGAATATTTGGGTATAATAATTATTATTGTTATAATACAGATTTTGAGTTGATTCGGCAAATTACAGATTTTCATTTCTTTTCGCAAATTACAGTAATCCTGATACGGCTGATACATGGCTAAAATAGTGAGAATTGAATATGGGAAAAGTCAAATTGGTCAAAGTTACTTATCTGTGATGATAACTTGAACAGCATCATGGTCACTGTAGTAAACAGGAATTACAGAGTGTTCAACTCCATGACATGATCTCACATAAACATGGTCTAGTAAACTTCCAGAAGAAATAAACGTAGGACTTTGTACCACTTGTGTATAGTTGAAAGAATTCATCATTGCTTTGAGTGGCTTAACTTCGTCATCATTAAAGTAGTTTATATTGAAATCACCAAGGATTATATCAATTTCATTAATAGTTATAATATTTCTAAGACCTTCTACATATTGTAAAATATTGGAACAATGCTTTCTATATAATAGAAGAAGTGTTGCACTGAATTTATTTGTATGATTAAGAATATCAAACTTAGTTGCATTTATTCCTGGGAAATACTCAGATTCCTTTATTTCAATGTTATTTCTAATGCAAAGGGCTAAACTGGAAAATCGGTCGTAAATGTGGTCGTGCCTGTACAATGTAAATGGTTGTAAATTAATTTTAATGTCATTGTCATTGCTTTGGGGCAGAAGCTGTGTCTCTGTTAGAGCTATTGCATCACTGCTATTAATATTTGAATCAAACTTGATAAATTCAATGCTGTGTTTCTTGAGAGATCTAATATTAAGAAGAGTTACAGTCATCAGTTTTTGTTTCTTTATTGAGAATCGAGTTGAATTACAGGTAGCTTCAATGTTTCTTAGTCTATCATATTCTTCACATACTTTTGGATTTGTTCTTACATGTCTATGTTCAATTTGGCCAAGTACATGAATCCCTTGTAAGGTTCTAGATCGACTTATTGCAACATATACTTGCCCATAGTTGAAGTACCTTTGTTTCAATAGATCAAAGCTTATGACAACTTTGTCCAGTGTAAGTCCTTGTACTTTGTGTACAGTGCAAGCATACGCCAGTGTTACAGGAAACTGCATTCTTTGTATTTCCGGTGATGATGGTTTACCAGGTCTTACCTTAATTCTTGCCAAGATAGGTTCAATTGGTACTAGTCTGTTTTGTTTTGCAAACTGGTTTTTGCTTTTGTCAATTAAGGCATTTCCAGCTGAAGAGTCATCAAACTTGATATAAATTATGGATGGTTTGTGTGTGATTTGATTGACCTCTATTTTGGCAATAGTATCCATTTGACCATTAATAAGCCTATCTGCTATGTCAATATTAGTGGTGAGCATGACTCTGGCTGTTTCCTTTACAAGGATTTCAAAATCCAGTCCACCAGTTTCTGATCTTCCTCTAGTCAGTACCCTATCAATATCTTGTTTTGAGACATTGGAGGGATATTGATCTGTTGCTTTAAGTTGATGTAGAGGTTTAGGTATTTCCTGTAATTTTGCATTGTTATGTTGAGTAACAGGACTGTTCTCAGCCCATATATGCAGAACATCTGTTGGGTAGTTATCATCTGATGCACTGATTGACCTGGACTGGATACACTGAATATCTTCATCAGTCTGTGATCCAATTCTGAATCTGTTTAATAGTTCTGTGAATGGCTGGTCATCTTTTTGTCTCATTATTTGTATGAGCTCAATAATCTTAAACACATGCCAAGGATGATAGAGGTTGAATGCATCATTCTTGAAGTCTTCAAAAACAGATTTCCTACGTATTGGTGGTAGTTGGCACAAATCACCTACAGCAATTATACTTAGACCAGCAAATAACTGGGAGTTAGAAGTTGCAAATATTTCTTTTAATCTTTGGTGAATATGAAGAAGAGTAGTATTAGATACCATAGAAATCTCATCTATTATTATCAGCTTGAGCTCTGATAATGATAGTCTCATCTGAGTTCGTTTCTGATCTGACATAGCAGGTACTGTATCACCTGTATCTTTGGGTATTGCTAAAGCAGTATTTATAGTTGTACCATCAATGTTAATAGCAGCTACTCCAGTAGGTGCTAGTAGTAATTAAGACAGGATTCTTCTCAGGATTTGTAGTACCATATCGAAAGGTTTTCACTACAGTATGATACATTGTTTTGATCAAATGACTTTTTCCTGCACCAGCACCTCCAGTAATAAATAGGTGAATTGGCTCAACTTCCTCTGATGTCAGGCTGTTCAAGTTTTTCTGTTTATTTCTACACCACGATAGGACTATGTTGTATGCTTGACGTTGCTTTTCATTTAAAGATCGAACACATTCTCTCAGTTGGTCATCGGATATTTCAGCTGGTTGATGGTGCACTGTTATTCCAGTTGGGCCTCTGTTTTCATTAGTTTGTGAGCCTTCTGTGAGATGTGATGGCAACTGTTCATTGAATGACTCTTCTAGTATTGATTCATCCTGAGTCTCTGATTGTAAGTCTGCATTTTCCTGGTCACCACTGGAATCATATGAGTGAATTACATTGCCTTGGTTGTTTCTTAACCATTCTAATGCTTCTGTTACTGCTTCTGCATAAGGTTCAAACTTTTCTCTGTTCTGTTCTACTGTAGCTTGAACATCAGGTTCATAGAATTTAGATGCATATGTTTTATCACTACCAACAAGACATGCTTTATCTCTCCATGGATAATACAACATTAATAAATGATGGAAATATTGTTCAGGTTCCTTTCTTTTATTCGGTCTGTGATACCTTATTACTGCTTTAATTTTTCTCCGTTTCATTTTCTCATGAGTGTTAACGAGTCTTATCTCATTTGGTAGTGTTTGAGTATCCATGCAATGTTGAGCTTCAATTGTATTGTCTGTCAGAATTTCTGGTTGAGCATCAACAGTTTCAGCATTGTCTTTTCTATAGTCCTTGTGATAGTAAGCAGCAAACTCAGCTAAACACAGGTTTTCCACAGCAGCGATAAAAACTGGTCTAATACTGTATCGTTCTATGATGTTAGATTTGAAGATATCAGTGCTGTCATCATCAAGCTCATCAAGTTCTTGTTGTGTTTTTGCAACTCTCACTCTTTTGTCTGGTAAGTCTGTACTACTGAACACTGTCGCTGGGAAAATCTTCCTTAACCAAAGTTCAGGCATACATCTGTACACACATTCTTGTGAACTAACTTCACGGGTGGACAGGAATGCAGCACCTATTTTTCTCAAGCTATCTCTGACATTCATGTTAGCAGCTTTAGCTTCTTTTGCAGCATTCATAATTGCCTGTGAGCACTCAGTTTCATCCTTTGTAAAATATGAGCATACATAGGTAATGCACTTATAATGGTCAAACACAGGTTGCAAGTCCACGTTTGCTTCAAATCCCTTTATTCCAGCAATAAAATAGTTATTGATGAAGCAGCTATCAACAGGTCTTTTGAGGTGCAGCTCATAGTTAGAGTCTGGTGAAATTGACAGAGCTGAGTAATATGCTTCCTTAGTAATGCCTACTGAATTGAATATGTCATCTTCAGACAGTGAAGCATCATAGCTGGACTTGCTTGGATTTAAAATGTCATCGATTTTTTGTTTTACTAAAGTTAGGATTTCTTTATGCGTGTTCAGCAGGTTAGTTTTTAATGTTTCACCTAGTTCATCATTAAGTGGTTCCGCTACTATTGTTGTCTTACTAAAAAACTGACCAAAATTGAATCTGCATTTAATGTTTTTATACTTTCTACAGGATCTAGAATGACTATGTTTTTGATATGTTTTCACTAAATTGTGTAATTCAGCATCAT
This sequence comes from Galaxea fascicularis, assembly GCA_948470475.1. Classification (NCBI taxonomy): domain Eukaryota; kingdom Metazoa; phylum Cnidaria; class Anthozoa; order Scleractinia; family Euphylliidae; genus Galaxea; species Galaxea fascicularis. Next base: position 27,977,437 of record OX419335.1, on the reverse strand, counting down.
CTTCCTCTTTTGGTAGGTAGGCTTGTACATGTTGATCTATATAGTCAATGTAGGCTTGTTTGTTGTCATGAGTTAACTTGGGACAGTCTGATGTCCAGATTAGTGCATGTAGATGAGGAGAACCTCTCATCTGAAATTCAATGCGAAGTGCATAATATACTATTTTACCAATTGGCTTTGCATTCGAGAGTAAAACCTCAGTGAAAAATGTTTCTACTCTGTATTGGAAGTGCTTGGCAACTACAACAGGGTTTAGATTAAGCATTTCACATCTCTTGTCATAAGACAATGCCTCAACTTCTTCATTGGTCATGTTCATTCCTTGGGTTCTAGCAATGATTTGAAACAGTTCTGGCCATCTAAGGTCAGCACATGATAATGTCATGAACCATGTTGGTATTCCTAATTGTTTCACCATAGCAACCACTTCATACATAAACTTCTGCCAATAAGGTGGAGTGCCTGGAATTTGTCTTAAGAATAAATAAGCTTGGTCTTGACAAATAAGATTTTGCAAGCTTTGTGCATTAGATCGTAGTTGAGCAGCATTGACAGAATGTCCATGGACTTTTTTGAGGGCAATATTGATGCTATCTGAAACTTTTTTCTGCTCTATTATAAACTGTGCAAAGAAAAGATACTCTGGGTTTGTTGCAAATCTTCCACTGTGATGTAAGAGTCGTGCATTAAAGTATTTTACTGGTGATAATTTAACATCACGTTCAGCTGTGTACCCGAATTGTCCCTTGGAAAACAGTACTGGAAATGCTAGTTCCTCACTTTGTTTATCAGTCATAAATGAAAGAGGGTGTTTGTTTTCTCCAGGTGCAATATTGTAAACTTCATTACCTAATGACTGATTATTTACTGTAACAGGATAATTAGGCATGATGGACTGCAGACATGTCTCAATAGCTGGGGCACGATATTCATTTAAGGGATCTTCATTTTCTTCGTCATTGGTTTGCAATGTAGGGTTTTCTTTGTCAACTGTCGTTGAATCTTCATGATCCATGGTGTGTTTTTTATTACAATAATTTGTGCCATGAGCATTGTTTTGCATTGTACCTTTGTTCTCTTCACTCACTATTGTTGCAGAATCTGGATTGTCAATAACTTGACCTTCTGTAGAATCTGTGGATGTACTTTGTAGGACAGTGAGAGTTCTATCAATATTATCAATATTGATTTCTATGTCGTTGTACAGAGCATTATTTGTCTTAAGCCATTGGAGAGCTTGTAATATAAAGTGAGGCCTCACTGCTTGAAAGTACACATGTCCTCGGAATTGTAGTTTTCTTTTCAGTTTCAACAAAATGATCGATGCCTGATCGCTCAGGGGGACGAGGCAAAATGCTGCATGTCTGATCACATTCTACAGGCACATTACATATTGCACCTTTAATTTTTCTTTGTTGCCCTTTTGGCATAACAACAATCTTTTCAAATACAATTCTTTGGGCTATTAATATTTGCTCTAGTTTATTCAGTAAACTAAGTTCAACTGGTATTTCATCAACATACATATTGTTTACTACAGCTTGGCAGGGGACTCTACCTTGCATGACTTTTGAGTGACATGTCTTGCATATGTACTGTTTGCCATCAAATGATGTTTGAATGCTGAAAGTCTGTTGGTCTGAGTATTTAGTGCTAGAGAACTTTACAACTGATTTCTTATACAGTAATCTGTTAAATACACAACACACATAACATGGACCTTCTCTTATTTTGTTTTTAAACTGTCCAATGCAAAACTCTACAGTGGTTTCTTTAGTGTTTTTCTGTCTTCTCTTGTCAAGCATTTTCTGTTTAGCATTTGGTTCTAGTGAATTGTATTTTTCTTTCCTATTTTTTAGCAGTTCTAGTTTTTTTGAAGTCCCCATTGTGTTGTAATTTTGCACACGTTTATTAAGTAGCTCTTTCTTTTTTGCAACATCCATTGTGTTGTAAGTTTGTGCAAGTTTGTTAAGTCTCTCTTTCTTTTTTGTAACATCCATTGTGTTGTAAGTTTGTGCAAGTTTGTTAAGTAGCTCTTTCTTTTTTGCAACATCCATTGTGTTGTAAGTTTGTGCAAGTTTGTTAAGTCTCTCTTTCTTTTTTGTAACATCCATTGTGTTGTAAGTTTGTGCAAGTTTGTTAAGTCGCTCTTTCTTTTTTGTAACATCCATTGTGTTGTAAGTTTGTGCAAGTTTGTTAAGTCTCTCTTTCTTTTTTGTAACATCCATTGTGTTGTAAGTTTGTGCAAGTTTGTTAAGTAGCTCTTTCTTTTTTGCAACATCCATTGTGTTGTAAGTTTGTGCAAGTTTGTTAAGTCTCTCTTTCTTTTTTGTAACATCCATTGTGTTGTAAGTTTGTGCAAGTTTGTTAAGTAGCTCTTTCTTTTTTGCAACATCCATTGTGTTGTAAGTTTGTGCAAGTTTGTTAAGTCTCTCTTTCTTTTTTGTAACATCCATTGTGTTGTAAGTTTGTGCAAGGTTGTTAAATAGCTCTTTCTTTTTTGTAACATCCATTGTGTTGTAAGTTTGTGCAAGTTTGTTAAGTCTCTCTTTCTTTTTTGTAACATCCATTGTGTTGTAAGTTTGTGCAAGTTTGTTAAGTAGCTCTTTCTTTTTTGTAACATCCATTGTGTTGTAAGTTTGTGCAAGTTTGTTAAGTCGCTCTTTCTTTTTTGTAACATCCATTGTGTTGTAAGTTTGTGCAAGTTTGTTAAGTCTCTCTTTCTTTTTTGTAACCTCCATTGTGTTGTAAGTTTGGGCAAGTTTGTTCAGTAGCTGTTTCTTCTTTGTTTTATCCATGTTTTTGTAATTTTCAACTCGTTTGTTAAGTCGCTGTTTCTTTTCTAGAGGATCCATTGTTGTGGACATTTCTGCATAACGTGTTTTCTTCTCTTCTAATCTCTTTTTCTTGGTAGCAGGCTCCATACTGTCATATGTATGTTTCAATCTACATTTCTGCATGAGCTTCTTCCTTTCACATTTGTCAACACCACATGTGCAAGACAAAAATTGTATTTTATAATGTACATGTTCAGATTTAAACTTATTTTGTGCTATATTGGCAATTGCTTCAACAAGTGAAGAAATACCGGTGATGCCTTTATTTTGTTGGATTGCAGGTTCACAAGTGTCATCATATGTCAACAAAGAGAACGTATACTTTGCTCTGGCTGTTTGTCGAAAAATACATGTAATACAGTAACTTGAAAGCCATAATAAAAACCCTGTGTTTTTACAGTAATTGCCTAAAATCAAGGTTTCTAGTTTGCTCTTGGTCTCTTGTGAATTAAATGATAACATCCCATGACTTTGAGTATTGAGAACCACTGAGATCTCTGCTCCACAAACTTGAACACTGCCACATAAATCACCACAGGTTTGATGTCTGTCAATTTCCATGTCACAGTCAAACTTATCTCCATACTTAGCAATAAAAGCTAAAGTGCTGGCATTCCAATAACTTGCAGGTTTGATGAGTGAGTAACATATTGCATATAACCCGAGAGCACAAGATTGTTTACAGGAAGAATTTGTTACTTCACTGTCATTGCTTAAAGGTTCATTTATGCCATATTTGAAAACTTGCACTCCTCTGAGTTCATAAACTTCACCATTTGCATGTGCTCCTTGGAAATACTGTACTAAGTTTTGAATGGATGGTACTTCTAATAGCACACAGGTACCCTGAGGATGGCTTTTACCATATACATCTCTAGCATGTGAATCAAATATTTTAAACTTCCCTGTA
>OX419335.1:27953690-27971190 GCA_948470475.1 Galaxea fascicularis | reverse complement strand
TAAAGTATACAAAAGAAATGAAATACTGGTGACAATAGCCATTAAAGTAAAAACGTTACTTGCATCTTCGCTTCGATGCGTGGGTTCTTCATCACCCAACATGGCCGCTTTCCTGTTGCTGTTGTTACTACTGCTGTTCATCTTTGTACCTCTAATCTCATCATCAACGGGTATCTTCTATTCGCCAGCACCTAAACTGTTCGTGTCAAAGTTTCCACCCAAGTTCGTCAAGGAACATTTGTCATTGGTAGTCAAAGTTTGTGCACTTTTTGTACTCATTGATAACTCATTCAGCTCATTTGATCTCATAATACTTCTGACATTTGCTGCGAGTTCGCGGAACGACCCGTTTCGAAATGTACGCTCACCATCATCATTTAGTGTGGGTCTACCGCGAACGGCGTGTGCGTTTGTAAGTGGTTTGAGCGTATTGGATACGACACCGTTTGCCATAACTTTAGACATGTCAAGTTTTTCCTTTGAAAATCCGTCGAGGAATCCACAATTGTTTCGAGCCTTGCTTTTCAATACACAAGACAAGCGTAAACAAAACGTAAAAAGGTTTTTACCGGGTTTGACAAGTTCATCGTTAGCGCCTGCGCAAATACGCCGGAAATGAGGTTTCTGGAAAACAACGAAGAAAAAAAAAAAAAAAACAACAAAGAACGGACGACAGATTTACACTCGGGCCTTCCACAGGAAGCCCGAGTAATAAGAGATGAAAAAGTGACAAACAAAGGCCCAAAACTGGCCGACCTGCGCACTCCGTCAAGGGACCTCAGTTGAGGCGGCTGTTGCCTATGCTCTGATACCACTCCTCCTCTGACGGGATGTTGTGCTATCTAAGAGCTATCTTTATCTATCTGGTTTGTGTTTTAATTAAACACTTTTCGCGTAGTAGTAAACACTAAAAATTTGAAACGTTTAGTCAGCTTTCATTAAGTCTTTACCGATTTTATACAACTGCTACTGGCGTATGGACAAACTTTCCAGATCTACAATCACGACGTCAACTTTTTGTTCCCTTCTGACGCATTGCTAGTTGCCTTTATATTGTTGAAATAAGCAAGGAACGTATAAAAGTCGTTTCCAATTTAATAAACCAGCATTTTGTCCAGCTAAATCTAAACAAGATCAAGTCTTGGACAAGCGCTCAAAAAGTGGAACACCCCGTCGCCATGTAGAGTTAAATATTGTTTAAAAAAAGACATAAGCTTGACTCTGTGGCAAGCTTCGGCCTGTAATACCTCTTTAACTATTTGGAAACTAAATTTCCTGTACCACTCCTCCAACGACGCAGCACCGAAGTTACTTTGACAATAACCCAGCTAACCAAAATGAATTATCAATCACACAATCATTTCTTCAATCGTCACCTGTTTCACAATTTGTCCCGTTGTATCCAGAGTTACATTTGCAGCGATAACTTCCCTGAAGATTGACACATGTCGCTCCGTTCTTACATATACCTTTCGCACATTCGTCTATGTCTGGCAATAGAATGCAAACATAGAGGATTAAGCCACATGAACGTATTTTTTGACAAGAAATATCATTGTCATCATCATTATTACCCCCATTGACACTTATCGCGTAAGTTTTGAGGATTTCATTGTGTGACATCTAACTGAACTGCAAAGGCTCAGCTTCCGTAAGCTTAATGCTAGTACAATGTTTAAAAACTTATCCATTCATTTTTCAATATGAGCAACAGTTTTTGTGATAAAAATAGGAAAAACCTAATGAAGTGACAAGTCAGCCTGTGTGTTTATACACAATGCATTTACAGTGCAATCACGCACGCCGGCAAAAACAACATTTACCTTTCTAAGTCAAAAAATATTAACGAACAACCAAAGGTTACTTGTAAGACCGACAGGAATCAAAACATCCCAATTTTACTTCAAATGTGTTTTATGAAAAACATTTTTGCAGTTTTGTGTGGTGATATTCACATCCTTTGACAGAACAGCTATCTTCAGATTTGTCAACCGTCACCTTTTTCACAGTCGTTGCCAGTGTATCCCGATTTACAGTCACAGCGGTAACTCCCCACAACATTGACACATGTTGCTCCATTCTTGCATGGACTGTACAAACACGCATTTATTTATGAAAATAAGAGATGAAAAAGTGACAAACAAAGGCCCAAAACTGGCCGACCTGCGCACTCCGTCAAGGGACCTCAGTTGAGGCGGCTGTTGCCTATGCTCTGATACCACTCCTCCTCTGACGGGATGTTGTGCTATCTAAGAGCTATCTTTATCTCTCTGGTTTGTGTTTTAATTAAACACTTTTCGCGTAATAGTAAACACTAAAAATTTGAAACGTTTAGTCAGCTTTCATTAAGTCTTTACCGATTTTATACAACTGCTACTGGCGTATGGACAAACTTTCCAGATCTACAATCACGACGTCAACTTTTTGTTCCCTTCTGACGCATTGCTAGTTGCCTTTATATTGTTGAAATAAGCAAGGAACGTATAAAAGTCGTTTCCAATTTAATAAACCAGCATTTTGTCCAGCTAAATCTAAACAAGATCAAGTCTTGGACAAGCGCTCAAAAAGTGGAACACCCCGTCGCCATGTAGAGTTAAATATTGTTTAAAAAAAGACATAAGCTTGACTCTGTGGCAAGCTTCGGCCTGTAATACCTCTTTAACTATTTGGAAACTAAATTTCCTGTACCACTCCTCCAACGACGCAGCACCGAAGTTACTTTGACAATAACCCAGCTAACCAAAATGAATTATCAATCACACAATCATTTCTTCAATCGTCACCTGTTTCACAATTTGTCCCGTTGTATCCAGAGTTACATTTGCAGCGGTAACTTCCCTGAAGATTGACACATGTCGCTCCGTTCTTACATATACCTTTCGCACATTCGTCTATGTCTGGCAATAGAATGCAAACATAGAGGATTAGGCCACATGAACGTATTTTTTGACATGAAATATCATTGTCATCATCATTATTACCCCCATTGACACTTATCGCGTAAGTTTTGAGGATTTTATTGTGTGACATCTAACTGAACTGCAAAGGCTCAGCTTCCGTAAGCTTAATGCTAGTACAATGTTTAAAAACTTATCCATTCATGTTTCAATATGAGCAACAGTTTTTGTGATAAAAATAGGAAAAACCTAATGAAGTGACAAGTCAGCCTGTGTGTTTATACACAATGCATTTACAGTGCAATCACGCACGCCGGCAAAAACAACATTTACCTTTCTAAGTCAAAAAATATTAACGAACAACCAAAGGTTACTTATAAGACCGACAGGAATCAAAACATCCCAATTTTACTTCAAATGTGTTTTATGAAAAACATTTTTGCAGTTTTGTGTGGTGATATTCACATCCTTTGACAGAACAGCTATCTTCAGATTTGTCAACCGTCACCTTTTTCACAGTCGTTGCCAGTGTATCCCGATTTACAGTCACAGCGGTAACTCCCCACAACATTGACACATGTTGCTCCATTCTTGCATGGACTGTACAAACACGCATTTATTTATGAAAATAAGAGATGAAAAAGTGACAAACAAAGGCCCAAAACTGGCCGACCTGCGCACTCCGTCAAGGGACCTCAGTTGAGGCGGCTGTTGCCTATGCTCTGATACCACTCCTCCTCTGACGGGATGTTGTGCTATCTAAGAGCTATCTTTATCTCTCTGGTTTGTGTTTTAATTAAACACTTTTCGCGTAATAGTAAACACTAAAAATTTGAAACGTTTAGTCAGCTTTCATTAAGTCTTTACCGATTTTATACAACTGCTACTGGCGTATGGACAAACTTTCCAGATCTACAATCACGACGTCAACTTTTTGTTCCCTTCTGACGCATTGCTAGTTGCCTTTATATTGTTGAAATAAGCAAGGAACGTATAAAAGTCGTTTCCAATTTAATAAACCAGCATTTTGTCCAGCTAAATCTAAACAAGATCAAGTCTTGGACAAGCGCTCAAAAAGTGGAACACCCCGTCGCCATGTAGAGTTAAATATTGTTTAAAAAAAGACATAAGCTTGACTCTGTGGCAAGCTTCGGCCTGTAATACCTCTTTAACTATTTGGAAACTAAATTTCCTGTACCACTCCTCCAACGACGCAGCACCGAAGTTACTTTGACAATAACCCAGCTAACCAAAATGAATTATCAATCACACAATCATTTCTTCAATCGTCACCTGTTTCACAATTTGTCCCGTTGTATCCAGAGTTACATTTGCAGCGGTAACTTCCCTGAAGATTGACACATGTCGCTCCGTTCTTACATATACCTTTCGCACATTCGTCTATGTCTGGCAATAGAATGCAAACATAGAGGATTAGGCCACATGAACGTATTTTTTGACATGAAATATCATTGTCATCATCATTATTACCCCCATTGACACTTATCGCGTAAGTTTTGAGGATTTCATTGTGTGACATCTAACTGAACTGCAAAGGCTCAGCTTCCGTAAGCTTAATGCTAGTACAATGTTTAAAAACTTATCCATTCATGTTTCAATATGAGCAACAGTTTTTGTGATAAAAATAGGAAAAACCTAATGAAGTGACAAGTCAGCCTGTGTGTTTATACACAATGCATTTACAGTGCAATCACGCACGCCGGCAAAAACAACATTTACCTTTCTAAGTCAAAAAATATTAACGAACAACCAAAGGTTACTTGTAAGACCGACAGGAATCAAAACATCCCAATTTTACTTCAAATGTGTTTTATGAATAACATTTTTGCAGTTTTGAGTGGTGATATTCACATCCTTTGACAGAACAGCTATCTTCAGATTTGTCAACCGTCACCTTTTTCACAGTCGTTGCCAGTGTATCCCGATTTACAGTCACAGCGGTAACTCCCCACAACATTGACACATGTTGCTCCATTCTTGCATGGACTGTACAAACACGCATTTATTTATGAAAATAAGAGATGAAAAAGTGACAAACAAAGGCCCAAAACTGGCCGACCTGCGCACTCCGTCAAGGGACCTCAGTTGAGGCGGCTGTTGCCTATGCTCTGATACCACTCCTCCTCTGACGGGATGTTGTGCTATCTAAGAGCTATCTTTATCTCTCTGGTTTGTGTTTTAATTAAACACTTTTCGCGTAATAGTAAACACTAAAAATTTGAAACGTTTAGTCAGCTTTCATTAAGTCTTTACCGATTTTATACAACTGCTACTGGCGTATGGACAAACTTTCCAGATCTACAATCACGACGTCAACTTTTTGTTCCCTTCTGACGCATTGCTAGTTGCCTTTATATTGTTGAAATAAGCAAGGAACGTATAAAAGTCGTTTCCAATTTAATAAACAAGCATTTTGTCCAGCTAAATCTAAACAAGATCAAGTCTTGGACAAGCGCTCAAAAAGTGGAACACCCCGTCGCCATGTAGAGTTAAATATTGTTTAAAAAAAGACATAAGCTTGACTCTGTGGCAAGCTTCGGCCTGTAATACCTCTTTAACTATTTGGAAACTAAATTTCCTGTACCACTCCTCCGACGACGCAGCACCGAAGTTACTTTGACAATAACCCAGCTAACCAAAATGAATTATCAATCACACAATCATTTCTTCAATCGTCACCTGTTTCACAATTTGTCCCGTTGTATCCAGAGTTACATTTGCAGCGGTAACTTCCCTGAAGATTGACACATGTCGCTCCGTTCTTACATATACCTTTCGCACATTCGTCTATGTCTGGCAATAGAATGCAAACATAGAGGATTAGGCCACATGAACGTATTTTTTGACATGAAATATCATTGTCATCATCATTATTACCCCCATTGACACTTATCGCGTAAGTTTTGAGGATTTCATTGTGTGACATCTAACTGAACTGCAAAGGCTCAGCTTCCGTAAGCTTAATGCTAGTACAATGTTTTAAAACTTATCCATTCATTTTTCAATATGAGCAACAGTTTTTGTGATAAAAATAGGAAAAACCTAATGAAGTGACAAGTCAGCCTGTGTGTTTATACACAATGCATTTACAGTGCAATCACGCACGCCGGCAAAAACAACATTTACCTTTCTAAGTCAAAAAATATTAACGAACAACCAAAGGTTACTTATAAGACCGTCAGGAATCAAAACATCCCAATTTTACTTCAAATGTGTTTTATGAAAAACATTTTTGCAGTTTTGTGTGGTGATATTCACATCCTTTGACAGAACAGCTATCTTCAGATTTGTCAACCGTCACCTTTTTCACAGTCGTTGCCAGTGTATCCCGATTTACAGTCACAGCGGTAACTCCCCACAACATTGACACATGTTGCTCCATTCTTGCATGGACTGTACAAACACGCATTTATTTATGAAAATAAGAGATGAAAAAGTGACAAACAAAGGCCCAAAACTGGCCGACCTGCGCACTCCGTCAAGGGACCTCAGTTGAGGCGGCTGTTGCCTATGCTCTGATACCACTCCTCCTCTGACGGGATGTTGTGCTATCTAAGAGCTATCTTTATCTCTCTGGTTTGTGTTTTAATTAAACACTTTTCGCGTAATAGTAAACACTAAAAATTTGAAACGTTTAGTCAGCTTTCATTAAGTCTTTACCGATTTTATACAACTGCTACTGGCGTATGGACAAACTTTCCAGATCTACAATCACGACGTCAACTTTTTGTTCCCTTCTGACGCATTGCTAGTTGCCTTTATATTGTTGAAATAAGCAAGGAACGTATAAAAGTCGTTTCCAATTTAATAAACCAGCATTTTGTCCAGCTAAATCTAAACAAGATCAAGTCTTGGACAAGCGCTCAAAAAGTGGAACACCCCGTCGCCATGTAGAGTTAAATATTGTTTAAAAAAAGACATAAGCTTGACTCTGTGGCAAGCTTCGGCCTGTAATACCTCTTTAACTATTTGGAAACTAAATTTCCTGTACCACTCCTCCAACGACGCAGCACCGAAGTTACTTTGACAATAACCCAGCTAACCAAAATGAATTATCAATCACACAATCATTTCTTCAATCGTCACCTGTTTCACAATTTGTCCCGTTGTATCCAGAGTTACATTTGCAGCGGTAACTTCCCTGAAGATTGACACATGTCGCTCCGTTCTTACATATACCTTTCGCACATTCGTCTATGTCTGGCAATAGAATGCAAACATAGAGGATTAGGCCACATGAACGTATTTTTTGACATGAAATATCATTGTCATCATCATTATTACCCCCATTGACACTTATCGCGTAAGTTTTGAGGATTTCATTGTGTGACATCTAACTGAACTGCAAAGGCTCAGCTTCCGTAAGCTTAATGCTAGTACAATGTTTAAAAACTTATCCATTCATTTTTCAATATGAGCAACAGTTTTTGTGATAAAAATAGGAAAAACCTAATGAAGTGACAAGTCAGCCTGTGTGTTTATACACAATGCATTTACAGTGCAATCACGCACGCCGGCAAAAACAACATTTACCTTTCTAAGTCAAAAAATATTAACGAACAACCAAAGGTTACTTGTAAGACCGACAGGAATCAAAACATCCCAATTTTACTTCAAATGTGTTTTATGAAAAACATTTTTGCAGTTTTGTGTGGTGATATTCACATCCTTTGACAGAACAGCTATCTTCAGATTTGTCAACCGTCACCTTTTTCACAGTCGTTGCCAGTGTATCCCGATTTACAGTCACAGCGGTAACTCCCCACAACATTGACACATGTTGCTCCATTCTTGCATGGACTGTACAAACACGCATTTATTTATGAAAATAAGAGATGAAAAAGGGACAAACAAAGGCCCAAAACTGGCCGACCTGCGCACTCCGTCAAGGGACCTCAGTTGAGGCGGCTGTTGCCTATGCTCTGATACCACTCCTCCTCTGACGGGATGTTGTGCTATCTAAGAGCTATCTTTATCTCTCTGGTTTGTGTTTTAATTAAACACTTTTCGCGTAATAGTAAACACTAAAAATTTGAAACGTTTAGTCAGCTTTCATTAAGTCTTTACCGATTTTATACAACTGCTACTGGCGTATGGACAAACTTTCCAGATCTACAATCACGACGTCAACTTTTTGTTCCCTTCTGACGCATTGCTAGTTGCCTTTATATTGTTGAAATAAGCAAGGAACGTATAAAAGTCGTTTCCAATTTAATAAACCAGCATTTTGTCCAGCTAAATCTAAACAAGATCAAGTCTTGGACAAGCGCTCAAAAAGTGGAACACCCCGTCGCCATGTAGAGTTAAATATTGTTTAAAAAAAGACATAAGCTTGACTCTGTGGCAAGCTTCGGCCTGTAATACCTCTTTAACTATTTGGAAACTAAATTTCCTGTACCACTCCTCCAACGACGCAGCACCGAAGTTACTTTGACAATAACCCAGCTAACCAAAATGAATTATCAATCACACAATCATTTCTTCAATCGTCACCTGTTTCACAATTTGTCCCGTTGTATCCAGAGTTACATTTGCAGCGGTAACTTCCCTGAAGATTGACACATGTCGCTCCGTTCTTACATATACCTTTCGCACATTCGTCTATGTCTGGCAATAGAATGCAAACATAGAAGTTCAGGCTAGATGAGAGAATTTTTTTGACATGCATGAAATATCATTGTCATCATCATTATTACCATTGACACCTGTCGCGAAATTTTGAGGATTTCATTGTGTGAGATCCAACTGAACTGCGAAGGCTCAGCTTCCATAAGCGTAATGCTGGTACAATGTTCAAAAAACCATCAGGTCATTTTTCAATATGAGCAACAGTTTTTGTGATAAAAATAGGAAAAACATAGTGAAGTGAGAAGTCAGCCTGTGTGTTTATAAACAATGCATTTACAATGCAATATACGCCGGCAAACTGAGGCGAAGCCGAAGGGGCTATTTACCCGTGGCCCTTGAGGTCGAAGGGTCTAATTTTTTTATTAGTAAAATCCAACTAGTGGTCTATTATCAGTGCTGCGTTCTGATTGGTTGAGCTACTAGTAGGCTATTTGTTATATCCCACCAGTAGCAAAAAGCGCCGGCTTTGAAAACCAAAACAATGGCGGCTGAATCGCGTTTTTTCTGAAGTTTCGGACGAGTATTTGAGCTCATTATTACATAAATCTATACCAAAATCTACAAAGTAGTCAACTAAAGATGGAATGAAGACATTTAACGGTAGGAATGCACAAAATAAATTTGAATTGTTGACAAATGTTGCCGTATTTGTAATGTTTTGGCGGCAAATAAGAATTAAAGTCTAGCTTTAACTAGCGAAAGATGTTTTGTCTCGACATTTTTTTGACCAACTAGTTGGATTTTACTAAAACAATTATTCCTCGCGCCCGAATGGGCTCTGAGTCAATAGCCCATGACGCCGAAGGCCGAATTGGCTATTGACTCAGAGCCCATTCGGGCTCGAGGAATAATTGTTAAATAGTCAAGTACACAAAAGATTACAAAAGAAATAGTGTGTAACAGTCGCTAGTAATTGCTCAGTACACTAACTGCTATTTCGCGGATTAAGTATAAAACAACTCTACACTGCAGATAAGAATCTAATTGCAATAATTGAAAGTTGTGTCTGGAGTTCAGTTCCAGTTCTAACATTGTATCGCAGGGTAGATGGTGAGACGCGCTGCCCTGTATCTTAACGACAAGAAAAATTAGCCACATCCTTACCAATTAGCTCTAGTAAAACCGTAGATTACGTAGCTAGGTTGAGAAATAAAGAGATTACCGTTGTCACAGTTTATCCCTTCGTATCCAGATTGACATGTGCATTTGTAACTTCCCGCCGTGTCCGAACACACTGCACCATTTTTACACGGGTTGGAAACACTGCATTCATATGTTTTCATAAAAATTATGTTATAGCAAAACGAGTTTTGAAATGACAAGAACTAGTTTGTCAACTTGGATAATTTGATCCATGAAGTAAAACACGTGTGAATGGGATTTTCTTTCACTAACCGAGTTCGAGGTCCGTACCCGTAAGTTGCAGACAGCGATTTTTCCAGTTAGGCCTACTCTGGGACCTTAAGTCGCCGTAACTTAAGGCGACTTTGTGCGACTTAAGGCGACTTAAGCAAAATTGGCAGAAAAATCATTGCGACTTTAGGCGATTTAAGGCGATTTAAGGCGACTTAAGGCAACTTAAGGCGACTTTATTTGACTCAAGTAATAAAACCTAAAGTTAGCAAAGGTGTCTCTATAAACTTAATACAATATCTAGAGAATCCCTTGCAATAAACTGATATTAGCTATTAGTATCACCCAACTAGTGGACTAATGCAAATCCTGCATTTTGATTGGCTACGCTACTATAGGTCTATTAGTGATAGTCATCAAGTAGCGAAGTTCGCCGGTTTTGTAGACCAATTTATTTAGTTTTATTCCCAAATAAATATTTTTTCTGCTGAATTTATTATTGCTTTTTTCTGTCCGACTATTTGGGTGATACTAAAACAATTAAACCCTTCGCCCTCAAGGGCCACGGATCAATAGCCCATTCGGCTTCGCCTCATGGGCTATTGCCCCGTAGCCCAAAAGGGCTACGGGTCTAATTGTTAAATATTACAGCAAATTATCTTGTTTACTTTTGTGTCGATGTAAGTCCCCATAGTCTCAAGTGTCCCAATTTCAAACCATTTTAGGTACAAATGCTTAGACGGAATTACCACAACAGTTGATGTTCAATTACATAGTCAAAGCTAGTCAATAAATAGTCAGGAATGATCATGGTGACTGGTATATGGCTATAGTAATTTAGTATCACCCAACTAGTGGACTAATGCAAATCCTGCATTTTGATTGGCTACGCTACTAGAGGACTATTAGTAATAGTCCTCGAGTAGCAATCGAGCATTACACTTTCTTTCGTTTTATTCCCAAATAAATATTTCTTCAACTTGCATTTGCTAACTTTATTATTGCCTTTTCTGTCCGACTAGTTGGGTGATACTAAAACAATTAGACCCTTCGCCCTCAAGGGCCACGGGTCTAATTGTTAATTAGTCAAAATAAAAACCAACATCAAACAGAACTATACGAAATATATAAATAGTGACATAAATTTTAAATTTAGGAAAATAGACATGAATTACAGAAAGCAATTAATTTATTTTCCACAAAATAACTTGGTGTAGAAGACACAGTTGGGGTAAAACAATAGAGAACAAGAGACAGAGGAAAACCACAGGGAGTCCATACACGCGGAAATAGGCTTGTGAGGAGGTGTTATATTGTCACCTGTCCTGTGTCGCCATCTTCTACACCAAGAAGGAGCCTTCACAAATTATAAAAATTGTTATCTTGGTAAAATTGTCTCCCATATTTTTGGTACTTGTACTGTCGATTTTGGCATGGAAGTTTGGCAAATGGCATGCCTTTCCAATAGCATCCATAATTGCTTGGTCCTTTTCAGGAACCCAACCAATTTGTTGTTCTCCTGCCTCGGTCAAACAAAACACCCCAATACCATTTTGCGAACCACGTGCTAAGGTCCTTCGTAAGAAGACTTCCTTTCCAGTCTTTCCAACTACTTTCAGGACTCCAGAAAACTTCGACGTCCCATTTATAGAGAACCGAATTTTTTCAGAAGATCTTTTACTTCTGTTGATCGGATCACCAGGACATAGTTCCAAGCTTTTAACTGGTTCAACCCCGTAGCGTTTAACCTAGAAAAATAAAATAAATTTTGTGTTTGGGCTGGTGGCAGCATTAAAGGTTTAAAAGCATTCATTATTATATTGTTTTACCTTACAACTATCCAGAAATTATTGAGTCAAGAGTCACAACGAATAACAAGCACACTGCAATGATCTCCGCCATTTTGATTCTCCCATTAAACTTCGCGCCCCTAACTAGTTTCCATGCTTTGAAGAGAGGAGCGGGATACCTCGCGGGTTTCCCTTCTTTCCGCCCGTATAGCGAAAATTCAAGCTCTCCCGCAAGTACGCCTATTTTATCTGCTATAACGAAAAATTTCCTTTACTTTACCTCGAATTATGTCGCCGGGACGATTTTTCTTTGCTCAATGCAAGCAGGTAGCCAGTCAATAGAAACAAGGTGGACTGTTTCTGAGGGTGTACACTTCAAAGATTGCACGCCAGCATGATAATCTGTACTCCACGAGGGAAAAGCACGTGAGTGGTGTTTTCATTGAAGCGGTCGCTCACACATCCTCATCACACATCGCGTGCGCGTTATTTTCAGTCACGGGACAAAACAAAGTCACGTGATCAAATAATGGACTGTCGGCCATGTTTGCGGCGGGAAGTTTTTCACGGGATATAGAAGAGGCTAAAACATGTATGCATGTTAGTTGATCATGAAATTGGCGAAGGTATATACGAAATGAATGTCAAAGTCGTCCGGTAGATTAATATGTATGGCTTTAGTAGGTTCGTTGAGTTACAAAGTTCAAACATGTACAGTTGGTCGAATACGATGGTGGAAGCTATCAGAAGTCAGTATTACAGATTAATAGGTTTATGCTGGAGAAATGGCGCACTTGTGTCCCTCTTTTACTCTGGGTAAGTAAAGTGTCTAAAATTTAGCTTCAGTTCAGTTCAACTGACCGTAGATAACCATATTTGTACTGCTCAATGTAAAAGTGACTAGCAAGAATTTAGCCTTTCTCCAGAATACCTTTCAACCTTATTTTGTGTTATCTTGATCCAGAGCTGTAGGTTTGTTCTGATTCAGTAATATCTCATAAAAAGAAATAAAGAAGTTATTGTAGCCACAGTCATTTTCTTTTTTTTTTCCTACCATCAATCATATTTTTTATATATATTTCCTGATGGTACTCAGTGAAATACAAGACAAAAATTTAGTTGGAATAGGTAACTTTCTCACTCTGGGTGAGAAAATGGGAGAATATACATTGCCACATTTCCTAATTCAGTATTTTCTACCTGCAGGAATTATTCATGCTTAGCTCTTAAACAAAGGGGGGATTTTGACAGGTGCATGAGTATTGTAACATGGGGTTTCCATGTACTGTATATAGAAGCCATTGCCAACTTCATATCAACTCATACTCCATTACAGGGTTGCCTTCCCCCAACTGCTAACTATTTTTACATCTGGGAGAAGAAAAGGGGCACTGTGAGAGTACAGTATCTTACCCAAGAATGCTATGCAATAATCCCTGCTTGGGGCCAAAACTGGAATTCTTAGGGCCTGTTTACAAGGAAAGAGGGTTACCCTAGAACTTGCACATTTCCTTTTTTATTCTGTGTTGTGTTTACAAGGCAGCTAGGGTTACCCCGGTTGGCAGTTTACCCTATCTGCGTGCTAAGGTTATCCCGGCAGGTGGGTTAACTTTTTCCCTTGTAAACACTTCAGGTAGGGTTAACCTGCCTACCGAGGTTAACTTTCCAATTGTTTCCAGACCCTTTGAGTGTGATCGCACATTAAATTGTCCTGGGTTGTAGGGTTACCCTTCTGCTTGTGATGTTTCGCCCTCCAGCTAGGGTTAACCCCCTTGCTTGGGTAACCCTCCTTCTTGTCAACAGGCCATTATTCTGGAGTCCAGTGCGCTAGCCATTTGGTCACCATGCCTCCTCCTGTGATCTTTATGACTGGATTGGCATTTACCTTATTGTCAAGTTGAATATCCTCCTTTTTGAGTTCAATTCAAAAGGGTGGAACACTTATAACATCGTGTAACCAATAGCAACTAAAGGCGACTTAAGGCGACTTAAGGCGACTTCAGGTCCCAGAGTAGGCCTCCAGTTGATTCATGGCCCAAGCGCCGGGACTATAAATCAACGGGAAAAATTGGCCGGAATCCGTAACTTAGGGCACGGACCGATAAAGCGAGGTTAAGAAAGTTAGTATATCTATGGGGTTAATCCGGCGCTCGGGAAAGGAAAACTAGTTGAAGGTCAAGTGGCAAGTTTCACTGAAATTGATCTGGCCGCTCAATGGAATACGGCCCGCAAAACTGACTAATCACAACGCGCGTACTTGCGAAGAGATGATATGAAAATGGAAGTTGTCTCTTTGCTGACAACTATTGCCTCTCAGGTATTTTACATGTAAAAAAGACACGGATTAAAGATAAACGTAGTGTTACTATACTCAGGTTTTCGTCTCAGAAAGATATGTAAATAGCTAAAAATTGACAGTTGGATGTACAGATTGGGAAAGCAGCGCAAGGGCCGATTTACAAGATACGATTTGTCGCGTGCGTCTTGGCGTATGCGACATAACGTAGAACAAAGTTGTGCCGTGTAAATGCTCCTACAACTTCTCTACCACAGACGCACGCGACCTAAAGTCGTAAGCAAAAATCGTACCGTGTAAATCGGCCTTAACGAATGCAAACAAATACTACTCATCCCTTACTATTCGTGGAAACCGTAGAGTAAGTAAAAAAAAATTAGTGCAGACTAACCAATATTCATCTTGCAACACTTTAGACTTTCGATGCAATACAGTTGACGGCAGTTTCCTTTGTAGATTCCAGTCACATAGTAATCACTTTTCGTGCACTTGCTCAGTCCCTTTTTATCAAACGAGATACTCTCGTCATAACATGCCTCATATCTGTTTGGAAATCCGTTTGGTTTGCAGCATTGTGCCTCCTCTATGTTGTTCAACCAATCGCCACTACTCCGGCGGAAACCTCGGATAAAGTAACCAGCCGGACACTCGGCCCAAACATTTGTTCTAAAGAACACAATGGTCAACATTGATAAAAGCACTCATTTAGCTTTCAGTTTCAAAGTTAATTTAAGAAAGTGTTATTTTTCCTTTGGGTGAAATACTATTGCTTTGAACTCTGTCTTTTTCTTTCCAAGTCAAAAGGCACAGGCCGCAATGAACTGGTACACGAAGCTGCCAGCACGTTACTGTGATTGTTTGAAAACCACAGACACCGTTTAGAGAAAGTAACGCTTTGAAAATCAAAGTCCTGACAGTTCACTTCATTTCGTCGTCACAAAAGTCCACATTTCCGTTACAAAAATATATAGCTTCAAGAAAGAACAATAAAGCAACTGATTACAGATTACCGGTTTCGCGTGACCTTAACCGACTTCGGGGCTTCGAGGCTTGAATATTCGTTCAACAAAACGTTTTCAATGAATATGGGACGTACTATACTTTGGAGGAGAAAAGCAATCCTTTCAACATCGTGCCTAGGCTGGTTGGTGTTGAATATAAAATTATCGGACAGTGCTAAAAACACACCCACACACAATTCAGTGACATTGGGTTCAGCGTTCAAATCTTTTAAATAGATCGCTCGGCCATTAATTCCTGTGGCCCAGTTGGCTCTGCCCTTCACTAAACCCATTGAAGACCAAGGAGCAATGGATTGAGTCACTGTCCTGTGGTAGCTTCTGCTTCTCCAAAAATCACCAGGAGGCCCAATCTACACCGAACTCATTTCATAAAAAGACAGGGTATACTTACCTATCGAGAGTTAGGCTCCAGTCTCCGTTTTGACAAACTGAGGCCTTTTTTTGATCTGGTGCAGGAGCTGGGCAACACTTTGCCGCCTCCAGTAAAAAGATCTTGTCATTTGAGCCCCAATTATCATGTCTATACAGCCCAGTAATATAGTGTGTAGAGGAGTCACAATGAACCCAGCCAGGTCTGTCAAACTCTGTTTGCCAGTCAGTAGCCATTTTGCATCCGTCGTACAAACTGCAGCATTTTAACATTTCTAAGCAGGACAACTGGTTACAGCCTCCTTTGAAGAAACCCGTTATGTAATATTCACCACCACAAGTAATCCAGCCTTTGCTGTCAAATTCTTTCCCCACGCTCATATGGTAGCAGTGTAAGTAAGATTCCGGTAAAGCATTGAGTTTACAGCAACGACCCGACTCGATATTACTAAGCCAGCCATTGTTACTACGGTAAAACCCTTGTAGGAAGTATCCAGTTGGACAAACAGCCCATCTGTTATTTCTAAAAAAGTAGATGAAAACCCATTATTTTTCCTTATCTTCATCAACACTCTTTCTTGGTAATACGGGGATGGTCACTTTTGCAAAGTTCATGTCAGGAACGCCAGAAACAAGGCTTATGCCAAGCCAAAAGTAAAAGGCACCTAATAATATGGCTTTCAGTGATTCAGTTAGTATACCTATAAAATCAACTTTTTTAAAACTCATTATTGCGTTCTTTTATAAGTTCCTAACCTGTCCAATTGAAGTAACCAGTTGTCATTGAAGCAGAAGGATGCCTTGTTTTGAATCGACACCGAAGCATTACAGCACCTTGCTGCTTCCAGAAGTCCAATTACGTCATTGCTTCCCTTGTTGCTATTTCTGTAAAAGCCAGTTACGTACTCGGTACTATAACCGCACTTGCCCCATGCCGCCGGGCCCGAACCTACCCACCAATCTGCAGTTCTACACTGACTCCAACACAAATCCGTCATGGTTAAAATCACCAGCAAGAGAACAAACGTCATGGCGGTAGCACAGTGGTCTCAATGTACCTGTTCACCCCTAGGGTAAAAAATATTCGTATGGTTTTGAAAACCATAACAAAAACAGTGTACCGGCGGTCAAACTTCCTCAACGTCGGATCAAGAAATTGATCGGTCAAATATAATAATAAAGGAAGCAATTGTCGGAAGATTGCTGCAAAGACTGATCAAAAAACGTCGGAAGGCTTAGAGGTACAATATTTCGGCCTGAAAATACCAGACTTCTAATCAGGTTTATTCACAGGCAGCCCAAGCTCTCTTTGTGAACCACACAAGGAACACAATATGGCGTCGAATTATAAGGGTTTGTATGGGATTTTCTACAAGATATCCATGGAGGTAGTTAAAAGTGGAAATATTCAATAAAAATGGCTTGCCTTAATCCATACGTGTGTTGTTTGCTCCTGGTGTCGTTATTTTACCGATTTAACTTGATTTAAGCGATTTTTTTTAAACCTGGTTTTCTCTGAATAAAGAGGAGACAAGGCTGAACACTCCTGTCCGGACAGCTGCAGCCTGCCGAACGAAGTCAAAAATCCCAGGCTAAAATGTACCCACGGCCACAAATCCACCGCAGAATTCAAGGGCAAAGGTTGATCTTTCATTTCGATTCTCTAGCCACACAATCGCGGCCCTGAGATCGACGCCAGGCGGCTCTTCGTGTCCCCAGTGAAACGACGACCGTTCAAATCGGCTTGGTAACCTCGTCATGTTGGCAAACCAAGACTCGCTGGGGAACTAGACCTCAATTTGTCAACAACACTTCTTGTAAAATTGAGGCTGCGATTGTGTGGCTAGAGAATCGAAATGAAAGATCAACCTTTGCCCTTGAATTCTGCGGTGGATTTGTGGCCGTGGGTACATTTTAGCCTGGGATTTTTGACTTCGTTCGGCAGGCTGCAGCTGTCCGGACAGGAGTGTTCAGCCTTGTCTCCTCTTTATTCAGAGAAAACCAGGTTTTAAAAAAATCGCTTAAATCAAGTTAAATCGGTAAAATAACGACACCAGGAGCAAACAACACACGTATGGAATAAGGTAAGCCATTTTTATTGAATATTTCCACTTTTAACTACCT
>OX419335.1:27946190-27948690 GCA_948470475.1 Galaxea fascicularis | reverse complement strand
TTGCACAGGAACTGGGTAAATTCTTCAACTTTGAGCGTACCAAATTTGGAAAAAACCGGAAAAAACACGATTTTTTGCGGATTTTTTTTTCTTGTGGGTCACCAGTGACCCATAGAAATATGATACTACGGAAAAGAGTTTTAACTGGATAGCCTGCTTGCAGGCGGTTACTGGGGGTTTCATCGCGAAAAACCCGTTCCGTTCGCTAATCGGGCGCTATCTTGCATTTTTGACACGCGCGCTCCCGGGTACGAGCGGGCGAGCGCAAAAAACGGAGGGAGGGGGCAGGGGGAGGGAAGGGAAAAACCTCTCTCCCTCCCTCTCTCTCTCTCTCTCTCTCTCTCTCTCTCTCTCTCTCTCTCTCTCTCCCTCCCGCCCCCCTCCCCCGCGTCGCCTTTTTGTCCAACTCTTGGAATCCGGAATCCCGCCAAAGATTGGAATTCTGAATCCAAGTTGCTCAGAATTCACTCCAAATCGGGCTGATTGGAATCCGGAATCCTGGCCCCGGTTCCTGAAAAGCCGATTAAACTATCCCCTGATTAACTCTTTCGTGTGCAAGCTCGCATATAAGCACGCTTCCATATGGACTGTTTTTGGACAGATCATTTGCCCATACACGCAGTTCTCAACCGGCGTTTTTGTGGCGAGAAATTGCATGGCCAAATTTTGAAGACAGTTTTAAAACAAAGTCATTTTTGTCTATTCGTTGTTGGTGGAGTATCAGTGGCAAACAGCGGGAGAAAGAACAAGAAAGGGCACGACTAAACAGGCAGAGTATCAGTGACAAACAGCGGGAGAAAAAGAGCATGAGCAAATCGGCTGAATTGTACTGTCGAGCAACGGGAGAAAGAACAAGAAAGGGCTCGAGTAAACAGGCTGAATCGTACTGACGAACAACGGGAGAAAGAACAACATAAAGCTCGAGAAAAGAGACGAAATTAAAGGGAGGAACAGCGAAAAAGAGAGCGTCTTCTTGTCAAGATGTAAAAACATTATCAAGTGTCAGGGAGTTTCAGGGTCTTTCAGCTTTTCCTCGTGTTTGCCTGCAGAACCTGCAAAAGCTTGCATGAAGAGAAACGATCGTGTAGTCTGGCAAGGTTTCAGTAATTATGCGCTGTCTTCGAACCGCTAAAACCCTAATTGAAGAAGCTTCCGTGATAGGCATGAGAAGTAATAAGACTAAGCTTACTTTTGTGTGAAATGACGGCTTCTGCTTAAGCTCTGCGTTCGGAGTGATTGTTGACTGACTTAAACTGTGCGCAGGTTAGTACTCCTGTTTTGTCTTTTATATGGACATTTTTGCCAAGAAAATTGAATAGCAATTTGTCTCAGTTTGTTACTTGTCTTAATTTTTCCGATTTCTACGAGAAACGTCGAAGAGACATTCGCATCGGTTTCTTTTTTCTTACGTTTTGTTGTTTTCACGCTTTCATCTCAAATTGGTTTGGACTCTTGTTTTTTCCAAATGTTTGCCATCCAATATTTCATCTTGGATCCTAAAACGTTTCGTTTTTCCTGCTGTCGCTCATTTTAGGGCACAAAATTTGTTGAAGAAAAGCTAAGCGAAGTCCGGACGGTTTATAACCTCCGGTCCGCTTGGTAAGTTTGACATATGGAAAACTCTCGCAAAGAACAACAACTCCTTGCCAAAAGTAAACGCGATTTTTAACGGCTGCAGCATTGGAAATGCCAGCAATATGTTGTCCCTCGCAGCAATTCTTAGCAAACAATGATTTTGTGTGAAATGACGGCTATTCTGTCAGCTCTGCTTTCGGAGTGATTATAAACTGACCTGAACTGTCCGCATCCGCAGGTTAGTATAATTCCTGTTTTGTTTTTTACACGGATACTTATGTCAAGAACACTCGGACTAGCGATTTGCCTAGGTTACTCACAAGTTATGTTTGTCAATTGTCTTATTTTTCCAATTTGTACGAGAAACGTCGAAGAAAGATTCGGTTTTTTTTTTTGGTTTTCTTACGTTTTGTTGTTTTCACGCTTTTATCTCAAATTGGTTTGGACTAAAAAAATGCTCGTGTTTTTTCCAAATGTTTTCTATCCAATATTTCATTTTGGACCCTAAAACTCTTCGTTTTCCCTGCTGTTGCTCATTTTTGGGCACAAAATTGGTTTTAGGAAAAGCCAAGCGAAGTTCGGACAGTTTATATCCTCGGCTCGGCTTTGTTAGGAACAAGAGCCGGGTTGGCATTTGGAAAACTCTCGCAAAGAGAGACAACTCCTTGCCAAAAGTAAACACGACTTTTAACAGCTGCAGCATTTGAAATGCCAGCAATATGTTGTCCCTCACAGCAATTCTCGTTGTTAGTTAAAAAATCGCAGACTTAAAAGGCTAATTGCAGTAAAAACTTCGTCTTTAATACAATGTTTAATGACAAATGTTCTTCTGAAACCGAATGGATGTTTGTCTGTTGTCATTGCCAATCAGATGTTATGATTAACAGTGATGTAAAACATAATACCGCCCACGACTTGTAGTCAA
>OX419335.1:27856190-27933690 GCA_948470475.1 Galaxea fascicularis | reverse complement strand
CGTTTAATTCCGACTTTTCACTTTTCGTCAATTCTGAATAAGTCCGACCAGCAACTAAGTTAATATCCTTAGAATTTGTGTAGGTCCCCGCTATTTTGTTTCCGCCATCTTGGCTTACTCTATGATCAGCCGCTGACCAGTACCGTTACGAAGGGTCAGCGGGACAATGGCGGAAGCCTTGGGCTTCCTTTGACTACACAGTACAGTCGACTTTGTTGCGGAAAAGGTGCTCTTTCTCGCAGACAATGACAACTTGTTGGTCCAGAAGGGGGTCCAGAAGGGGGGTCCACGTTTTGTCTATACCCTCTACAAAGAATCAGAGCCATTCCTAAAGTAATCGAATGTTATCACTCGGAGCGAGGACATTTTCAACGTTCGGGTTTCAATCAAATTCAGTTATAAGAGCACTACTTTAGAGGCCGTGAATTCCAGAGGCAGGTTGCTTCACAGGAATCTCTCTGCTCAGGCTGGTTTCGAAATACCAAAATTCAGTTTGATAGCGAAGCCTAAAGGACATAAACAATAGAAACGAATTGCAAGGATTGTGAAAGATTACGGATTGACATACTTTCATTTTTTTTGTTTTTGTCCTCTGGGTCTCGCTATGAAGCTGAATTTTGATATTGATCACGATGTTAACTGTAAAACGTTAAGGATTCTCGTGCAGGCAAAGAACAGATATGCGCAAAAAGAAATTAATCGGAACTATCAGGACGTCTACCCTCTGCTTTGTTAGTAAAACTTTATTATCGTTCCTAAACTATTACAGATTTCAGACGGATGCTATCCGACAGCAAACGACGTAATCACAAGAACAAAGAAATTACCGAGTTTGCTGCCTTAGCAACATATTTGTCGTCATGACTATTTAGTTTTCTCCTTACAAATAATATTAAAGAATCCCCGCAATCTTTTTTTTAAATCAAGTTTATTGATTCTCTGAGTTCCACATTGCCTCCACGCTGCATGTGGCTGCCGCATCTTCCAAAGGTTCAAAGGGTGGCCTTGGACGCAGAAAAATAAAGCAAGTTAATTTCAACTGGTAATAGAAATCAACCAAGAATGTCAAATTAAAAGGAGACACGTCATGCGTTTTTGCCACTCAAATTTGACATGTCAGAAGAGATCTTTGAATTCAAGGAAATTTGAAATAACGCTCCAGTCGCGTTCAAAATTTCTCTGCTAAAGAAGTGACATCGTAAATAATTATGTGTCCGAATGGGAGTGGATTGTAAGTTCGAAACAAAAACGAGTTGCTGCTGCTTTGCTCCTTTCTCAAGAATTAACGTTGTCTTTTGTTAGCGATGGGGTTATCTGATGCTGTTGGTCATTCTGATTTAACCAGAATAAATCAGTTATTTACCGGACCAGATGGTATTGTTAAATTAATTAAGGTAGCTCACACCGGGTTTCAGTTCATTCTTTGATCGAGGATCCCCACCTTTGTTGACTTTGTTTATGTGTTATCGCCTTAGTTGGTATCAAACAAATGCCCAATTAATAGTGAACAACTTAGAAACACTATGCCGAAGAAGGAATTAACTGTCATTCGGTGGCAATGGGTCAAGCCCTAGAAAAGTCAAAACAACAGAGGAATGAGGAATTGTACAGCCGTGACATTAGGCTGGCTAGAAATTGATTTTCCTTTGGCTATGGATTTGTTCAGCTAATTTACTGAAGGAAAAACAGGTTTTGCTAAGTCATGGCAAGTAGGAAATAAACACTTGAGGCAGTCAGATGAACAGAGGTCAGTGTCCATCCTCAATTCACCCTCTGAAATCTATACAAGGCCAATTAACTGAGATGGCACTGGCAAGCCAAACTGACGAATTGTAAATAATATAACACTAAGTTTCTCCGTTTAGCTTGCAGTAGTTACCTTACATCTGAACATACTTACTTCAGTAATAAGATTTCCTTTGTGAACACTGACGAAAAGATTTATAGTAGCATTACACTCTACAATACATTATAGACCACCTCGGTTTCTTAGAAACTTTCCGACAATTTTTAAGTCAGTTTAATTCATGCATTTCGGACGTTTTTTTTTTTTTCTTTAGAATTTTGCACTTAATACCCTTAGACGGTACAGGTCATACAACAGGCAAATTATTTTGAATTTATTCCATGAAAATAACTTGTCTAAGGCTGTTTACAGTAAAAGCAGAAAACTGAACAAATAGAATGAAGAGTTCGACAAAAAAAAAAAAAGCAAAGAAGCATGAAGCGACAATCAGATCAGAGCTCAAAGTCTGTTCAACCAGAACAAGTGAACTTCAGCTAGTAAATCAGTTTGAAGATGTTGCTGACAGCGGTGCCTACCTCTACTGAATTTGTTGGTTTACGTTGCTTTGCGTAAGTTTCTTTAAAATGTTTAATGTTTCCGTGATTTTCAATTCACTGGTGCCCAACTACGTATAATTAAATTATTAAATGTGTTTTTGGATAAATTTTAAAACAAAACAAAACAAAACAAAAGCTTGATGACCAGAGAGTGCAGCTGTTTTGTCAAATAGTGGAACAACCGCAAAGGAAGGAAGTTGAATCATTGATTCCGTCTGATAATTTCCACATAAATACGTTAAAATATCTGCTTGGGAGAGGGTTGTCTTGGTACCCGAGACCATATAAACAGGCCCTTAGTTCGATTTCCGCCTTTCTTCTGGGAGGCAACAGATGCAACAACGAGCACGTCCAAGCAAATCTTTTTTTGCATTCCACTATCTGAAAAAATATGGAAGGATTCTGCTCTTAAAATGTGATTATGACGTTACGCTAAGGCTCTCAACTTAAGCTTAAATGTTTTTTTATTAGCAGTAACGTATTTGGTTGGCTGATGTTAGAATTCTTTTTTTTTTCCTGATATCAATTGCACACCTTATGTAGATATAAGTGGCCATAGATACACGTCCATACACGTCTTCCCATGGTTGCAGAAGGGCGGGGCTGATGGCGTGTTTCCGTCATCAAAACCACGTTTCTGCAGATCAAACACGTGACTCATTTTTCCCGACTGTGATAAAAAAAGTCTAACGATGCTTCTCTTTTTTGATTGACGGAGAAGCGTCCAACCCGGCTAAGCGATACAAACATTAAGCTCACAGAAATGACCACACCGTAGGGCCAAGAAGGCACGCAATTTCTTGGTTGCTCCAACGACCACGAGATATCCAAGAAAAGAGAGAATGCTCCAAAGAGTGGTTTGACAGTAAGCGGTTATCCAGCGCTTTGCTGCTCTTCGCTCGTTAAAGGTTGACCTCTATTTGAATACTGATGGCGAACGTCCAACTGGTACGCAATCGGATAATCCTCACTTCAAGGCTTCAAAAATCAAGATACGTAATTCAGATATTATATCCATCAAATTCAACCAAGAAAACCACAAAATACAAATTTCTCTCAGAAGTATCTTTTATTTACGTTTAAAACTCACGAAGGTTGGCTGGTTTAGCCACAGAATTTTGCAGTCGAACGTCCTTCACGTCCATGACAAAGGTCGTAATAAACTTGATTTCACTTTCTCTTAAAATTTAACAATTATTTTCAACTACGTCCTGTAAAAAGTTTCAACCGATACTTGCGTGGCAAATAGCGCCATTGTAGACATTCTTTGACCATTTTCGTATCTAAAACAAGAGATCAACGGGACTTTAGAAAGCGGCCTTTGTGATATAAACTTAAACTACGTAACGCTAATCAGTAGTTACACGATAAAATTGTCTCAGGCTACTACGAATCAAGTATAGAAGAAAATAATCTTATCAACCAAATAACTCCAGTGGAAATTGATACGAGACTTTCATAACTTTCGGCACAAAACTTGCACCATCAGAAGTCAAAAACCCGATTACTTTCGCATGAGTGAGATGGCAGAAACTTGCGTATTACAAAATATTTCCCATAATGATAGAAGCGGTTTTCTAGAAATAAATATGGCTAATGAAAGGCAAGTAAAGGCAAGTCAGCCATTTTTATTTTCGTCGCGTAATGTTGCGTTACTTTTTTAGCCGAGCAATGAAAGGGGACTCGGGAGAAGTGACATAAAAGACGAAGACTTGAAGACGACAAATTGTGAATGGCATTCGTCTTTCGATTATCGGGGGAAGTTTCACTGATTCATTCGATATGTTAACTTCGCACTGTGTAACCGAGTTTAGGAAAAAAGTCAGTTCACTATTTACTTTCACTAGTTTTAATATACAGCGCTTACAAATTTTCTCTTGAGAAGCTATGATGCAATGCGTTCGAGTGGTACAAAATGAAATATCCCAACAGTCAATTGTTTTTTCTTGGTATAAACACAAAAGAATACAAGTAACACGGGGAAGATTCCTTGGTACACCCCGACAAAGCTTTTACATAAAATTGACGCGACATAAGCCAAATACAGGGTGAGAAGGTTGGATCGAATACCGATAAGTATACAACGCCACGCTTTCTGTATTCTCATTGGCATTTCTAAGATAAGAATTTTTAAGTTTATAAATAACGACTTCTGTTCTTCAATTATCTCTAACATTTACAAACAGAAAACATTTTTTCTCTCGAACGAATCTTTCTCTACTCAGTTTTACATAATTGAATATAACTTCGTGGCTGAAGGAACGAAAATCCTGGGATCATCTCTGAAAAGCGCCACAAACGTTTCTCATGAAAAAAGCAAAGCATGGATGATAGCAAACTCGAACAAGCGGGCGAAAAATCGACTTTTACCCTTAAAATTTCACAGAGGATGAACTCCTCAGTATACATCTGGCTTTCTCATATTTGAAGTATGTCTATTCGCTTCTTTACTTTTACTTTCGTCTATTGGCTTTGCCATGTCGTCCTTTCAACCCTCATACAGAAAACGCTGACACAAGCACACCGTAATCACTGTAATTCAGTGACCAAAATTCCGTCACGGTACTTGCGTGACTACGGCTGTCGTATTGCGTGACTGGCGTCCTAGTCAATTCAGTCTCTCAGATCAGCTCAGATGTGCTGTGGCGTATCCAAACCAACTAAAAGCCGGTACATCGAGGCTGGCATTGTCTTCATGCGAATCTAAAAAAAAAATGGATGTTGGGAAGAAGTCAAGAAATACATGAAAAACAACGCTCGAAACTCGGACCATAATACCGCGCGGGAGCGAAACGCCTGCAGTTGGCGTACGACAAAACAACTGTAAGTGTACTAACAAAGGAAACATCTCCAAAACAAAGATGTATCGAAAGGAAAGCCAGAGCTAAGCTATACAACCCAGAAAACAACTCTTCAGCAACTAACACTGCTTCTTCTTGATGTAATTACACTTTCTACTTTCACAACCAGGCTATCACAAGAATTGCTTCCTGTAAACAAGTTTAAAATGTGTCGTATGCGTGGATTCTGACACAAGTAGAGCACCTGAACAAACGCAGGTAGGAGGTAGGACGTGACACAAAAATAGAGCCGGTCAGGCACGAAGACCCCAGGTGTGTAACACATAAAACCATAAAACAAAAACACATACTAGCACTTGAGACACACTGACAGCAAAGTCAACGTACCTCTCCTACTGTAGTGGCCAATAATTCGACAATATGCTGATGCGAAGTGGCTACCACACTCTCATTATTGATCTCGATTATCCTGTGTCCCACGCGAACTCCGCCTCTCTCAGCAATACTTCCACGCATTAAACTGCAGATCTATACGGAATGACGAAGACATATTAATCAATCTCGTCAACGTGACGCTGTATTGGATAATTCAAGGCTGCCAATGAACACTGTAAGTGACGTTCATGGGATAAAAACTGCTTACAAGAGCCAGACGTCGAATGCGTCGACTGCGCGAGCTCTGAACATGCGCCTCAGTTTTCGTGATAAAAAAATACTATGGTGAATACTTCGTACAATACATTGGAACACAATTGAATTACCATGCCATTCTGCACGCTGAAACCAAGCTGGTATTTTGTATCCGGCCTGTTGACCACCACTTGTACAGTTGGAGGACAAGACACAATTTTCAACACCACCTTCGTGCTTGGACGAATGCTCTAAATAACAAAAATAAAACACGGACGTTGCCATTTCGCTACAATCATTTTTATTATAATAATGATGACGAGGATGATGATAATGGTCAATTTTATACTAGAGACGCATTATCCGTCCAGACGACTTATGCGTCTTCCTTTTTATCCGACTAGTGTAAAGACGGGACGAACTATATGAGACCCATTATCCGTCTGGGCGACTTAGTGTAAACATATGTACTTCGTCTGGTTATGCGTCTCCAGTATAAAGACGGGCACAAGACGACTTATGCGTCCAGACGAACTCTCGCTCGAAAGTCGTCGTTCAAGACGAATTACGAAGGACAGTTCGTCTAGACGCCTAATGCGTCTTGTGCCCGTCTTTATACTGGAAGATGCATAACCAGACGAAGTACATATGTTTGCCCAAAGTCGTCCATATGGATAATGCGTCTCTTGTATACAAACGGCCAATTGCCGGATTTCATACCGTGAGGGCCTGGATATGAGTCTGTGTATTATGGGATTAACAACACAAGAGCCATATATTCTGAAAGAACACACCGAGCTTTACAAAATCCTCAAGTTTCGTGTTAATTGGGCCAATATTGCACAAGATACAGCCATTCAAAAACTCCAAAATTTGCTAAGAAATGTATGGATTTCCGGACAAGTGTTCGACAATCCATACATTTGTTAGTAAATTTTTAAGTTTTTGAATGGTCGTATCTTGTTCAATATTGGCCCAATTAACACGAAACTTGAGGATTTTGTAAAGCTCGGTGTGCTCTTTCAGAACATATGGGTCTTGTGTTGTTAATCCCATAATACACAGACTCGTACCCAGGCCCTCACGGTATGAAATCCGGCAATGACGATGATGATGCAAATAAAGTTGTTGCAAATGAACAAATAAAATCTTCAAACTGAAAGTGTCATGATACGCAATGGCGCTATAGCTCCACCATTCGAATACCATCCACTGGGACACCAATAAACCTAAACCTACTGGTTATCTCCGTTTGAGTAATGTAATCTTGAATATCTCGCCTTGATAGTTGTTTTAAATTCAAACCCTTTCTCTTCGAGTCACGCAACACAAAAAGGTCACGCAACCGATGATAACTGCGTGACAACAACAGCTGCTACTGGACACCAAAATGAAACAAAAACTGAACAAGTACCTCAAGGAAGCATTGACTTTCGTTTTAAACTGAATTTCCGTTAAATCAGTAATTAATTTCATTCAGTATGTTCTCGGGTAAGGATGTTCTGTTATCAGCTCTGAACCTCTTTGCTCACCTTAATGATATTTTGACATTCCAGCAGAGGGAGTCCAACCAAACTAGTACCGTTCACTGAGAGGATCTGGTCCCCAACATTGAGCCTGCCAGATTTCGCCGCTGGCCCTTCCTTTGCTAAATGTGCAATAATAGCGCAAGGAATCATGGATCCCCAACCAGACTCCACAATCATAACACCAAGGTGTTCCTGGGGCTTTTTGTTCACAATGACCTGTAAAGGAAACAGAAACATTTTGTTACACAGAGCCTCTTTGCATTTTTGTATGTCGCGGTCACACTTCCATAAACTTCCGAACACAATAACAAATTAGCACGTTTGCAACATCAAAAACAGCAAATCCTGACTGTATCTTTTTGTTGGGTGTTCACAATTCAGAACTTCGTCCACCGAATGGAAGCTCAAACTGTACCTCCAGCCTTCTGTTCCGCAGATATAGCGACATAACGACATAAATTTCATGCTCTGGATCACGGTTCCACAGGGGATGAACAACATCTCGACACTACTTACTTCTTTTGAGCTATTTTCATCGGCCAACAAAGACAGATCTTCCCCGAGTATTTTCTGTGCCTCTAACACGCCGTTGTACTCAGCCTCCTCGACGACTTCATCTGATAGACCATTCTGTCTCAGGAACTCTTGATATGCCACGTTGAAGGCCTGGCCAATACTCTTAGCTATCACTTGGGCCTAAAAGAGATTATCATACTTGAGAATAACACCAACCCCACGATAGGGACGATAGGATCACAAGACGTCTTTACGTGATTATAGCCGGGACAGCTAAATTTCAAACGCATTGACGCAAACGCTGTGTCCGAGTCGCAAATAACTAGAGGAGGTAAGTTTCTAAGGAACTGCGTCGGTGAGGGAGTGGTACCAGAAAACTTGGTTTTGTCAACGGAATTGAAAATATAAATTGGCCACCGTACAGGGATTCACAAAGCTGATGTTTCGAGCGTTAACCCTCCATTGAAAAAAACAAATTTTCGTGTAAATAACTAGAGGCGGGCGATGTGAACAAAACATTGCATGAAAATACAGACAACATATAATTACCTTTTGCAGCACCCTTTCCTACGCTGCCCAGCTGGGTAATCTAACAACCAGTTATAATTATATCACAGCGACCGACTATTTGGACAAATCAGTTTGCACTGAGGTTGGCTTCGCAAGGGCGGCTTCATTTTTGACTGACCGCCTAAAGCGCGGCACAGCAAGAAAAGTTGCCCAACTTACCAAACCGACTACCAAGGCAATCACTGTAGTCTTACAAATGCGTTAGAACTGATTGGTTAAAGCATATTCGTCGATGAAAACGAACACATGCTCTGTTTACTTGAAAAGAACTAAGAAGTTGTTGAATTTTTCGAGGGTATAAAGGACCTAAACATTTTGTCATTTTCCAACTGCATTGCTCATTTAAAAGTAGTTGAATAAAACAGGCCACCTCCCCGTACTTCCTGTGACAACAAGTTCACCATTGTCCCATGGATTTTTCGTTTATTGAAATTTTTACTCCGCGCAGTTACGCTACCAAATCAAGTAGGGTGGAGCTTGGTTGTGAACTAAACCTTTTCAGTCTGCGAAGCTGGAGAAAATTCACAATTTCTTTGGACAGTTGATTCAGCGCCGCAGCTGCGCATTTGGATAGTAGCTGTAAACGAAACTAGCCCTATTTGGCATGAGGAAACAAACCATGGAACAGGGCTCGAAATTAAAAATCCAAGTCGCCTTTCGGCGACTATGAAAGAAAAAATGGTCGCCAAATGCAAAAATGTAGTCGCCAAATTGTACAGGAACAAAAACTCAGATTAGAGCCTCGTTTAATTAGCATTGTTGTTCGGCTTCTGGTAGATTATGACCCATTGTTGCTGCGGTTGTGGGACCCATGAAAATACGCAAGAAAAAACTTGAGACTTCTGCATGACAATCTTATCTTGAGCAGTAAGCGAACAAATTAATAAGAACATTTCAGGGTTACTTAAGCCAGGAACAACTGCATCTGTCACATCGCATTCAAGAAATCGTACGATACAAAGATACATTAATCAAACATGGCGGATAGCCATTTAGTACCAGACCTCCTCTTCTCAATGTAAATCCATTGCGCCCGCGATCACCATGTAGAAGCCGCTGTAATGTCGTCTCGGAAGCCGCGATTTGAAAGCGATTTGAAGTTTAAACTTAAAGGTAAACAGACTTAATTTGAATTTCCTTTTGCAGAAAAGCAGAAACCAGACTTAGGAAACTGTTTCTCACCTTAGATCTTTTATTCATTAGAGGAACATAGTGGCCAAAGTGGCGACTAAACTCGAATTGTTAGTCGCCAAGTTAAGCCCTGTGGAAGATTCTGCTGTTGTTATTTAAATAATGCCATCGTGAAAGGGAACTATTTAAAAAAGTGTACCTGAATAAATGAATAAATAAATAAACAAACAAACCTCCAGAGACTGGAAGACATGGCAGGTTATTTTGATTGTCTTGTGGTCTGTCTGTGCAGTACCCACACTAGCTAGGATCTGTGAAGGCTTGACCACCATTTGACTCGTGAGTTCCTCAGGGGGCTGTCGCGCCATTAGTACAAGGACATCCCCGATATCCGCAATAAATGAGACCGTGCGCAAGGCGTGGTCTAACATCACTTCCTGTGGATAACGAGAGAGTAATGAGTTAAGGGTGCTTGAGAGGTAGTGGATAGAAAAGGTGAATACTCGTCCACGATCTTGAAGTAAAAATGCTTAGTCACTTAGCTCAGCTTTAGATATTGAGTGTTTTCACTCACGTGAACAGTGGCCATATTAATTTAATGAAACAAAAGATATTATTTGCATAAAAATAGAGTTCAATTCCCAGAGGGTTAGCCTGGTACACCAATATGGCCGCCATTCCTTTGTTTTGGTACACCAACATGGCCGCCATTCCTTTGTTTTGGTACCCCAACATGGCCGCCATTCCTTTGTTTTGGTACACCAACATGGCCGCCATTCCTTTGTTTTGGTACACCAATATGGCCGCCATTCCTTTGTTTTGGTACACCAACATGGCCGCCATTCCTTTGTTTTGGTACACCAACATGGCCGCCATTCCTTTGTTTTGGTACACCAATATGGCCGCCATTCCTTTGTTTTGGTACCCCAACATGGCCGCCATTCCTTTGTTTTGGTACCCCAACATGGCCGCCATTCCTTTGTTTTGGTACACCAACATGGCCGCCATTCCTTTGTTTTGGTACACCAATATGGCCGCCATTCCTTTGTTTTGGTACACCAATATGGCCGTCATTCCTTTGTTTTGGTACACCAATATGGCCGCCATTCCTTTGTTTTGTACACCAACATGGCCGCCATTCCTTTGTTTTGGTACACCAATATGGCCGCCATTCCTTTGTTTTGGTACACCAACATGGCCGCCATTCCTTTGTTTTGGTACACCAATATGGCCGCCATTCCTTTGTTTTGGTACACCAACATGGCCGCCATTCCTTTGTTTTGGTACACCAATATGGCCGCCGTTCCTTTGTTTTGGTACACCAATATGGCCGCCGTTCCTTTGTTTTGGTACACCAATATGGCCGCCGTTCCTTTGTTTTGGTACACCAATATGGCCGCCATTCCTTTGTTTTGGTACACCAATATGGCCGCCGTTCCTTTGTTTTGGTACACCAATATGGCCGCCATTCCTTTGTTTTGGTACACCAATATGGCCGCCATTCCTTTGTTTTGGTACACCAATATGGCCGCCATTCCTTTGTTTTGGTACACCAACATGGCCGCCATTCCTTTGTTTTGGTACACCAATATGGCCGCCATTCCTTTGTTTTGGTACACTAACATGGCCGCCATTCCTTTCTTTTGGTACACCAATATGGCCGCCGTTCCTTTCTTTTGGTACACCAACATGGCCGCCGTAACGTCATGTGAAAATCCTCTATTGCTTGTTAAGCCCAGTGAATGTATTAAACAAACAAGTTAGGGACCCGTTGTTTTTTTAACAAGGTCGTCAATATTTAAATCGGGTGTCCTATGTCTGATGTGGATAACCTCCTTCACATTTCGTCTGCAATTACTCAGCTCCTTTTC
Source organism: Galaxea fascicularis (assembly GCA_948470475.1). Classification (NCBI taxonomy): domain Eukaryota; kingdom Metazoa; phylum Cnidaria; class Anthozoa; order Scleractinia; family Euphylliidae; genus Galaxea; species Galaxea fascicularis. The sequence continues at coordinate 27,922,299 of OX419335.1, read as the reverse complement.
TACAATACTTAACTTCCCAGATGTTTCCCGGATGGCGAAAGTGTGAATCATATTTAGCCATGTGATCCAAAGGGTCAATTAACCGCCAGGAAATTTATTAATTTAAGCTGACAAAGCTTTTGTGATAGCGAAAGCTTCACAACAAATTACAAACCAAGTGCACCTTATCCGAACAACAGGGTTGATGTTAGTCTATGTTGTGTTGACCCTCTTAACTTCGTGTCCTGTAAAGATGTTTCCCGGATGGCGAAAGTGTGATGCCGTCTTAAATCATATTTGCCATGTGATCCAAAGGGTCACGAGGCCAATTAAACGCCAGGAAATGTATTCATTCAAGCTGACAAAGCTTTTGTGGACAACAGGGTTGACTGTAGCATTGCTGGATTGCATGTGACGTCATGGCGGCCATATAGATGGTCAAGAACAGTAGTCTGTCTCTCCGCTGGGAACTAAACTTTATTTTTATGCGAATTCTATGGAAAAAACAGGTCCGCAATGCGAACATGTGTGGCTCACTAGACCACGCGACAGACGCTCGACTCTCGTGGACAAATAAATAAATCCGATCGTGCCATAATGTGGCTACACACTTCGTGTAAGCCACACAGGAATTTGTTCACGTGGGTGAAATCAAAGAATAGCACTGCACTGACCTTTGTTGAAGAATTGACTATTTTAAGCCTCTCAGTGGAGATAAAGAGATCCACATCAGTGGTGGGTTGATCCTCGCCTTCAGGAACCTGTCAACAACAAAACAACCATCGATCAGACACCGTTCAAGGTTAGGCTTGTTTAGGAGTTGTTCAGTTTAAACCACTCGATATAGTTTGAAATTGTTTTGTTCACAGAAGCTGCTTACTGATGTTTTTCTACATCAAAATTAGCACAACGAAAGAACAGCTTGAACTCCGTGTAAAATTCATTCTTCCTGTGTTGTCACTATTTATGACCTTTACGTGAATATGTTTTGTTGGTGGAAAAGGGTAGCTACTAAATCCTCTCCACCCCAGGGAAGAGCACAGGCCACCAGCCCCGTGACCGTTGGTTTATGGAACCAACTGAGGATTTCTGATGGCACATATGGTTAGCCTGTGCATCAGGAACACCGGGAACTACTTTCCCGCCCTATTCTTTGTGAGGATTGTTTTACGTATCGTTCGCGCTTTAAGCGTGGAGGTGGCAAAGGCTAAACGTCACAGCCCAATAACACGATCATTGGAACTGACGCAACTGTTAACCACACGGCCAGTATGATCAACAGTCGCTTTAAGACCCTGGTTTATGGTCAAGTCTAGGTTTGAATCCACGACCTTCCTCTCTGCAATCGGGTGCTTTACCAACCGAGGCGGTTGTGGAGTATCAGGTTTATAATAAAAGATGTTTTACTGTCGTAACCCGATATGGATATTTCACGTTAGAGCGAACTGAACACGATTTCTCTTCAATTTCCAATTTGCTGTTTAACACCAACAACAACATCTCCATGGAACCACACCCCCCCCCCCCTCCCACTCCCACTCCCTCTTGCCGTCAATAAAGCGAGCTCTCTCCTTTACCTTTATTCGACCCACGGCCTCCTGGGCTTGTTCCATCCGCACAGCTTTATTTGGAGACTGGGGCGACATAATTTGGGAAGATCCCAAGTACTAAGAGATAACGAAAAATATATAAGAAACTTACCTTTGCAAAAATAAATAAATAAGAAGGTAGTACTACTAACACTAACACTGTGAGAGACATTTTCGTTCGTAAAAAGGACTCATACCCGACTAAGTGTAATCCAGACAACGACTGGATTTTTGGTTCTAATTTATTTAGCTTAAAATGTGAATTAGTAATTCCAGATTGCAGTGTATTTTCTTGTTCGTAAAAAGCCCCATTAGGAAGGTGACAATAAATAATTCCTCCCCAGTCACTCTTTGGGCTTTAAAGGGTTACCAATAAGCAAACAAAGCTTACGTTGGCAAACTGTCAATAGGGAGGTTAAGGAACGAGGACGACGACCGCAACGAGAGCGCCACAAAACAATGGGCTTATTGAGCAAAAAATATCGCTCTGCACGTGTTTTTTACGTTTTGGTACATTTCTTTACCGTCCTCTGCAAAACAACAATCTGAAATGACAAAATGTAGGTTTTCTCGACAGGAACGTGAGCGTATGACGGCAAAATCTTCTTTCTTTTTCCTTGCTTTCACGTCGTTCAGAGCAACTTAGTTCGTGAAGAGTTCGCCAGCATTTTCCAAGTTAAAAAAATTGGAATGATTGCGAAAGAGTTACAAATCGAGAAGTTATTTTTAAATGACGTTCTCGTTGCCGCTGCCGTCCTCGTTTCTTAAACTCCCTAACAACGTGAAATGACCAAATTTTAAGTTTTCTCGAGAACGTGAGCGTACGACGGCAAAATCTTCTTTCTTTTTCCTTACTTTGACGTCGTTTATAGTAACTTAGTTCCTGGAGAGTTCGCCAGCATTTTCCAAGTTGAACAAATTGAAATGATTACGAAAGAGTTACAAAAACGAAAAGTTATCCTTTCAAATGACGTTCTAGTTGGCGTTGCCGTCCTCGTTTCTTAAACTCCCTAATATAATAAAACGCCATGGAAACGGGAAAAAGTTTTTAATTTCTCAGTTAATGAAATAAAGGCTCAGACAATTTTGTGCCCTCATGCACAGTGTGATAATCTGCAACGTTTAGCCAGTTGGATGGAAACTAATTCTTATTACTTTTTAAGTCACAGCGGGCTCCTCGTCTGTTCAAGAAAAATACCGTTTAACGATGAATAGCCGAATAACAGGTCGATGAAACTACAAAAACACTAAATCTTGTACCGTTTGTCTTTTGAGCTTTATCTAAAGTCATCTCTGAATTACTGTATAGACAAATTAATTAATGATAAAGAGCTGGAAACCTTATTTCCTCTGTCCACAAATTAAAACTCGAAGGAGAACCAGTATTTCGAGCAGTAAAAATATTGAATTGTAGAGTTACAACGCAAACGACACTATCATTTCGATAGAGAAAAACGACTGAAACTGGAAGCTATTAAGTTTTCGATTTGTTTATAAAAGAACCTGCCAATTAATACAATAGCAGCTCGTTCAAATGCAAATTTCTCAGGGAAGGAAAGATCGCGATCGATGGGAGGCGATGAAACCACAGAAGAGTTCGAAAATACGAAGCAAATCCACCGTTAGTTCCTGCTTACTTTTGGAAATTGATTGAAGAATAAAAGCTTGACCAAACAAGCGTGGTACAGCAGTAGAACAAGATTTCTTGCTCGGATTCAATTGTCAAAAATGATAATTTTACGAGTTGATTCGTGTTGTCCTTTCACAGATCGCTTATTGTTCCACGTTCAAACATCAACGACGTTTGTGATCGTGTGGAGAGCTCGTCTCTTAGAGAGTGCTATTTTCACTCAAACACACAAACCTTCTCATCAATCACGGGCTTTTTGGTTAACGCCAAATTTACGCTGTCAGAAAGCTGAATTTATATATATATATATACTCGACTTAGCATAACCCACAAACCACATGAAGTGTGTCGAGTTCAGATTGCCCTACCTTTGCCGCGTAAACGACCCCAAGGAGAAGATTACGTGGATGGTGAGGTCCTTCCCAAGCTAACAAGAAAAAAAATGAGGAACATAAGGAGAGAAAGAAACGTTATATGAACACCGTAAGGTCTGCACATCTGTCCGAGGCACAAAGCGTTCGCGGGTGCCTCTCCTACAGCCTAATCAGATCTATCGGCGTCATTTACGGACAACAACTGAACTGCAAATTCAACAAGCTGGACCATAGGCTGGAAGATAGAGCTTAAGCTAAGTGATTACCAACTGGAAGGGCATCACGGTCGCTATGTTCGCAAAATCGGAAGAACAGTCTAACTTCCGGGATGTTTAACTCATGGACATCGGAAACCATTTCAGGTTTTCACGACGATCATTAGGATTGACAGGCTAGCGATTTTCTTCGCGCGCTAAATTTGTCAGGTTCGCTACAAATCTTGGGCGCGTGTCGCTTGACAGACACAAAGTCAATTCTGTTCAATTCCTAAAACTGGCGATAGTTGTCGTGCACGGCTTATCAAATTTGACAAGTCCGGCAACAGGCGCCCACGGACTAAAGCTAATAAAATATTTATGTACAAGATACATTATAATATAAAAAGGAAATCCTGGAGTAGGATATGCAGCGGATTTCCGATGACCAAGAAATATGTTTGTTTTCCGCTTTTTTGGGAAAAGATGTCGAAGTATCTAAAAACATCCTGAAGATTAGTTGAGAATTTCTTGAGGGATACTTAACAGGAAAACACGACTAATTGAGACTAGCTTGGTAGCCAGCTGTTTGGCAAAAAGACTGATAGTTTGCCTCATATAAACTCGTTTAACATCTTTTTCCCTTCAAGCCAAACGCATCAGGCGACAGATTTTGTAGAAATCTCCAGCAATATCGTAATTTGCAATCGCTCTCACTCCTCGAGGTGTTTGCAGAACAAACCTCTTTACGGTTACGTAAACAAAACGACTGTTTTGAAATCAAGCTGAAAACCCGACTAATTTAGCAGAAAATTGTCTGCTTCGGGGGAAGGAGGAAGGAAGGGAAAGAATTCTGTTTATTAGTAAGCCGCGTATATATCGCTAAAATGACAGAAACCATTTCGTACAAGCTTGCTTGTCAATACATATTCCCGTTCATAGCATGACAATTTTCCTTGTAATTTATATTTTCACTTTAACTTAATTTTCGATAAAAGTCATAAACGGGAACTCTCCCACACGCCATCTTAATTGAAACCGCTTAAAGTCCTTTCAAAAGATGTCACGTCAACTGTATGTAAACCCAATAAATATTTGTCTTTGTTACACTTAAACTAAATTGCTTCTTCGCGACAAAACCAACTTGGGTATTAAAATTACATAATCATAGCCAAAATAATGAGCCTCTTTACAGCAATGTTCGCTTCATGTAACAATTAAATAATATTCATTTTCGTGTGGTTCGCCTCGCCACGGAAAACGCTACAGCCACACGACAGGGCTGAGAATTCGAAATGAGTCAACATTAACAACTTCTATTCAAATAACGAAGCAACATAAGTATCTCAATGCGAGCGGCTGTATTCATTAGTCCACAAAAAAAATCACCACATAAACTAGACTGTTTTAATACTAATTCAAAACTTTCCAAAAAATCTAACCTCAATATTTGTCTTTGTTTTTTTCTCTCTATATATATATATATATATTTTAAATTTGAATTCAATCCGTAAGGTACACATTCGAGTAATAAGTATTAAGCCCCATTAAAAGCAAGAGACTTTATGGAGACAGATATTCTCAGATACACGCGAAGTGTACCCAGGTGCTGGTAAAGCACAAACAATGCTGGTACTTATTGTTTGTATTATTAACCACAACTAAAGACATTACTCTTACCAATAACAACAGACCGTGAGATGTAAGCCGCGAAATAAGAACCGACCTGAATCCAAAGCAAACACATACAAACAGCGTCAAGCGCGGGAACATTTCTGCGTGCAAGTGGCGATTAGTTGTGCGGTTTCGCTTCTCAATGGTTGTAATAATAGCGAGAGTTTTGTCGATCATTCATGGGGCATGGTAATGCCAAACCAAAGGAAGCACGAGTTACTTTTGACACTAAGATTTTTGCAATTTTTTTTCTGGGGGGCGGTTTGCATTAGACTCGACACCACTGCAATGTTGTTCTTCTTCGCAATTGATACCTGAAGGGTGGAAAAATGTAACTTGGACTTGTCCTCCGCACGTCCAGTCCGCCTCGATATGGGCTCAATTTATGACACGCATAAGGTGCGTCACTGTTTTACGAGTTCAACCTTTTGCTTTGTGATGTTCTCGTTGTGGTTGCGGCTTACAAATGCAGTTATGCAAAACCGTAAGGGCAAACATTTCGCCCGGATGTGTATGTTTCGACCTTACTCGTTCCTGGGGCTTGTTGTGCTTATTCTTCGTAAGGGTTCCTTCGGAATACAAATACACCATTTGAAACGAATTAGAAGAACTGGCGAATAAGTGATGCTCCATATCCCTGGCAAATCGGCGTTTAAGAAACGGTTGGTCTGGCCGACTAGTTCTGAAAAAATGGAAAATGCCCAATGTCTTCACAGGGCAAAACTATTTGACACCAAAGGTGACGTCCACTGACCCCAAAACACTTTCTCCTTACCACGACTTAATAAAACAAACAAGACAAGAGAAAAAACGAGTGTGGGGTTAATTTTTCTTGAATGGCATAGCTTCTTATTTATGAAAAGAAAACCAAGCTTTGTTCGGCTATTTTTTGAAAATTTCACCAAACGCAAATGCTAGGTCGACCTTACACAGTCTAATAAATAGGTAGCAGTACGGGAATGTAAAGCCCAAAGCCCACGAGCTGTCATCTAAATGATAAAACTGGATAGCATAGCATACGTACAAAAACGTATTGAAAAGAACTAAGACTTGAATTCCACGAAACGAGTATTTCTCGCAGTATCAATACAGCTATTTAAAACGACATCAGACAAGTAATTACAGTCTGATAACTTAGACCTATAAAATATTTAACAAAATATGCTAATTCCATGGCGAGTAGAACAAACGTGGTAAAGGACGTTTATAAAAGGATAGAGCGTATAAGCTGTCCAAATTAAAAACATTAGCACTCTAGGTGAGACGAATGCTGTCTTTAAACACGCACTAAATATTTGACCTTAATTCTTTAACGTGACTATCGCTGGACAGCGACTTATCTTGTCTAAAAACGTTTCCACAACTACTCGAACTCGCGCAAATTAATTTGATTACGTTCTTGGAAGTTTTTCTTTCATTCACCCAGTGAAATTTTCCAGATTTCGAAAAAATAAAACTTTCGGCATATATCTGATAGCCACTCGACGAAAAGTGATGGCCGCCCTGAATTCAAAGAAACCAAAAATGCCGCAATGTTTGTTAATACGCACTACTTTGAAAGAAGAGAACTCACTATACATCAGTTTGAATATCTGTATCAAAGAAATGTAAAACAAACAGCGAGAGATAACATTTTTTCTTACCTGGATTTTGCTCCCGAGCTTTAGCAGCAGCGGCCTAAAAAGAAATGAAAAATACCTAAGTTGATAAAATGCCCGACACAACACACGAAACGAGGATGACACCAAAATTTATTGCACAGATAAAAGTTAAAAATCATGTTATAAAGATCACGGGCTCACAAAACATACAAAATTATGGAGTTCATCAAGAATACAAGTTTGATAGAGCGGATACATCGAGTTCTCAGCGAAGATTGTAACGCGACTTTCCTAGCAGAAAATCGTGGAAACTTTCTTGAATTTTTTGAACATAGTCATTACGAAGAAAATACCGTCGTAAAGTTGAAAACGGCTAGCTCGATGTTTTCCGGTGGGAAAATAGTATTTTTCGTTGTTGACAGACTGCACTCATACCCATAGATCATATCACAGCGGTGGCTCACGTTTGAATTATTGATATCATCGAGTCGTACCAATAACACTCTCCCAGCTCCGATCAAAATAATTGAGCTATTCAGTTTAGAAACAAGATTAAAACGAAATCCATCAGATGGAATAACAAATTTTTACAACGATATGGTATGGTATTAAGGAAACTGAGATTGCATTTATAGACAAAGAAATCGAACCTATCAACAGTCGCACTGGTAACTATATTCCTCTTGCTGGAAGTAACCGAGTCCGGAGTAAAGCAGAGTTAAAACTGGCAGATGTTGGAGACAGTATGCGGTTTACAGATAACTTGCTTGTTATTAAGAAATAAGAAGGAAGACCACCTCGCAAGCTGGCTTGTTAATTCTTTAATTGAAGTGATTTACCACTGTCTCCTATTCGAGATTTTCATTTTCGAGCCGATGTTTGAAAGCTAAAACACCGGGCAGAGCACCACCATTGTACAAACAAATCAAACCAAGCTATCACACAGTATTATACTCAAAGTCGTGATTTCTCAATTTCAACACATTCTTTTTAAGTACAAACGACGAGCGATTAGCGACATGTGAGGAGAGCGTGGACCAGGAAAGCTACAAGAATGCCCAACTGATATTCTCACAATTTAGTTTTCTAAAGAATCTGTCATATATTTTCATGAACTGACAGATATGTCTGAAAACTTGGAACATTTGCTTTCCCAATTCAATTCTTGGCGCTTCTTTGACGGATGTTTAATTCTAGTGTTTAAAGTTGATGATTGCGACTGTATGTCGTGTGAATATTAAGTTACAAATTCTCGTTGCCATTGAATTTTCTCAGGACAACTTAACAATAAAATTCTGAAATGACCCTATGGTTCGCGAGTCTTTATTCCGATACGCTATTCCATTTCTCATCCCAGATTGGCATTAATTCGGGTAATATTGCATGGGGAGCTGTCACGTTTGGTCGCTTAACTAACAACGGTTCAACACGCAGTCCAGTAACCAACAAAGAGAGATGCCCCCCCTCCCTCCCCCCACAAATCAAACAATGATCAATTTGCGCTCAAACGCGCTTTTTCTTCTGCCACTGAAATGGGGGAAGGGGTGGTCTTAATTTTTCATTTGAATTGTCCACGATTGTGTCCCAAAAAGCACGCGCGAGGGCGAAGGTCAAACGCGATTTTCCTAAATATTTTTCATTCGTGTTCTGCCATTTACTTCATGTAAGTTTAAAGTGGCTGTTAAACGTTGGCACAATATTTTAGACAAGGAGGACGTTTGTTCTAAAGAAGAATAGTTTTGAGTGACGTCAAACACCCTGAAGATCTGCCAAAGCAAGAGACTTACAGAATCAAAGCAAGGTCCAGGCAAACGAAACGTTTGAAGCAATTCAACAGGAAGAGCACGGGGATCCGGCGGTGGGGACTGATCTGGCTGCTGGCGCTGAGTCACTGCTCGCTTACAACTCTTCACATACTCATCCCAAGACATCTACCAAGCACCAGCACACAAGAGAGACGAGAAAACAAAGAGAACAAGGAACACCACGGACAGGGTTAGTGCTTAGTTAGATAAAGCTACGTAACGTTAGCGGTGCAAGAATACTGAACAGAGGCATTTTACGTTAGATTATCGCCTTAGATTTAGTGTTAAGTTTGCGTGACGCTGCGTGACATTAGTATTCTAAGACAAGATGAGTCTTAAAATGTTTCATGATGCGATGCCACTCGGATCATTTGGGTGGTACGTCTAAAGGATTAAAACACGTCTTCACCAAGGGAAGCACCAGAGGGTGGTGCAGTTTTACTAAATTTACCCCACGAGTTCATAAAAACAAGGACGATTTTTGGAGAGGAGAGAATGGAACTGAACGAACAGTTCCAGTTCTTTTTGCATGCATGGAATAAGTCAATAAAAAACTGATGACCGTTTATTCTCCCTTCTAAAAAGTACTAAATATTTAATTATCGAATTTCTAGGAGACACTTTGAGTTTCACTTTTACCAAAAGACAGCAAAATTCCAATGATATCCATTCCCGTTAAGCTCAGCTTACAATTTTGCCATCAATATCAATGAATTCTGAATTTCCACTGGCAAATACCATCAGTAGTTTTATTTCAGTTTAGAAGTAAAGTAAAAAGAGAGCTGGCTAAAGAAAACAGATAAAGCTATGGGACAAAGAGGAAGAAACTGAATCGATCAGATAAGTAGAAATTCTCAGTGTTAGTAAAGAAAGAAAGAACGCAGGAACTTTCTGTGGGTATTCACGTACTGTGTACAGCTTTGTTTGAGAGACCAATAAAGTCAGAAAATGCAAAAGTTATCATGTCAGCTCACGGCACCCTAAAGATGGACGTCGAGCCCGGTTGTACTTAAGTAACCTGCAGTTTCTCTACCAAAACAACAGAGTTTTCCATTCACAGAGAAATATAGATGAGCTTGTAAACAGCCTTATTCAAAACAAATCCCTGAACGTTTCCATAACAGAAGCATCAGCAGTGTGGACTAAACACGGTCAGCGGTGTCGATAATAATAATAAATAATAATACATGACGTACCTACGACTTCCCCGGATGATGTCTAACGCTTCGGTGATCACTGGCGTGTTAGAAGTGACCCCGGTTGAGGGTGTTTTATGCGGAGCTTATTTCCCCTGCCCCCCTTGTTCCCTTTCCCTTCTTGTCACCTTTCCCAGGGAGTGTCCATACGGGTGTATGGAGTGGAGTGTGGTTTTGAAAGACCTTTACCAGGCGACGTTTTGTTTATCAAAGTTGACATGATGAGATAGCTATCACCGAGTTATTTTTTCTGGATTTTTTCTCTGGATAACGAAACAGACAAGTCATTCAATTTATCCATTTGATTTGACGGGCCACTGTCACGGGTACTCTTGTTGTAAGTTTATTTTAATTGTGAGTAAGTGCTTTTTTCACTACACTAATGGGCCGTGTACCACGAGAGGTAGATTTCAAACCATTTCTTGGAAGGAAAGGCAACTACATGTAGTATTATATTTATGGTGACTTTTCCTGGACACAAAGGCAAAACTTGAAAGGGTTCACCTAGCTTTTTCAAACTGTAATCCATTCACAGTAATTCATATTAAAACTGCAACGATGAAACCTGGTACAAATACACCCTCTGGTTCATCCAAATTATGTGACAGTACAATACAATACAACAGTTCCTCTTTAACCGTATAATATCAAACCCCTTATTCGTAGTTAATCCATTCCTTAACTACGCTGCGACTGGTAGGTTAGTCAAAGTCAGCAACAAACTGTCAACAATTTGAAAGCGATTGAGCCAACTCGTACATTCTTATGAACTTTCTACGTATGAGGTGACTTTCAATTGCGTACTTTTGACGGGTAAACGCGTCGTATCCGCATGTTCTGGTTCGCTTATCGATGTTGCCGGCCTGCCGTGTAGTTTCCCTGACTTTTCATCGCACCTGCTAGAAACTCAAAAACATAGTTCAAGCGGGGTTAGCCTTTACCTTCTCTGCTGCACAGTACTCGCATGTTTCCTCGTGATCTGATTCACTTGCTCCACCTTCCTTGTGCTCGATGTTTCTCGCCGCTAATCCCACGGCGAAGGTGCCTCCTTTCTTTGCGGCAACGGCTCTGTTTGTTCGCTCGTCATCGTCTGAGGAGGACCCAGAGTAGCGGAGCTGCAGAGACCTCCGTTTATCCCTGCGCTGTGAACTGTAAGGAGCTTTGTCCGGTACAACTTCACTCAAGGGCCGTGCCTGATGTCTTCTAGGCTGTTTGTAGCTTACAAAGCCAACATCAGGAATATCGACCGGATCATCCTCTCTTTTGAAACGACTTTTGTGCCCTGAAACTTTGAACAAAATTTACAAACTATTTGCTGGAACTTTGAAGGCATAATCAGTAGTACTCTAGGCAACCTCACACTCGAAGACGGGACGCAAGGCCATGACACAAGCAGAAAGAGGCAGACCTCGAGTTTCAGCTCCCCTTCGATTCTGGTGTACGTTTCTCGAAACCCACGTGAATTTTCGGGCCTATTTCGGGTGCTACAATTTTCTTCGTATCTTAAAAACGAAGACGTTTCCAGGCATGAAATGTAACAACAAATTTGCCCTTTCACATCTTGAAATCACAGTAAAAGAACAGCTTTTTAAAATAAGCGGATCGCAGTTTCTGAAATGGCTTTTAGGACCCGAAAGGTTTACGGGACTTTCGCCTCCTGTCAGTTTGGTTTGTTAACCTTGTTACGTTCATTTGCATTATTCGTGTCGTGTATTTGCTCGGTCCCACTAGCCTTTGTTTTATTTTTACCACCGAAAGTAAATTAAGGTCACAACATTTTGAATTCTTAATTTTAAGAAAGTCCACGGTAGCTATTCTTTCACCCTAGTTGTTCAACGAACGGATAAACGTATCCAGCGGAAAAGTCACCCTCCACTGGATAAACGTGTTAGTGACAATACAATTTATTCGAAAGAAAGCAACTTATGCGCAGGGTACAGCTATCAGCTCCTTGAAGAACGGCGGCCTGAAACAGTGTCTCTTGTCTAGAACAAAAAACCAACAATAGCAACGTCCAATACACTAGCTTCCTATCTTAATGGCAGCCCTGTATACCATTGTTTCTACATTTCTCTCCTACTACGAGCCTACAATCAAACAAGGTGTCTCGGGGATGCCCTTTGCACTAAAACTTAACACAAAGTTGGCTTGAACAGTAGGTAAGGCTGTTTGGCTATCTGTCATTCACTACGCATAGACAAAGCTACATTTGATCCTCTCTAATGCGTCAACAGATCATAATCCTATCAAACCCCATATCTCGATAAAAGCAAATTCTCTACTTACAAACTTTTCTCCCTGCCAAGCTTCCTGATTCATACTCCTTTAGCAATGATGCTTTCTGTGCTATCAGCTTATGAATCTCATCATCTCTGCACAGCCACACGTGCTTGCCTCGATCATGCGCATGTCCTCCAGACCTGTGAGCACCATGATCTCTTCCGACGTGATCGTGCCGACCTGAGTGCAAGGACAGTTTTTCTTGTGAACTAGAAAGGTGACCATTACTTGTCGGCCGAGCTTTGGGCTTACCCTTCGCGTCATTTGCATTTTTGGTAGACACATCACGGCGCCTTTTATTTTCGTGATTATGGCCATCCTTGTGATCGGTTCCACTGGCAGCAGATTTACTAGCAGTTTGTTTAGTTTTAGATTGTTTCATTTCAGTCCTGTCCGCGGATTTTTCTTTTTCGTCATGTCTCACTGAAACAGCAGTATTTGATTTCTTTTGCTTGGAGACCGATTCTGAAGAAACCGCTTTCAGTGATTTTTGCTTTGTGTAAGAATCTAATACTGCATCACTGTCACTTTTCTGAACCCTCCTTTCTTGTTTTTTCTTCTGGCCAGTTTCTTCCTTATGAGAACCAAAATCCGCTTGAACGTCACTAGCGGGTCTTGCATTTTTCTTTTCTCTTGCTGCTAATTTTAATTGACTTCTCTTATGGTCATCAGTGTTGGCGGGAACTGAAGATGCAGACGTAGATTTTACTTTCCTAGATTTCGCTGCAACCTTTCGTTCAGAATCTTGAACCAATTTGGGACTTTCTTTTACATCTCTCCTTTGCTCCTCTGTCTTTTGCTTGTCAGCCTTCTCTAAACTACTGTCTGTAGATTTAGATTTACTTTTGCTAAGTTTTGTTGCACTGTCTACAGGCCTGGGAGGTGTCACGTTTTTTGGCGCACTTTTCGCCCCATCTTTAACAGTTTTCTTTTCAACTTTTACCTGCTCACTTTTAGGTATGGTATCTTTAATTGTTCGCCTAGAAGATCCAGGAACGCTTTTTAATTCTTGAACGGATACCTTTTTTGAAGAATCCTTTACCTGTTTCTTCTCCTCCTCCTTAGCTTGGGTCCTGTTTACACTGAACCTTTCCACCAATTTTTCCTTTTTCTTAGCCTCGACTTTCTTCCCAGATTCAACAACTTTAGTCTGCTCTGCTTCATTTCTTAGAGTGTCCAAGAAGGATTTCTTGAGCTTATTAACCTCATCTCCTTCTGGATCAATCTTTGAAGCTGACTTAGTTCTCTTTGTGTTTTTATGTTTAGGCATGTCAAAATCCTCCACATCCCACTCAAGCTCATTTTCATCATCATCTGGAACAAACTCTGGAGAGTCCTCACTGTCCTGGTCAGATTCAACCTCACTATTTTCTTTCCTTGCACCGACTGTTTGATGACCGTCAGAAATTACAGTGGTTTGTTGTTCGTTATGTTCATCATTAACCGCGTCGTTAACATCAATTTCCTCGTCACCTTCGTGGTCATCACCCTGTGAATTGTCTCCGGAGAGCATAGCACTGCTCACCTCGACACAAGCAACAGGTGCGACACGTGTCTCTTCTCCTGAATCCATCCCATCTTCCTGATCACTGTCTTGATCATCCTTCTCGTTGTATTCATCTTCCACTGCAATCTGTCCCTCTGCTTCTGCAGCTGAGTCAGACTGTTCACTTTCATCTGAGTTTTCTGTCTCATGAGTAATGGCCTCGGAAGAATGTAGCACCACTTGAGGATTCTCCACCTCTTCATGATTATCATCAATATTTCCACCATATTCATCATCATCACTGCCATCATTGTACACATGTCCTTTTTCATCCTTGTTATCATTAGCTTGATCCTTTTCATTATCATTAAAACCTTCATCATCATCATCATCATCATCATCATTATCATGTTCCTCATCATCACCATTATCAACATCTTCTACAGGAGAATCACGTACATGGTCGATATTGGTTTCTAAAACACCACTGTTCCAGTTTTCCACACGAGAGTTACTTGCTTCAATTTCATTATCTTCTTCCTCACTATCAAGAGGTGGAGGTGCCTCCTTAACACCCCCATCGCTGTCACTGTCACTATCGAAGCCCTGAGAACCTCTACTTTTAAGAGATGTAGCACCTCTCCTGGTGTTCAATTCCTCCCTGCTTCCAGTGTCTGGAGAGATTGGAAGATCTTCATCATCATCCATATCACCGCCATTGTCATCACTGTCTAAAGGTGGAGGACCATGAATGTTATCGTCATCAACATCCTCATCCTCGTCACTGTTCAGTGGTGGAGGTCCATCATTTGTGTCATTGTCACTATTGTTTTCACTTGAGGAAGCTTGGTTGTCATATTGTATCTGTTCATTAGTATGGGCAACAATCTCTGTATCACTGCTTTCTGATATGGCATCACCTTCCTGAATGTCAATGACGCCAGCATGCTTCGATGGGTCAAACATATCTACAAAAACACAACACTGTGACATTAAAATATATCACATAAATACACTGTATGGGTAGAGACTGCCTCCTAAGAAAACATGTTGACGCTAACTCTTACACTTTTCAGCTATTTAAGTAGGACTTGAAGATCAAACCAAATAAGCAACAAAATAATGACAAAGACGCCACTGAGAAGTCCTGTTTTCATATTCACACTTTAGTATTTCACCTACAGTTGTGACAGTGAAGACTCAACAACAACAACTCAAAAATACATCTTATGAGGTACATGTTAATGTAATTACCAAAGAAAAAAGTAACTGTCAATGTGAAAATCAAAGACATTTTCAATCCATACTATAATATGGTGCCCATTAAATTCAGTCTCACAGTCTTTCAACAACAAAAAAAAAGATAGAGACACATAACTAAATCTTATCCATACCAAAATCTGATTGTGAGTAACCTCCACAAGAACAATAATATTGACTTTTCACTGGCCTTCCTGTTAGCAATTGACTTAATAACAAAACGCTACTGGTGTCCATGGCTTACTTGACTACAATGCCTATCTGGTTCTTGAATAATTATGCTTGTGTTTACTTAAACTGCCAGTCCATGTCTACACATTGCTAAGTGTGCATGTATTTATCCATCTTCAAAGTACCATGCAACACACTTGATATTGGTTGAATTACTCAGTAAAACATGCAAAACTGAATATTGATTGAGAAATGCTACATGTAATTTACGATTTTTTATGAATTTCAGAGTATGTTTGCTCTAGAAGTAAGCAATATCTGGCCTTTTAACTGAATATTGCTTTTGAAAGATATCAATTTTATTTAACCACTGAATCACATGTACTTTTCCATGTACATTTACATGAAGAACAATTTTCACAGAATTGAGATACAATGTTATCTGAAACAGGAATTCCTCAATATCAGTCAATATCTAGGTTTAGTATCACCCAACTAGTGGACTAATGCAAATCCTGCATTTTGATTGACTAAGCTACTAGAGGACTATAAGCAATAGTCCTTGAGTAGCAATCAAGCATGACGCTTTCTTTTGTTTTATTCCCAAATGAAAATTTCTTTAACTTGCATTTGCTGACTTTATCATTGCCTTTTCTGTCTGACTAAAACAATTAGACCCTTCGCCCTCAAGGGCCATAGTTCAATAGCCCATTCGGCTCGGCCTCATGGGCTATTGACCTGTAGCCCATAAGGGCTACGGGTCTAATTGTTAATTATCACTATCACTCAAGAACACACTTAAGAACACACTTAAATTAACCGCATGGGTACAAAAGATTGGTTCAAAATCATCTTGGTTCTCTGATACCAAATACTAAAGATGCCAATATTTCAGTTTAAATTACCACTTGGATATATGAGAATGGGCACTTGTAAGTGATAATTGACCTTCATTAAAACTACAGGCATGCGAACTCAATACCCAAACATTCCTAACTAATCCAAATACATTCCTTTTGCCTAAACAACTTTAGTGTGAATTTTCATCTTTACATAAAACAGCAAAGAACAACTTGAGGGGAATTCAGTTCACATAAACAATGTGAGAAAAATAAGCAGGCAATGGGAGGAGACCTCATCACACCTCACAGTTGCAGACTCTTTTTTTATTTGAATGATCAAAAAATATATCAAAAAAAGTTGTAAACTCTACAATTCACACTATTAAATTATCTTTACCTGGGTACTCCATGACTAAATCCTTATCGTCTGATGACAGATCCACGGGCATATCATCATATGGCAGCTCCATACTTGTCCCAGACACCACAACAGCCTTCCCAGGTGTGTTCATACTTCTTTTCTTAAGCCCTCCTTTCTCCACAGTATCATTTCTACCCGCTGGAACAATTCAAGAATGAGTTCAAAATTACTCCTTATCATACTATCACAAAATATATAAAGTACCTTGGGTAACACAGGGTAATACATACAAGGCAGAGTACTGCAACCGAATTAAATTACAACCAAAATATAGGTTATTTTTCTGTCTGGGATAACTCCTTGTAAACCATATTTTTTTTTTCTTTTCAGCTGATTTGAAGGAAAATCTATGTATATATCTAATATGTACTGTCCTGTAAATCCAACCACCTTTTCTCCCTACCCTCCCCTTTCAATACAGGGCCCAGTTGTTCGAAAGCCGATTAACATAATCCAGGATTAGCGTAACCTTTGGTTGCAGTTTTTAACTATTGGATGAAAGTTGTTTTCGCTGCTTTTTGTTTTTCAGGATTGACTTCCCCTTATCTAAAATTTTGCAGAATATCGGCATTGAACAACGTTTGGGGACAGAGAAATAAGCTCCTTGATTAATTTTTAATCCTGGATTAGCATTAATCAGCTTTCGAACAACCAGGTCCTGGAGAATTAAACATGACAGAACTAAATCTGGGGATAAACTGGCAGCAAAATTATTCATGCTCCAAAAAATCATGCATGTCAACTGAATGAACCTCTACAATTCTTTTTATAAAACAGTGTCATTTACACTGTACATGTAGAACACAATGCCTGCACACAGATTGCTAGAATGATAACAGTAGTAGTGGTATTAGCGGTTTTAATTGGACTAAGTGTATGAGTTATATGGTGAAGTAAAAGAAAAGAATGTAAAACTTATACATTAATAATATTATTAGTGCATGATTAACTAGAAAATATATAGTAATAATATTCACAGAGAATTCAATATAGGAGGCATTTAGTCGCCAATGCGACTAGATTTTTTTCGCTGGCGACTAAATTTTCACGCTTGGTCGACTAAAATACTTGTGCTGGCGACCAAATCTGAAAACTTAGGGGCCAGCTGGCCCCAAGGTTTTTTCCTGAAAGTTGAGCCCTGTAAGACCTTCAGACACTTGTCAAACTTGGGTGCAGACCAGAAAATATACTATGCATACTTCAGTCTATGCTTATTACACCAATGCATCTTCTCATTTCACTGCTTTTTCTCAAGACCCCCCTCCCCTTCTGTCAGACAATGTGAAAACATGCAGTGACTAATCTTGGCTTTGGACACCATTTAAAAAGTTTTGCTCTGCAATGTAGATAGCCAATGATAACACTAAATCACAACATTCTGTCTTTAAAGTGCACCTAACCCCCAAAATTTTTTTTCGCTAAAATGAATCCACTTACTGTTTAAACTAATTCTGCGAAAAAAATTTTAAATTTTGTTGAATCCTCAATTTTTTATGGCCCGCCGAAAACTCGAAAATAGCTCTAAATCGGCGCCATGTTGTTGCACGATCGAGTTCTGGGGAGAATGGGTCCAGCGCTGTTGTACATTATACAAGATTGTAAAGTTGGTTATTTGTACTAATTATTGGTTTTTTTTATACAGTAGAAAACCTGTTTGACAGGTCCACATTATGTCCCAGACTACCTGTTGGGATTTTTGCATACACTTTTTGGCTTTTCTTAGGACAACCTTTCTTGAAACAACTGTATACTGTACATGTATATGTACAGGGATAATTTTCACCCAGAACTGCTACAATACATCCACTCCTCCCTTTGCAGCTCTTGCCAGGAAACAGGGATCACCATCCTTGAAAAATCAATTTGATTGATGATTACAAGAAAAAAGTCCATTTAAACCTTTAATTCCCAAGGCCTGATTATTAGGTCTCCCTTCTAGTCACTATACATTTGGTTGTACAGAAGTTAAGAGAATTTGGGGTTATTTAAGCAAAAGACCACAAATTTCTATGGTTTATTGGCTGATAAATCATGTGAGATGTTGGAAGAACACAAGAAGAATTTGTCAATCAAGAGCCGCAGTCAAGTGATTTATGAATTCTTCTGGTGTTCTTCCAACATCTCAAGTGGTTTATCATGCCTCTAAACCATATAAAATTGTGGTCTATTGCTTTTATAGTTATAATAATTCAGAAAATGCACACAATTTTCATGAGTTTCTGGGCACAATAAACCATAATCAAATGAATGATGCATATGAAAGAAATCATAATAATTATGATTTCTTTATTATGGGAACTGCGGATGAGGAATGATCGTCGCAGTTGTGATCGCAATAATTGCGATCACAACTGCGAGCACAACTTACAATTATTGCATAAAGAAGCCTGAAAAAAATTCAGGACTTCAATGGGGCTTGAACCCATGAACCACAATAAACCATAGCTGATTGACCAATCAGAGCACGCACTGATTTGGTTATTACATAAATCAAGATAAGATAACTTTGTCTATTCTCATCACCTGTCCGTTGGACAATGTATTGCTATTATAAAGGGTAGTTACATGCTAATCCCTTCCGATTCTGGGTTCATGAGTAAGATAAAATTTATGTAAATATGAAGCTACTTACACTAGACAAGTACACAAGACAGTTGACAAAAAGATAAATCTATTTATATTGTTATGCTGTTGGTCAAGGATTTAAATATAGTGAATGAAAATGCAGTTAGTTATGATCTTGACAAAAAGCGAACTTCAAGTTGAATTCACGTTTAGTGAAATTTAACATAATGAAGCGTCTGGTTTCTGAGAAAATCGTTAACGGTATTAGCGATATTAGTTTTAAGCTCTTGAACTCTGTAACACAAAATTACACTTTGTTTTCAGTTTGCCTCTCTGCCCTTAAATTCAGTTGGTCTAAATAATCTACTGAAAATTCATCAAACGTCATGAAAGGAATCACCGCAAGCTTCACATCAGAAACGAATTTAAACTATTTTGCTCTTGCATTATTATATGGATGCAGGTCTACGGGTTCATGAAATACACGTTGCTTTGATTCTTGTGAAAAATAGACAACATTAATCCAAGCTAACGACGTAACGCCGGAAACTGGAAGAGAAACGACCCTTTAATCTCTAGAGCCTGGAGGTGTCTTAGCCAAACATAGCAATTAATTTGGCACTCTTTTGAATTGAAAATCAAGTCACAAGGGTGCGACTATATATTCTTTACAGCGAATCTACCATAGCATTGATCACGCCGATGGGCGAATTAAACGCAGATAAAATAGTCTTCTCTCACACAGAATAACTCCATCAGGAACAAAAAAGGCTACAATTTAAAAAGTACCTTTTCTCTTCCCCTTCAAAGCCTCTCTTGTAGGATTCTTTTGCACTGAAAATGTTAATTCGTGGCCGTCGGAATCCGCATCCGCCATTTGGAAATGAAGAAATGACAGCAGTCTTTCCCAGGTCTTTCACTGCCAAAACGTCGGAAGTCTGGAGCCAGGACAAACATGGCGGATATAGCTTCCATCGTGTCCTTACTTTCACGATTCGAAAACACTTTCGATCATCCAGAAACGTACCTTAAACCTCCTCGTTCCCTTGAGAAAGATAATATTACTGCTGTCAAGGAAATATTTGATTTTTGCAAGAAGGATGAACCAAACGGTAGTCGTTCTCTAGTGAGCACGTGTCCGCTATCAGAGCTCTTGGTAGATGATTTTGATATCGAACAAATATGGCAAGAGATCGAACTGCAGAATACTCCTTTATTACATCTTGGAAAGACGGACGTTAAGAGTGTGACACAGAACGTTAAAAAGCTTTCACTTTTTGCAACAAGGCGCAGTGAAGTGGAAGGAAATCGCTTAAATAACACCCCTGATAACAGTGATGGTACAATTAACGGTAGAGAAAACTCCAACAAACTGTTAAACCACACACCTGGGAGTGAATCAGAAAGTGACAGTATCGATAAGGAATCAAGTCTTGATGAAAAAAGTGATATTAAAACATATGGCAATGATGATGGTGGCAGCGATGATAGCAACGCTGATGAGGATGGCGGTGATGAAGGTCATCTTGACAAAAGGAAAAGAAGCCTTGCTAGTAAAGACAACAGGAAACAAAAACATTCAGCAAAAAAGTCTCAAGTAGATGACACTTTCTTTAAGTTGTCAGATATGATCCAATTTCTAGACAAAGAGGACAGGAGATTTGAAAGAGAGTATAAAAAGAAGAGTCAGAAGGAAAATGATATTGATGATGGTGATGGTGATGACAGTTGTGAGAGTGATGGTGAACTTATTGATTATTTTGTGGACATTGACAACGAAAATGTAGATGCCACTGAGGAAGAAGAGGACTGGAATAAAGCCCTTGGTGCTACAGAGACCCTGCTTGGAAGGTGAATTTCTTATCTTGCCTTTGCATGGTTACATTAGTGGAAATACCTGCAAAGTCTACCTTTAAG
The DNA here is from genome assembly GCA_948470475.1 of Galaxea fascicularis. Lineage (NCBI taxonomy): Eukaryota > Metazoa > Cnidaria > Anthozoa > Scleractinia > Euphylliidae > Galaxea > Galaxea fascicularis. Next base: position 27,901,315 of record OX419335.1, on the reverse strand, counting down.
TGAACAATTGCTTAAGTGAACTCGCTATTGCCTTGTCTTTCAGCCCAGGAAAAGTGTACTATGCTTTACGTGGGTGCTACGCAGCTAACACTCTTTGAAAACACCAGCACATCTCCATTGCTGCGGTTTTCTAAGCTTGTTGCTGTTTTATCAGAGCAATGGTGATCCAAAGGTCACAGGCTCAACTTAAATAAGGAATAAAACCTGTGGGTCATTTTTCAGGGTTAGGAGCCTGGAGTAGTTTAGAAGGATAGTTATTCCTTTTGAATATAAGGTTATAATTTATGCATGCAAAAACCATAAGAGAAAGTTGTTAAGACATTGCAACATTGCTTTTCCCCAAGGGATGTCTCCATTTTTTCTGTGTTTTTTATGATCATGAAACCATTTGGTAATGGCCAAGGTGTGATATGTGTGACTAGAAAGCCCTAACAGAAGCCAATGCAGCAATTTTACTGACTCAATCCCATTGTACACATTTCTTCACACATGAATAGAAAAAGTGAGGTAACAAAGAAAAGGAAAAGGAAATCCCCCGGACAAATGAAGTATGCTGACTTCTTTGATCCTCCTGAGGGGGAACAAACTGGGTACAAGGAGGGAGAAAGTGAAATTGAAGATGAAGATGAAGATGACGATGAAGATGATGAAAGTGGAGGTGATGAGGAAATGGCGACTGCAGAAGACGATGATGGAGAGTATGGTCAACCTGTTAGTAATGCCAGGGAGAGTGAAATGGACAGTGATGAAGAAAAAACAGTTTCCAGTTTTGAAAAGAAACAACAGAGGGTATTAACAGCAACTACATTGTATTGGTCACATCTTTATTAGTAGAGCATGGGTAACATGTTATATTAAATATTTTTCATTCTGTTTCCTTTAGACATGAATTATAAGCATCTCTATCAAAAAGCACTTTGATCAATGCACATTAAAGGGATTAATTCAAATGGTGACACTATCATATTTAACAACAGCTCATCAGTCACAGTCATCCTCAGCTCTGATCATGATGCACATACATGGAGCCATATGGATAGGGTAACTTTTTATCAAAACTTGCCTTATGTTTTCTTTTTCAGCTAAAGCAGCGAATTGAGAAGCTGGAAAATGCAAACTTAGCTCCAAAGACCTGGCAAATGTCAGGTGAGGCAGGTGGGAAAGTACGTCCAATCAACAGTTTGCTAGAAGAAGACGTCGCTTTTGATCACACAACCACTGCAGGTAAAGTGCGACATTGTCTGTAGCAAACACAATGAAAACCACTCTACTATGATCATTGATTGCATGGCTTTGGGCAATTTTGATACCAAAAAGAATTTCTGACTTAGTGACACTGAAGAACGATAATTAACAATTATTGGACGAGGTTGAGCAAAATATCGTGATCTGCGAGAGGCTGGCAAATCACGATATTTTGCGATAACCGAGTTCAATAATTGTTTTATCATTCGATCACCAAGTTTGTTTTGATACTTTTTTTTTGGGAAGCGGTAAGCGTGGGCTGCTGGCAGAAATCAATTGGTTTCCTTCTCAGTTAAATAATTTATTCTAGCGTGGTTACAATTGCGCATGAGCAGAATATTATTTGCAGCAAAAACGCATTTAGACGATATTACGCATGAGCAGATCATTATTTGTAGGCAGTTATTTGCAGGTCACATGGTGGGCTCTCAGCCAATGAAAAGGGGGGGAAATATCCATCAAATGATAACAGCTGCTGTTATTCCTTAGCTTGCCAGTTTAACATTTTCCTCAAGCCCCACTTGTTAATGATTGACGATCTTTGCTCCAGCTCCAGATATAACAGAGGAAACAACTCAAAACTTGGAGGACATAGTGAAACAAAGGATCAAAGATGAGGTACATTGTACTATTTCACTGGCTGATATGGTTTAGCTTCAGAAAATACCCATACCCCCATGGAAGGGTTTTTGGTTTGCATCTCCCCACCCCACCCCTCCAGAAATTCCAATTTAGCCCAGTACTTTTCTTTTAACAGTTTTGCTTTTGACCCCCCCCCCCTCCCCCCGGGTATTTTCTGGAACATAACACTCAGTTTCTCTATTTATAGCATGGTTATGTTTTGTTGTGGCTCCTACATTTTGGTTTTTCATTTTCCATTTTCTATGTTATGGTTGTTGTAAATCAATAAAGAAAGCCCAGAAACAAAAGGAGGGAAAACAGAGGTTGTGTAAACGTACAATAATGTTTTGTATTCATTTTATTAAAAAAATTATGTGTGAATTATGAGGGAAAATAATGTTGTGATTTCCTGGTGAGTTTCAATAAATTGAAAGTTATTTTTTTTCTTTGTTATCTATTCAAAAAGTTAAGTCATCAGATCCAGTTTGAATTGAAATTTTTTGGTGATGTGGTTTAGTGTGAACCAAGACCCAGAACAAGGGTCATTGGAGATTGCAGCATTCAGGATTCAAATTAAGGCCACATTGCTTGATGGAAATCTAGTATTCTGACCAGTGCAGCAACTCAAAGCAACTCACCTTCTCACTGATTACCATATTTTACCTCAACAGGCATGGGATGATGTAGAACGTAAAGTGAAACCAGTTACAGAACCATTTGAATACAAGAAAAAGCTGCCACTTGACCAAGAAAAAAGCAAATTAAGCCTTAGTCAGATCTATGAACAGGAGTATCTCAAACAAACACAGGTAGAGGAAATCATGTCCAGTATCGCTACACTGATCACAAAAGTGTTTATAAGAATGATTTATTCACTTTATTCAACAAAGTACAAGATAAAACAGAGCAAATTAAAACAAAAACTAGAAACAGTAGAAAGTACAATGTTGAAAACCTAAAAAAGCACAGGAATACCAATCAGAGAGGATACCATAAACTACATTATAAATACAGTATATGATAATCAAAGCTTAGCTTGAAAATCTAGAAACACTGGACTTAAAAACTGTGACACTCGGCGCATTTCTAATAGCATGTGGGAGCCGCCTCCGTTCCTCAACTATTCTGTTCATAAATAAATTTGTTATTTAAAACATTAGTAGGACAGAATAAGTTTGTTAGTCAGATTATAGCTGCCTGTTGGAAACACCTCCATTCCTCCCGATAGCATCAGTAGCAACAGAAACAGTTGACGGCGATGGCCATGATTCGTATCTCTTGATTTTTTTTATTATTTTTTTTAAGGTTTTGCTTTCGCAGATGCTAAGTTGCATTTACATCTGTAATGATCCGTTACGTTGTTAAGATATCTTCTGGCACAAAATATTGAGTACATTTAATATAGGAGGGCCAAATAATTTTCTATTCCTACCGGTGACGGTGTAAGGTAACGAGACCATGTTCCAAAATATTCGCTGGAAACCGAAAACATAAACTGGCGCAACTGAATGTTTGGAGACTTATAGCGCCAGTTTAGTGAACCGATATTTTATCTCCATTTTGTAGGTGGAAGCTGAAGACAAGCAAAACGAAGAGCACGAAGAGATCAAACGATTAATGGCAAAACTTTTCGTCAAACTAGATGCTTTGTCCAACTTTCATTTCACTCCAAAACCGGTAGGCTACTCTCTCCTAATTTCACCTACCCTGAACTGTACTATTGTATCAGCGAATTTGCTGACGCTTTTCTTAGACATTTGTTGGGTAGTATGCTGAAAGCCTTTAGTTATGGCATTTTGGGTAGTAAGCGATATCCTTGGAAGAAATGACGAAACCTCCGATTCACTGTAACTGCTCTTTGAAATTAAAAATGGTAACATGAAGCTATTTTTTTTGGCAGCCCAAACCCGAGCTCAAAGTCGTTAGCAATGTCCCAGTGATATCAGTGGAAGAAGTCGCCCCAGTTTCTGTAAGCGATGCTATGATGTTGGCTCCAGAGGAAGTTCATGAGAAGAAGAAAGAGCAGAAAGGAACCACAGAACAAACGGACACAGATAGAAAGCGAGAACGAAGAGCTAAAAAACGGAGACAGCACGAACGAGCTGTGGAAAAACAAAAGAGGAGAAAACTCGTCGAGAAGCTTAACCCTGGCCTTGGAAACAAGTATTCTAAAAAGGCAGCACTAAAGAGAATGGAAAAGGAAAGCAAAACTTCGAAAAATGTCTCTTTGTTGAAAGATGAGGGAAGTGGTAAAGCTGTGAAATCGTCTTCGGCTTTCTTCTCTCGTCTTCAAGACGAGGTCAAGGATCAAGTGAGGGCAAAGAAGGAATCAAGAAAAAAGAAAGAGAAACCCACAGCTAAAGTATCTCAGTTAAAACTTTGATTACTGACCTTGGCAGAATTTTAAGTTGTGGAATTGAGAATTGATGGAGTGATTCGTTATTTATAATTGAAAGTTATTTCGTCAGTCAGAAAGGTTTGAAGAAATTGTCACAACAGACCAGTCGCAACTCTACACTATTCGATGATGATGTCGTGTCTTTGGTTTCATTTTTGTACCCCTCGTATACTGCAGTGTACCGAGACAAGAGCCATAATGGGACAGAGAGGGAATCTCCCAGTATAGCCTTTGGGATATCTTAATTTCAAAAAAATCTATTGTTAGAAACTAGTGCGGACGCAACAGGAAACAAATTCCCGGTAGACCTCCCTCGAGAAAAAACAAAAAAACATGGCGGACGGGATGCGGACAATTGTTTGGCTGTCATTCACTGTCGGTGCATTGCCTTTTTCGGTCGATCTTTCATTTGTTCGACCACCTAATCGCTTGGTTGTTCGGTCCTTCATTGTTGTAGTCATCGGTTCTCTAGCCGTTAGTTTGCTCGGTTGTTTCATCCATATTTTAGTCGTTTTGGGTTCACTGATTCGTGTGCTTTGTTGGTGATTTATCTTACCGGTAGTGGTATGATTAACGTTTAGGAAGTTGTCTAGAGTATTAAAAGCTGTATTTAAACATTGCGAAAAAGAAACTCTTGATGTTTAAATAGCTTAAGGCCGCAGTACTATAGAGAGAGACTTCATCTGTCTCTTAAGTTCTTATTACATAACAAAGAAAGCTACAGTTCAGCAGTGGATGCGCCGATACACAAGCTATGCAAAACAATGGCAACAGAGTGCCTGAGAGTTAACAAAAGCGATAGATTATTCTGGATACCCATCACAGAACAAAAACTTAAAATTAGTAAAGATAGAAAAACACACCGTTTCTGTTTTCAATCACATTAATCCCTCACAGTAGAAGCTGGTAGAAAACAAGTAAAAGTGTGCAAAGTCGAGAATGCCATGTCAACGTAACACCGCATTTAAAGTATCTTTTCAAGATAAACCTCCACAAACCTTACAGACTTACTGTGTACCAAAGTCTACACATAATTATGCGAAAACATTAAAAGAGCTCACCCATAAATTTCGCACAAAAAGTCATAAAATAAACAGATATATCGCAATAGTATGTGTGGCCAATTGGTACAAGTGCATTTTCATGAACAAAGAGTCGAGTCACTTTGGGGTTGCTACAATAAATTTCCAATGCTAACTGATTTTCATTCATATATAATATTGCATAAATAATTAATCCAGTCAAAACTGCCCGAGCATTCAACCATCAAATTAAAGAAAGCAAAGACATTTTGTGAGGTGGTGGAAAAATTAATATCTTTGTTGAAAAGTCCAAGTTATATGGATCAAATCTCATCAGTAATTATTTTATACCTTGACCATAATATAACACAAGATTCAAGTAGCAAATGTGTTCCTCTTTTGTTCGCTTGTAAAAAAGAATAACAACCACTTGGCATATACCAAGAAAGTACAAGGCATACTCAAGGGAAAACTCTCTAGCTAGGTGAAGATCAGTTGCAATAACCTCACGCCGGTTCCACAACAAAACGCTGAAAAAAAAAAGATGTCGCACAAGCAGGTTTAAAATATCAAGCAAATTAATCTTGTCTGATCCTGTCCTTAATTCTCGTGACCACTGTGTTTTATAAATATTATAAGGAGAAATTCGATGCTGATCACTCCTAAGGTTTAAAGGGTTGAAGGTATGAAAACGGATACGTTACCTGTTAGCCCCTTGCGATGTCCATGAACTTCCGGAGACATCGTTTCCCGGAAAAGTTTCTCGGATTGTCATTCCTCTAAAATGACGGGAAATGCTTTTAAAACTAGCAGAGGAAATGTTTAATTTCAAACGTTTAGTGCTGTTTCTACTGTTAAGATCTGATCAACATTTGTTATCGATCCTTCACTCTTATCAGAATGAAATCTCCTGCAGTTTTCCTGCACTTGTTTTGCTACTCTATTTATTTCTTTTTATTCTTCACTGCACAAAAGTGGGTCGGCTAAAGCCCTTCCCTCTGCGCGGTGAATGTGAATCTGAATGTGAATGCTGTATATGAAATTGGATATGAAATAAATGAGATATGAACTGCCGAAATGAAATCAAATGAGGAATGATCCTCGCAGTCGTGAACGCAATTTATGCAATTGTGTAAAGAAGCCTGAAAAAATTCTGGACTTCAACGGGGTTTGAACCCGTGACCTCGCGATACCAGTGCCATGCTCTAACCAACTGAGCTATGAAGCCACCAACGTAATATCGGTCACCAGGAAGGATAATGATTTCATGTCTCAAATAACTCGAAAACAGACCACCTCACAACTTATTACAAGATGAAAATTTCAGAACGTACTTATTTTCTGACATCGACCTTAATTTGTTACCTCCAAAGGCGGCAAAATTGGACATTATGGTAAACTGCCTGCCTCAGTTCATTTCGTTCCATCTTGATCGTTTGCATAAATAGTTGCTTTAGGCGATTTGTTAAGTCCTGAAACGTTGAGTTTGTGTCATACGGTCCTCTTTTGAGAAACGTGCCCCTGATAATTTTTTTGTCTACTTTCTTTTCAAAAATAGTCCTAAGTTCTGTCCTATTTAAGGCCTTCCGTGTTTATTTTTTGTTCAAATGAAAACCAGTTCTTGTGATACTCAAGGTTTGATCTACAGGAAACTGTGCTCTTTGTTTTTTCCAAAACACTGAGAAAATTATGTTGGCCCCTTTACTCTATCAAACAATCGAACGTCAACGTGCACATTGATTGGCAATATTTGACGTAAGTGCAATCTAAAAAGGGAACTCGTAACCGATAAACAATCGACAGTTGACTTTTAGTTGCAATTCGGGGGATGTGGTAGATACCGGTAGAGTGTGGTTGTGGGATGGCATCCAATGGCAAAGGGTTCATTGTGCACATCACTGGATTAGGGGGAGGGGAGGGGGAGGGGGGTTCTCTCAGATTTCTTAGCCCTTTCTCCCATTAATTGTGCTGAGTTTGCCTTTTGGTCGAGGGTCGAGGGCAACTAGTCGAGGGTCGAAAAATTCTTCAAAATTATTCCTGAACGTCGTCTGATCAAATTTTCACATGGGCTCGTGTTTGCACGAGTTTTCGGTGCCTGTTTTCACCGTAAACCCGTCATCACGGACTCTCCGTTGTTCTGATCGTCAGAATCTAGCGCTTTCTATTTTTGCGTATTTTTCGGCGAGCTGTAATTTTGGTTAAATTATTTTTCCGGGCCGCACCAGAAGATAACGAGAACGCTGAAGATGCTGTTACATGAACTCATGTATCTTTGTACATTCAGGTGAATAATATTGAATAATACTGACAGCAGAAACCCAATGATCCCATTTTCTAACGGTAGTAGGGGTTGGGGTGGGGGTGAAGCAGGCCACCCTGGGCCCCTCCCCTGGATCCACCACTGGTAAGAAAATGAATTGAACCAGTAGACGTAATGTTTAATAAAGAAAAAAAGAAGAAATAAGGCAAATAAATGCACTTGAATGGTAATCAAAATGGTATTTGGTCACTACCATTTGGCGAGCCTAGCATTTAAAAGGGTAAAATAAGTTGGGGAAGCCAAAAAGGTTTCAATTTATTTTGCAAAAAAAATGATGATAGGTTAAAAATTAATGTATTTTGATTGCACATTGATCGTGGAACCATAAATTTAACCCCAAAAATGGCACTTTCATTGGGGGCAGAGCATCAAGATCTTGACTGTGAATTGCATCACCTGAGCAGGAAAGTCACCAAACACCTAATAACAAATGAAACTAAATTATTTTAGCTGGTACATGAGCACCAACAAAATTATTTATAATTACAATTTAAATACAATAATTACTATGGCAAGGCTGACAGGAAGTTGAGATAGTAAGGGATATGGAAAATGTAACATATAAGATTACCTAATTTAAACACAAATTTAATGAAGAAGTGTCACAGAAAACTGGCAGCATCATTATTAATCACAGATCAACAGAGCATGTTGTTACAACACAGAAATGCAAAATTAACAATAATCTGACTTATTGTTTTGCTGACTCTCCCACAAACAAGATTTGACTGCTACATCAATCAGCCTACGACAGAATCTTAACATAATACACCCTCCATGCTTTGAACAAGCTGAGAGAACAAATTTAAAAGTTACTGTGTGGTCACATATCCTTTTTCACATAATTGGGGCTGACAGACAAAGCCTTACATGACAATAAATTGCTGTCTATGCAAGATTACATGTTCCAAGACACCTTAGTAAGCTAGCTGGCAAAGCATGACAGTTGAAAACAAGTAGGTCAAACTTTGCTGGTTGAGGCTTCTTCAGTGATTTCTTGATAATTATCACAATTTGTGTTGGCTTGCTTAATAGCCAATGAAACAGGGTGGACTGTTGATGCCTTAGAGAAGTCCCTATTTTATTGTGAAGAAAAAACAAATAGAAGAAAGATAAGAGTAACTAATTGTCTTTATAGAAATAAGTGCAATTTTTAAATAAAATTTAAAATTTGCCAATTCTACTTTTAACTATTATAAAGCTTTCAGGGGAGTCGACCTACACTTACAATATTTCAACAGGGTGAAATAATATTCCGTATGCCTTAAAACAGCACAGGGCTTGCAAATTAAAGCTAACTCATGACAGTCAAGGCACCAGTTTCTGATTCACAGAAGTGGCATTTCAAAATTGTTGCCAAAACACCCCCCTACAGTTTTGACTAAAGCATGTCAAGCCTGTAGCAGGGGGAGGGGCAGAATGTTTGGAAGTTAAAAAACAATTTTACCAAAAGATACCACAACCGTGAGGGTAGCAAAACTCATTATCTATAAAGTGAATTTGTGTTCTTTCAAACATTGTAGTGATTCTCCCAACTCGCTAAATGGTAAGTGAATTCTCCTGCAGTCAAATTATAAGGACCAGTTCCACGATTAAAAAGAAAAATAAGACTTTGTCATCACTTGTTTATTATGGAGAACAGTTGTACTAAAAATTGTTGCAGCAGTTGATTTTTTTATTATTAAACCTATTGTTTTGATTTGTTATCACCCTTGCCGTTGCCATTGTGCCACTTTAAAACTTACCCCAATGTCTACGATGAAGGGGGGTGTTGTAATTTGCTGAACCTCCCCCCCCCCTTCCAGTTATTTTAGCCTTGCTAAGGGCTTGTATGTTCTGCTTTTTGTAGCCTCTGGTTGCTGACTGGTGGTGGAAGTCTCTCCACCATCAATTTGTCCTAAGTCAGATCAGAGGCTGCAGCATTTAAGTTTACATCAAGTTCCTGGCCCAGCTGATCATCTGTATCAACATTAAAACTAACAGTGTTGAGCTTCTCTGTCCAGTTACACGCTTTTTTAAACTTTACAAGAACAGACTCAGGATATCAAGAACAGGCTAAGAATATAAGCCCATGCAGGCGAATGTACACGTGAGTTGGAGCGTACCGTACCACATTATACACTATAAAAAAGTAAAAACAAAATAAGAACAGTTTGAGGCTAAAGCCGCCAAAACCTTGAGACCAACTGTGCCTCGTCCGAAATTTACTGGTTCTTATAAAAAAAAAGCGTAACTTTCGACACCAATCTCTCCTTACCTAACTTTCACTTCTACATGTCCTAGAACGTTTTCTTCTCTCCGGTTGCCCTCTAACTGTCGGACATAAAGACACTTTGAAAAAATAATCATAACAAAGAGAAACCCCAGGTTAATAAGCTTAAGTTGTAGCAAACAGGATTAACTAAATTTCATCGATACCGGTCCATCACCTTGCTAACAACTAGATCTAGGCAAACGTTCGAGCTTGAGTTCACGTTTATTCAATCTATAAGAATACAGAATGGCTCCGCTTCAATGACTTTCGTTTGTTTTAAGTTTCTTACGAAAATAGAAAAAAAAAGTCACAAAGTCACATAGTCACAAATCCGCTCCACAGAGCTGAAAAAAGCCCTCGATCTAGGCGGCGAAATTTCTCCTGTATATCTTAATATATGCCGTACCGATAGTGAATGAACCGGGTGATGAACTAGTTCAGGCCTGTGGAACAATTTTTTAACGTGTGGGCCGCTTCCATCCCTTAAATTGATGGGAGGAGACTGATTCTAAAAATGTTGAAAACGCATCTAACTCAGTTTAATTTGTAACACTTTTCCCGTCAGGCTTGGATGTTTTCCCGAGAGTTCCACCTACACTAGCCGACCATTATTATCACGCGTAAGTACTCTTCAGTTTTGTAAATGTACCGTATTTTGCTAACATAAATTTATTACTTTTTTCCACAAAAATGGGAAGCGCTCCCCTCCTTCTTTCTCCAAACCCCATTCCCACTCCCGGCGAGCCGGCAACTGACTTTCAACAAAGTAACCAATGTCGGCCAATATGGGTCATTAGTCACCAATATTGGTCGATATCACCCAATGGTGACCATTGTTGACCAATATCGGCTAGTATGGGCCATTGGCCGCCAATATTGGCTAATAAAGGTCATTGGTCATCAATATTGACCAATGGTGACCAATATCGGCCATTGGTACCCAATATTGGCCAATATCGGTCAATGGTGACCAGTATTCGCCAATATGAGTCTATGGTGACCAATATTGGTAAATACCGGCCAATATTAGTCATAGGTCACCAATATTCGCTAATATTGGCCAATGGTGATTAAGATCGGTCCAAAGTAACCAGTGTAGATCAATATGGGTCAATGGTCACCAATATTGGCCGATATCAGCCATTGGTGTCCATGGTTGACCAATATCGGCTAATATGGGTTATTCGTCACCAACATTGGCCAATGGTGATCAATATCGGCCAATACCGGCTAATGGTGACCAGTATTCGCCAATATGGGTCTTTGGTAACCAATATTGGTTAATATCAGCCAATATTACTCATGGGTTACCAATTTTGGCTGATATTGGCCAATGGTGATTAATATCGGTCCAAAGTAACCAATGTCGGCCAATATGGGTCATTGGTCACCAATATTGGCCGATATCAGCCAATGGTTACCAATATTGGCCAATATCGGCTAATATGGGTCATTGGCCACCAATATTGGCCAATGATGGCCAATATAGTCATTGGTAACCGATATTGGCCAATACAGGCCAATGGTCACCAATATTGGTCGTTATTAACCAATATTAGCCGATATTGGCCCAAAGTAACCAATATTGGAGAGCAGGGTATATTAAAATTAAAGTTCAGAACAACTGAAAAGGTCAACTTAAAATTGTCAAGCACACCCTCAAGCATGCCCTCAAAGGAAACTTTAAGACGAAAACTTGTTGATGTGCATCATGTTCTTGGCTATCCCATTACGTTTAATGCTCGAGGATTCTTGCAGACAATGAAGGAGACCTCACACAGCCCAAGGGCTGCACGTTTTGACCATGTTTAATTCGGAGAAAACCATCCTGCTTCCGCTCATACATTCCGAGATAAGTGAGGATAGTAGCAAATCAATGTTGCTTCGGCCGGACTGCTTGGCCCACTCAGTCAGTCCTGGAACGTTATTTCCGTCCATTGCTTGATCATGGCAATCAAGGGATTCCAATCAATGATGCCACGCGAAAGCTTCCGCGAAAACCAAGTCTGTTAGTTCGCTGCGTCCATCGCCGTGGTGGATTCACTAAACGGCTTTGCGAATCGCACATTGTCGTTCAAGCCTAAGATTTAAAATTAACTGTCACTGAGAATGAATAAAATATGCCAGAAACGGCTTTATTTGAATGTACAACATTCCAAAAAATCTTCACACTTCATGCATTCTTGCGCGCCAAGCTAATTTCTTTTGTTGTTGAACAAATTATTCAATTTACCGTTAACTTGCGTGTTGCAATCTTTTTTAGAAGAAATGTTTTAAGAATGCCCTGCATCAGTGAACCGTAGACTGAAAAAAACAAAAACAGAAAACAAAAGAAAAGAAAAAAAGGAAAAAATGATATGGGTGACATTGAAATTTAATTAAGGCACGGCACGGTACGGTACGATGCGGTACTAATGCAAGCTTTCTTTTGGCGCTCTTTTCTCGCTGGCGCATAGATGATTTAACGCTTGTTCCCAGAACTTGTTTGCTGGTTCTCTATTCTGCTCCGGAAGGTTTTTCGCAGGGTATTGCTGGTTTGCATGTGACGGACTCTTATTCAAATTACTAATAATAAATGTTGGGGGCTGCTGTTTGTATTCAAACTCTACATGTTCCATAAAAATCGGGAATAGCAAAACACGCCCTTTTCAATACGCAAGAGGGGTACGCCAAGGCTGTATTCTAAGTCCGTTATTATTTAACCTATTCATTAATAACATACCATTCTCTTTCGAAAATACTTTATCCGATCCATTCGTTCTACCAAACCGCACAAAATTGAGCGCACTTTTGTACGCGGATGATCTAGCAATATTATCGAGGTCCAAAAGAGGATTGCAAAATTGTCTTGATATGTTATCTTCTTACTGCGATTCATGGATGTTAAGCATCAATCCTAAAAAGACAAAAATTTTGATCTTTCAAAAACGTGCTAGAAATGCAGTGAGTCGAATTTCCACATAGGCAAGCAAACCATTGAAATTGTTCAAACCTAATCTCCTCAACATATAATTTTTCTATAACACTCGGCAAGTTGAAAGAGAAGGCTCTTCACGCTCTTTTCAGTGTTAGAAAGAACACAAATATCAGCAAACTACCACCAAGTCTTGCAGCTGAGGGCCCCACGAAGTTTCCCATCATGCATCCGTTTGTATTCTGTGTTTGCAAGTTTGAAGCATTCGATCGCTGAGCAATGCGAAACACTCCCGTCTCCATCGTTATTTCTGTCATCTGTGTCATGGGTCATTTTAACAAGACGGAATTAAGTCACCGCTCTGTCAGTTTGTGAATTTTTTGTTCATACCGGGTGTTTGTACGTTTGTTTGTTTTTCAACTAAAAGTTATGTGAACGTGTATTACCGTATCATGATTATAGGAAATTAACAATGCACGTTAGTAATGCAAAGAAAATTTACGTTGCACTAAATTAGCACAAATTTTTCAAAACTTAGGTTTACATGAATTAAATTAACGCAAATTTTTTCGATAAGCATCTTGCTTTATATACTGCGATTTTCATAATTTTGCAAACTCGCATTTTACATTTCTGAATTAACACCCAACTCCGTTTTGGCTTCCGTCAATCGAACCTTCCAAGACAAATCCACGGATGTTTCTAAGTGTTTGTTACAGTTGCAGCCTCCTAGGGTTTAAAGGGTTAAAGGTATGAAAACGGATACGTTACCTGTTAGCCCCTTGTGATGTCCATGAACTTCCAGGGAAGACTCTCTAGCTAGGTGAAGATCAATTGCAATGACCTCGCGCGGGTTCCATGAGAAAACGCTGAAAAAAAAAAAGCTGTCGACCAAGGAGGTTTAAAGCAAACATTTTTGGTTCTGTACTGTAGCAGGACAAACGCTCATTTTCAATGAAAGTCGGGGGTTTTAAACAACTAAGCAGTTGATGGTAACAACGGTTCATTTCAACCATTCTAAGAATGATTTGGGAAAGTTTCCAATTCGTAAAGCACAAGTGGTGCTTCTACACGATATATTGGCCACTGCGCTCTAAAGGATTAATCTTAATTCACTGCGTGGGAAAATAAACTCTAAGGTACATCTTCAAGTAAAAAAAACGTCACTTGTGTGTGAAGCGTCAAGTCAGAAACATTTACTTCGATTTCAAGTATCGAAAATGTACTTGACTTGAAATATTCCTAAGTTTACTTTTTCAGTGGTGTAAAGGCTACCAATTACTTTGGGCTCAAGGACGAAGTTTGTATTGGAAACAAAACTGCGCATTTTTTGGTGTTGCCCGAGGGCGCGCGTTCAAAGCAAAACCTTTTCGTTTGGTAGTAGAACAAAACGGTCATTTTCAGTGTTGAAAATCGATCGAGCTCTGCATGCTGAATTGATTGATTGGGTGGTAAAGTTAAGTTCCAACAACACGCTAAGTTGAAATGAACCGCGCTGTTACTGTCGAATGATTCGACAGTAACAGCGCGGTTCATTTCAACTTTCACTAAAATTCTTCAAGCAGAAACGGTGCCACATCATTACAGTATATGGGTCCCTGGCGACCCGGCAGCCATTGCAGTGGAGTCTCATTTATTCAAGGGTTCAATAAACTGCTGATGTATATGCGGTGTATTAATCGCTACATCAAAATTTAAATTGTTATTTGACTGTGGTCCCCTACACAATTGCTATATGAAAAGGACAGAACGCGGTTGGTTCTGAGGCCTAGATGACAACTACGTGTTATACCTGGTCTTATATACCCCTACGACCCTACCCATGATGCCCCGGCCTGGAACCCAGGCCCTTGTCGTATCTCGTGCCGACAAAATAGTTATTTCAGCCTTATTCGCTAGCTCACTCGTCAGAAATAACATTTGTTCTTTTCTTTTCCAAAGTGTATACGTTTCCTTAGTAACGGCTGCCGAACTTTCTATTGAGTCATTACCTATAAAAAGGGGAAAAAAGAAATCAGCTTGTCACCTGGGAATTCACGAAAACTGAATTGTAAACTGCGATTCGAGCGTCGTATTTGATTCATTAAGCTCAACGAACGACAATTAAGATTGGATCTTGTCTTCAACGAAAGTGAAAGCTCAGTTTCATTTGCAAGGACATCACTGCCTGTCCTGCTGGTCGTGTTGCACGTATGATCACAGGCAGCCCAATCGTGGTGTGTGTCATCAAAAGTTGATTTTAAAGAAATGCAATACCATCGGATTTTAAAAAAGCGATGGTATTGCATTTAGACGCCCAGAAAGTGACAAGAAACAGTAGAGTGAAGGTAGGAAGGCTTTATTTGGCTATAACATTAATATTTCCACCGCTACTTGGTTCGTTGGGATTCAAAGCTTCTAACGGTCAATTTTTTAATATGAACTTTTGATGACACACACCACGATTGGGTTGCCTGAGGTATGATAGGTACTTTTTATTACTGTACATTTTTTGTGCTTCAGCCTTGAGTATTTTACCAGCACAGTGCACTCGTGAGACATCACAGTCCAGCCTTCATGCTTTCTTACACTGCTTACAAGGTGACAACAAATACCGGTAGGTCAAACAGCGCTTTACTGCGACGAGTGGATGCGATGTTTGCTCACTCAGATCAAGAGAGTACGGCCCTCGTTTTGCTACGATCATCAGTTAACTGGTCAGTTTCTGCCAACAAAATAAAAAAATACCGAAACCGTGCTGCCTGACGCGTCCCTTCATTTGTCTACAGGAATCACCGCCATAATTCCCATCCTCGGTTACAGCGTTTTGCACATTAGCGTGTTTTCCACTACTTATAGTACACTGAACAAAATTACTCAATTCTGATTGGTTGAGGGCAGTACAATTAATCCCAAATAGTACTCCGTAGGAGTAGCTATTAAGTTTCCATGACAACGGCGCCTAAGTTCGTAATTTTGTTGAATGTACTATAAATAAAAAATCGCACGACCTTCTCGTACAATTCGGGATTAATAGATACTCGTGATTTTGAAAGTTCTCAAATTGCACATATATAAAACATCACCAACAGAACAAGAATCACCACAACCTACAACAAACTCGTACAAATTCTAAACTACATTGACAAGCAAAACAATTTTATTACACTTTACTTTTTACATTATCCATCTGAGCTCTCTGACCACATAAAGAGTGTCAAAAAGAGCTAAAAGGACCATCAAAGACCCCCACATAATTCATTTCGTTTTCTTCACCAGAGAGTTCATTTTGCACGCGCTGCTGTTTCTTGTGTTTGCATACAAGGTGGATGTGATCTCATAAAAGCACAAGCGTGTCTGCTGGGGGTTTGCACAGATGCTACACACGTTCGATCTCTTCTACGATATTTACATATTAAATAAAACTGGATTTGATTTTTCATAAAATTCTAAGTTAAAATTTCCACTGTTCCCCCGGCTTGGGTGCATCTTTGTACTCGTCAATAGGTGTGCTAAAAGCAGCATTTTTACGGAATGGTGTGTCTTTAGTTCGCACTTGAGAAACACCCTGATAAGAAAACAAACCATGTACGTTAATTAACAAATGGTTACACTTGCCAGTACGTGTATACTCTGACAACGCACGAGTGACGTCAAACCGTGGTAAGAGCAAAGATGTGCGCTACAAGCCGTAGGTGAGTAGCGCGACTGATGTTCGTTCCCCGTTTTGACGTCCCCGGTGTGTTATCAAAGTGCACACGCTGACCAATGGAATCTCTGTGTTTCTTCTTTCTGTGATTCCTGACGTCATTCGCGCGCCTTTACTTTAATCGCAAACTCGTCTACACCAATCAAAACGCGACGTTTACACCGTCTATTGCACAAAAGAGGGGGACCTGTGTTGTTCCTTCCCTCCTCTCCTGGTAATATATGTGTGTCGTTCATGCCTACATTAGCGAATGCCACCTGTGGGGCAGCTCATTTTTGTTTTCGTTACCGGTACATTAATTAATCGTTTATTAATTTAAAGAACAAGAGACTTGTTTATTAAATAATTCTTTCAACGTTTGGTCAGTCAGTTGAGTGCCATTGTTAGTTCCCAAAGTAAACTGAATCCTACATCTGTAAATGACAAATTGAATTTCTTCTTATACTCACGTGAACCTCTTCAGCTCTCTCAAGCCAGAAAGTTGCAGGTTGTTCAGTTTTAACATCATGGTCCTAACACACCAAGGAAAGAGAGTAAGAAGTATCAGATCAATGTCAGTATCTGGTAAACTGTCCACCTACCCCTCCCCTGACTCAATAATAAGTAAGTGTTAATGTTGGGTTAGGGGAGGGGTAGGTACGTAATTAGCAGATATTGATCCAACAAGTTAAAATAATCAAACGAAGACTGATCCTCGCAGCTGTGAATGCAATATTAATGTAATTGCGTAAAGAAGCCCGAAAAAAATCCAGGACTTCAATGGGGTTTGCACCCGTGACATCGTGATACTGGTGTGAAGCTCTGAATTTTTTTCAGGCCTCGTTATGCAATTTTTGCGTTCACAACTGCGGGGATCAGTCTTCATTTGATTTCACATCCGCAGTTCATATATGATTAATTTCATATACATCATCCACATTCATCTCTTCCATGGGATCATGTGAATCTACAATAAAATTGACCTGCTCCCATTGTCAGTGGCTTCATAGCTCAGTTGGTAGAGCATCGCACCGGTATTGCGAAGTCACAGGTTCATGCCCCGTTGAAGTCCTGAATTTTTTTCAGGCTTCTTTATGCAATTACATTAATCGCATTCACAATTGCGAGGATCAGTCTTCATTGGATTTCACATCCGCAATTCTCATATACAGTGTACATCATCCACAAATTAAAATAAGTTAATAAGTAAGTGTAAATGTTGGGTTAGGGGAGGGGTGGGTGTGGAGGGTTGTAGGTGATGTTGCCCCATCGCCTTGTCGCCTCAAGTTACGTAGCCCCAACTTAAGTTACCTTGCCCCAACATCCGAGTTGTATAGCCCCAACATCCGAGGAACTAACCCTAACTCTAACCCGTAAGAAATCGTTCAAGGTTAATCGATCTTCTACATTTATCAATTGATAAAACTTACAAAATGGATGTTGGGGCAAGGTAACTTACGTTGGGGCTACGTAACTCGGGGCGACAAGGCGATGGGGCGACATCACCTGACACCGGTGTGGAGTAACCCAGATACTGGCATTGACCTAACAAGTTAAAGTATCTCACATATCATTATATCTCTCAGTTAGTACGTGTGCTGTGATTAGTCAATTTTGCGGGCCCTACTCTACTGTGCGGCCCACTACATTCGAAAGTTTCCTTTTCTGCATGCCTGATTAACCTCAGAGATATAATAAATATCTACTAACCTTGCTTTTGCCGTTCGTACTGTAAGTTTGAGATCATCATTTTTTCCCATTGATTTATGGCCTGCATGCTTCGCGCTTGGGCCATAAGGGAATGGAAAAAAACTTGGTCCGTAACTAACAGTATGGACGGAGAACTCAGTAAGTGAGAGGTAATATTGAGGCATTGGTGTCACAGAACCATCAAATTTACCACAGAGGAGGGGTCCTATTTAAAACAGTTAACTGTGCAAGTAGGCAGAAAGCAAAAATGACAATATGTTCATCTACCAGTTGGTCAGTCCATCCAAAAACCCAGTACAGATAGTATACTGAAATTAAGTAAAACAGCTGGGTTTTGTAAAATATTTCTAGAGGGCTAAAAACCACTTATAATAAGGGTTGTGACTAATAAATTAAATAGCAGAGAGGAGAACACTGCAATGAAACATGATCTTACTCACCCTTGTTGGTAATTTGACAATTGGGGTAAATTCTGCAAGGAAAAAACAAAATGGGAAAGGTTGAAAATATTCAGCAAAAGCACTTGCAACACAGCACAGAAGCTGAAAACCCCTCCGACTTGCAAACAAGATGTAATAAAATAGGTCCGCAATGTGTACATGTGTGGCTTACTAGACCACGTGACAGGCACTCGACTCTCGTGGACAAATAAATAAATAAACAAATTTGGTCTCAGCATAATGTGGCTATACACTTTGTGTGAGCCACACAAAAATGCAAAGGAGACCAAATATACATTTGTCTAGATAGCATAGTGACCCAAAGCTGTTTTACTATGGGACTACAGTGTACGATTCTGACTCAATGATAGCAGGTCCCATTACAGTCATTGTTAATGATAATAATAATAATAATAATAATAATAATAATAATAATAATAATAATAATACTTTATCAATGACTAACTCTGCCCCCCTTCCACCCCCAATAACAAATTTGGGTCCAATTTCTCTGGTGGCATACCAACCTTTTGAGAAGTCCTTTTTGGTTGTTGACAGATATTCGACTGTGGGGGGAGGCGGATTGAATTCTTGATCCACCTCAGCACTGAAACAAAAATACACAAGCAATACACTTATCAGATCAACCTTGTTGACGCCCTTCAAGGAGAAAACTACAGCGATTAGAAAATATGTAGAATTGTGTGATAGTCAAGCCCATTATTGTAAAGTATTTGAGTCCCACGGAATCCCACAGCAGTCCTGAGACACAGGGTGGGAAATGGTAAAATTATTTCAGACTTTAGGAGATGGCAAGACATTTTTTTAACCAAATCAAAGGCATTTTTTAGTTAGGATTGACAAAGAAATAAGGACACTAAGACAGTTTTGCAAAGATATTTTGAGCTGCAAGATTAACGAAATTTTAAGTTGAAATTTTGTGTGACACTTGTTTGTTGCAAGTCAGACCATTTCTGACCTTTCATTAATATTACAAACAACAAATTTAATACCATTCCTTGATCTTGATACTAAATTAGTGTTTTCTGTCAACTCTAACTGAAGCTACAGTGTAACTGTAAAAGAACTTAATGACACACCCCAATAGAGTGAGCCATGTAACATCGCTAAGAGCCATACTGATACCTACCTGACTTGTCTAATGAGTTCCTCCTGAAGAAGCTGTTGCCTCAAACCAATTTGCCGTACTCCAAGTGTCTCTGGATTTCTGTATGAATCTCTGATGGTGGACAAGCCTTCTGGTTTAGCATCAAAATCTGTTGTCAGGATACCCTGATGGATACAATGAATGCCGACCAAGCATTAGTTGTTTCATTTTTAGATGGAAAGAGATTAAAGTACTTTTTGGGTTTGAAAATAGACATGAGGACTTATTGAAGGCTAGAAAATTTTGTTAACAATTTTGGATGGAAATATGTTGGGGTTGATCAGAAGAAAAATCTGAGCTTTTCACTTGAAGGTACAAGTTACAACAATCCCATGGAAAAATAAGGAACTAAAATAATGGGTACCCTTCCCCCCACCCTCCCCCTACACTTTATTTTGTCTTGTTTAAGCAAAATGAACTTGTTATCCCTTGTTTTGTTATTCTCTAAAAATGTCCTCATTAACTGAAAATATTGGATAAAATAATAAGGGCCCACTCTCAAATAAGTGCCAACCCTCAACAGTACAAAAATTAAATAGCCCAGGGCAGTTATTCAAATAAATCCTGGCGCATAAAATTGATGGAAATTGACCATAAGAGAAGCAATCAATCAATAATTTATTGATAAAATTAGTCAACTGATATTGACTGGTACATTATTGATCAAATGATAGTCACACAAAACTGTTCAAGGAAGTTAAAGATGGGCCTTGCTTGCATGGACTCCCTACGTGGTTCGATCTAGCGGTTGCCTTGCATTAGAGCCGGCAAATAATAGTTTTGTTCTTACAAGCATCGCCTTTAAGAGATTTATCTCTTTTTTAATATAATAATTGGAGATTTAGTCATCATAAGAGCATGAAAGAGAAAATGCTGTCATATTATCATGTCAACATTCTAAGGATTTACATAAAAAATGTATCAACAATGTATGGCAAGATTTCCACACAACTCCCAAATTAATTATACATGCATCCCTGCTCCAAAAGAAATAGAGTTTGAGTCACAAAATGCACGTATACATGTAATTACCGGTAATGCAATAGGCCGTGTGGAAATCTTGCCGCAGTTTAGTTCTATTAATCCTGTGATTTACCTTGTGTCCTCGTTTGTGTAGCTGGGAAACATTGATTGAATCTGATTTATCAAACTCTTCACATTGTCTCTGAAGGGAGTAGGAAATAATTAACTCATTAGGAAACATCAACACGTTCACATTCAACCTAGACTGAAAACAATAACCTTACCTCTTCGACCCAATTATCTAGCAAAGTTTTTCCACAGGAATTGTTGTGTCTCATGACGGAAATAGTATCTGAACTCATGGTAAATATTCTTAAAAAATTTCAAGATGATGAAGACCACGGAAGGAGCTTGGAAGTTCTGTTGTCTTGGAAACTATGACCCATGCGCAATGCAGCGCCCGCATGACAAGCACTGAATTAGCATAAATTATACGCCTCTTATGTCAACATGCAATATGGCGGAGAGCTCATCGGAGGAATCGCTTGCCTCTCTCTGCAGAGAAGCGGAACAACTGAAGGTAAAGATTGACGAAGAAAAACAGAAGGTCTGCGATCTACAGCGTAAGTTTCATACAATTCTTAGGAAGGCTTCAGTGAATCGTTGTGCCGGCAAAATCTCATGAAATGGAACTAATGCAAGTGAGAACACTGGACTGCAAATTAAGAGGCTCACATCCCGTCCTTGCCAACCTGTTGGTTCCAAAAATATATGAAGCAAAAGTGTTACTATGCAAGTGATTAGATCTTCCCTTGGGTTGCGTGGAAATCATTCTCCCTTCCCCATTTTGGAATGTGAAACTAACAAACCACGGCTGTGATCTGTCAGCTGACACTCACGTATTAAAGTTACAGTTGGCTAATTATTGTGATTCTCTGACAAGGCTTCTGAATGAACGAGACCACAACTGATCTAAAGCTAACACTCCTATAATTTAGGAAATTCCCACAGCGGCAGGGGAAGGAAATAGCTTGAGCGGGGGAGAGATGGAGAAATATCACATATTATAGTTTGGTGGAAAAATTATTTCTCTTTCTTCAGTGAAAGATGTTGCTCAGAGGATAGATAGCCTCTTTCTGTCACCTCTCAAAGTGCGAAAAATTTTAAAGGGCCATCAGGGAAAGGTGCTGTGCCTCAACTGGTCACAAGACAGGCGTCATATGGTCAGCAGCTCACAGGTATAATATCTGACCCAACCTTTTATGAGGCTAAATGGAATTTAGGCAAAGATAAAATCATGTAAGCTTAAATGCTGTCAGCAATTACACCTATAAGTGGGGGTTCCAGACAGGTTTCATGGGTCTTACCATGCACTTTGCTTTTCTTAGTGTCCCCCCTGCTCCTTCAATGTGTGGTTCCAGAAAATATCCATACCCCCCACGGAAGACTTTTTGATTTGCACCCCCCTCCCCCCAGGATTTTCCATTCCAGGGGAGTCCTTGATGACCCCCCTCCCCTCCGGAATTTCCAGAAGTTTTGTACTTATAAAAAAGAAAGGGAATACCAACTTAGTTACGTAAATACGATAGAATTTTATTACAACAGTGTAAACATTAACTTTAACAAAAATATAACACTTTGTTAAGTTTATTATCAAGCTAAACTTTTAGCTTCTTCGCCATCAACTTGGCAAATTATGTTTGTGTTGTTTTTATGTAAGATTATAAGCTTCAACATTTGGGTAGCACGTCGACTGTTTCGCGTTTTTGTACAAACTCCGATGAGAACGTTTCACTTGCTTAAACAACTTCGCAAACAATAGTAAATAAAACAGAAACTTACAACGTTCCTTTGTCTATACATTTTGTCAGTTTCTTCGGGTTGATCCTTATTTAAGGACCGAAAACTTCACTAACACACATGTTAACGCAATAGGTTTTGTGAACGTCGTCACGATGTACTAGCCAGGCCTTCTGAAGGTCGAATGAAAGTACTTCAAAGCTGGAAGTCTGGGGACAAGACTCCAGTTGAGACCGCCATTTTGAATGTTTTGAAGAAGAAAGTAGCTTCGGGAGATTGTAGCGCTAGCTAACTCAAAGAAATAAAGAAACATTGAAGCTAATAATAAGAACTTTATCACAATGGCCAGGAGTACTGACTTTTGTTTTAAAACAATGTACGTAAGTATGTTTTTGTGCTTCAGATCGATCGTATGTTGCTTTCAATGTTTTGTACATGGTTCGTGACCCTTTGGAAAAGTAGCTCCCCACGAAACCCCCCCCACCCCTCGGAAATTACTGCCTTTTAGCCCCCTGTCCCCCTCGGAATTTCCAATGATCTTCCGTGGGGGGGGGTATGGATATTTTCTGGAACCACACAATTTAATGGTAAGTCTATGTACCACACACTGTATTTCAGTGCTGTGTTGACAAGTGCCTTGAGGTTGGCTGTCGCTGGGTTGCCATGGTGACCTCCATGCTGGTGAGGAGATTGCTATGGTTTACAGCTCCAATCCTCAAATATTTCAATTGGCTTAGTGTTTAATCCCAGAGAAACTGGGCTAGAAATTGTGACATGTCTGGACATAATATCTGCAATGCAGGTCATACAGTGTAAGACCTTGGGACACTTGACAAACTTGTTCACTACGTACACTTCTACCCTTATAACAGAAATGCACGTGGTTCT
Organism: Galaxea fascicularis; assembly: GCA_948470475.1. Classification (NCBI taxonomy): domain Eukaryota; kingdom Metazoa; phylum Cnidaria; class Anthozoa; order Scleractinia; family Euphylliidae; genus Galaxea; species Galaxea fascicularis. The sequence continues at coordinate 27,877,905 of OX419335.1, read as the reverse complement.
GTTAGTGCATTTTTAGAACCCCCCATTCTCCCCAGACAATGTTGAAATATTCGAACCCTCTACGGACTCATCTGCATTTTCGCTACCCCTGAAAATCAACACTGTAATTTTTTTTTTGGGGGGGAGGGGTTAAAGCAGGAATTATCCAAAGATTTTTTGTCCTGCATTGTTGATACAAACTACGTAGATGGGGGAGAAGCAAAAGTCAGCCAGTGGAATTCGTCATTCTCAAAGCCTCCACTTCTACAGTTTTTTCTGTTCACTTTCCAGAATTCATAGTAATGTTTTGTCCATCAATATGCATAATGTCACTCTGTCGCTCAAGTACTAATGGTACAATGTGAGCAGTGTAGTACTGAGTCACAGTTATGTAAATAAATTAACATCTGATTGTGTGTTATCATCTTTCACAAGGATGGCAAAGTGATTGTGTGGGATGCATTTACAACAAACAAGGTATAAAATCTGTCCTTTTTTCACTTAACCATTGCAATATCATTTTAATCTTATTACCTAAAAGTATATGTTGATAACTTGGCCTTGACTTTTTTACATGTATGTTTATGTTCCTTGTTTTTTTTGGTTTTTTTTTATTACAGGAACATGCAATTTCTATGCCAACAACGTGGGTCATGGCTTGTGCATATTCTCCATCAGGTCACATGGTAGCTTGTGGGTGGGTAATAGTAATAAAATTGAGTTCTTAATGACATGTTCATTAGTTTTTAACTGGAAAAATGTGCATAATGCCAATTTCACAGTTATAGGTGTGGGACTGATTTCACTCCTTCATTTGATTGCTTGTTTACTCAAACATGAAAATGGGCAAATAAAAAATCAAATTATTTCATCAATGAACTGGTACCAGGAAAGACTAACAAACAACATACAAAAGAGGAAGAATTTGCTTTTGATCATTTGGCTTGGGATTAGCACAACAGATACATTTGAATATTTGAAGAACATTGTTTATAATGCACTTTGATTTGACCTCACCAAAGCAAAGACTTGTAGATGCAAGTGTTGCTGTTCATTCACATTTTTTTCCTGTAGGGGGGCTTAAAATTGTCACCAAAACATATGGTGTATGTAACACTCCATAGAACCAGCAGGCAGGAAATAATATACTATTATTTTTGTTATGTGATTGTTACTTTCAGTAGTGTTACAAAGAGCCCTTCAATAAAATATTTTTTGTTCGAGCATGTTTTACTATTTTTTGTACTAATATAGGGGACTTGACAACAAGTGTTCCCTATTTAAACTGAGTTTTGATGATGACTGTGCGACTAAGAAGCACACTGCTGCAATGCACACCAGCTACATGGCTTGCTGTACTTTCACCAACTCTGACCACCAGGTAAATGAAATTATTAATGTTTTTCAAAGCACTACTTACCACTAAACAAGTGATGTGCATTTGCATGTCTGGTAACCATCCCTTGGTAAAAATACATGTAGTTTTTTCTTTCAATACACAGAGCTTATCCACTAAAAGAGTGGTGCAGGTTACCATCTCTTTGTCAATATGTTTTCAATACACAGCTTACCCAATAAAAGAGTACACTGTTTTTAAACAGTGTACTTAAACAGCTTACCCAATAAAAGAGTATACTGTTTTTAAACAGTGTACTCTTTTAAAAATAGTTAACAAAGTTTTCTCAGTAATTTTAATACTGTAGAGCATCCCACTAGTATTTATAACATAACTACATGTACGATACTACAGGTGTATGTGCACTCTCATTCATCAAGAGGTGTGTTGCATGAGAGTATGTATCACTAAAAAAAACAGCTGTGACATCACAATCTTTGTGTTGTGTTATGTTATATTATAAAAGCAATAGATAATATGTGTGTTTACATAGCTGGGTATAAACACTCAATACAAACCCTGTTCTAAGCAAGTTATGTAAACCCTCAACTCTATCTCGAGTTTGCATAACTTTCTCAAAGTCTCCCAACTCCTTTTTGTGTTTATATCAGGCTATGCAAACATGATGAAGTTTTGCTCAAAGATATGTTATACCAAGAAAAGAAAATCCCAGTGACTTGTGGGATCTTTTACATATACAGTTCAAGGGTATTGCTTAAAATAGTTTCTCCATTTACATTCAGAAACTTTTCGCAGGCTGGCAAATATGTGTATGTTTGCGTTTAACTTATCACAAAAAAATTACCTTGATGAGCTCATGGCAGGCAGGCAAAACTTTGTTTACAGTTAGCCAATTTGCCTGCCCCTCCATTTAATTTACATGTAATTCCTTTGATGTGTTGAATGGACGGTTTCAATCAAACCAAATCTGTCACAAATGTCATCTCCCATTGTTTTAATAATTAGTCCTTGTATTACCTGTGTTGAATATTATCACAGATCTTGACTGGAAGTGGAGATACCACATGTGCATTATGGGATGTGGAATCAGGGCAGCTGCTTCAACACTTTCATGGCCATACATCTGATGTGATGAGGTGTGGTACTAACTAAAGATAAAGTTTACAATATTGAGTTCTTGGTTTTAAAATTTCCAATCAAAATTGGGTGGTTGTTCCAGATTATCAGTGGTACACCTGCCAACTTTTTCTGACTCAAAGGTGTGAGATTTTTATCCTGGGAGTGTCAGGATTTTTGACGACAGCACGACCATACCTGAAGATTTACAAAAATGCCTGAAGATTTTAGAAAAGATTTTGTAGAACCCAGGATGCGTATCGCTGAACAGGGCCTCATCCCCAGTGTATTTCCTTCAAAACTCAGAGATTTCAGGAAAATTATTGTCATTTACTTGTTTTACCTGGACATTTCATTTCTCACATTGGTTTGCGTTTACATACATTTGGAAAGTGTGTCATTTAGGCTGTAATAGCACACGTGTTTTCAGCCAGGCATGAGAAATAATTATTGGCCTCGTAGGCATGAGATCAAAGTTTTCATCCCCCAGGCTTGAGAATTGATAGGTTTTCTGTTGCTATCTGAGATTGAGGAAAATAAAAAAAAAAATTTGCTGAAACAAGTTTGGGATGAAAACAGTCTCATCCCTTTCTATGTTCAATATTAATATTAAGCATTTGTTTGGAAGTCAGATTTTGCAGTTGTTATTAATATTATTGATCATTATTAGTAATTACTCAGCTCCACCTATGCATGTCGCATACTCAGGGCTCGAAATTGCGACCAGCTGGTCGCCAATGCGAGTGAAAATTGAGTGTTGGTGACCAGAATTTTAAGGCGAGTCGACTGAATTTTTGCACTTGGCGACCAGTTTTTTATTGATAGTTGCCAAAAGGCGACTGGGAATTTTTTTAAATTTCGAGCCCTGATACTTGAAGCCCATATTATTCTTACAGCTTCTTTTCGTGTTTGCAGTATTGACCTTGCTCCATCAGAGGGAAGAAACATATTTGTGTCTGGTGTAAGAGTAACATGTATTCAATGTCACTTTTTTTAAAATGAGATGCCTGTTTTAGGGTAGTTGTGCACAGGTGATTTTTTGGTTGACTGATAATGCCAGCATTACAGTTACTGTATAATAAACATTATTATTCAATACTGATATTATTGCATTTTAGGGATGTGACAAAACAGCCCTTGTCTGGGATATCAGAACTGGCCATGCTGTTAATTCTTTTCAGACACATGAATCAGATATCAATGGAGTAAGGTATGGTTGTATCTCTATACCATAAAATCATGAGCAGTACAAGTAGTTTTTCTTTCCCACTTGACCATCATGATCAAGCTTTAAGAAGCCTGTATGTGCACTAGCTTTCATGTTTTGTGTAGTTACTTGCTTGAAATATTAAGTGCAAAACAAAAACAGGCACAGTTTGTAGTCTAATTTGGTAATAATGCAACAACTCTGTTTAGTGTATTGGTTCTTACATGGTGTAATGGTTGTAATTTGTTATGTTCATGGTCACTAGGTTTTATCCCAGTGGAGAAGCATTTGGTACAGCTTCAGATGATGCTACAGTAAGTTTCTTGTTCAAGCAGTTACCTTTGCAAAAGACAAATTATGTTAACTCCCCTCCTCCTTTTCTCTTGGAACTTCTAAACCAGGGTTCACACAGGTCCTGGAAATCCTGAAAAATACTATCATTTTCCAGGGCTGGAAAGTTCTTGAAAATGGTAGGAGGTCTGAAAAAGTATTTGAACCCTGCTAAACACCAAATCTAAGCCTGACAATGGATGGATTAGTTTCTATTCATAGCAACAGTGATGCTGCATCAATGGGGGTGTGCCAAAACAAAATAAGCCAGCATGAAGAGACTTTGAACATCAAAGTGAATTGTTGGTTAATGCATGCAGTTTATGTAGTGAATATACACTGTATGGAGCTACACTATTCTTTTACCAATTACATACATTGTAGCTCCATAAGCAATTACATGAACCATGCATAACTTACAATTCTTGATTCCGTTTGTAAGGGATTCTGCTCGAAACTTCAGCACATGAATCTCTTCTTGTCTTATACCTTTTTCAACTATGTCAATTAAAATCAAATTCATTTTGGCCTAAGTCCTTTACTGACAGTTAAACTAGGTGTATAAATGAACAAAGATCGTCCAGGCAAAAGCTGGAGTTAGCAATACAACAGCATGACTATAGTGCATCAACTACTTTCATTGTGGCTACAATAAAGTGAAAGAACATATCTCAACACACTGACAATCCAGCAGACTATCAGCCTTTTGAGCTTTCTCCTTCATATTTTGACTGCAACTGATTTTCCATGCCTCCACTGTTGTCTTTCTAGTGTCGAATGTATGATTTAAGAGCAGATCACGAGCTTGCAGTGTACTCTAAAGAGCACATTATTTTTGGAGCAGCATCCTTGGACTTTTCTGTTAGTGGTGAGTACCAGAGATCTATCCAGCATGATTCAATTTGTAACCATCATCAGGATAAATAGGAGACATTGCTTTGATATTCCTCATTGTTTTGCAGGCAGATTACTTTTTGCTGGTTACCATGATTACACCATAAATGTCTGGGATACACTCAAGGTTTGTGAAAATCAAATTTCTTTTTTTGTAATTATAAATTAAACATTATTTATTATAAATTACAACATTTTATTTTTCATTGATCAGGACATTCTTGAACTTGTGTCCATTGGTCTAAGTATTCTGAACGCTCAGAATTTCGGAGTTCTCTGTGCCAAAAATATCAAGTAAATATATTTTTTCCTCAACTTGCCATTTTGGTACCCATTTTAGCAACCAAGAAAGGACAACATTTTTTATTGGAATGGGAACAACAGTAGCCTGTTCCAGGCTCTGAGATAGTGGAGACGTGCCAACGAGATGGAGCAAGGGAAGAAAATCAAGAAGGAATGAGGCCTCCTCCATTTTTCATTGCTTTATTTTTGCCTTGCTCTGCTGGTACTGCCGTGCTCCGTTCACTGTCTGAACTCCTGGAACAGGCTAGAACAACAGGGAAAAGGGATGCCTAAGAAAGAAACCATGAATTCTAACTGATTGACCTTTTCTTGCTCTCCTCCTACTTATGCAAATTTTCTCAGGCAGAGCAGCTCTCAGTGTATTATGCCCATGATAACAGAATCAGTTGTTTAGAGGTATCCCCAGATGGGACAGCTGTTGGCACTGGGAGCTGGGATAACACCCTTAGGGTAAGTGCATTATTACAGAAACCTGCAAATCATGTGTCAGTGAATCACACTTGTAAAATAAAAAAGTTGGATTTCAATTATATGTCATGGATGTTTTGTCCAAGATATTGTCATATTGTGTACTTTAGGGGTGTAATGATTCATATTCCTTGCGATTCGATTCAATTTCGATTATTTATATTCGATTATGCAAAATATTAATGTTTTTATTAATGCACCGTCTTTAGCCGGAAAACCGTAATATTTCCACACAGTGGATCTAAAAGATGCAGGTGGATTTACAATCGCTTCATTCGCCGCCATATTTGAGAATGTGGCAAAGCATGTCGCACGTGGTTTGCCTTATTTGGAAATTCTCAAGGGGTGGTAGAAGGGCAACATTTTTACTAAGCAACACAAAATGGCGCAGAAATGACTGCATGATCTGCAAACGTCTAAGAGTTCTGGATTCTGATTTCACAATAATTATAATAATTCACTGAGGAATCAATTGAAAAGATATGCAAAAAAACCAAACCAAAATCAAAATGTGGAATTAAAGAATTGTGAATCAAACCGAACGGTCATAATCGCAATTAATTGAGAATTCGATTAATTGTTACACCACTAGTGTACTTATTTATTACTTTATTTGTTTGATTACTTTGCTAAATATATTATTATTATTAGACAGTAAGTTACACAACCCACCTTGATTAGCTTTGCTTTGGGTGGGTTGTGTATTCCACTATGGTATCTATTTGAAATTATAGAAATAAATTAAACTGAAAAAATGAAATGAAATTTGTTATGCCCAGAGGTCAGTCACAGAAGTCTTTTTCTACTGATATCCCTTTGGTTAACGAATTCTTCAGTCCTGTAAAGAGGACAAGATCTCGTTGTGTTGAGAATTTCATTTCTGCTCCCCATCTCAAGACTTGATGTACAGCCATAATACTGCATTTTTTAGGAGTTCTGTTGTTGGCTTGTTTCTTAACTTGTTCTGTATTATTTTTTGCTTTGTTTACAGGTTTGGGCATGAGCACCAATCCATCTTCTTAGTTTATTTTGAATGCATGAATTAAGAATTATTACAAGGTAATGCTACAAAACCACTGAGGTCTGTTTTTCATGCCCCTAGAAAATCTTGGCCAAGTACCGTGACTTAATGGTTCACTTGAAGGTTCACTCAAACTCTATGAAAGTGGGGTTATACACCTCTTTTAAGTAAGCATGTGAATTACTACAATGGTAATCTATTAAGCTAGCTATAAGGAAAATGCCATGTAAAATTTATAGGTATCACTGTGCATGTGAAAACACACAGACAACATAAAAAAAATATGTTTCAAGTATTGTATGATTAGCTGTCCTTTAAAGGAGGCTTTTCTGTTCCCTGCTAGACACAAATCACTGAACAAAAGTTCTTTAAAATAACCACATAGTTCAAACAGGAAAGCAACTTCATTAAAGTAGTTTTTATCATTTTTGTAATTGATTATGTAATGGTTCCTACACTGTTTTATTTGAAGTACAAAATATGTACATTTTAAAAATTTGTAAAACTATTTAAACATTTTCAGAAAATATCTTTGAAAAAAAAAAAGCATATTTAAATCAGTCTGTGAAGAAAATATTTGATTTTATTTTGAAAGATTGTTAAAAGAATACTATCAGTATGGATAAAGAGATTGGGATTTACATGGAAATCAGCAACAAAATGAATTTCCAAGTATTTTTAAGTTGATTTTAACATCACCTTCAACGATAAAAAAATGTAATTTTTTGAATAAAAATAAACAGTTTTCCAAATTATGGTAATATATTTTAGTCTCTTTATGTTAATGATTATAGATTTTGCATTGGCCGTTTTCACAGCAGAGGACGAACAAATTGTCTGGACAGACAAATCGTCTCAGACGAACAAAATTAATTGTCTGATGTGCAAACGGGTCGAACAAATTTTTCGACAAACAAATTGTCTGATATTTGTCCGTCTGGAGAGACGATTTTTCCAAGACAATTTGCCGGTTGAGACGAACAAGTCAACTAAAGTACGACCTAAATTCACATCAGATGAACAAATTGTCAGACGATTTGTTCGTCTCTAGTGTGAAAACGGCCATTGAGGAGAAAGAGCTTTAGTGAGAACTGACGATTCATACTAGGGGTGGGGTTGATGCTGGTGGTGGTAAAAAAAAGGTGTGATTGCTTGCTTGTACAAAATCATTAGTATTGACTGGGTTCCAGCTGGGTTCCAGAGTTAGTCATCATGCGAGAGTTGACTTTGTTGTCTGCTACAAAAGGTTTGTTCCTGGATACTTATAGTTCTCCTTGCTCCTACAGTGTACATGTAGAAAACCAACATTTCTAAATTCTCTTTTCGTCTATTCAAAAACCATTTATTTGTGTTGAATTTAATTCACTTATCACCCACTTTCTCATCTGGTAGCCCTCACAGCATTTGTCTGCTTTCAACCCTCCCTGTCCCTGGTTATTTCAAAAGATCCAATTGAAAGACTTAAGTCTCAAGCTCCAAACCATAGTCCAACCCATCTTTGTCAGTCAAAAAATTGACCAAGACCTCCAAGAATGCAAGACCAAACCACAGCTGGTTAATCAACAGTGCGTTGTGTACCAATTTCAATGTAACCTGTGCAATACGGGTAGCTATGTTGGCTACACACGTGGCCATCTACATTCACATGTGGAAGCCCACAACATCATGTTATCTTCTGTATGCAAGCATTATGATCAAGACCACGCTGACCCTGCAGACCTGCTCAGGTGCTTTTAAGTGTTGAAAAAATGCACGAACAAATAATTGGACTTTCTCGTTAATGAAATGCTGTACATCAAACAATTAACACCCCGGCTGAACATGCAAACAAAATGTTCCTGTGCTGAACTCTTTGTCTAGCTGTATTTCACCATGCAAATTTGGACCACTTTTTATCTGTCTTTTGAACTCGCATATTCATTTCCAACCCCTTCGTAAGGGTGTCATGAGGTTGCCAAAAATGTTGGAAGGTTTACGTTATATCGCTAGTTTTGACTTGTCTGTTTCTCAAAATCATCATTGACAAAAAAACAACTACTAGCACATAATGGAAATAACTCAACAAACTTGATGTACCAGGTAATCAAGTGCAGCAACTTCTGGCAAATCAGTTGGCATTGTTATGTTATTCCCATGCCTTGTGGCAAGTCTTGTTACTGACTTGAGAATGAAATTAATAGCAAGGAATAATATTGTAATGTAAAACTTTATTTATACACGGTAAGTAATCAGTTAAGCTGAAAGTTACAACTGTTCTACATGATTGCCGTGTGGGAAGCCGACGTTGGATACCTTAAAAAAATTGTGGCACATTTTAAAATGTTATGGTTATCGAAAAAATAGAAATCTAGCGCTGCCTACACAAAATGTGAAATTACATTCCATGCTTCCAAAGAGCTTCGAACATGAGATGCTGAAATTTGTAAGAACAATAACAATTCATTATACAGCTTGCATCGCCCAAACTCCTGCAAGTGTTACTGTTGTCATTAAATATACTGAACTTGGCATCCTTTCACTAATGTCATAAATTCTTTTGGTCTAATATTATGTATTTTTGGTGTGTGGTGACATCAACCTCCAAACTATACAGTTTAAACTGCTACAAATCATGAAGTGAAACCGTTACTTTATGAACATGATTTTTATTAAAAATAGACTACTGGTATACATTTATTCACTCTTTACAACTGTACAGTGTACATAACTGACAGTTGATTTAAATTTATAAATAACACAAAGTGGGCTAGTTACTATGGATTTTAAGCTCAATCAATAGGCATACTAAAATATAATTCTTTCCACATGCTATAAACTAGTTGTGCAATACTTTTGAGTGGTATACCATGGAATATCCCAAGAAAACACAAGTGACAAGTGGGATATTCCATGTTAGTATATACCTAACAAGTGAATAGTGCTTTTCGTGCGTTCTGATTGGATAACTCGAAGGTGATTAGCAGAATACTATTCACCTCCAAGCAGCCGAAGAGAAACAAATGGCCTCCCGTTTCAGTTTCCAAAGACGAAATTATTTGAATAAATGCCAGTTATTCAGCTTGTGTGGTATATACTAAAACAATATTATTCAGTGTCAGTGAAAGTGGTGGATATTTACCTTGCCACTTCGTGGCTCAGTATATCCACCACTATTCACCTCCACTTCGGTGAATAAATTGTTGTTAAGGTGGCTTACTACAGTTTTTTTTCTGCTACAAGCAGCTTGCACTTGAAGTTTAGTAAAAGCCCTAGCAAATGGCTTCAACATCCATTCGATTTTGTTGAACGCTGTTGGAAGGTTGTTGAATGATGTTGAACGGTGGAATGAGCAAACCGTTTCAACATTTCATTCAACAAAACTTAGCGAGTGGCCTGGTAATTACTTTCTGGCAACAGCACTTGCTCAACAATGTTGAAAGAGCGGGGCAAATGACTTCAACATGTTGAAGCAAAGTTTAAAGGCTTTTAACTCTTTCAACATCAATTCAACATCGTTCCAACACATTTCAACAAGTTGGAAAGGGGGTGGCAAACGCTTTCAACATTGCCATTCAACAAAATCGAAAGGATGTTGAAGCAAATGTTGAGGCCGTTTGCTAGGGCCTTAAGCATTACACGCAAGCTAGAGTCCCTTCAACTGACCAAGGAAACATCTGGGAGCAAAAATAAAACATTTTTTTAAAACATTGTATCTGTGGCCAAATATGTATTATGGGGTGTGCAAGAAGCGTGTTTAAGCAATGGGAGGTGGGGTACCAAATAGACCAATAGGGGGGTGTTTTTCTCAAAATCCTGCCATACAACCCCACCCAAAAATTTCAGGATTTGAAATATGGGTAAATAGAAACATTTAGAGAGAAGAACACAAAAATCTGTCTGACACAATTTTTGCAAATATAGGCGAAAATGTTGAATTTTGTCAATTTTTAAAATAAATAAATTCTGTCCGACAGATTTTTTTGGGGGTGTATTTTCGCAGATACCAAAATTTGGACAGGTTGTATGGCTAAATTTTGATAAATTAAGCGAGGAAAAGGAGTTTTTCAGGTTTCATGCGGCCTGCACTTTGAAAAGCATTGTGTACATGTTTGTCAGAGAAACCAAACTTCTCTCCACGTCACCTCATGTTTTGAGTTAAAAAAATGGCTTTGTTTATTGTACAGACTACACCTAAATCCTGTGGAAGGTAGTGATATCGTAGTGAATGTGATTTATTTTCAGTATTCTGGATTTTTGCATGACACATTTCTTTTTTCATTTTTGCCCATGGGGTTTTCCTTTGTCAGCTCATGTGTCACCTATGATGCTTACGCGACTTCAAGCACGCACAAGCCAAACATAATCGCGCATAGCAGAAAAAAACTGTAGTTAAGCCACCATAAGTATTATCACAAGATAGCTTTGTTTAACTATTTTATACTATATGTCACAGAAAATACATTGCCCTACATGATCAAAGTGGTGCATGATGGGAAGGTTCATTGGGTTACCAATATTACAACAGCTTTCCTGCATTTTGATTGGCCTTCTTTTCTATCACGTGGTAAAATAGTTCTGTTAGTCCACTATTGAACAACACATGTTCTAGACTGTACAGCATCTTGGTTCCTCACTTCTGTTCCATTAGGAGTTTTCATGGGACCTGCAGAAGCCTGTACTGAGGCCAAGTAAGCTTCCCTGTGTGCCCGTGGCATATCATCAGAATAATCGCTCTTAGCAGGAGAAGCAGAAGTAGCTCTTGTGTGATCAACCACGTCAACTGGCTGCTCATAGTAGTGATCTCCTCCGGTGGATTTCACAGTTTCTCTTGGTGACACACTTTTAGTTTTCCTCGTATGACGAGATCTTTTGCCTTGCCACTCTCTTTCCTTTACAACTTGTTCTTCTTGGCTGGAATCAGTGGATGTTGTATTTTGTGCTCTTTGTGATGGCGTTCTCTCTGGATGGACTTCAGCCTCGGTGGTAATCACTCTCTTCTTGTGCCCTCTCTCCCTAGCAGTTTCTTCTCCATCACTAGATTCTTGCGATACTCCATCAGTAGAGTCCTCTGATTCTTCAGAAGTCTGATCTCCATCAATACCCCGAGCAATCAGCTGATGGTGCTCCTGTCTGGAGCGAGTCTTCCCAACTCGCTTTTGCTTGCCTTCTCTTTTCTCCACGGGATGATCACTCTTCACACCGTCAATTTTCAAGGGTGGCAGCCTTCCATTTAATTTCTTTGACAAAACCAACTGGCATTCCAATGCATTGGTAAGTTTGCTAACAATTCTATCATTGTGTTCACCATCTGCCTCTCCTGTAGATGACAGAACAGACAGGGCTAATTTGTAAAACTCCACAGCATTGTCATAGTCCCTTTCAAGAAAGCTAACTGCAGCAAAACCCTCATAAGCTTGCCACAAACTCTCCTTATCTCCACAGTCCTTAGCTGCTTGGATGGCATGCATGAAGCTTTCTCCTGACTTGTGGTACTCTCCAAGCTGGCTTTGAGCAAATCCCATGTTACAAAAAGTCTGTCCTTGGGCTGATCTATTAGACAGCTCACCTGCCATGAGAAAAATGCTTACTATAATTCAGGCAAAAAGTTAAGAGGAAGACAGTCCCACTCAACATTGCCTTCCATGTCAAGATATGCAGGACAGCCTGTTTTCACTTTGCTTGCTCATTGCTCAATAGCCAACTCCTTCCTTCCTTTGAAAAAAAAAAACTAACAAGGACATTGGTCAAAGACATTTGGGCTAAGGAGAAATTATTTTTCTCTAAAATTTTGATACTTTTTACACCTCTCTCACTTATCACCTCTTAGACTTCAACAAAAACATCTAATTACATTTAAAGCTGATCCTATAAGAATAATTTTAGTTACTGTACTAACCATGTGCATTTTATTCCTTACCATGTAGGGAAACTGCCTGCCTGTGACACTCCATTGCTTTGTTGTACTCTTTAAGGTGATTATACACTGCTCCCAAGTTTTGTTGAAGAACAGCTTTCAAAGCCTTGTCTGAGTTTTCCGTATTCAGAAGGGGAAGTGCTAATTCAAAACATTCTGCAGCATTCTGGTAAGATTTTAATCCACTGTACAGTAGTCCAATGTCATTATAGACTTTACCTGATGAGATAAAAGAAATAAATTGAAGCCTGATGTATCCAATCAGAAAAATAATGTGATTTAAAAACTATTTTACCACTAGCAGTCCTTTTTTTTCAAGACACCTTGAAAGAAAGGAACATACATATACATGTTGCTCATTTTTGCAACTATTCAATTTTGCTTCTAAAAAATTAATAATTAATTTTATCCCTGTAGCTTTATTCAAAATAACTAGGTTTACAAGGGATTGAGGCCTGCTCACTGCCCCTTTAGAGGTTTTCCTCATTCTCAGCCTCCTCATTTTTTTTTCTAACCTTTAAGAGAAAACCTTTTAAATGGAAAGTTAATTGCTTGGTACACCTTTCAGGGTTTGTTTCTTTCATTGTCATAGAGTGAAACAGATGCCTCTAGGTCTTGCATAATGCTATCATGCTTATCTTCAGTTTACTAATTGAACATGTAATTTAACTTACAATATTTTCTCTATGACAGTCTGATATGGAAGTTTGCAAGCAATTGACAAAGCTGATTTACCAGCAGCACTCAACCACACATTCGCCCCAAAAGTATAAGTACAACAGTTGACATTAGAATGAGCTCAAACTATTACTCATGAAAATTTAGTTAATGTTGCTACGATACTTGCACAAACATTTTGCCAGGTGTAGTTTCAATTTAACAAAAACATTGCCTGATTGTAATACCTGTTACATCAGTATGCTGTACATATTATGCACATTGATTATAATTTTTCAAGTTATTAGTTTTGGCTATGATTACATATTTTATTTGCAGACATTGTGAAATAATTTCAAGTTATTATCACTATCTGTCTAGCCTTTTAATTACTGTAAGCAAATTACCAACTGAAGGTGAAGTTAAACTGTCTTGGTAAATAAATTTCAAATTGTATAAATCTGACCACCTGCACCTCAAGCAGACGGTCATGGTGCAAGCCATAATACTTAAGAAACATTTTAAAAAGTAAATTATTTCACAAGTTTTTTCAAGTATACTGAAGTAAGTAAGGTGAAGCACATGGTTCATACAGGTCAAAAGAGCTTTTATTCAAGGACTTTTCCAGGACTTTATCACAAAATTCAAGGAGTCCATCCGATCACAGCATTTGCATAAGGCCTTTTTCCTGTCACCTTTGAACGCAGTCACCCAACCTTTGTAGAAGGAATTACGTTCCCAGTGCCAATTATATATATGCAGTTTTTTCCTTCACCTTTTGAATTCATTTGATAATAAAATGAAAAGCGCCAAAGTTGAATAAATTTCACGCTTCGAGCGACGCGTCAAGCTACGTTTTCCTTGTGATTTTGTTTGCTTGAGGGGGGCTTCACAATACACTTGCAAAACCCTATTGGAAGGCACGGTTACTTAGATCTTTTGAATAAGAAACACTGAATTTTCCTGATATAAAAGCTTTGTCTTTTTTTGAGACTTCAAAAGCGTTTCTTGGGTGATGTGATAGAATCTTTTTCATCTTTTGATGTGAAAATGAACTTATTTTGCTTTAGTCTCAAGTATTCAAGGACTTCTTCATAACATTCAAGCACTACACCTACAAATTCAAGGAGTTTTCAAGGACAAAATCATTTTCAAGGAGTTTTCAAGGACCAAGCAGTTTTTCAAGGAGTTTTCCAGGCCCGTGCGAACCATGGAAGCATTCTTTAAATCACATTGATATAAATCTCACGATGAAGTGACAATGCTTGGCGATGGCAAATGTTAATGTTATTTTTGAATGACAATAAGGAGTCTAATAAAGAGGTACTGTAAACTTTTAACGCTGAATAAACTGTAGAAAAACAATGTGATCTTGAATTCAATATTCACCAGCACCTCACACATGATAAGTCAAGAATTTGCTTTCTTTCATAGTTTTCAAGATTTTATTAGATGAATCTTGACTTTTCAAGATTTTGCAAGCAAGAATCTGTTCGTTGTGGGAAGCAGAATCTTGAAATCCGACCTCTGCCATGTAAAAACTTGAAAAATTAAAAATTCTGTCTGCAAAAACCTGTTATCACCGTAACTCAATGCAAATCACAAAGCTTAGAAGACACATGGGTGTGGTACTTGACCCTACTTGGCTCACCACTGGACTTACGCTGGCTAAGATGTCTTGAGGTGGCTTACTACAGTTTTTTTTCTGCTATGCGCGATTATCCTTGATTTGCGTATGCTTGAAGTCGCGTAAGTATCACACGCAAGCTAAAGTCATATGAGCTGACGAAGGAAAACCCCACGAGCAAAAATGAAAAAAGAAATTTGTTGTGCAAACATCCTGAATACTGAAAAGCAATCACATTCATTACGTTGTATGTTGTATTTTTGCTCCCAGGTGTTTCCTTGGTCAGTCGAAGTGACTCTAGCTTGTGTGTAACGCTCACTGAACTTCAATTTCACGCAAGCCGCCTGTAGCAGAAAAAACTGTAGTAAGCCACCTTAAGACCTCTGGTCAGCTTACAAGTGTACATAGGTCCAGAGGGTTATCACACTGTCTTTCAACCACCCAAGACAAATTAAGTTTCTTTACTTTTTAATGATATTCCATTGGGCCTCATGACTATGGATTTTAAAGCTGAACAATCCAAAAAAGAAAAAAAATGTTAGATTTGCCATGTTGTCCTGGATAATCATGGAATTCCAAACATTCCAGACAATGTTTACTAATGCGTGATAATTTAACAATTGTATCTGCAGGGCTTGATAACAGAAGGTCATTGTACTTATATGTCTGTTCGTAATAAACAAAGGATCGCTTAGTAAGAAAAATACCTACCCTTCAAAGCAATATCATCCACTTCACCACACAGTTCAATAACTTGAATGAGCACTTTACCGCAATTTTCAATGTCACGAAGTTCAGCTAACAAACTCGCAAGATTGTTTAGGATCAGCAAACGCGTCTTTTTGTCTCCTATTTCTTGAAAGATTTCTGCGGACTGTTGGTAAATCTCCGCTGCTTCTTTGGTTTTGCCGAGACTAGTGCAGTCATTACCTAGTTTAAGAAGAGTTTCCCCCCGCATTTCTTGATTCCCTTGCGTTTTGTACTCCTCAGCAGCAATTTTATAACAGTCAACAGCTTTGTCTATCTCTCCAAGCGCATCGTACGCGGTCGCTAAATTGTACTGCAAATCAGCGTAGTTTGTGATGCCGTCCGCCTCTTTTTCTGGAGGAAAAGCTTTAAGTAGATACTCTATCCCTTTTTTAGCATTACCACGTGCGACATAACATGCCCCGAGATTAAAATAACACGCTCTCTCTGTAAAACTTTCCTTGAGGTCCTCCGCCAGTTGAACGGCCTTTTCGAAAGAGTTACAAGCTTCCTCAATATTTCCCTTCGCAAGTTCCTGGTGACCCAGTCTCGTTGCTCCGTCAATCTCATCTGCAATAACTGTATTGTTCATGTTTCCAACACCGTTATCCAACGCAAGATTTTTTCTGATTTTCAAAGTAAACTTCAGCCTAAATGTGATCCGTTTTTATGCAGGTGTTATATGGCAAAGATCACTCCAAAAATCGCAGCCAATGCAATGCGTATCGTAGAGGGTCGCCCTCTGAAGCTCTTTAAATATAGAAGAAACTTTCAACACTGGGGTAAAATATGTGCAAGCGTTAATAGTGTTATATCAGAGCTTGGTGATCCTACAGTTGGACAGGCAACTTGCACTTTTGTTTGTTGAAGATTGGTTGTGAAGTGACGTTTGCGTCGGGAATTCGCCGGCTCAAAACCACTTTCATGCGGTCATGCGCGTGTGTGCGCCTCGCTTTGGAACACGTCACCTGTACCCTCTTTCTTTCTTTCAAGCTTTGAAACCCTTCAAGACGGTGTACTGTTTAATTGTAGCAGAAATGAAAGCGGTATGTTGTTTTTTCTGGGTTAAATTTAAGCCCATGTTAATTTAAATTCTAAAATATTATTAGAGTTTCCATTTTACCGAAGATTGCAGGAGATCTTGAATTATTGTAGGCAATAAATATCTTTTGCTCATCACGTGTTGGCTTTGTTTATGAAATTTGAAATAGACACGCACAGGCTGCATTTGCGCTGATTTCAGAGAAATGTTGGAAATCAAAAACAGGCCGTTCTCGTAACAGTTATTGTTTCTACTTTTCTCTGGTATTTACTTATGTACTGACCCACAATAGTCCCCGGGAACAGTTTATTGATCCAAAATTGATCGAACAAAGGAGTCGTTTTCATTTGCCTCTTCCATGTCTGCTGGCAAGGCTTTCTTAAACTCTTCTCTGGGGACGTGAGAGAGGCTCTTGTTGCTAATGCAAACTAAAATTGGTTTAACTCTTGTAGCGTGTTTCATTCTAGAGTTTACATCTAGTCAGAAATTTTGGAGTCATCAAAAGCTTAATGTCTTGTTCTCTGTTGACCACTTTGTCTTGACTACACAAGCAGTCATTTTCTAAGGCGGTGTTTACAAGAAAGGTGGGATGAGTTCATCCTGGGATGACTTTCAGAGCAAATTTGGAAAGATTTCTACACAGCCCCATACTTTGATGTTACACATGCATCACTATCGTACTATCATACAATCCCGGCCTGTTACCAAAACGAATAGTGTTTGACTTAAGAAATGCATGTATTGTTAATGTATGGGGTTGTGCAGAAATCTTGCTGCAATTTTTTTATTCTGTTCACATTTGTGGTTTCATTGTGGGATAAGCAAAACCAGTTTTGCAAAATGTTTGCTTATAGAAGTCTCATTTTCCAACCTGGGAGTACCCTGGGTGCCAGAGGGTTTTTTTTTTTTCGTAGCGAAGCTGCGATTGTGAGCGGCGAAGCCGCGATCGAGCGCCAGGATCTCGATCGCGGCTTCGCCGCTCACAATCGCAGCTTCGCTACGAAAAAAAAAACCCTCTGGCACCCAGGGTAACCTGGGAGGACTTTTTACATGGAATTTTTGGTCCCTTCGTTCATCATTCCTTCAAATAGGCCCTAAGACAGCCAACCTGATTTCCAGTTAGAAAATAAGGTGTTGCCAGTATGCTAGCACTGTGACAGCTTATAAATAAAGGACAATTTACAGGAAAGGCCTGACTTTGATTTTGTGTCTCAAAATACTGCAGCTGGGCTGTCGCATCCACTCTATGAGGGTTCCTATATGATCAATAGTTTAGTTGACTTATTTTGGATTAGTTACTGGCAGTTTGACTTTGCTATCCATTTTTCCATTTTCAGATTTTCTTGTGCTTCCTTTTTGGTGCCTTTGTGAGTTGTACTCTCAGTGCTGAAGGAGATTCAAGTGCTAGATTACTCATCTCAAAACATATTCTGAATCAGTATGTTGTTGAAGGAAAGGAATTAACTGTTCACTATAGCATCTACAATGTTGGAAGTGGGTAAGAACATGCATATTTTTTCTTGGTCTGAGCCACTGTTTCCTGAGAAGTCAGGAATAGAAAGAGAGGATTTTTGATCAGTAGTGTTTTGCCAACAGTCACCTTTGCAATGTGGGAACACTACTATATTGGCAAGAGAAAGCTTCCAAAAGGTTTCAGAGCTTTTTACTGTGAAAATCCAAAAACCATGAACACTAGAAATATTTATGGAATGTTATTGTGTTTCCAGTAGAAAGCCAATCACGTGCAAGAAAACTAAACCACAAACAGAAATGGTAATAACTATTAGTTTGTGGTTTCATGTTGCTTTTGATTGATTGCTGTTCAATTGAAAATATCAAAATCAAATCAAAGTGTTCACAGTTTTTGGATTCGCACAGTAAGAGTACCAGTATAATACCAATTTATGTTTCTGGCTTTCTTATAAAGCATTTTAACTATCATGTTAGATAATGATCTTCAAACTAAATTGAAAAGAAGCTCTGCTTATGTCCTTGCCACAGTTTCCATGTGTGATGTATTAAATACTGATACATTGTATTCACAATGTTTGATTTTACAGACCAGCTACATCAGTGTCACTGACTGATAATTCATTTCCTGCCGATGAATTTGAGGTCCTCCATGGATTACTGTCAGTAAAGTGGAAGACTATTGCTCCGTATCCTTCAAATAATTACCCTTGCATGAAATCTTTATAATTGATCCCTGGCCTTATGCTTACACTGTAGGTTTAATCACCAGGTAGAGTTCTTCACTCTGAGATGGTAGGCTTGCAGTGTAGTAACAATTTGGCTCTTGGTAAGCAAGAAAATCTGTTAAATCTTGCAAAGGGTAGAAATGCTCATTCAGATGCTTGTAGTATGTACTTTTTAGGTTGCTCTATCAGTAACACATACTATTAAGCTTTTCCTTAATTGTTGATTAGTGGCTCTAATGTTTCTCACACAATAATCCTCGAGCCAAAAAAGTCTGGAATATTCAATTTCACATATGCTCAGGTTTCATATAAAGCTTCTGAAGATGCTGCAGATCCCCAGGTAAGCTATTGGATGAACATTAGTACATGTACTAATGATACAGAGACTAATGATTATTAATGATGGTAATGGGGTAATATGCCCGTGAGAATGATCACGTGCTAGTCACTTGGCAATGGGCGAAAGGACAACTGAAAAGAAATCAGAGACTGATGATAAATTCCAGTTAGCTTTTTTAAGGTTTGAACAGTATTGTTAGTGGTGACAAAAACAGTACTGTTGTTTTCTGGATTACACTCCTTTTAGGCCTTTGAACCCCGCGTGATCAACATGAACTTTCTCCTCGTGATATCAATGCTTTAGAAAACATAGTGATCATGAAAATTAGGGACATGATCACACAAGATGAATTTGCTTGATATTTTAACAATTTCTCCCTACTACTTCTATAGGAAATGTGTAGGGCCATCAAGTGAGAATTTCAATATTGATCTTAGGGTTTAAAGGATTAAGCTAGATCCATCATACCTCTCCAACCTTCTGTGGCTAAATAATCATCACCAGTAACTAACAGGGGTTTCAATATTATTATTGAAATAGCTGTCTGAGCTAACCAAAGTAGGTGGGTCGTTGATCTGATGATTTTTTTTTAATTATTTGAGTAAAAATCTGGACTAGGCAGGCAACAGTTTTTGTCAGTTGCCAGCTTCTAATGAAACCCCTGAACTAAGAGGAACAAATTCCACTACAAATTAAGTCACAACTTGATCAGAAAGTTTCTGATCGAGCAGTGACAGGATTATGATAATTAAGTCCATGAGTTCAGGAAAGACGTCTTAAGTGATGTTTATACTTTCTCTTCATACCAAATGAGAGATAGGGAGAACAGTGAACCACATGTGCATAACACTTTGAATTGGCAGTGATTGTCAGGGGGGGAAGGCATATGTTCATAACATCGCATGTTTGTCTTCAGGAGCCCCTAACTCT
This sequence comes from Galaxea fascicularis, assembly GCA_948470475.1. Classification (NCBI taxonomy): domain Eukaryota; kingdom Metazoa; phylum Cnidaria; class Anthozoa; order Scleractinia; family Euphylliidae; genus Galaxea; species Galaxea fascicularis. Next base: position 27,857,796 of record OX419335.1, on the reverse strand, counting down.
ACTTGACAAAGGAATTAGGAGCGTAATATTATAGCCATACTTTTTGATAAGCTTTACCTGCCAAAAAGCAAAGACTGAATATGCACTGTACAAGATGACTGGGGGCAAACAAATTATTGATACAAAGACAGGATCACTGCAACAGTGGAAACCAATAATTGGCTTGCCCTATTGCAATAATTATTGCTGTGGTCCTTAGTTAACCAGATCTGATCCTCAAATGCCATAAATTTCACAAGCCTCTCTCCACCAATCACAGTTTTCTTTATTTGACGGGGTAATCCTATGGGATATTTGCAGCTAATAAGAATTTTTTCTGAGACATTACGAAAAATCTACACAAGCATTTTGTTTAGAACAGCCATAGTCTCCTTCAGTGTGATTTTTGTATTTAATCCTTTTAGATTGCTTTTTCAACTATGCCTGGTGAGGGAGGAATCATGGGACAGCAGGAATATGACCGCAAGCATTCACCGCATCTAGTAAGTTTTGGAACCATACAAAAGACAAAATTTGGAGAACAAAACGACTTGTCAGACTCGCAACAACTTAACACAGGTTTCATAGAACAAGTTTTGGACAGGTAGATTTTTACATTATTGTTATTTGCCATGACCAGAAAGCGCAACATCACAGAGACTTCATTAAGTGTATCAAGTATTCTTGCAACGCGTTGTAGCTTTTAACGAAACGTACATCTGAAGCTCCACTTGTTTGTTTAACAGGTCGACTGGGGTCTGTTCAGCCTGATGTCTTTACCCACCATTCTTATACCGTTTCTTGTCTGGTTTCGAAGCCACTCCAAGTATGAAAATTTCAAGGCCAAGAAGAACTAAAGCCGCGTGTCATCATGCGGCGCAGTTTACTGGGGACAACTAACATCAACAGGCCCTATAAGGCTCCTTACCTCTTGTGCTTGGAGATCAAAATGATAAATTAATTTTAATAAAGCGTTTTTTATGTATGTTGTTATGGCTGATGTGTCTCACCATGCGATCTTCATTGGCGGGATCTGCGATTGTTTGGTTCTTTGCAGAGAACATTTTATGAGAAATATAATACCTGTGCTCCTCAACCGTTGTATTAAATTGAGCGAAAAGATGTCCGTTACACAGACTGATGTGTTTGAAACATAACGTTGCAGAAAGGTCATCAAGTGAAAGGAAACAAAAACACTTTTCAAAGAATGCTAACCACTCTGAAAACTAAAGGATTTATTTTTCCAGCGTTGTGAAAGTTTGGGTGGGCAAATCTCCAGTACATGTCAAGTTCTTTTTAAAACTGTTATCTCTCCCAATCGAATCAATCATCAGTTAAAATGCCTTTGGCGTGGGGTACCGGTGACCGGGGTACCAGACAGGCGAGAATCGAACGAGTCGAGGTCCACTAACCTCTGTTTTCTCTGCTCATCTTGTTTCCTCCTTACCCCAAATCTACAACAAAATTTCGGATAGGGCTAGTACGGTGTACGATGAAGATCATTCACGATTTTACAACAACTTGATTCTTTGAACGCAAACTTGATTCTTTGAAATAAAACTTGATTCTTCGAAACGCAAACTTGATTCTTTGAAACGTGAAACTTGATTCTTTGAAACGTAAAACT
>OX419335.1:27836190-27853690 GCA_948470475.1 Galaxea fascicularis | reverse complement strand
CGCCAATAGAGACTTAAAGCACCGACAACGGGAACGGCGACGGCGACGGGAGAGGCCACTGGGAAAACCCAATTCATCTAATGCGCATATCTATCTTGACGTTGCCGTCACGTCGCAACGTGAGAAGTACTGAGGTGTCAAACATCGCATCAAAACGCTGGGTGCTCCACAGGCAACCCAAACTCACGATTCGAATTGAAATGACTATGAAGTATGACGGATAACCGGTGCTGTGATACAATGCCGACCGTTGATAACTTGATCGCTCTGTAAGACAATGTATGCAGTTCTAAATAACGTGGAATTCAAACAAGTTTTCTGGTACTCTTTTCATCTTTTCGCTTTTCTTTAGGCGGATCCAGAACTGGAGGTAAGGGGGGAGCAGGCACTCTAAAAAATACTTGGCCCTTTCGCGATTTTTGACGCCTCGGCCTTAGTCCAAAACTAAGGCGGCCGACGAGGGGACGGTATGCAGCAAGCAGGGGATAGTGAGGTTAGGAAAGGAGCGAATTTCAAGGCAGTCTCCCAACGACAACTTAAGTGCGCCTTATATCAAAGCAAAAGGGAACTGCCGCGAAAACGTGTCGTTGCTCGTCCTATTTACCGTTGTTACCTTGTTCTTGTTATTGTCCTGTTTCCACTCCATTTTTGCTCATTCACCCTGTTAGCCATGTTTACCTTGTTGCCCTGCAAGTATCGCTCTGGTTTGTCCTCTTAAAGTTGTTGCGTTATTGCCAAAGAGTCTTACTGGGCTTACATCAGACATTTATTAGGCAACAGGTGCAACCAGGCAACTCAGTAAACACGGGCAATAGGGCATTGCAGGCAACGTGTGCTTTCCCGCGCTTGAGACAAGTTCCATTTTAGCACACTGCGTAGTGGTTTGCACGCTTTCCCGTGCTTGCTTGCAACATGCACTAATTCCATGGTTTCCCGCGCCTGGCACCGGTTTCATGCTTTTCATTGAATCACTCACAAGTAACATGATTCCAATAACTTATTTTATTCATGTTCGATTCTATGAGTAATGTTTGCTTACAGAGTTTCAGGCTTACAGCAACTGTACAGAAAAAGAATCTAGGGAAGAAACAACATAATTTTGTTCACGCGGAACAGTTCTAAAGAAATCTAAGAACTACACAAGATTTACCAAACAATCTGTACATGATATAATAACTTCAATATCCTGTTCTTTCCAGGCAATCAACTTTTTATATTATTGTTATCATTATTGTTGTATTATGAAAATTATACTTTTGTACACTAGACAGAGGACGAAACATCAATCCATAACATGATTTGGTCAAAATTGTACAACTAAGCTAGACAGCATTCCGGAACTTTACAGGAGAGTTAAATACAAATTAACATTCTCTTTGTTCCGTTAATATCAGTTCTCTAAAAGGCTCTTGGTGAATGCACTCGATTATAATATTGACAGCCCAAGGTTAAAGACTTTAAAATGTTCTCTCAATATCAGGTTTGAGAAAAACAATTAAGGTACTGAAGATTTTTTCAAGGTTTAAACGAAGCTCCTCCTTCATTTAAATACACAATTTTAAATTCAGCGTTGATTCATGAAACAATTAAACCCGTAATGAAAACTTCAGAGTCTTGCTGAACATGACCTTCCGTAACAAGTCCTTGTGTCACTTTTTAAAGGTGAGTATTTTCTTTGGCCGAATATGCTTTGTTTGAGCGTTTTAAAGCAAAAGGCTGGGAAAGGCATACCTCTTTCGCCAGTGCCAGCACAATTTTACTGCAAGATCAAAATCCTTTCAGCAAGTATGACAACACACACTCTGCACTGTATTTCAGAATTCACGCACCGTCAGCAAGTAACAGGATCAATGTAAATAAATCTTTACTGTCCATCGCAAATCAACTGAATGTAAAACTAGAAAGTTTCGGCAGGTTCCATTAAAATAAGGCGTTTACGAACGTGGAACGGTAACCAATCAAGACCCTCTCTAGACGGTCTGCTTTGCTTGTAGAGCCAAATTCAAGGGTTCACTAATGAGTAAACCGAAAGAGAAGCAGAATGTGCGGGAAGCAACTTCTTCGCCCGAAGAGAACATTGATGTATGTTCGTGTGCTAGATAAAAAGCCCAACACCAACAAAAATGAGAGTTTCACCAACAGCCTCACTATAAAAGTAATCGTCAGACAATAAATTAGATCAATATATTTTAAACTGTTAGAAAACAACAGAAAACTACTTCAAAAAAAAAAAAAAGATAAAAAGGATTAACCATTATACCCATTTTCCCCATAAAAACGACAACATTAATGATTGACATCATTCGTTTTTAGTTACAAAACATTTGCCATGTTTGTCGCTCGATAGTCTAAACAACTACTTCGCCTTGACCACCAGAATGAAAGAAGGAAAAAAAATGATTTCAGCCAGAGATTGCTTTAGTCTCCAGAATATTAATAGCACTTTCAAGTCGAGGAACAAGCGTCGATTTCAGCAAGAACCCGAGGAGCTTTGAACTCTTCTTGTTTGCCAATCAAAAATAACACGAACGCCACCGCTACCGTTTCAAACAAACTCGAAGAGTTTCCGACTCTTCTTGTCCAACACGCGTTATCACTTGGACAAATCCAGATAGTTTATTGACACTTTTCTTCACGTTACAGAAGAACAGGTCGTACAGCTAAAAACGGTTATACTTTAAATAAACCTGTTAAACAGCATGAGAGTTCCGCAGTATTATCCGACTCTTCTTGACCGATCTAAAACAACACGAGCACTTGCGACGCAAACGTTTGCTTGAACACACAAGTTACATGTAAAGCGTTGGTTTCCTTGCCGAGACACGCAAGTGAAGGTGGGGCTAAAATGTGAGCCATTCTGATTTCTTAGCCATAGTGCAACAAACCTTCAGATCATTGTCAGAATTTCCAACTGAAAAAACACGTTCGTTCCCCGATTGTTTGCTAAGGCATTTAGTTCCGAAATAAAATGAAAAGGGGACTGAATGTGCCGCTGAAAGATTCAATGTTTCAACATTCTAGGAAAGTGTCAAACTAAGTATGAAACCAGAGTGCAGTCCTGAATCGTGCCATTCACTGCAATGATCCTATCTCTACGTCTGTTGGCCATGTTAAGATATCAGAATACCAAACTTCCGTATGACAAAATTTGATTCCTAAGAATTTGCTTAAGGCCTCTCCCTCCGTTAATTGAAATCAAGCCAAGCAAAAGTCCAAGCTTCGAAAGATAACCACCGATCAGCACTGCAGAGACACAGATAAAACGAGCTGTAAACAAAACACTATGGTCAGCACAGTCAGCCCTCTTTTCTGGCGCACTATTTCTCTTTTATTGCTCCTGTGCTCTTTACAGTGAACAACACAACGCTGACCTGAAAAAGAGCACGGTTCGGAGTATGATTGCATGGCCTGTCGCTCGACGCTTAACTGTGAGTGAAACAGACTTATTAAGGTCAACAGCAATAAATATAATACTTTATAATTCTCTAGAGATTTCTTGTCAGGAAAAATGCTATGTACAATTTGTCTTTCTTTCTTTTTTCTTTTCTTTATATGTAGAAGGTAGTCTATGCTTTTCTCTTGTAATTAAATAGTTATGTAAGGTGCCATCACAACCCTTAGCTGGCTTGCAAAGAAAAACTTTCTTCTCACACACTGCTGGGACAAATACTGCGATAGTCCAACCTAGATGGCAGGATAATCACTGTTTATATCTTGTCAGCAGAAATCACGCCTCTTTATCCTTATACACCCTAAGGAACCTGAGTATAAATAAGAGAATACTCGAAACGTGTTTCGAAAAATGTCGAAAAGCGAACACTATGAGCGTACTGTACCGAAGTTCTGAACGTGAAGATCTCGGCTAGAAACTAACACTGGTGCAGGCACTAGGGGACTACTGTGGCCGAGTGAACAACATATGGCCCCGGTTGGTTAATGGCTGGATAGCGCTATCCACCGTATAAATATCTATCCAGTGGATAATGTAATTAGCTTTCCCAATACTTATCCGCTGGATAGTGACTTATCCGGTGGATAGCGCTATCCAACGTTTGAACAACCGGGTCCTGGAAGACTTGCTTTACACAACAATAACCGTATTAAGCCGAGTTATTTCTATAGGTTAGAGCGCAATTTCCTGAGATTTGCCCCAATGATGAAACACACGTTTCAGCCAAAGTTCCTACAAAGGGATTTCTCTCTGGGTGATAACTTGCGTCTTCCAGCCTTGACATTGCCTCCCACGCAAACCTTCTTACGGCTTCGTTACCCGTTCCTCCCCACGAACGTCTGCTGAATGAAGCAACCGCTTCCGTTCGCCAGCCGCTTGCCTCTATTTTGAAATCCAATCAGCATTGGCTAGTTGTTTTGCAGTCAGCAAATCACATATGACAAAAGAATGGAAAACCCGGAAAACATTCAACTCGAGTTTATCCAAAACTAGAAAACGGCCTCCGATTGGTCAGTTATCCGCGAACGAAAGTGGCTGCACCGTTCAAAAGACGTTCGTGGAGGAGGAACGAGTGACGAAGCCGTAAGAATGTCTATGTGGGAGGGTACCGTTAACAAAGAGGTGTCCTTCTCCGAGAAGGTCTGTTGGGAGAGGTGCCTCTGTAAAATCGATTTTCCAAACAACTAACTTACTTCGCTTAGACAATAGCTTCCGCATGGATATGCATGCGTGTTTCTGGCATTTTTGAAGATCGACGGAACTTTTTTGATTTCCAGCAGTGTGTGAGAACCCTTCGAAATTCTGTGAGAATATTATATAAATTGATGTTACTCGATACTCCTCAAATTTTAATGAATGACTCCTGAAAATGGGTCATGAGTGATGAATGAACCAAACCGAATCTTGTAAGGAGAAATGGAATGGAATTTGGATACTCGTTTGCAATGCCACTGAACAACAGGTTACAAAAATTTCATAACCTCAAAAAATTGCTAAACAATTCCAACTCAAGTTCCAAATGAACTGTGGGCAAATCCAGTCCTTTGTGTGAGCAATCGGTCAAAATTACAATTTCAAATTACGTCCTAAAATGGCCGTGTGCCCCCACAGAGGACTGGATCTACCCACAATCCACTTGGAAATTATTATAATCAAAATGGTGTTAACCAACAAAAATTATGCTTAAAAGGCAGACTTACAGTCTGGCAAGGAAAATGAAGGAAACCATAGTAATCACTTGTATACAGACGAATCAAAGCGATGAAACGAGAAGATAACTTACAACGAAGTAGATTCAAATCTTTTCAGTGGCACTACAACAAACTGTATTGCGTGAGAAAGCTACAATTTTACGACGAATACTGTCAGGTGACTGTCAATCGTATAAAACAAGTGTACAATATAATACATACTAAGGGGGAGGAGGTGGGGTGTGGAAAGAAAGAAGAGAGAACGAGGCCGCAAAGAACAGCTGGGAGAGTAAAACTGCCATGCCAACATACTATGATGAAGTGAGGGATGTACTGGACGATGAAGGAGGTTCAGAAGAGGTGCCAGATGTGGATGCGGGGTTCCGCGCAGTGGTGCCGGATGTTGGATTGCCAGAAGCCGCGTTACCGGAAGTGCTGGCAGCAGATGTGCGTCTCGATGCGTCCTGGGAATAAGCAAAAGGGACTTTGATCACGTTACGAATACAGGGCTGTCATTAAGGGCCGGGGGCCGGGGATTTTCCCCTCGTATTTTGATATATATCCCCGGATACTTTGATATAAAACCAGGATGTAGACTTCACTACAGTAACTCAAAACCCCAGCTGTTTTTGTATATCCCCATCTACTTCAAAAATTAGTGACAGCCCTGCGAATACCTGAATACCACAAATAGTAAAAAAGACGGACATGAAGAGACAACGACACTGACTAAGAAACAGTTCATCATTTGAAAGGATGCTGGAGAGTCTTCAAGCGGTTTAATAAACACGAGATATATTGAAGCGCCCGAAACTAAGCAGGACATTGAGTCCTTTAAATATCAAAGCCCATTTGCTGCATTACTGAAAACACAGCCGATGGCAGCAGTGAAGTTTTCCCCGACGCTGAATAAAGAAAAGAAACACTTAATGATGATTGCGCAACGCAAATCACTATTCAAGTTCGACCCAAAGAACGCAAATACAGTAAGTATATAAAACCAAAACATGCCACACGCTATGAAACAACTAACAAACTGCTGAGAAAAAAATTGACAAGGTGGTGGGAATAGACATGGTCCCACAAACTTGTCACATACTGAAGACGGTTGGTGTATTTTCATGTTTGTTATTTGTTTTGATTTTCTCAGACTGCTGACAGTTTGTTTCTGGAGATTGTGTGCGTCATTCTGGCGATCCGGCATGCTCAGCTCCCTGCGCATGCCCCTGAAGTTTGGCCACTGGCCACTAGAGACTTAAGCTCAAAAAGTATTTCACATACCCAGTCTTCTGCGGCTTTTTTCCAGTATTCGTGATTATCAGTGAGGTGTCTGATTGTCTCTGGTACAAAAGCGAAAGCTGAAAACAACACAAAGAGAAGCAACGATTATGACATGACAACCTGACGAACGACGTAATCGCAATACTTGTGGTATGTAGAGTGACGTCTGAATCAAAATTCTCACGCACGAAGCAAACATAAATTGAGAAGCGGATTCCTGTAAACCTGTCCCACAATCGTTATTTACGATTATTCGAGATCTATCAAAACAGAAACACAGAGAGAGGGATTTTGCAGCTTATAGTGCACTCAACAAAATTACTCAATTCAGATTGGTCGAGAGCAGTACAATTAATCCCAAATAGTACTCCGTAGGAGTACCTATTAAGTTTCCATGACAACGGCGCCTAAGTTCGTAATTTTGTTGAATGTACTATAAATAAAAAATCGCACGACCTTCTCATACAATTCGGGATTAATAGATACTCGTGATTTTGCAAGTTCTCATATTGCACTCGCCTAAAGGCTCATGCAGTTTTGAGAACTTTCAAAATCACTCGTACCTATTAATCACGAATTGTACTCGAGGTCGTGCGATTTCCTATACAAATTGACAACAACAAAAATAATAATTGCTTACCATCCCAGGCATCGTAAAGATCACTGACAAAGTAATCGATGAACCACACCTAGCAAAGGAAAAAAGCATCCCTTTAGGTACGCATTAACACTAGCAGTGACTTGAAAGGGACGCGAATATAATGAATACACACACACCTGTGACCTTGGAACATTACAAGTCTGCTTGTCAAACACAGGCATCACCACTGGCAAGCCCCGCCTTTTTTCTTCGTCCGTCTATCGTACAAGGAAAACATGGATTAAACATAAAATTGTAGTTGTTCAGCTTGATTTGGTGCGCTTTCCCTTTCCGTGCCAGATTTCGATGCCCGGAGTTGCCAGTTTACAAAAAGAACGAGCTATTTTGAAGGGCGGGCTTATTAATGACACCATGTGAAAGAAACCCAAAAGACTGGTGTACAACGAATCATCCAAAACAGACTTCTTAAGCTTGTATATTTTGTTTTCCTAATTTTGGTCACGTGATGTTACCCTGAGGAGCTTTCGTCTTATACACTACTTGCACAAATCCCATAATACCGTTCATCGTGGGGGGTTATTTGCATTAAAACAACAGGTATCCTGTTCACTGAAGCATGATACAGTCCCAAGAGTAAATAACTTGCATTGCTTTTATGTAAAGAACCCCCCACAACAGATTGCATTATGGGATTGTGCAAGTTGTGAATTCTTGTGCATATGTTCGCATAATTTATGAAAAAGCAAAAAGCAAATCCCTTTGGAAGCATCACGTGACCTACATCAGGAAACAAAATATACCAGCTGAAGCGGTATACTAACTGGTCTGGTCGGCCCCTTCTCAGGCACAAATGAGAAGCCAGTGATCCAGATAATTTTCGGAGGGATTATAAACGATTTTAAGGTGTCAGTAGACATGGGTCTTCCCAATTTTTTAAACTCAACAGCTCAGTGTGTCGGGTCAGGGAACCAGCTTTCTCTGGTTTTTGACCCAAGAACCCGCTTACTCTTATTTCTCCCAAGTTAACACAACACCTTACCTGTGAAAAGTACTCATCCGCTATTCTATAGGCCCACTCCTTACAGAGATAGCGGGGCCGAGCTGGGTTGGCGATATCAGCGCATTTGATGAGCATCCTTTTGATTAGTGTTCGGTTTTCCGGGGTGTTAAGCGCCACAGCTGACGAGGTAGTGGAGTCTGGGGTCCCTCGACCACTGTGCTGTGAACATTTGACAAGAAAACGTAATGAATATAAAAATACCAAAACAAAAGTTAAGTGGTACATTTTGGAGAGAAATGTCAGACTAACTGTTGAGTTACTTTGAGACGTACAAGCAGAGAAGGAACTGATTAAGGAGGCGTAACAGGTAAATGCTTTGTTTTCCGTACATTTCAGCACTTTCCTTAAATATCTCACTTACATTTCATTCCATCGAAAAGGTTTCGCCCGGTTGGCCGGAATCCTTGGTACAGTAAATGTTTAAAAATTTTTGAATGATTTTTGGAAGGAAGAAGAGTGGTTTGGGGTAATTAAAGAAAATTTGAAAATACTGGATTTGAAGGTGGCTGAAAATTAAACTATTAAGTGAACAATTAGCAGACGAAGGCCAGATAGTCCGCCACCACAACAAGGTGCCCCTGACCCCGTTAGAGGACTAACTGATTTATGTGCACAACCTTTTCATCCTTTCTTTCTCCATTTTCCAAAAATTGCACCTGTAACACCCCATTAAATTATGGACGAACTCCAAGAAAACTTGGACAAAAGGCTCCAACTTTGAAAGTTGTAATCAGAAACACGACACTTCTTACATAAAGAAAAGGAGAACGCTTGAACTTCAAGTGCACAAAGGCATTGTCTGCTCTTACCAAGGCTGTGCTCTCAGGAAAGTAGTCAGGTGCCTATTAAACCCTTGAAATCCAGGGCACCCAGCATATAAGTTTAGTGCAAAAAGTAATACTTCCTGGTTGTCCAAAGGGAAAAGTATGTCGCCAGGAGTGACCGGGCGCCGCTAGAACACAGCCCTGCTTACTACTTTAGTCCCCAAGTTTCTAACTACTTTAGTGCACTCAATGTCATTATGGTCAGAACAAAGCTATCAACAACCTTTTAAGGTCAATGTTTGAAACTTGCTTTTCCTAACAACTGATCCTTCTCAATTCTTACTGACCTAAAAGCTAGAAAGACACCAAGTTGATGGTCCTAACCGGAAAACGCAAGGCTTCAAATAAGCAGAGAGAGCGAGTGTGTTCTTACCACAGAGTGCACCTCGTCCATGCTTGAGGTGCGCCGTTTATTAATAGAGTTCACGAATTTTGAAAGATGTTCAAAATGCCTTGTCATCTCCGTTGCCATCACCATGTCAATGATTGCTTGACGGATTGTTCGAAACTCGTCCCTGCGGAACACAGAACGTGTGGTTCAGATAGATAATCAAATCAAATAAGTGAACGAATCACTGAATCAATCAATCAATCAATCAATCAACTTATTATTAAATGTATATCTGAGCCAGAGGCTCATGTATAAAACGCACAACGACAGTTAAAATTAAAATGACAAAAAGTATGTTTACGTGTTAAGCTGCCTTCGTTACATGTATTAAATAGAAACACGATCACAAGTTGTGCATGCAATAGAAGCATCAAAACCTAGATGTGACAAGTGAGATGTGAACAAAGTGACAAAGAGGCACTTAATTACTAACCAAAATTAAACCTTAGTTTCAATTTACAGATGGATCTGGGTAGAAACGGCTACTTGGAGGGGGTGGGTGGGTGGGGGTTGAGAGGCACAGATGGGGTGGTTTGCTCCTTGAAAGGTTACACCAAACAAACAAGACTCATTTCACCACAAAAAGAACTTTGGTCAAGAAGTCTTAATCATGACTTACATATCAAGCCCTTTGAAGATGTTGGACCTCTCATCACGAGCAGTCAGCTTGAACGCTAGCGCAGCATGGTGACTCTCTAGCACTGCGATATCATTGTAGAGAATTGCCAACTCATTGCCAGCGTTACAAAGAAAGGAGTTTGTGTAGCCAGGATGGTCAACATCATGCACAACAGCTGCTATTAACGAGGCTATTTCATCGAGAGGTTCAAGGACAGCCTACAGGAAAGAAGAATACCAATCCATTCTTCATTGCTGTAACTGCCCACGAGTCAGGAAAAGGGTCGCAAGGAGTCTAATTAAATCAGGTGGTTCATCCAGTACACAGGACTGTGATTGGTTGAAACAACTCTCACCACTTTCTCAGCTAATGAGACACAAAACCAAATCCAATAGCCAGTTGCACGCGCGCATTTTCCCGCGCTCTGCACCAGTTGCATGTAATTACTTCAAATTCTGATTAGTCCTCTGAACTGTCTTAAGCCCTGGCCAAACGGGACTCGCAAGTAACCTATCCAGTGGATAGTGCAATTAGCTTTCCCACTACTTATCTGCTGAATAGTGACTTATCCGGTGGATAGTGCTATCCAGCCTTTGAACAACCGGGGCCTGAATACTAGAGTGAATCTGGACACGTGTTGACAGGCAAATTTGATTAGAATACGCTACGTGTTGACGTGAAAATTTTTTAATCCGCAAAGATAATGTTGTGGATTCAAAAATATCCGGATACGTGTGGACGGGGCCTTAGTCTCTAACGGCCGTTTAGGACTCGTTCTTGGATATTTACAGTTAAGTGACAATCCCTTAATGGAAAGGATTCAGATTATTAAGGACAATACCTTGACTCTTTCTTTTGCCAGGAACACAGCTGTTGCATGGAGAACATCAGCTGCATGAGTGGAGTTGTGGTAAGCATTCTTCGAATGATAATTTAGTTCTATTAACTGAAAGAACAACATACAAAAGATCAGACGGCAGATTGAAAAGAGGTCGTTGAACAATTTTGATTTGGCGACTCAAAAAGTAAAAGAATCAACTGGTTACATTCAACAGTTGCAAGCAATTTAACCGGTGAAAACTGTTTTACGCCAAGCGAATGAGATCTTAGCCTCCCACGCAGTCGTTTTTAGGGGAGTCGTATTTCACCTCCGAAATACGACTCCCCTAAAAACGACTGCGTGGGAAGCTAGTGAGATCTGGGATGAGACGATCAAGTTCATTTTGGCCTTGTGGCCTGAGAAACAAATCAGAAGTGTTATGAGTCGAACAGAACAATTATTACGTGGGTTTTATGTAAGGTAATTTAATGTTGGATTCTCGGTACGTTAACATTCATTTTTTTATTTTGATGTGGACAAGCTTGGACAAACGTAAGTCTTTCCTCGCATTGAACTGGGCCAGTCAACTAAATTGAGTGCTTTCTTTTGGAGTTTCATCATGTACGGTTTTAACATTATTTTATCCTGTTATTGTACCCACAGAGGTATCATTAACTACTGAGCAAAAATCAGTCTTATCCAACACAATCACCAGTGCAAACATGCACTTACTTGTAACCAGTTCTTGAGAACGTCTTCTGAAATGTTGAGCGTTTCACAGGCCCTGAACCGGGTGAGTATCTTTGTTCCCAAAAAGTACAAAGGCCTTAAGCAAAGATAAAGAAACTTTACCAAAAGAACTTAGAGACAAAATCAGTTTACTGTAATTTAGGTCTGTCCACTGATACATGTATCTGCAGCAAGACATGCTGATTTAAATCACTAATGTAAAACATCAATTCTTTACCCTTAATCCAACAGCATAAGCATCACTGAAAGTTTTTTGTTCAGGAAACTGAGGTTAGAAATTCAATTAATGAAGAAAATTTCATCCCTCGCAATGCCTGCGGCTAAAGGGGTTAGTGTGTCTGATTTTCCTTGTTCTGATGGACAGAAGCGAACTGTCAGCGAAGAAACACTTAGCTATGCAGAGTTCCTCTGACAAACAACTTGAGTATCTGTTACAGTCTTAGTTCAAATAAAAGATGCGGAATTGAACTTTTATCCAACTCTTTTCTTTCAACTTTACATCATTACTTAACAGCCCACCACTTTCCTTAATTTCTTAGATCTCACGTATTTTGCTCGAGCTAAAAGACACTTTGGCTCTTGTTACGATTCTTTTGCCTTGCGTTGCTTTGGTACAGACTATTTTTTGAAGAGCTAATTTGGAAGAATTTCAAGACAAGATTGCCTCTTGTGATAGTGTTGCAAAAAAATCCTTCAACATTGTCAGTATTAATGGTCAACCAAAAACATATGAATGTGAACTTGTAGATTCACAGGAAACAGATGCTACACATCCCACCCTGTCCTGTACATTTTTAAAAACCAATCCAACACAGAAAATACATAATTATCTACATTTACTCATAACCTCCCTCCAACCTCTAGCAAATACACAATATAATAAATTAAACGTAGCTGAATGTAATTTAGGTTAAGTTAAACTTGAGCCAATGCTTTCAGCAGTTGTTTGTGGTAGCCTGCGAGCAAGCTCTCCACTGGGGTCTCACGCGAGATTTTCGAGCGCGAGCAAAGCGAGACATGAGAGGATTGGGGCGGGGTCGACCCTGCCCCAATCCTCTCGCGGCTCTCTTCGCTTGCGCTCAAAAAATCTTGCGTGAGACCCCAGTGGAGAGCTTGCTCGCAGGCTAGTTTATGGTGGCAACGTGTGTCAGGAGAGCATATGTGGGGAGTTTTGAAGGGGAATCCATGCTTTGCATTCTTGCTATGTTTAAATATGCTAACCAGCACTGATGGTCACCCTACCTGTGATTGGAGGCTTTTTCCAACTTGAGAATATCAAAGTCCCAGTCTGCCTCATCAACCATAGCAGCTATGACTTCTGGGGGAGCCTCCTGAAGGTGGGAGATCGGAGTCCGCACACTGACTTGTGAAGAGTCCTTGTGACCTGCAACGCAAGATACAGTCAACAACATTCTACAAATTGTCTTGTATCAATGTGACCAAAGCACCTTAAAACAGATCAAGAATGTAAGTAAATAGATGGGTTTGCTTCATTATTATTAATAATGGTAACAGGACTGAGTGGAGTCAAATTTGGTCTGTAATCACACAAGTGATTAACAAAATCGGATGACCGCATAGCAGGAGTCTGATCTGTTTCTTCACGAGTACTACAGTCCAAGTTGGATGACACAAAGTTCCTGTTACCAATTAAGAAAATATGAAAGTACAACTGCTCTCTTCCAGCGTGCACAATGGCCCATACTGTCCAATTACTTAGGCATGACACATACTGTCCAATTACAATGTCCTATGTGGGCGAAAAAAATCATAACTGGTGATCGCCAATCAGATGTGAGAATTTTGTTATAGTTATGATTAGACCTTAAATAATGCACGCACAGATTGATCTGGGATATGATCAGATTGTCACAATGTTTCACTGGTGATCTGACCATTGGAAGTCCATTTCTGGCACAGTAAAGATCTTACTTCTTTCATTTAAACACTTTGACTGTCATTTACATTTCTCACAAATCGGCTTGGAAACCTTTGACAGCTTTCAATCCACATTGTGTAAGGGTGATTAGCTACTATGAAGTTTTCAGTTTACACTTTCGCCTCAATTTTGCAGCAAACAAACATTGCATTAAGTGCAAGGGTTGGGTTTAGGCAAAGAGCATGCTGTGTGTACCTGCATACTCCCAAAACAGTACCCACCTATTCAGTTACAAAACTGAGAGGAGCAGCCCAAACAAACCTCAGGGGTACCTATTTTTAAATCCTATACCCCCCCTACATTTCTACAAAAATGAACAAGCACACAAGGGTATAATTCTAATTTTTATGTCACAGGGGAGACTAAACCTTGAATGCAATGAGTGGTGAGGTTTAAATTAACCACAGCTTATGCATGAAGAAAAAGGTCAGTAAAGGATGCAGACAAGACATGGAAAACAATGCTTGAATGGGAAGGCACAAATCCACAAATTCCATCCAATAACATTACTTCATAAAACGACAATATTTAATAAGGTTCCAAAGGCATGTCATTAGTAACTGTTAAGCTCAAAGTGATGAGAGGGGAGATGTTAAAGGATTAAGTAACTAATTTATCAAGAAAATTAATTATTAATGAACAATAATTATTATTATGAAAGTTAGAAAAGGAAATGGAGAGCAAGCATTAGCCTCGGACCTCTGCCAAATGTGTAGAATAAGTTCATACTTGGTTTAGGTACATCGCAGGAAGGTCTCCTTCGTCCCTGAAATACAACACATAAAACTGTGAACTCAATAAATTGCGATAAAAGTCATAAAATGCTCACTGGTGATCATTTCTTGTTTTCTCATTGCCTATGTTAC
Source organism: Galaxea fascicularis (assembly GCA_948470475.1). NCBI lineage: Eukaryota > Metazoa > Cnidaria > Anthozoa > Scleractinia > Euphylliidae > Galaxea > Galaxea fascicularis. The sequence goes on along the minus strand of OX419335.1, from coordinate 27,839,397 downwards.
TGAGAAACTAGTGACGTGGTAACGAGAAGTTGAAAGGTGGTTACTATTGGGGCATAAAGAGCCAAGTGTATCCATACATTATTGAAACCTACTAAACAACTCTGTGTTACTAGCCGCATTTTCTTTGGTGCAGAAAAGGTTTGGTAGTTCCAAGTTACTTACATTACTAATAAGACCTCCCACAAGTTCATTATTCATGACTTCATCTTCTGTCGTGGTGAAAGGGGAATAAAGTTCAGCCGTCCGTAGTATTTCCTGTAGTAACGGTAAAAAGTTAACCATTTTAATCAGTTATACACAAGATGAATTACAACTGCATGGAAACAACAGATAATCATTATGTTTGGCACATTGACTCCCAAGGTAGATCACTGGCCAGTGGTTGATTTTCCTTATCAACAGTTGTAGCCAAAACCAGTGACGAGTTTCTCAAAAACATCACAGAGTTTGTGTGCTTGTCACATCAGTATCTAGCTGTACAAGTTGAGTGAAAGGCTTACTAAATGCTACACAAACGTGGAAAATTTGGTTATGAGTGTTATACATGTACTCAATTTGGGACAGTTCTCGGTTTTCACGTGACGTCATCAAAATAAAAAAATAAGGAATTATCTATCCTTTTGAGATTTTAGTTTAGCTAGTAATTAGAACAGCTGAAGACTTATTTTTTCACAAGTTTCAGTTTGACTGGTTTTTTCGTCTTGTGATAAAGCAAGGTTGAATTTCTAAGCTTTTGCGTGACACGATATAAACTGGCGGCCGAGAATGCTGTCACGTAGGTTAAAAAAAGTGACTTAGCCACTAAGATTTAACAAACTGAACAGTCCTTGAATGAGAATAAGTACTCATGTAGATGTTTATGAGCCCTCAGAGGACGACTATGGGCTTTTTATAGCAAAACTCTATGACATATGTTTTTGTTAGCTTCCGGCCGCCATATTTGTGCCCCTCAGAGGGACACAAACATGGCGTCTCCATACAGAAGCCTTAAAATTTAAGTAGAACATTTCTTCGAATATCTCCCACACGAAACATCGCACAGACCTGAATCTTTACGAGACTGTTTGAATATTCATCTTCTCTTTGATTCTTGACTTTATTTGTTAAATGGTTTTGATGACGGTGTGATAGTGAAAACCGGCAGTAGATTTGTACAAGCACTGAATGCACCTTGGCGAAAAGGCCACCACCGTGAATGCACTTACATATTTGAATGAGCTTTCTAGTTTGTAGCTGGTATGTGGGTAAAATAAACTATTGATTTCTCGACTGATTGACTGACTGCAAATCAATAGGCCATTTCCGAGTTCATGTCTGCCTCCTCTTCAAAGCGAGTCTAAGTGTGAAGTTTTTGTGATGGTAATTAGTTCTACTTTACATATGAATGAAAACTAATTTTCATAACAAAAAATTCGCACTTAGACTCGCTTTGAACAGGAGGCAGACATGAACTCGGAAATGGCGTATTTAAATTCAGAGTAAGTTCTCAGAAGAAACTGAATTTCATAATAATATTAATTATCAATTATTAATAAACTTACCAGCACTCTATCTAATGCTTGCACTACAGACATGGGGCTGTTTTCTTGGGCAGCTGAAAGCATGTTAATCACCTACAAATAAATTAAACTTTATGAGTTAACTCTGCTTATGAAGCAAAATCGTGGTTGCCACTGCCACAGGATTTTGAAATTCCCTGATTTTCCCTGACAAATGCAAAATTTCCCAGACTAACTAAATTTAATATTCACAAATTAGTCCTGGTAATGGCTTCCAACCTCCCCTTGCAGAATGTGAAGTATCAACATCAGTTGACAGCTCACATTCTTGTTTACACAAAAACATTGCTGAGTTGGCAATAAATAAATTAGTACCCTTAAAATTTCACTTTTCCCTGACTTCTCTCAAAGACTTAAATTTTCCCTGACTCGGAGTGAAATTCCCTGACTTTTCCTTGACCTTTAACAATTTTTTTTCCTGACCATTTCCTGACCCACAGCAACCATGGAAATGTCACAAAGTAAAGTGTGTCACCTACACTGTACTTGATGGGTGCATAACCTTCTACATAAACACATACAACAACTTTTCATAAATTTCATCAGTCTTCCAAAGAAAAAAAAAAGATTAAAGTAGTGAAAAAAAAAATCATACTGTGAAGCAACAGAGAAATAAATTTTAAAAAAATGAACCTCTTACCTTTGTGATTGGTGCCTCTATTTTGGTGGTTGTTGTTGTCGAGTGCCTTCTTAGTATGCCTCCTAAAGCAAGGAAGTTAAATACAGATTGAAGACTCTGGCTTCCTCAGCCATGAGCCCCTGCTGTCTCTGAGCATGCCACTCGTTATTCAGAGATCCCCTGAATTGGCATGGAGGCTCATGGCTGGGTTGCCAGGAATTAGGAATGGGGGCAGACTCCATCTAGGAGCTGGTTGCCAACAGTGGAAGCTCCCGGTGTATCAGGCATCCAACCGACATTTTGCTTTGCAGTTGGTTAAAGAGGCTCTGAGAAGAGCAGTCCCTAATTTAATGAAGACAGGATAAATTGTAGAAGAGATTCCAGCAGCAAAATATGCTATTTTTTATGAAACAAGCCAAGGATCTTACTCAAAACATAAGGAAAAAATTAAGGCTCCAGTCTCAAGTGGTAACTGCAACAACAGCAGTCACAGTCATAGTAATGGCAACATAACATTGTCCATGAAAATGTCCATATCTTTTCCATGATGGAAGGTTCCTGAGGTGAGCAATGTCTACCTTTCAAGGGCAGGGTTTTCGGTAACATTTTGAAGTACCCGATTCATAGGTTAATCAAGCAGACATCAAACATCAGCAAAGTTATTATTTTGTGTGAAATACCAGACATTACGTCCGGTGTCCAGCCTCAAACAAAACCCCTGCGAGAGGAAAGCTAAATTGGAATTGCTTAAGGGGCAGTAGGTCCAATCTAAAACAAAACCCTTTAGAAGAATACTGACGAAACATACCATTTGTTAATGTGTTGATTTGAACTTGTTCTGTAACTCCACTAGTTGTGGTCGGCTGATGATGATGAAAATATCAAATTCAAAACAGTTAATAAAATGAATTCACTGGGAGGTGCTGCCTACATTATCTTGCCAATTACCTGACTATGTGTGAAACCTTTCTCAGATGACTCCCTGCCATACATACAATCCTGACAAAAATTATTTGGGACACAAAAACA
>OX419335.1:27808690-27828690 GCA_948470475.1 Galaxea fascicularis | reverse complement strand
ATTTTAGTACATGACACAAGATTAAACTACAATCTTAGTGTACCACTTAACAAGGACAATTCAACTAATTGCGACCTTCCTCCACAAAACTTTCCTTCACAAGCAAGAGCAATAACACCCAACCTTAAAAAGCCAACTTCTTTTACTTATGAACAGAAAACACTGGTAGAAATCTAAAAATAAGTATCAGAACATTTCAGTTGTTGCACCCGCAGTTCTCAGAGTTATACAGTTTACTGTGTGTCCAATTCCATTTTCCTATTCAACTACTACTGAAAACAGATTTTATTAGATAGGTTTCTTTTGATCACTTGCAACACGTAATGACTGCAATTTGGATCTACAGGACACTCATATTTTGGAGGAGTAAAACTCAATTAACTCTTGTTAAGAGACTTGAATTGCAATCTAAGTTACACATGTAGCTTGTTTGCAAAGGAGAGTCTGATTTGAAAGTTGCACCTAGATGAGCTCAACTATAAACCAGACCTGTGATCCTTCCAGATGCCACAAGTGAAAATTTTGCGAAGACAGTGGGATTTCAGTTTACTAGAAAATGGTAATAGAGCGTAGTTAGTGAATGTTTGTAGACAGTAGTTCACTGAGGCTGTTGTTCATCAAAACAAAATGTCACACCATCAGAAAAATTGCAAAAGTAATGCACTGTGTAACAATTAAATGAAGAAAGAGCAAAATTTCAAAATACTGCAAGGAAAAGTGGTCTCAGTCAGGTACAGTATGTCAATCTGAGAGAATTAAGCAGCTTTCATTTAAATTGCCACACAAATGGTTTGGTGCTATTAACCTTTTAAAAATTATGAAAAATAAAAAAAAAACGAAATGCTACAAAGTACAAAATGTCAGGTTCTAGAATGAGTTGTATCACATTAAAAAGGCATACGTTGACAAAGTAGTTCTTCAAGAGTGTTTCAAACCTATATTTTGTTGTGGCATGCCAGCAAAAATTATCATTTCAGAGAAGCATGTTCAGCATTTTTTGTCAAGTAGGATTACAATTTTGGCCCAAGAATTAATAATTATATTAAATCAGATTATGGTAATGGCTTTGAGACAAAGGACAATCAAAAATAAACTGGTTTGAAAATTTTTAACCCAACGAAAAATTTGAACCACAACATATACAGTACATGTATAAAGGCCTTTTTACCAGGCTGTAATAATTCGTCTACACAACTGATGTTCCTAGACTTGACTGGCTATTAAATATTTTTTAAAAACAAGATAATTATTTCTTTTTGCATGCTGTAACAGTCACGGTACTGGGTGCCCAATTCTGTGAGAACATTTTGTTGTTTAGTAGCTGTTATTTTACAATAATAGGCTACTGCAAAGAAAATAGAACAACAAAGTGTAGACAATAAGCTGACTCAATCATACTGACAGGCTTCTGTGTATGCATGCATTTGATCGGCATGATGTGTGTCAAATACACAGATGCTTCTGCGCATGTGTGTCACATATTTTAGGTTGCCTATTTATGAGCAGCACTAAAAATTAAGATCCCAGCAATAAAAGACATTACAGCAACAAAAATCCTCTTGGGATCAACATCTCTGACACTTCTTAAAGCAGCAGTCAATGCCAGGTGAAAGTCTGACTTTTAAGGGATTTGTAAAAAGAGGAAGTTCTGAGAAGGGACCTTGACACTAGGCAGTCAGAGTACTTCCAGGACATGTTGATTCAGTTTCCTACCTTGCTTTGACAACAGCAATTATTATAGAGTTCTCCCTTGGACCCTTTGCTCTTATTATCCTAAAAACAAGAGTAGATTTATTAATCAGAACAGAATTTTAGCTAGGCCTAAATGAAAGGGTGTTCCACCCTGCCAATTTCGTGCCTGCCCTTTCATTTTACTTAGCACCCCATGATTTTTCCCCTTTTCCCTCTCATGTCTCTTTTCGATAACTCAATCGAAAAGTTCTTTGTAGAAATGTGAATTAAGAGATATGTAGTTAATGTTGCACATTCATATTGAATGACTGGAAAAAACTATGCATATTTACAAAATGCAAATTAAACATGCAAATTTCCCACCCCCTTATTTTTTAATCCTAGCTAGAACACTGCAGAACACTGGGCATATAAGTTGGCATTTATATGAAAGCTAGCATGAGTCCATCCCAGGCTGATTTTCCTCCAAGAAATAATTTCCACTGTTGTTTACATTGTGTGGTTTCATCCTAGTATGACAGACAACAATTTCACCCCGGGAAGTAATGTTTTCTCAGAAACGTCTTACTCGTCAATATGGAAAGACCATTAACATTACAAAGAAATTTTGGTCATGTTTCACCCTAGAATGAACAATTTCAACCCAGGATTCTGTGAACATCTATCAGGAGGAAAATAACCACCAAAGTGAAACTCAACCCAGGATGGATTTACTTGAGGTGCGGCTACACAAGCAATTTTTTGCTTGCAATGGTGATGCAAATTTTTTTTACAGTCTTTCCCGTAAAACCGTGAACACCAGAAAAAACTTGTGGAATGTTTATTGTTTCATGACCAATCAGAAGCAACATGAAACCACAACCTAATTACCGTTACTGTTTGCAGTTTAGTTTTCTCACGCGTGATTGGCTTTTTACTTGAAACACAATAACATTCCATAGATATTTCAGGTGTTCACGGTTTTACGGGAAAGACTGTAATTGTCGCATCGCCAGTGTGCAGTAAAAAATACACATGTAGCCCCCCTTGCACAACTGCTGCAATGGCAACAGCTAACAAATCACAGAAAAAAATTTGCAAGGAATTCAATGAGTTGGACTTTTTGCAACAAAATCAGACTTTGTCACTCGTGTAGCCACCACCAAGTGCCAGCAATGCCACAATTTCCAGAAAAAATTGCACCACCATCGCATGTAAAAAAATCACTTATGTAGCCGCGGCTTTATGCAAACAGACCCAAATACCATATTCTCTTTCTCTTGGACAACACCACACCCAAGGCAAACAATACCTGCAGAGTCTTTCTCCATCAATAACGGAATTGCCCCTCATGTCAATAAAAATTACCTAAGGCAAGAGGACAGCACCCAGTTATCAAAGTACCAGCTAAAACTTGAATATAAGTTAATACTCAGGGTTCCCAATAGCACCTTGAACAGCCATTGCTGTACTATTTTCAGCTATAACGATGAAGAGCTTGGGCCCTGTAGGCAAGGCACCTTTACAGCCATAACACTTATTAGAAGCAACTGTGACAGGTGTTAGAAGTTATATTTACAAAACAATTTCAACACCGCACAACATTATTTTAAATACACAAAAACCATTGCAGTTATGAACAGCAATATATTTATTGCACAGTTAACAAAATGAAGCCTGAAAAACCATTATTTAAACAGGAATCAAACTCATGACCTCTCCAATAGCAGGTTACAGTACCGCCTGAAACTACAGGACCATTTGCCGCGATTTTGCCTCAGTCGAATCGCGGTTTTGATCTGCAGTTTCACCTCGGCAAAACCTAGTCTAACCGCATTAAAAACCCCGGTTTCACCTAGGTTTTTTCCGGTTGACTTAAGCCGCGGTGAAAGGCAGGACGCGGTTGGGTTTGAATAGGCTATTGTTCGCTTTGTTTTAAAGTTCGTTAAGCGACAATATGCGAACTGTCGAGTTTAAGTGTGATAAAGTTCACGTGTAAATATTTGAAAGAAGTCTGCATCGGAGGCTTTATCGCTCCGAAGGTAAATAAAAATCAAAGTTATAGCATATACAGGATTATTGACTAAAAACTGTGGCAGAAAAACCTTTCAGTTTGCGTAGCTTAAGACGGGATCTTGAATGAAATAGTTTGAAATCAGCGCACACCGGATTGATCGGTATCGCCGCAAACAAAACATACTTTTGTTTTCAAATGGCCTCAAGCCTCAACTCTCAGTTTTCTGCACTGAAATGAAGGAGGAGAAACAAAAATCCTTATTTTTAGCTTATTACTTTAGTGAAATAAATTTTAACTCAAGTTTATACCAGTGAATTCGAAGCGTGTGCGAAACAAACTTGAATGCCCTTCATGTGTTTAAACTCGCGTCACATTTCGTGGTCACGTACTAAGTACCGCTTGATTACAAACACTTTCAAGATCTGTCACTTCATCATAGAGCAATGGTTCGAACATCAGAATACGTTTGGCTTGGGCTCTTCTCTTTCTTTCGAACACGGCGATTCGAGAGCTGTCTCACACTGATGGTATAAAAATCAGCCGCAAAGCTGTCAGAAAGTATTACAAATGTTCCAGACAGAACGCTCCTATTGGCGATCTGCCCGCAGCAGCCGTCCACCGAGCATTTTGACTTTATCAACCAGACGTTGGAAGAAAACGACGAACTAAGCATGGAAACAGAAACAATTTCTGTTGCTCTGCGATTATTGCCTGTAGCGTGACAAAAAAAATTGAACATGTTCCAAATGCGGAAAAAGAAATTTCCATCAGTCTGCAAAACAAATTGTCATCGGTCATTCGGTTTTCGATTCGATGAGTCGTTACAAATTCTTTTGTAAAGAGCTTGTAATGGATGGAAGGTGAGATAATGTTTAACAATACTCTGACAATAGTAATTAGTCACTATTGTATTTTTATCGAGGCATTGCCGCGTCTAATTCACCGCGGCTTTCGGTTGCTTTTGCCTTAGCCGTGGTTGCGGTTTTCGTCCCACCGTGGTGAATTTGCGGCAATCACCTTCGGCAAAGACGAGGTTTTACCGCGTGCTAATGTTCCCATAGTTTCGAGCAGTACTGTAGATTGATGTTCAATCCTGAATTGTCTAAAGCTTGCCATAGGGTGTTTCAGTAGAGGGACTAATTTGGCTGACAGTTGCCTCATGGAAATAAGATGTCGTTAAAACGAATATTTAAATGTTCATCATCAACAAACTTCCAAGTTACCCCCATTGTGACTATACATTTTGCACTGGTTACACAAGAGTTACCAACACCAAAACCTAATATAAAGACTATGACACTGAATACCTGTTAAAACCATTGGTTTCACAAGTTTAAATAAACCACATGGTGGCACAAATGACCAAAGCCAACATAGAAAAAGAATGGGAAACTGAGTTTCTCTCACATGCTCAATCTAAATAACTGTTACTTAACAACAAAAACATTACTTTAAATTACTATCTTGGTGCAGTTGTACAAAATGAAGACCACATAAAGGGGAGGGGGGGTGGTGGTGGAATAAGGCCCGAAGTGACTTTAGTTGTAATGTCAAATTCTCCATGTGATTGACAAGTGAATACAAGGTTATTTGGAGGGAGAATCCAGCAATTTATCAGAAGTCAATTAAGACTTTTTTCCAGGCACCCCTTCAAATAAAAAAGCTTCTTACATCTGGCTGCACATTGATGTACTGTTCCATGGCCTCCTCTGAAGTTTTACAAATCTGACAAACATATCCTCCCCTTTCAGCAGCATGAAGGAAGCTGTCAGTTTGGGCATCTTCCTTTGAAAACACCAGCATAATCTACAAAAACAAGCAAGAACTTTATCTCAGATTAAATGATAAAAGGACTAACAAAAGCTGATAAAAAGCGTGCAGGTTACAATAATACCAAGGATAAATATATTTGGACAAAACGAGATAATCTCAGCTAGTACCATACAAATCACAAGGAAATGAGTCAGGGCCTGGTTGTTATGAAGCAATTCAATGGTGTACGTTTTCTGTCAGAGATAAATGCATCCTTAGAAAAATTCCAAGTTCTCTCAGCACCAAACTAATGACCTTCTGGTTACTAGAATGTGCATGATAATATGAGAGCTTATTAGAGCAGGGTTTTCAATAAGAATTAGAGTAAGTGGCAAACGTTTACGAGTAGGCGGAGAAGGTACAACTTTGTTCCGTGCTATTCATAACATTTGAGGTAAGTTCTTAATCAAAGTAGGCGGCAAAATCATGTGAAGTAGACGACGAGTTTCGCCGGCCGCCGGCCCTTATTGAAAACACTGTTAGAGGGTTACTATTTTTATGTTAGCTTCTAAAACTTCTCAACAAATGGAGAAACAGGGTTACCACTCATTTGGATACAAAACATTCCGACTTTTCCCTGACTTTTCACCAGCCACCAACCAATTTTCAGTGACCATCCAAGACAAATCTTTGGGTACATAGAAATGTGCTTACATGTACAATAACTAAGAGTAAAACTAGCCTTGAAAATCTAAGTATCTGAAGTGTGTGACTAACTAAAATGTAAAACTAGGGTTAACTCTTTCACCCCTAAGAATGACCAATGCTCCAATTTCTCCTTGTGGTAACACTGCTCAATCAAACATGAAGGTTGTCAGAAAAAAGGAAGTGATCATTAAGTATGAAAGGTCTTAATTGCTTAACAAATTTGTTTTGTCATTACCATAGAAAACATATGGAGTACAGCATGGAAAATATACTTGCTGATATAAGCGCTTAATCAAAGGCTTAAAAATGATTACACAAACCTAGTGGCCAACCAAAAGTAAAAAATTTAGAATTTCCCTGACTTGGTGCAACATTCCTGACTTTAAATAGAATCTATTTTTCTGTGACTGTGCCAAGTGAACCCTGATCAATTGTGTACTCTGTATAAGACAGTTTACAAGACAATGAAGGTACAAACAATAGCTGGTTTGCATTCAAGCCAAAATAAAAATTCAGTCTGACCATGACTCCTCAAAAAGATAACTTTTCGAGGCATGTGGGATTTCTGGAAATTTGAAATAAAGGTTTGCATCTCAGTTATGCAGACGTTTTGGGTACTTCTAAGAATGTTATCCAACAACAGTCACTCTGCTATTTTCTCATTGACGTTTTCTGGAATTTTTATCAAATGGAAAGTAATCAAAGTCTTAAAATTATTTCAAGTGATATTTCCATCATGTGCTGCACAGAGATAGCTTGCTGGAAACTCAATCGAACTGATTCAGATGCCTACTTAATTAGAAGATGTGCAATTCAAGACACTGCTCTCTATTGAAGCAAACTGCCCTCAGGCAAAGTTGAAAAATTACAACAAAATAAATAGCAAACGTTCAAGTTATTACCGGTAACAACTGAGCAACTGCTACTAATTACAAGCCATTTATTTTTAATAAAAGCTCAAAATATTGTCTGGCTTATCTTTAGCAATTTTACACACATACAAAGGTGGGTCTTTCCTATAGAGTTTCTGCAACTGTACAATTAAATTCACACAAGAATAGCAATAAGCAAGAGTGAAAAGGAAACTATGATCACCTAAGTCTTTCTGACATGCATGTATAGTCACATTGACACAAACATCACCTTAGGTGAATAGTTGTTGAAATCTGTCATGGAACTTTTTCAAACTTAAAAAGCAAACTTGCAAGAGAAAAGGATCAAGACTGCTTTCATCCACTTTCTTACAACTTCAGAATGTACAGCAGAATACTGATTACTTGAACCATAAGGAAAACCAACGCTAACCAATACCGGTACATTGCAAAAATGCTACACAGCCACTCAGGCTGACCAAAATGTTTTTAACCTCCTACTTAGAAGTCTCCCTTTGTTGTTCAACACAACTTCCTAACTTTTGAGTCTGAGAGTGAAAAGTTAAATTAAAGGCCAGTGACACTTTGGTTATGTCTGTCTTTCAGATTTTTTGTACCAAGCCAAAATTAAGAAAAAATTATTGTTATTATTATTGTTTCAAATTTGGCGATCTTGAAAGACAAACCTTTGATTCTCCAAGAGACAAATGTTTTAAACTCTCAAGGTTTGAGATAGAGGTGGTTCACTGAGGTACAGAATCAAGAGAAGCAAAGAGAGAAATAGCACTATGGACTTGGCAAATTATCTAGTGAAAATGCACACCCCCTCCCCCTTCCCCCTGCCACAAACAATATCAATTTAAATTTCTACTACCAAACTTCTCAAGGAATAAAGAATTCCAACAAACTGTGATAGGTCTCTTTGGGTAGTAATATTATGACTTATCTTGTATCTCATATACCCTTATAATTTATTTTAATTCTAGGGTAGCCGTGCAGCTGTATTTTGTGTGTAAATTGCAAGCAATGTATAGAACTGAAAAATGCCCCAGCAGTCCGGCCAGTGAAGCTTGTTCTTATAAAAACACAAATACCCCATGGTCAAGTTAACAATCATGCAATCAGTGTGTTTTCAGATTTTTTCTCACGTACCAATGTAATGTTTCTAACAAAGAATACATACAAAAATATGACTGATTTGCATAAACTGATGTTTGACAGAATCGTTCTCCACTCTCGTAGCTTATGCAAGGTTGCAGCTTCTACAACAGAAAACTACTGTAGTAGTTCCAACGGTAAGCTAAAGAGTGGCATCTCAGAAACAATACATAATCCACTACCACTTCAACTGTGAGATGTTTTGCCTACGACGAGTATTTTAGTAAAAATTCGAGTAAAAGAACAAAGATATTTCTGTTTCTCATGTCAGTTTCAGACGTGATAATTTCGGCCGTGAAGTGAGCAAGGATGTATACGCGGCAGCAAATATTCGAATAAATGTAAAATAAAATTGCGTTGATGTCCTTTTCAGAACGACTTTTCCTCAAGTTCTGGTACAAGATGTTGTCTACCGTCAGAATGATTTCGCACAAGATCAAGTCGAAAACGTTCGTATCTAAAGAAAGGGGACAACTCGTATGAGAAAATAATTCGCCCTTCGTCTGTTTACGAAGAGCCTGCGAGTAGTTTTCCATCTTGGCAGCACGGCCCTTTTATCTATATGTTTTACTCAAAACTGCAATGAGGAGAAAGAATGGAAGGTGTTAAATAGAACGCACGTCAACTTGAGGTTACGGAAAAGAGTACAGATTAGGCTGATAGATTTTACCGAAACTTTAACTTTTTTGGGCGGCTTATGGTCAATAAACACCGGCAGAACGCCAGCTCTTTGAGAATCCGCTCGTCGAAGAACCGCGGTTCTTTCAGGATTCCATATTAACTGTACTTGCGTATTAAACAGAATCAATTTCGGCGAACGATTTGATCTCCGTCTCGTACGCACAAATTTTGCAAAGGCAAAAGAAAAAGCTTAGCTTCCTTCAACCTGCAATGTCCAATCGGCAATAACCACTCTGAAGCCAACGCAGAAACATTAAGTAAAGGAAGGCGGTAGACCTTTCATACAACGAAATCTTTTGTAAACAAAAAATAGACCAATCTTTTTACACGCTTGACGTGGAAAAAATCCGGGCCGACTGGAGAAATATCGGTGAGGATTTCTCAGTGTACACGGCTTTACCTTAGAGTTATCAAAACGCCAAAAAAAAAATAATTATGAATTTCAACCTGATGAGTGAAATGCGAAAAGCTGGCATCGAAACACGGGAAAAATGCTTCGAATGTAACCCTGACTTCGTTTCGAATAATATGAAGTGAACATCCATATCGAAATATAAAAAATTATACGAAAATATTTCAGGCCATGGAACTCGAGTAAGGGGGATTTGATCCGATTAAAAGTAAAAAAGGGGAGAAAGCATCCACCAATGTGTTAGTGTTAGAAAAAAGAATAAATGGCAAGCAACACTTCACATCATCTCTAACCGTCTCGCACTCAAATACAGCTTTGTATGTTTTTATGACGAAAACGAAGTACAAATCCTACCTGCATAGGTGCTTGATATAACTTCATAGGTCCCAGTAAAACTTCTTTTCTCTCATTCTGTAAAAACACCCAGATAAAAAATTTATCAACGGATTGCAAGAAGAAGAAGAAATAAATGTCCACAAGGTAGCTTTTGATCGCTAAACATAAAGTCGGCCACCGAATGTAAACGGGAAAATGACGCTCTTTACCTTCGAAGTATCCATAGTCCTCGTATCGTACGTCTGTGTTTCTGCTTCGATAGAACTGCCTCTATGTGAATTTTGTCCCTTTCTGTTAATTCCACGATTGCGAGATGAGGAAGAAGTAGAAATATGCGAACCAGAGTCGGAACTAGTGCGAATATGGCCGACAATCTCACTGGGTGAAGATGGTCGCGGTCTGGGACTTGATCCTTCGCGAATTTCGTCTCTACAATAAAATACTCCAGATTGTGAGACGTGTATACTAGGAGCACAGCCCATTTATAGGGCTTAAAAGGAGGAACATTCACAGTCAACTTGGCCGCAGTTTGTAACCGGACTTCCACAATCACTCTGTAAGGTCGACGAGATATTAGAGTTATTCGCCTTCCCACATGCAATTCAGGGTCCCCGAACCAAAATCGTCGATTGTCGGCGGAGAAGTGGCATGTGGTGTTTAAAAAATACGGCTAGCCCGCAAAGTTCACACCATCCATGGCCGGTGTTGTTTCTCCTAAATCAACCCTTGAAAGAGCTGATTTCTCTATAACACTCGGCTCAATCAGCTCGGCTTTGAACGCTTCAACTTTGTTCGCTAGATAGCTGTTGCTGTTATGGGAACAAACTTCTGGCAAGGTCGCTCGTCATGTAAGGAGATCCAATCCCCTTTCCATTACATCGCCATGTGACCCTCAACAAAAGTCGGACAAATCCGATAGCGATTCTTCGTTAGCTCTCGGCTCAGAGTCGGTTTCCGATCAAACAGCTGCAACGCAAAGTATCCCATCCAACTTTTCTGTGGTAACCTTTGCGTTTTATTTGCTTGTTGGGCGTACGACTCAAATAAATGAGATTACCAAAAGAAAGAAAACGAGCAGCAAAATATATAAAAAACACAAAAAAATATAAGACTATAATAGAAAAAAAGGGCAGGTTACCAGACAGACAGAATCACCAATAGTTTACTTGTTTTTTGGGCCGCGTGGTGACTAACTTTCAGGGTGAAAGAAACAAGTAGATGTACACAAAGAGAACTCGTGAGTGATGACGTCATGACACAGCACAGATGTTTTGTACTGCAAAAGAACAAATGGCAATTTTCCTCAACGATTTTCTTTTCATGATATTTTAGAGGACAATTAAAACTATCTCAGTAGATTGGAGTTCCACCGCTGAAACCAAACCAAAAAGTAGAATCATTTTCCCAAGGCAAGATGATCTTGCATTATTCTTTTTACCTTAGGTGATATAACAAATACACCAGTCTTATGGCTGGCATATTTATTTATGACAATGCGTCTTGGTTAAAAAGATTGTGGTAAGCTTCTTTATTATATTTTGTAGTATCTTCTAACTGCTTTTCTTCGCCGTTCAAGTTTAACCCTTCTGTTCTGAAAGAAGAAAAAGAAGGCTTTCTTTTCTCTGCGCAAGGAAATAAGGTGCAAAATCGGGAACGGCATACAAGGCCAAATGAACTGATCTGATAAAAGTAGTTGTTTGCGAGGAAGAATTCTTGTTTCTGGTGGAAGAGGGAGTAGTAGAGTTGATTGCCTTCTGATCGATCTAATTTTCAATGAAGGGCCAGAGACTGAACAGGCTGAGCACACGAAAAGAAGGCAAGTGAACCGGAAGTTATTCAGTCTTTCGAACCAACCGTACAAAGTGAGCCCGCATTCAAACAGTTTTTCATGCAGCAGGTGCTTAAACTTGACTCTGGGTAAGAGCCAGGACTTTCATAGCTGACTCAGCGATAGGACGTCGCTAGGTAACATGACGTATTGTTAGTTGCGTGTGCGTGGCGTTAGGATACCGTTTTTGTCTCGTCATGGGTTATAATGGATTCATTCTACCTAAAGGCTAACGCTCCGTCTTACTTGTTTAATAACTCAGTAAAGTAATAGGGGAAAATGATTTTTATACAGTATATTTTTTTACCACGTTAAGAAGCTTGGTATGCTAAACAAATAACCAAATAATTAAATAATTTTGATTTCAGAACAAAGAGCTATGAGATATCAACATGATCGGGTGAGTTGCATTTACTAGGAAGAGAAAATGTCTAAGACTAGGTTTACACTAGAGGAAGTTGTTCCGGATTCGTGACGAATCCGATACGTTTTAGTACCGGATTCGTTTTGCCGTTTACATATAAGTGGACTAATCAGTCAAAATAAAAACTCCCCGGTTTGGTCATGTCTCCGGAGATTTTGAATCCGCTAAACGCTTTCAAAGGACGAATCCGGATATTTTTCGCCTGCTTTGTAACCATTCAATCAGGAATGTTCCCGGAGTTCAGTCTACGTATGTAAACGACTAGGAATTCGGATACGCATTCAGTGTTAACGTCCGCGAATCCGATAACCCAAAAATTGATGAATCCATGAACATTTATGAATCCGAAAAAATATCTTCTAGTGTAAACCTAGTCTAAGCCTTTTGTGCAGGCGCAGGTTTTACGAAACACGGGATAATTTCTGGATCAACCTCTCTTAGTGTTGCCACCATTTTCTTTTTCTTCCCTTTTTTATTTTTTGTTAGGTAGCTTATATTTTTGTTAACTCTTTGCAAGAAATATGAAAAAGACCATATAGAATGGTTCGGAGGAAATGCTTGATGCGGGGCCTCGTGGTCCGGTTAACGATCAGTTCCAGTTCCTCTCTCGGCTAGCGATGCCCGTTGGGCGTAATAAAGTCGGTGTACATAAGACAAAACTTCACTGAGCAATAATTGAGATTGTTAATTTTATGTCTGGTAAATGAATGAAACCATCTCACTTTAATATATTACGAATATGCTATCTATCGACATGTATTGGGGCCAGTTTCTCGAAAGTCCCGTAAACTTTTCAGGCCCGAAAAGCCTTTTTAAAAACTGCGATCCGCTTATTCAAAAAAAGCTATATATGAAAGTTTTACACCCGTAATAGGCCCGAAAAGTTTCGGGGCCAGGGTTTCTAGAAACGCATGCCAGAGCAGCCTGAGGAATGTTTGTCGGTTAACGTCTGGTTTCCATATGATCGCTGCGATCGCCGAAAAACCCGTTCATCGATCACAGCGATTGTACCGCCGATCATATGGAAACACCTTGGTCTGCTACTGAAGTTTCTATCTCGGCGATCGTAGTGATCGAAGCATGCGATCGAAATTTTCCAAATGGCTTATGCTCCAGCGGAAATGCAAACCCGCTTGAATTATGTCGATTGCCGAATTTTGGTTTTCGCGGCGATCGCTTGTCTCTTTTTTTTTCCACGATAGCAGTGATCGTGGCGATCGTGGCGATGAAACTAGGCATGAGGTAAATATTGTAAAACAGTTATTCCAACTGTGTTATACGATCCATATAACACACTTACAGAGATGTCTCCAGGAAGTAAGTTACTATGAACGAAATCAAAAAGGGAAAAAAATGTAAAATATTTTTTGGAGAATGCGGGTATTGATCCCGGTACCTCCAGCGGCTCTACTTGAGCTAATTCTCCACTTACATTCCTTACTGAAAAATTAGTGTGCTGTAGATTACAACAACTTCTGTACGTTGAACATTTGAAGTTCTTACGCACGGGGAAATCTTGATGCGTGTAGAACCTCGCATTCTCTAACTAGGGGTTACGTTTTTGCCAAAATTGTTCGTTGTTGTCGTTGTTGATGTCCAGCACTTTTTGCAATTGGACAGTGTCTGTTAACCGAAAGGTTGGTGGTTCAAACCCACCCGGGGACGTTAATTTTTTAAGTTATGTTCTTTGGCAAGGACCTTTCAATGTATAGTGTCTTTACAAAGGTGTCCTTGAGAAAACGTTTTATAGAACGTTGAGACTGAGATTGACCAAAATTTTAGGAACATGATAAGAGCACACTCAGCCTGAGAGTCAGTTATTACAGCGTTATAGCTGGTTCTCCTCAACATCAGTTAAGTCGTTACCCAATTTGTTTAGCCGATGATTTACTGATGGTTTGTTCCCGACCTCATGGAAAATCAGTAAGGTAAGCCTGGTTTCAAGGGTGACGAAAGGACGGAACGTGACAACTACGGACCTATTTCTGTCGACTAACCGTGTATTTCCAACACCCAGGAATCATTTCTAGCTACTGAATTACAAGCCTATGCCAAGAAAGTTGGCCTTATCCAACAACTCTAGTTTGCTTGTACCATATTTGAACTGGTATTCCAAGAACACAAGGAAAATTCTTAGTACCAGTGATTGATAAAATAGATGGTGTTCTTGTCCATCTCGTGTTGTTCTCGCTTTGGGTGCGAGAGGTCACGGGTTCGAGTCCCGGACAGGCCCGGCCCTTTGATTTTGTTCCTTTTCGTTTGTTTGTTTCTCTGGCGTGTGGCGTCTCGATTTTTAACAGAAGATTGTATATTTTTTAATATTTTTTTGGAAAGAATACTTATCTTTTTTTGTAACACGGCGTCTTGAAAAAAGGAATGAGATGAAAATTTTAAAGTGCCTATAACTCCAAAATATTTTTTCGCTAAAATAAGTCTTTACACCTGTTTGAAACGCATTGCGGCCTTTTTGTCCTTTTTCTTTTGTTTTTTAATAAATCCTGCCTTTTTATAGGCTTCAAGACTTACAAAAAACCAGGCATCTTTTGGTTCACGACCGAGTCAAAAGCCTGTCTTGTAAACAGGAGGTAAGTTTCAGGGAAATAAGCGCTTTGATTGAGGACTGTTTACAAATTTCAAAACGATAGCTATTGAGCATCTGCCAGGCTACCGGGGGTAACATAAGGGAGGTTAACTAACGACAACGAAGACGTCATATTAATTGAATTAATATACTGTATTTATTTGTGCTACGCAAATATACATCAGTTTATAATTAAAATGTTTTATGAAGTTGACCAACCGCATTACCTTTTTTCGGAGTGCTTGTACTTCTGATAACAACTAGCCGAGAGTCGTTTACCTTTTTTATGAAAATTCTGTATGAACCTTCCTTTTGGGCTTGATGGGCTGCCTTCGATTTCCCACTGAAACTTTACAAAGCATATTTTGCACATTACGGCAAAACCTTATTGTAAAGAACTAAGTAGCTATTGTCCTTTTTCATCGTTTATCATCGTTTGTTCGCCTTTATGTGTACAACAAAGAAAAAAACATACAGCAAGTTGTTAGGCGAGGAGACCTCAGGAAACCACCAGGCTTATTTCCTTTCAAGAATGTTCGTTGGTTCGTTTTGGGTTTGGAATGTAGTTCAGAGTGCCAGTCAACTAGTTTATTGTAATATGTTCATTTTTAGTATTTAAGCTCATGTAATCATTTTCAGCGTGCTTTTTTACGTTTCGCTTTCGAGCAGTTTCGCTAGTCTGAGAGCAGTTACGCTTTAGCGCAGTCATCTACATCTATATCGCAGATTCAGGGCAGTTTCATCAGCCAGCTACTAACAAATTTTTAATCGCTTTGCAAGAACCGTTTTCAAGTATCGCTTTTCAAGAATCCCACAACCGTCTCCTACATCTGCTTTCAACAGCTGTTCTGTTATTGCAACAACCTCTGGGTCCATTAAAGCGTGTTAAAAAACCATGCTGGAGTGTTTCTCTATCCTGTGGAAGTTTCACTTATTCCATACATTCTGAAAGCACTTGACAATAGTGATCTTCAGGAAAAAGAACCAGTAGCAATTTCTAATGTTGCCGACGCGCGTACCCGGCCGACTTCCCACAGTTAAGTTTTAACCTTGTGCGCGTGTCCAAGGAGGAGAGGCTGTAGGTTTTTCTCATTATTCTAATATAAAAGAAAATGAAGGTTAATGTATCAAAACGTTGGGAAAAAGACAAACTTAGGGATGCGCGCGGAATTCTGTGTTTCATGTTTCAATAGACCCCTCTCCAAAATGGCGGCAATGGATTTGGATGAGTTAAAATTGAACTGAATAAAAAACTGATACCAGAAATAGTAAGAGCATTTTTACTTTAGTAGCCCTGCAAAGTTTCAGGATATCAGGTGTTATATCAGCTGAGAAAATGTAAGTTGAAATTTGACATATTTACAGACGTTTGTATGACTGGGGGTATGGCGAGTACCCCCAGTCATACAAACGTCTGTAAATTTTTCATTTTTCAACTTACATTTTCTCAGCTGATATCACACCTGATATGCTGGAACCTTAGTACGATTACTAAAGAAAAGGTGCTCTTTTTAGTGCTGGTATATGTTTTAAATTTTAACCTATTTGAATTTTTGGCCGCCATTTTGGAGAAGGGTCTATTGCTCGCGGTAGAAATTCATCGCGACGTCACAATCAGATGATTACGTAGAAGTGATGAACACAGTAACTTTTTCGCATAGACGTCTTCTGCTAGTAATTTGTGATCAAAGCTTGAAGCATGGATCAGACAAAGAAAGATCAAGAGATTCGAGAAGATGGTCAGAAACAATGGAATGAAGGTTCAAGTCTTGAGACGAGAGAAGATAGGTCCGCTTTCAACCCTACTCAGTCCGCACCAAACTTTTTTCAGCAGCAGAATCCGCACGCCCTTTGCCCTCCGCTGTCGACTGTTGGATTACAAAATTCCAGTGCATTACCTCAGATGCCGGTTTATCCATCGCGGTTTTATTATCAGTGTTACGCGCCGCCACCTTACCCTAGACCAATGTATGATCCATGTGCATCGTACCCTGCATTATACCAAAGTGAAGGTAATAATGATTTGTTAAGCACAAAACTAATTACCTGTCACAATGCTATTAAGAATACATCTCGATTTGAAATATTCTTATATGAGTTAATTTTTTTCAGTCAATTACCTGCTACGCTACCGGGGTACACACGCAAAACACTGTGCGCCATTTTGGATTTGGGCTATTTAACAATTATTCCTCAAGCCCGAATGGGCTATTGACTCAGAGGCCATGAGGGCGAGAGGAATAATTGTTTTAGTAAAATCCAACTAGTTGGTCAAAAAAATATCGAGGCAAAACATCTTTCGCTAGTTAAAGCTAGACTTTAATTCTTATTTGCCGCCAAAACAAAGACGATAGAAATAGTAGTTGCAAAGGGAGTCGAATTTACGGTAACATTTGTCAACAGTTCAAATTTATTTTGTGCATTCCTACCGTTAAATATCTTCATTCCATATTTAGTTGACTTCTTTGTAGATTTTGGTATAGATTTATGTAATAATGAGCTCAAATACTTGTCCGAAACTTCAGCAAAACACGATTCAGCCACCATTGTTTTGGTTTTCAGAGCCGGCGCTTTTCGCCACTAGTGGGCTATAACAAATAGCCTACCAGTAGCTCAACCAATCAGAACGCAGCATTGATAATAGACCACTAGTTGGATTTTACTAATTTAAATTAGACACCATCCTTAGCTAGTAACCTTTACAGAGGCATTTCTGCAGACAACTGTTTCTCATTAACGCTGCACCGCAAAAAAATGTTTTGCAAAAGCTGATTTCTCGTATCGGAAGCAAGTAAAGACACTTCTTCCTTACATTTTAGTTAAAGTGTTTTAAATAGTTTTTAATATCCACCCAAATCGTTATGCCGTCTGGAAATTAATTATAACATATTTATAACCCCCTTGGCTGCTATTGTAAAACTTGTTCAGATGCACAGAAGGCGATGGTTGTATTTCCTGTTTTTAAAAATCCGTACGACAAGTAAAAAGAGGTCAAAAGAGGGAACCTCTAGAATCAACTTCACTTACTGTCATTAAGCTATCTGAAAACGCGTTATTTTTATTGCATTTAGAGTTCCGTCCTAAAGAAAAGCGTCGTCGGTGTAGAACAGTTTTCACCCAGGAACAACTCTACCTACTTGAGGCTGGATTCTCGGAACAAAAATATCCCGACAGCAAATTTCGTCAGGAAATGGCGGCGAAAACTGGTCTCGGCGAGGACAGGGTACAGGTTTGGTTTCAAAACAGGCGGGCCAAGGAAAAGCGACTTTTGGAAGAAAAACTCTTTCGTGAAAGTCAACGCCCCAGTATAAGTACAGTCGAAAATAACAGAAGTGATGCCGGCTGTACTGTATCAAGTGCCAGTTACCGAACTCAGTCAGAGAATGTTGTCAGAGAAGTGGAACTAGTAACGACCGAAGTAGAAGATAGTGGTGTGGCACACAGGGTTACAGGTGAGACTAACTTCGTTGTTAATGGTTAAAGTTGGTGGTCTCAAATGACATTAACTGTGTGTTAGCTGTGTATTTACTTGGTATTTGACCTTCTTGCTTCTGTTTTTAACTCGCAAGAGCAAAACTCATAATATACAAGTTGTAAAATCACAACAGCGACTACGATTTACGTAATGTGTTTCAGTCGATCAGAGAAAACATGAGGACAGCGGTTTGTAACATGGTTGGCACGATTTCCAGAGCCTTAAATTGTTACCTGCCCACACATTCAACTTGAACGCGCCGCACCTGTTTGTCATTTCCGCTGAGGTCATTTGTTTGGTTTGTTATCAACAAGTGGTACAATTTCCGTCAGTGAAGACAGATATTTGATTGGCTTAACGAGTTATTTATTGCATACTTAGTGCTTTGTTGGCCAGGCAATTTCACGCAGAACAATCATCTTTGGTAATGCTATACTCTAAATTCTTATTTAAAGGTGAAGCGACAACACAGAGCATCCCTGAAGACAGTACACCGTTACAAGACATAAATATCTCCACTTACTTGACATCGGGTCCTCTTCCTCATCCCAGTATTTCTCGAGTGGAATCGGATGAGCCGAAGAACCCCGACGATGAACCGAGTGAAAGCCGAGTGCTTATTTCCTTGGAACCGTCGATTTCCGCCTCGTTCGACATCCTCCCTAGACACTTGTTCGTCAACACCGATGGGTCGACGTTTTGTCAAAGCAACACAGATGATGCGAGAAAAGTCTATTGTGGTAATTCGGCACCTCTGATGGATGTTTTGCTTCCTGAGGTAATACATACCGAAGGAGAAGAAACTGTTATCTGTAGTGAAGACATCGAGGAAATCGAACACACAACCGAAACTTCTGATTCGTCCGAAGAAGAGAACTCTCCGAAGCTAAAATACGTAAAACTTTGTGTTTAGACCGTCATTTTCAAACCCTCTGAGTAAATAAAGTTTGTTTTTGTAGTACAAAGATTTACATGGTCAGAAGAGGTATAGGAAACAAGTAAATGGACTTTTTTCTTTAGTTATATTTGTGAACTATGAAATCCTTGAAACTAACGAGACAAGCCCTCTATCATAAAACAAAACAGAACTTCATTAAAACAAAGATTTGGTTTTGCTGAGTGAAATTATTGCAGTTTGAAAGTAACTATATGTAATGCGATTTTGAGGCAGCTGTCGATATATTAGGTGTAGCTAGCCTACAACAGCCGATAAATGATTTTCGGCGATAAGTGGCTCGAAGCAACCGGACGATAGAAAACTGTAGTGATCGGTGAAATTAATTTTTTTTGCCAACGTTCCAGATACAACCTCGTTTCCAGGGCTTCCCGCCCCCAAATGAGAGAAGGTTGTGTCTAAACCATACCCTCCAGAGGGAAAGCCTAGCATTGCTCTAACATTGCCCTCCATTGCTTTAACATTACTCCAACATTGGTTGTCCTTCTGGAGGGTATGATTTAGGCACAATCCTGAGGGAACTCGTTCGAACAAAATAAGGCTGCCACTGGCCTGGTAGGAAAATGATACTCCTGTTTGATGGCACTGAACAATGAACGGGCATCTTTCAGACAGAAAGTGAGCATCTGGCAGCGATTGTTACTGATTGTGTCACACAAAAGCGAGTCTTTGGCATCGTCAGTGCAACTCTTGTGGACAGCGTTATTTCGTACAGGTTTATCAGCTCTAGTCAGTTTTTACCAGTGTTGTAGAGTCTATGGTTCAATTCCGTTCGAGCCTAACTTTTCCACTCTTTTTTTTTTCTGCAACTGCAATGACCCAAAATGCTTTGCCATCTATCGTTGTTAGTTAACAATGTAAACGAGAAAATCCGATTCTTATTCAAGGTTTCAAAACAAATATTTTTAAAAGGTGGTCTTTGGTTTCAATTGTGGGTGTGGCGCGGACTTTTTTCAGCCGTTTTCCAAACTGCACGATTATCTTTTCAACGAAGGCAGTTAAATCTTGACAGTTTGTGACCAAAACAATCGTGGAAAGTAGTGTCAGTTTTATGCGTGTTATCCAGTTTCCAACACTTGAATGAGAGTAAGGGAGGGTTTTTCAGAGAGGGGGAGAGACGGTTTCGTAGT
>OX419335.1:27756190-27803690 GCA_948470475.1 Galaxea fascicularis | reverse complement strand
TCAAATCAGAAAATGTTCCTCTGTTGAACTTAACTTTTGTTACTAGTAAAGCCGCATCCACACAAGCAAACTTTTCTATGACAATTTTTATTTGCTATTATTTGCTTGTGAATTTTATGTGACAAATTCATTTGCTGAAAAATGGAGGTGCCAGTTTTTAAGCAAATTAATGTCATAAAATTCGGGCAAATTTTCTCATGTACATGACAAAATACCGTATTTCTTCACCTATAAGCCGAGCGATTTTTTCAGTTTTTGACCCAAAATTTTGGGAGATTTTTCACGAAGAACGGGGTTCGGCTTGTAGCCAAGGGTTTTACGTTTTAAAAATATACAGTTGCTGAATAACTTTACCCCCCGGCTGGTAGACAAGTTAGCAATGAAGCAGAAGTAATAAAACACAACAAAAATAACTTCTGAATATTGGTTATTCACTTTTACGGAATTGGTGGCTCCTAAAGGAGCCGTTTGACAGATATGTGCAATGGCTTTCAACCCCAATAGTTTACTCGCCATCCGTTTCGTTTTCGCTGTCTGTCTCGAACTCGTTCTCGTCTGTGTCTTCATCGTCTACTTCTGGGGTTTCCTCAGAGTAGACCACATCGTCCTCTGTTCCGTCCAAGGCATTGGAAATACCGCAGGTCTTGAAGGATTTGATGACCATCTCTTGGGGTATCTCTGCCCATGCTTCCTTGATCCACCTGAGGACAAGATTTCTGCTTGGCGCCTTCTTCTTCCCAGCTGGGGTAAACTCAAATGGCCCCGATGTCATCCATGCCAAGTACTTTCGGCGCACATTATCTTTAAATGGCTTGTTTAGGCACTTGTCCAAGGGCTGTACAACCGGGGTTAGGCCTCCAGGGATAACTGCGACGTCAATGTTTCGCTGCTTCAGGTCATCTTTCACGGAATCGGTCAAGTGAGCTCGGAATGAGTCCCACACCAAAAGGGAACGCTCAGCACGTGGCAAACTCTGTCGAATCCACTCTCGGATGCCCTGTTCATCCATCCACCCTTTCTTATGGAAGGAAACATGAAGAGGATGCGGCACAACCAGATCTCTCGGTGTACGGACGCCTTTGAAGATGACTTTCGGGGGCACCTTTGCTCCATCGGCAGCAACAGCAAGAACGACAGTGAAGCTCCGCTTTTCCGCTCCGCAAGATTTTACTGGCACTGTTCGGCTCCCACTGAATTCCAGTGTTCGGTTCGATGGCAGCTCAAAACGCATGGGTGTCTCATCCATGTTGTAGATGCGGGATAAAGGGTAGTCGGCGCGTCTTCTTGCTGTAATCACGAAGCGATGAAACCGCACAATGTTCTCTTCGAGATCGGCGGGCAATCGCTGGGCCAGAGTTGTTTTGGTTCGCATGCTGACCGAGTGGCGTCGCTTCCATTTCTCGTACCATCCACGGGAAGCTTTGAAAGAAGGATCATCAGAGAGCTCTTTAGCTTTAAGGCGAAGCATCAATCCACTCACAGCAATACCTACGAAAAATAAAATAATCTTATTTTGCTGCGAGATAACCGTAGATTCGTGACTGCAGCACTCTTTTCGTGACAGGTTATGAAATTGTCATGACAACAACATTTGTGACCAATCAAAGTCTCTGTTTCCCACGCACTGAAAGACGATCATTCAACTCTTCACAAACTCTAAAATTTCAGACAAAAAAGGTAAATACCAACCTTGTTGTCTTTGCTGTGAAAACCACTCCATCACTTGCTGGTCTAGTTCGGGATATTTCGGAGTGAAACGGCCCATTGTCGCACGTTTTGCAGACATCTTCAGCTCACCAGAAAGAATAGTCGCCTGGTCTCTTCTCCAGCGTCGTACCATGGACTCGCTTAATCCATATTCTCGAGCGATTTCTGAGTTGTTTTCTACCGCTTCAGCTTCCGCGATAACCTTTATCTTGAAAGCCATACTATATGAGGAACGGCGTGCTTTAGGCATGATGATAAAAAGTAACAGCGACGAAAGGGATATATTCGATTGATTGATACTTTGAAACGTTTAACTGAGATTGTTGTTGTGGTTGATCTGTTGTCGCGTGGTAGTATTTATACACGTCGTTGGATCAATTGATATTCATATCTCTTGATTGGTTCGCTTTTTTTCTTTTGTGTTTATTGTAATTCATTAGGTTTTGTGTTTAGTGAGTCAATTTCTTATGTTTTCCGTGAGGTTCGCTTGCTCAAATGGCCAGTTACAATCAATAATTTCGCTCTCGGCTTATAGCCGATGGTTTTACCTTTTTTTTTGGGCAGCTTGAGTCTAGCGGAAAGACCCTGACTTTCAGGGTCTCGGCTTATAGCCGAGATCGGCTTATAGGTGAAGAAATACGGTAATAGCAAATTTATAAAAATTGTCACAAAAAAGTTGTCACAGAAAAATTTGCTCGAGTGAATGCGCCTTAAGAGTGCACTCTGTACATCCCCCTCTGTCCCTGTTTGGACAAACATGCTTAATACCTTGGTCATTTAAAGACTTCCATGAGCCATCCTCATAAAAACAAATGTCATTGCAGTTGTTGGCAGCTTCTAGGATCTCCTTGAATAACCTACAGTAAAAAGGCAAAGTACCCCATTACTGTACATGCAGTCATCACTAGGATTTTAAGAAAGTGCATGAATGGGTAGAAAAAGGTGGCTGCAGATGATAATGAGCACAAAGCTCCAAAATAATGCAATTTGCTGGATTTTGGGGCAAAAGTAGCCAGTGCAAAGTGGTCTAACAGATGGCAGCCAGTTACCGGCTCCTAATGACAATGCTGATTCAACCAGCTGTTGTTGCACATCACTAGCCATTGCTACACATCACCACCCAATACTATATCTCACTAACTGTCACTGCACATAACTGGTCATTTCTACCCATCACCAGCCATTACTATACCTCACTAGCCTTAACTTCACATCACTAGCTGATACTGCAGCTGTAGTGGGCATAATAAATCAAATTTACATACAGTTTTCAAAATTCTGAATTGAGTTACATCATGCTAATTAATTTCCAGTCAAAATGGCAAAATGTCCGACCAAAAGGCAGATTTGAAAGGACACATGTCCTGTTAACAAAGAAAAATTATTTCTGGCACTGACATACAGTCTTAATGAAACTCCAAAGGATTGAGATAAATTTGTTAGTAAGGTCAGTGACATCTGTTACTACAGCCATTAACATAAAAGAAGCTTAGTTTGAAAAAATTTATTCCTTACCCATCCAACACAAGTTTATCAAATGGTGCCTTGCTGTTACAGACTGGACAAATCCATGTTGTTTTCCTACAAAAAAGGAAACAACAAAAGATATTTAGTAACTAACTCTAAACAAAACAACAATGCTTAACTTGAACAATCTTTCACTACTGACAATTCTTAAAGAAAGTAGCAATCCTGTGTACAAAATACCATGTGCAGACGATTTTTTAAGGCTTTTCTGCAAAAGAGGCAACACAATCTACCTTGGCCAATAGACTGGTAATGGTATCAGAAATGAAGTTCTGGACTTACCATCTGACCTTTGCCAAAAACTCAAGAAACAAGAAACAAAAAGGATCTGACATGTGATCGATTTCTTTCATTTTCATACATTACTTCAGTTGGCTCAGTTAGGCTTTAGTCAAATACTAATTTACTGATTCACAAAGTAAGTGCAAAAACCAGTCTGGAAGCCAAGGAAGAGCAAATTTAGAGAGATCTGTATTTCAAGGCCAAAAGTGATAAATGCGCCTTTTGCAGGAAGCCCTTCAAATGACTATCATTAACACTTTTAGTACTAGATAATGTAACTAACAGACTTCTAAATGAGCTTGCTCACGATATAACAAGCGTTCCTGCTTTTTTTTTTTTAACCATTCAAGGTCTAGTGGAATCTTCCCAACTAGTTAGAAAGATGCCAAACCAATGGAATTGTCTATGATTAAAATGAGTTAGCTGTACATATAACATTAACTAAAGATTCAGAAACAGTACAATGTACCTTTCATTCATCTGTAAGTACAAGGCTGCATCAAAGCACTGCAAATGGTTGCAAGTAATGGCCCTGAAAATATAACAAAGAACAGCCCGACATGGTTTGATGCTACTCTGGTTTGAAAATTGATGAATGTAACTTAAAAAGTTACAATTCAAGACCAAAAGAACAGCCCATTACAGACATCACATCACTACATGGCAAGTTTGTTCATGTCAGCAATGGTTCCCATTTACAAGTTTAGCAGTGGGTCAGAATCAAGAACAACTTCAATTAATTTTTAAACTCTGTACTTGATTACAACTTGATATCTGTCACCTTGCATATTTTCATCAGGGGCCTCATATGTTTCATATGTTGAGATTATTTCAACTTATTTATAGATACGTTACCTGAAACGTTTCCAAACTCAGAGTGATTAAATTATTTGGAACTGAATTTTTCATCTGAATCACTTGAACTTCATCAGCAATGTTTGATTGTGAGATCACAAGATCCAATAATAATATGAAATAGCCTTTCTTAATAACTGCTCTGAGTTTTGAAAATCTTCAAACATGTATTAAAAAGAGTAAAAGCACAGACATCAAATTAAGTGTCATTTAAGAGGAAGCATGAGAGAAGGAGAACTAGGTGGCTAACCTGCAAGGAAGAGTCATCCGTGTCTTGCCAAGCTAAATGAGGAACAGAGTCAAGTCACATACTGTACAATGGATGGCAGTCAATACCTTTTTTAAATGTGACTAAATGTAATTTAGACTAAGTTTAAATCAAGCCAATGCTGGTCAGTGGCAGTCAGGGAACATGCGCTTTGAGGTGACATACAGGGTTTCTTGAATCGCATGTGCTGGTTGTTTCTGCTGTGTGAGGTGCTGTTTGTTTTCAAGCAGCAAGCGTTCAGTAGTTCCGCTTTTCTCCCTTCCCTTCCCTCCCTCATTGGTGGATTCGGTAAGTATAGGGTTGGTAAGTATCTCTACTGACTTAGTCAGTGTGATGGTGCCTGGTGGGTGGTGGCCGCTCGCAGAGTTGCCGTGGAGACCTGTGTGCTCTGCTCATGGCCTATGGTTCTAGGCTCATTGCTCGCCCCGGGTTCGCCGCCCACTTTGGCAGGCACCATCTCCAAGCTCATCCATTGGCAATGAGTTTAATGTTATTTGTATGCACATAATTATGCATTACAGTACTAACACATTATACATTATAATAAACATTACAGTACTAACATAGGAGTTGCATTACAATCAGTAACCTGACATACATTACATTAAAGAACATACTTTACAAGCACTAATTGCACTAAAGTACAACGTTTTCTAGCATCTCAAAAAGAAATTTTAATGGCACTTATATTGGGAACAATTCTCAAAACAAAGATACCAGCACATTCTCATTCCTGAGTTACTTTTTGATGCAATGTGATTACAGTGCAACTACTTCAACCAAAGCCACCCAGGAAAATTTCCTGCAAACCAGCCAATGAGAATCTCACATCAGAATAATGGATTTTCACAAAATTAATTATGCATGACAAATTTACCTACTATCGAAGCACAACAAAATTCAAATTGCGGCTATTCTGTTGTTTCATCATTTGAACATTATTGGCCAATTTGTAAACAAATTTCTTGGGTGGTCTTGTTCGGACAAGTTGCACTGTAATGTGTTGTTACTCACTGGGCACAGAAGGGAAACTCTTAAACTAGTTGTGGCTACTTCACTCTCTGGATCATGGGCCAGCTTCTCCTTGACTGAAGACAAAAAACAATCAATCAATCAATCAATCAAATGTCACAATAACAATAACAATAACAATAATTAATTATTACTGATCAATAGATAGTGTATGTATGATATATAACAAACAAAATAATTCTCTTGAACCAGCAGTGCATCTTTTTCCCTCAGATGGATCACATTGGGAGTTACAGTCCTTTACTTCACTTAGTTACTTCTTCTGTACAGGAATCAATGTACCTTACAGATTTTCCCGTTCTTCTAAATGTTTCTTTTTGTTTACATTTCAAAATCCTGAAATTTTTAGGTGAGGTCGTACGGCTGGGTTTTAAGAAAAACACCCCTGATTGGTCTATTTTGTACCCCTCCCCCTATTACTTAAACACGCTTCTTGGACATCCCATAATATATCTTTGGCAACAAACACAATGTTTTAAATATCGTTTCAAGTGACTCTGACTCGCATGTAATGCTTACTGAACTTCAAGTGCACACAAGCCACTGGTAGCAGAAAGAAACTGTAGTAAGCACCACCTTAAATGGTTTTCACCTTTATTCTTGATATGACTTACTCAGTGCTCTTGAATGATCAGGGTTTCTATAGCCGTGGGCCTTCAGTCTCTGTATCAAACAGCTAGATGTGACAGCACGGACAAGTTTTGCTGTTACCACGTGCCTCTGTTTAATATGATGAGGATGAAAACAATAACAAGGGAATTGGAATTAATGTTTTAGATAACCAAGACTATTTACTGAAACCTACCTCAGTTGTGGAATGGTGTCCTTCAGTAGCATGCTGGATATTTGAATATTCGAAGGAGGTCTTAAGCTGCTGTGTTTGGTAATAATAAAATTATTGCTCCAAGCTTTCCCTGTGATGATGCCATGGATTGGCAAAAGCTTGGAGCAATAACTAAACACAGTAGCTTAACGCCTCACTGGAATATTCAAACACCTCAGTTGTGCAGTAATAATATTTGTAGAATGTATTTGACCATTATCAGTAAAGATAGATGGCAAGTCACTAACCAGTGAACTCTGGATGTGACACAACTGGGCTAGAAACTACAGAGGACTCAATTCAACTCTCAGTTGTCTTGATAGTAAGCCCCTATTTATGTGCGTCTGAAGAAGCTTCTTTACAACACAATGTAGCCTGGGGGAAGGGTGGTTAAACTCTAAGCTTGTGTTACAGATCATAGGTTAATCAAAGGATTTGTGTCAGGTCTAATTGCATTTTGTAAATTAGGTCAATCTGTTATTGATTTCCTCAGCAAATTGACTGTGACTGGACCCTCAAAACAAGTTGTACTAGTTTCATAAATTAACTAATGTAGTAGAGGTCCCTGCACTGGTCATGGGGTACAGTGTGTAATATTAATTGAACAGCATTAACAAAAATGGGAATTACCATAGACTGTATTCATAAATGGCGGCCAAGAAATTATTCTTTTGTCTTTGTGCTAATCATCCTCACTAGCCTCGCTAGCATGAATAAATTCAAAAGAATTTTTGCTCCAAAATGGGGCTAGTGAGGATGATTAGAACAAAATCAAAATAATAATTTCTTGGCCGCCATTTATGAATACGGTCTATGTTTTGTTTCTTCAAAGAAATGGTCAAAAATTTGATTTCACAAGACTCACTGGTTAGTACCACATACAAGTTTTTGTTGGTACAGTGTAGCTTTGCAGGATTGGTATAGATGGACAATAAAATTACTATTAGATTTGCAAGAAGGGAATATAAAATGACCAATTGACATACAAATTCAAATGCTCATTTAGAATAACCTAAACCTTACCTGCCCAAATTTTGGTGTCCACGAGATATGAATGTGATTTGCTACAGTTGGTGACAGTCGACAAAAAGGTGTTACATTAACAGGCTTACTAAATCGTTTAGATTCTGCATGAGGATTACAGTTTTGTGATGCATAACCCTGAAAGTACAAAGAAATAGCACAAACATGTTAAGACATAACATCGCAACAATAAATTAATTTATTGAAGGGTTTCCCACAAAAGGGGGCATATATAAGTTTTTTTACCATACTCCTTTAAGCCCTGACAGTGAACTAAGCCTACTTTCTGAGCTGATACTGTGAGGAGAATTGGCTTTGGTCACTGTGAGATAATTATATTCATTGTATATGTTCATTTCCTTTATTCTCATACACAGGTTATGAGAATAGGAAATGGTCACCAAACATGAAAAGTCCTGAGGTTTAACCAAATTCTCTGAACTAGTGGTATACGAAATACGAGAAAACCAGTGAAAAGAAGATGCATGTTGATGTTGAGGCTTAAGGGGTTAAAATCCAAAATCTCTCTAAACTCAATTGACTTTGATATACAGACCGAAATGAAGTCAGGAATGAAGTTCTGCAGTTATTAATTTAAGATTTGAAGGTAACAATTCATAGAATTAGCTTGTGACTTTTACCAAAAGGGATAAACCAAACAGATCTGATGATAATTGCATTGAAAAATTGTCCCCAAAATTGGTGGAATTTAAATCAAAATAAACACTTCAAAATATTACTATGGCTTACAGCTGTATATAAGCTTAAAATTGAAATTTCCACTACACCATCCTTTGATAGTTACTGTAAATGGGGAAAATAACTCGGGATTACATGGCATATACATCTGTATAAGTACTAATCTTGTGAGAAGCCATAATCCTTGCTCTCAATAGGGATGTCAATAATCTGTAGGGATACTGGCACACTGTATATCAATTTAAAAAGTTAAAACACCAATGCATTGCACAATGACCTTAGATCAAAATGTGATGGTTACACGAAAAACTATTCATGAACAACAAGCAGTAGAGACATACTGGCAAAGGACACAGTTTCCCATTGACTTTGATACAAAGAGACGAAGGAAAGTTGTCTTCTTGTTCACAACTTGTTTCAAACAGGCAAAATCTGCAAAATGAGAAAACCCAGTTTAGAAAGCATGTCAAATTTTGCTACACAAAGGAAAACTCTGTGACAATACTATCACACACCTCAACTGTACTTGTACTGTAAATTCATTTCTAAAATTTGGTCGGGTATCCCTGCAAAGACCAAAATGCATACACTCAACACTAGTGTTAACAAATAACTTTACAATATTAAGCAATAACTTGAAAGAAGACATTGAACCAGGATGCTTAGTACTTAATATAAACACATGTATCAAATATTACTCTTTAGACCTGACCAAATGATTGTAACATCATTCAACAATGTTGGACAGTATTGAATGAGGTGGGCAAATGATGCAACATGTTCGATGCAAAACTTGGACACACATGTCTGGGAATAAAATCTAACCTAGATTCTTATAAAACAAACCCACATCAAATTTGTTCGTCAACAAATGGTGCAAGACCAATTAAGGGTGAAGAGATGTTTTCCTGTTGAGGAATTCAAAACTTTATTTGTTTGCCATACTACAGCTTGAACACTCATGGGGTAATATGCACAATGTGAAAATACAGTGTAAACGATAGATCATTGCCATGCATACATATACCCACAAATTCAGCTTAGTGGGCATGCACACATTCATCTACTGGGTATGTTGAACACATTTAATGGTTGTTCACACCTGAGAAGACATAGGAAATGTTGGATAATGTTTGATGGAAATCAAACTTCCTTCAAACAGTATCCAACATCATTCAATAGCATACAACATGGTGAATTCAACAAGGTTGAACAATATTGTACCAACATGTATCTGTTTTGCCATGCCTTTGATTAACACAAAAGCACTACCAATGAAAATCTAAGACAGATACCAAGAACAACAACAACAACAAGTGTACCTTGAATTACTTATGAGTTGAATTTGGCTCGGTGTAAAATGAAACATGAGCCAGGCTTCTTGAAATGATGACATTCCACGAGAGACTGACAATAAAAAAACAACAGCAGCTTTTAACAAAATATATTACTTAATGTCAATCAACTAGTTATAGACCAACTTATTCAGAGCTGATTAACGCTGGTCCAGGGTTAATGCCCACATTTTCAATCTGCTTGTTTGCAACCTTGGAAAGCTTATTTAAAGCTCAAGGCAAAAACAATGAAGGGGAAAACTGATTGGAAAAATCTTTCACTAAAAACAACAACAGTAACAAGAAATTCATGACAAATTCAAAAGCGGCACCCAGGGCTAGTGTTTATATAGAGTTTACGTTGATCATAATTCAATTTCTAGTAAACATTTCTGTTCAAAAGGGCTTTGGTTTGCAAAACAAAATTAATAATACATGACTCCTATGTATTAACTTGTTACACATCAATCCAAAGAATTCAAAGATGGAAGTTTGCAGTATAAATAGAAGAAAGTCGTTGTCTTATCAGAATCACCAAGGTTTTATAAAACCCATTTGAAGTTGGTGGTTCAGTTCAGCTGAGTTTTTTTAGGAGAAAAATGTGTCAGCACTACAGGATCTCTTTGATTTCAAAAGAGAATTTCCCAGATATCAGATTTTTATCTCTTGTTTCTGCTTCGTTGAAAAGAGTCAAAACAGAGTAAAGGTTGAAAAAAACACTCACAAAGGAATTCATTTACCATGAGATTGTATTAGAGTAATTAAGTTGAGTAAACAATTCTCTTGAAAAGTCTTTTTAGTAATCATAAAATATCAAGAAATCTAGGTATGTCTGATCATTAACCACCTGATGTGGTCTTGCTTACAAAAATTCTAATTTATTTAATTTATAAAATGCACCAGTGATTTGTGAGGGCTTTCACACCAGAAAACAGCTGATAAAATACAGTGATACCTTATCCCCAAATTTATGTTTTTGGTGAAAATAATTTCAAATATGGATTGAATTGTGTTTTCATAGTTCTAAAATTAACTGAAGGGCTCAGTGGAAGAAGGGCGTAAGTGACAATTTTGACCGTTTTTTAAATGCCGTCCAAATGAGTTGAATTTTTGCATGTGCCCTTTGATTCAGTAGAAAAACATTACTCTGTGTTTTTTTGTGCAAATTTCTGTTTTATTTTCAAGAAAAACCGTATGCTTTTAACACACGTCGGCGTTCTTTGCATCCTTTTATATTCAAAGTGAAAACAAAAGAGATGTCCAGAGATTTGTACATGCGCCCACTTGTGACAGCCTGCATGCATTATAATTCCACAATGAATGTATTTGACGTAGGGCGTATACGTACAGATATAATACACTTGATTCATAACAATAACAATAGGAATGAGTGGAGTCCAATTCAGTCCATAATCATAGAAGTGACATAGAAAATCAAATGACTGGAGTCCAATTTGTTTCATCATGAGTATGATTACAGACTGAATTGGATGACATGAATTCCTGTTACTAATAAAATGAATCTATAACAAATTTTGACAAAGAAATAAAAGAAAAACTCTTCAGAAAAAAAATTTTCCACCCTGATGTGCATAATAAAGGGACATATTAAGTGCAACTGCCCTCTTCCAGTGTGCAGGTGGTGGGGTGTACTGTCCAATTAGTTAGGAATGATGTAAACACTGTGGAATTACACTTTCCTATTAGTGCTTAATCATAACTGGTGATAGTCATTCGGGTATGAGAATTTTGTGATAGTTCTGATTAGACAAATCATAGCATGTGTAATTCACAGAACATTTTATATTACACAAACTAGCATAAATATGCAAATCACAATTCCATAGCCTTCACTGTTAAATGATAACATGGATTCAAGGAATTGAGAAAAAGTAAACTTGATAACAAGTAAATCATTATAAATGTTTACTTATCGTGATTTTGTTCACATCAAAGCTCAAACAAACTATTTGCCACTGTAAAAACTACTTCCTCTGCGAATTCTACTGTCCAAGTTCACTACAACAAAGGAAATTCATGATACAATATTTTACACTCACTGTTAAAATTTATCTTTAGTTTAAGGGCCTGTACTGTGTATTTTATTCCAGAGCAGTTCGACAGATCGATATATACTGATACTTATCAATGCAATGTTATTTTTTTTTAATTTCTGCATAACACATCTAACATTCACAACACGAGTGAGACAGCCTATGTGAGCAGCCCGAACGTGAACAAAGTAAACATAACAAAACAGAACATGTAATAGAGAACAGTAATATTAAATTTGAGAATATTGCAAGCTTCAACATAGCCCCAGCACCGTTACAATAGTAACTCCTGTGTAAAGTTTTAAATGAAACTGGTGAAATAAAATAATAATACTCAGGGTTTACCCTCTAGAAGCGAAGTCAAAGACAAGGATATCATGCGAAATCGCGATTTCTTCAACTTAACGCTCTCGAAGTGATTAGTGAAGAAATTATCTTTTCGCAATGTAGTCCACTTAAAACTGAGATTAGTTCTAGAAGGATAAGGTTTTAAGAAAACTGTAGACTTAAAGATTTCTGTAGAAGATGGAGACGAAAGAGATAGCAATGCAATCAAAACATCAGTAGACTCATTGCTGCCATGAACTTCAAACGTGACAATGCATTACGTAGCACATTAATTTCCAGAAGGCATGTAATATAGGATCAATCGCAGGCCAACAACCCTAAGTTCTCACAATTTTCAACGACGTCCAAGTAAAGGACCGTTATTTTGAAGAACA
Source organism: Galaxea fascicularis (assembly GCA_948470475.1). NCBI lineage: Eukaryota > Metazoa > Cnidaria > Anthozoa > Scleractinia > Euphylliidae > Galaxea > Galaxea fascicularis. The sequence goes on along the minus strand of OX419335.1, from coordinate 27,791,364 downwards.
AAGGGAAGTAAACAACACTTACCTAAGCTTGTAGGTCTCACTAAATCATCGATATGTTCAAAAAAAGGTAAATGTGAAAGTCGGACATCGGGATGTACTGGTACACCGGTTGTATCCGAATTCATCGACGGTCGTTGCGGTGGTTGTGGAATAACTGGTCGAGGTTGTGGCGGTGGTAAAACGACTTTCCGAGGGCCACATCTTCTTTCGTATAATTCCCGTAATTTTTTTCTAACACCATGGTTCCCTTCGCCTTTTAACATTTGAAGCGCGCGGCCCATAAGTTCATGTTTTCTTCCCGATTTTGACCGTCCCGCAAAACCAAGCAATGATTGAAGTTCGGAGACGCGAAAACTCATCAACATATGCTGTGGGAATAAAGGTAAGTTTAGCAGTCAGATTTAAAAGAAATCTCAGAAATTTATAGTCAAAAGTGGACAATTTACGCCTTTTTTCCCTACCCGAAGTTCCGCAGTTTCCTCCATGTTGTTGAAATCTTTTTCGAAAATATATCTCGTGCCCAACCTTTGCGCAAAATTGGAGTCTAGCTGTGACGTCACAAAAATAATTTGGCAAAGGTTTGGGGTAAGGGTCATCTCTTGGAAACGCCCTTCGCGAAGATAAAAGTGCGCTCGGAGGCCTTGTTAATAAATTATCTTTCATAAATTCTAAAGCCACCCATGCTCGGCCACTTGATAAGGGAAGAAAACTGCTTGATGATGATTGTGTTCCACTGATTTTCAATTACTTTTTTTAGTTACAAGATCGGAAACTTGAGAATATGAGATGAGAACCAATGCTAACTAAGTAAGTGCGCTTGCATATCAGTTTTGAAATAGCTTGTTTCTGTCAAAACTCCTCTCGGTCGCTTACTATCGATTTGCGCTATCAAAACGGTCCCCAGGCGCCCGTTTCTCGAAAGTCCCATAAACAGAGTTGGCGCAGTGGTGAGAGTGCTCGCCTTCCACCAATGTGTCCTAGGTTCGATTCCCGCACTCGGTGTCATAAGTGGGCTGAGTTTGTTGGTTCTCTACTCTGCTCCAAGAGGTTTTTCTCCGGGTACTCCGATTTTCCCCTCTCCTCAAAAAACAACATTTGATTTGATTTGATTCGATTTTGAGGGCCACAGCGTCATCAGAGTCTTAAGACTACTGTTAAGTGTTTCACCCTCTTTAAATAAAGCCTATTATTATTATTATTATTATTATAGCTTCGCTCTATGATTGGCCAGTAAAACGCGCGTCAGTTTCTGAACCAATGGGAAGCAAAACTAAAACCAACGGCGACTAGCACGTGCGCATTCTCCCGCGCTTGGCGCCAGATACACCCAACCAATTACAGTGAGTTTCACCCCTGCTCGTCTAGTAAACTTTTTAAAATGAATTTCAACAGATGTTAAGGAAAGACGCCAGATATCACATGATTCCGCGACTACGCTTTTGTCCTGTACTCATTTGCATTTTCGTATATAAAATAAAGATTGAATAAATCTTTGTTGATACGTCTTGTCGTTCCCTCCACTGACAACAGCTGATTTACTTTACGTATCGTAAGAAACACTAATTCATATTAGGCTGAAGGAAGCCGACTCTGATCACTGCCCAGGATCATGATAAAGGGTCAGAAACTGACAACATGCACTTCCAATGCAGGTCACACGACTTTGGGTCACTTGTCAAACGTGGGTGAAAACTAGAAGATCTACCATGCATCCTTCTATCCTTAAAACACCAAAGCATGTTCTCATTTTACTGCTTTTTCAGATCCATCTCCCCCCTCCCCCGAGACAATGAAACATTCGAGCCGTTCATGAATTTATATCTCCGTGCTGGAGACCGTTAAAAATCAACATTGTAATAGGGTGGGGGGAAGGAATTGTCCCAAGACTTTTGACCTGCTGTGTAGGTTGTAGGAATTTTGGAGATCCAATAGGCCATTTCCAAGTTTCCTCAAGACTTTTTCAAAACGAGTCTAGGTGCTCATTCTTTCATATACAAATCAATTTTCATTCACATGAAAATGAGTTTAATTTGCGTGTGAAAGAAAATTGATTTACATATGAAGGGTGAGTATTTGGACTCGCTTTGAAAACGAGGCCTAAGGTAATTCGGAAATGGCACCTATTGTGATCAAATGGGTCAAATAACAAAGGAGTGGATAGATGACCACAGCCTACAAAAATAGTCAAATGCATAAAGCATGAAATGATACCCAGTGAGGTTTAACAACAAACAAAACAAAATGCAATAAAACCTTTCCCTTTATTTGGAATAATCTCTTTTTTACCCAATTTTTCCAAAATGCAAGACATTTTTGCTTACGATAGTATATACAAATATTCATTTAACACTGATACCAATCTAAATTTATAAAATTCCATACACTTTTTTTCAAAGAAACTGAAAAAAAAGCCAGTAAAGACATCCACAGCAGGACATTGTTTAAAAGCTAATCTCTTTTTGCTATCAAGGGCAGCACCAGAACATGATGTAACCGTAGTTCAACACTTGTAGGGTCAAAAGTCATCACTGGGTGTATGTGCATGTATGTGTCAGTTCTCAACAGAAGTAGAGGAGAATTTGAATACTTTTGTGAATAATAAAACAACCAAACACAATAAAATATTTTCTCCCTCTGTTGCAGTGCCCAACTAAAAATAAGTTAGTTCCACTTGCACAGGTGTTCTGAACTCCATATGGCCATAAGGATGTATGAGCAGTATGTATATATATATACATATATATACACATTACACTCTAAGGGCGCGTTTTTTTATCCACAGTTCTGGAATAAGAGTGGTTGGTACGGAATGCTTGGATTTTCATTCGCAACATTCTGTTCATTCTGCCCCAGGGAGCAGAATGGATGGAATGGCGTTCTGTTCATTCCGGAATAGGAATACGGAATAGAAAAACGCATGCATTTTTCATTCTGGTCATTCTCATTCCAGAATTGTGAATATAAAAATGCGCCCTAAGACTAAATAAATAAAATGCTTTCCGAGTGGCCAAACAATAATTACTAAAATAATATTAACTTGCCATAAACAAACCTATTACTTTGCTCACTAATCTACAACTTCTATTTACATTAGCGGACTTGCACCACAAGTCAGGATTTAAAGAACACCAAAGGCTCATTTTTAGTCTTCACAAAATAATGCCACCCCTGTTGAATAGTCTCAAACTTAGGCACTGCTTTATCTTGGTTCAACTGGTTTCCTTTCTGCTGTGAAAGCAGTTATGCACATGAATACTGTTGTCTTTGGTTTCTTGTATGCTTTGTTAGCCGGACCTGTACTTCATGACATCAACCCAAGCTCTCTTGCAAGCTACCAAAAGAGAAAGTAAAATAACTTAGTTGGCAAAAAGGCATAAGAACCAGAGTTGGTCCTGTAGTCACCCAAACTCTAGTATGAACCTCAAGGCTCACCACTCAGGCACAGACAAGCCTCAAATACCCTTAGGACAAGCATAGGTTCTGCTTACAGGTTACAAGTAAAGGGTTTGCGTGGAGAAACCATGTGGTGCATGGATTGTCACTTATGGGAGGTGTATGCAAATGGAGTTTCAAATATACTATTACTGTGGAAATCCAAAAACCATGAAAAAACCATTGTCTCTAAAGTACAGCCAATCACACACAAGAAAACTTAACCACAAACAATAACGGTAATTAGTTTGTGGTTTCATGTTGCTTCTGATTGGTTGTTGCATAATGGGTGAGGAATATTACTGTCTCTAATCTGAATGTTTGTGTGTTTTGCTGAACTCGGCAGAATATTAGTATTTTTCCATCCAAACTGGCATGTGTTTTTTGAAACCCTATGAAACTATTCCAGCCGCTCTAATTTCGAAGTATCTTGTAACGCATTTCCAAGCATGACATTGTGCAACAAATTTGCCTTTTCCTATCTTCAAATCATGATAACAGACCAGCTTTCTAGAAGAAGTGGATCACAGTTTCAGGCCGAAGAAGATTTTGGGACTTTCGAGAAACAGGCCCCTGGCATGTGATTCCAAGTTGGAGCCAATGAAATCCCACAATTCTCTTGAGATGTCCCACAAGATACGGAAGTAGACAGAGAGTTCATATTGCTGTTTGTAACTACAATTTTAAAATTGACCAAATTTTAAACATGGTCTGCCACAGGCATCCCATGTAATAAATAAATACCTGTTCATAAACTGTCCAAGACAAAGCTGCCATAAGAGTTCTTCTTAATGTGCGAGGAACTATACCCTTGAATAGTCCAGCCATTCCATTTGTCTGAGAAGAAAATCAACACAAAACTTTCATTTTCTGCTGCAAAAATAGCAGTATCATGAAAGAACATTGCCATCTTAATGCAAAGGGTTTCCTCTCACTGGGGCAGAAGAGTTACTGACATTTCCATGCCTTCTTACCAACAACAGAGCAGTTTCACTAACCATACAAGAAAAAACCTTGGGTAGTAATAAAGCCAACAATGAGTTACAAAGATCAATTCCTTTGTAGAATTTTTTTTTTAATGTCAGCACACATACCAAAATTAGGAAACTCTTTCACAAACTAGGGAGTAAAATTCCCTACCTTTTCTCTGACTTTCAAGTAGAATTCAAAACTTCCAACTTAAAACAATTCCATGACCTTGAAAAAAGTGCTCTACCTGATTACTGCTTCACATTAGCAACCTTGTGCGCTTTTGTATTTGTGACACAAACAAAAATGACACATTGGACACAATACAGAGCACAGTGTAAACCTTGTTTTGATCCATCTGAAGGAGTTTGCCATAAAGGTAAAGACTCACAAAATGTCAGGAGTCACAGAAAGTTGTCACAATGGAAACCAAGGACAAGGAATTTACGGGTAACACATCACCTTTCTTCAGAATTGGATAAACATGACTTGTGTATAAATGACAAACACAATTATCTTTAAGCTGTAAAAACATCCTAGCAACAATGTAAAGAATTTTACGTGATAACGATTCAAATAATTACCTTTACTATGGATACTAAAGCATCACCATTACCAGAGTACTTGTGAGGGTATAATTGGAGCCTTGTTTTCACAACATCTGCTGGCTGAGTCAGCACTGCAGCCAAAATACCAGCAGATGCACCACAGACAAATATTTCTGCTGAGCTTAACTCAGGCGTACCCAGTTCTACAAACAAAGGACACTTTGTCTTACTGGGCAAATGACACAGATTTCATATAAAAAAAGTGGTTCCTTGATCATATCACAGTCATTCAAGTTCATGTTTGTTTATTTAATGCAAAAATAAATTATAGGTAGGCTGGGCCACAGACAGCTTAGAGCTAATTGAGGCATACTAGTAATATTCGTCTTAGAAAGCACTAACAAAAAAATAAAAAATAAATAAAAAATCATTTAACAAAAATCAACTGAATACAAAAACAAAACAGGAAAGAGCAGGAATATTGATATTATGATAAGTAGTTACATTTTGTTTTATTTTTAAAAGCAAAACAACAATTGTATATTCCCCTCAAACCAAATCTTTCACCAGAAATCCCTTGATTTCTTGAAACCATCCTGCCCAAAGGCTTGTTCACATTATTTGTCAAAACACTGAATATATTGATCTCTTTTAAACGGACATTGGCCAAAAAAGAACAAGACAGCTACTCCTAAAACTGGACACTACTGAAATGTCACAATCCTTACCATCCTTTGCTAATCCCTTAATCTTGGTGTAAAACATTAAATAGAGCCCCGAGAAAGGAGCATCTCGTGCGACTGTTGCCAACATCCCACTGTAAAGGCCTAAAATGAAAATAAAATTAAATAAATAACCTTTAATAAATTAATAAGAATCTAGAGTTTGAAAAAAGAGGGCCTGAGACTAATGTGATTTTGAAAAAATGTGAGGTCTATTTGAATTTCAAAATAAACTAATTCTGGAACTTCCAGCACAAATGGTAAACACCCCACACAAGCTGGCAGCTTTAAAGTGTTTTTTTCCACTGGCTCAGTGAAATGAAATACGGTAAGTGGAAGACATTTTTTCTCACACACCACTGTGGCCTGGGAATAGGTCATGTGACCTGTGTGTGCAGTGTTCTTTGTTGTGTCTGCCATTACAGACCTGTTTGCTTTTTCTCTCGAATTTAGTTCTCTTTTGTATAAAAATAGTTGAGGTTTCAGTGTTTTTTCTGTGCAGAGACAAAGGTGACTCTGGGACTAGTTCCTGTGTGGTTGGGCATTTGGAACTATACAACAGGAGCCCATCTGGGAGATCACACAGTGGATCATGCCAGAGAATTTGAAATTGACCAAGGAAATTGAACCAATGCCTCAACTGACCAAAGATCCACCTTCCTGGGTAAAGGAGCTGCTGCAGCAACAGAAAGATTAATTATTAACAGAGCTTCAGAAACTAAAGAATGAACTGGATGCTGTGAAACCTTTGCAGCACTCACAAACAACAACAAGGAACATGGAGCCTGAGTTCCGTTTCAAAGGAAACAAGAAACAGTACAGGCTGAACAAGAACATCTTGGATAAAATTGGCTCTGCCATGGATACCAGCGACAACGAGGAAAGAAATAATTTGCATTCACAGCCAGCCTGGCATGGCTACAAGTGGTGTGTGAGAAGGGAGTTTTCACAACTACGAGAATTAGACTCTGCAGCCACCTTGACAATAATTAATCAAGAAACAAATGCAAAATTTGGTAAACTGGGTTTTAAGTACTCTACAGACCTTTGCCCCCTTCACTCTTCCAGATTGATGTCAATGCATGGAACATACTGTTGTACTTGAAAACTCCACTCTAAAATGAAACCAAAATACTTTTAAAGCATACAAGATGTCTGTGGGGAACAGAAGACTGGAAGACACAAGTTTGGATTACAATAAGATTAGCCATGTGCAAATTTCCATCAATTACATCATTCCCAATATTAATCCACCACAAAACAAGGTTTAGCATGTCACTTGCAAGATGTATTTCTGTTGTGGTTCTTAAAAAATTAAGGTAACAAAACACCCAAGCAATAATTACCTCAAATCTAGCTTTTAGTACAGTGACTGGCAACAGAGTTATTCCCACTACTGTTCTTGCACACGCTCCCATTAATACAGTCTCTCCCATTGATGGCTCCTCACTGAAACAGGCAAAGAAATCACAAGTCATTTAAAAACTACTCAATGACAGTGCACCACACAGTTTAACCAACATATTCCAATTACACCAATGATTTTCTATGTTCTGTTCCAGACATAACAAGGACCACTGGTTCTCTTTACTTAATGGACAGAGAAAGACTAACTGTGCTTTATTTCACTCTCAACCCTGCCTTTCAATGGGATGAGTTAAAAAGTGTAACCACAACATTTACACATACAGTCAAACAATCAGGAGAAACAACTGAATCATGAAATGCAGACAAGTGTGCGAAATTGCATCTTAGAAAAATGCCAGTCAGCAACCTCTTGCTTTTCTTCATGAACAAGCACTCGCCTATGCAGTTGCCCGTGATTTCCTTGGTACGCTGTACATGCAACTCTCATAGAAAAGGTAGTATGCACACCTGCTAAAATGTTGTGTCAAGCCATGAAGAGTACAGAAGTACATTCCTATTCCAGGGACACATCTTGATAGTGACTGAAATGAAAAATAAAAATAAAAATTTAACAAGTGCTCATCATCAAAGGCTGGAAAATGAACTCTAGTGGTATGCTACCAGTGTAAATTGCAGACAACAGAAACAAGGGTCGCCAGGAAGGAAAGACTTTCAACCCAATTTAATTCAATTTATTAATAACTAATAATTTAAATTTAAATTGCACAAACATCAACAAAAGTTTTTCAATGGACATTACAATAGTCAAAACTGTAATAGGCCATTTCCGAGTTCATGTCTGCCTCCTCTTCAAAGCGAGTCTAAGTGTGAAGTTTTTGTGATGGTAATTAGTTCTACTTTACATGTGAATGAAAACTAATTTTCATAACAAAAACTTCGCACTTAGACTCGCTTTGAAGAGGAGGCAGACATGAACTCGGAAGTGGCCTATTAAATACCATCTGATGGGTGTTGTCACACAAATGGGTGAATTGTCAAAATAACAAGTGAAATATTAGATGCTGTTTACATGGAGGAATTAAAGATCCTGGCACTAGTTAGGAAGATCCAAGGTGAAACATGCAATAACATTTTTGTTAGGAGGATGGGAGTCTTAAAGCCCATCTTCCTTCTGGTCATCTCTGAACCCACTAAGATGTACTCGTATTCAAAAGCGTTTTTTTAATGTCCATCAATCTGGGGCTGTATCTGAGTCAAAACCAGTTCTACATATTGTGTGGAGTCAGAATCATCACATAGTAATGCCAGACAAAACAGCATTCTACACATTTTTCAAGTTTTGATTTTAACCACATAGCAAAAATCTATTGCCACCAATAATAGCACTTGAAAGTTACTAACATTGCCACATTTTAAGACTCACATCTTTCAAAAGTCAGCCAAATTTACAGATATTTGTACAATAATGAGGGACCAGCATACAATGTACAAACACTTAAACTACCAAATTTGGCTTTCGTCTTTGTTTACTTTTAAGGTGCTCTTTCCAGCAGTTTGAGAAACGTTTGTCACATGGCCAACATCAAAAGGTGGAAAAAAAGAAGTTGGAAGGGTCTATTGTCGGCCTTTAACATCCATCTTCTGGGAAGGGATAGTTTGCTACATCTCTCAGCTCTCAGGTCAAAGTACAACCTTCTGCATTTAAACTGAAAACAGATATCTATCATATGGTGCTGGGATGACCCACCTACCACCCTCCATGCAAAGATCCCCTTAAACCACAAACATTTGCCGGACAGGGCAATCTCAAAAACATACGACTCATACTTACAGGAACAAGGCCTCTCCAAAGACCGACTACGTGTTCCCTACGGGCCACCGAATAAAATGTGTACAACATCCCATTGCTACTCCTGAAAAAAACGAACCACAACACTTGAAATGGTTCCTGTTTCATGAAACACATAAAAGTGTCTTCAAAAACAAATAAAATCCAAGCCCTACCCTAATTTCAGCCGAGCAGGCGACAAAGATACCCCCTCCACTTGCAATCGAGTTTTCACCAAATCGAACGGTTGAAATAACAGTGTCGAGCATGTTCCACTCAAAGCACCAGCGACGAATGCCTTCCCTAAGGAGGTTGTCTGTAACCAAACGAAAAAAATACTATAAGTGAAACACGATCTGAAAGGACTCCAACCTGCTCACAAGAGCTGTAGACGACTCTTCGATAACACAAATGAACCTACGTACATCATGTTTTCGATCTCTTCGGCCCATTCAAATGTTGAAGATACAAAGAAAGGTCACTTGGTTCGCTTCCTTGAGTGTTTTCTTGGCTGACCATACGACGATTTGTACCGAGTTCGACAATACCCCAGCGGCACTGATGTTAGCGTAAAATTTCGTTACAAGAGTCCGCCAAAAGGGCTTAACCGTGTTTGATCTCTTTATGTCTGTGGTTTTCTCTCAACACAAATCAAGCTGACAAGCTCAAGGGATCCACTACCAAACAGTGAGAATATGACAGTAATAACGTCCTAAAAGTCATAATCCTTTCGCGCTGACTCCAGGTACATATTTCAAATTAGTCGGCGTGTTTTCGTCCGATCTTTTTCCTTGACCACGTTCATCTTGTTGTCGAGCTCGTCAGGGTCACGAGATTTTTTTGCATGACGTAGGGGAAATGTCGCCGTTTCATTGGTCATTGAAAGGTGTGCAGAAAGGCGCGCAATTTGATTTCCAAATAAGGAACGCACATGTTCCAAATATGGGTCACGCTATCCCAAATACGGGACAACATTCCAAATAAGGGTCACGAGGTGTGTTTTCCTGAACAATGTCATAAATATACCTAAATATTGGTCGAAGAGACGCATTGGCCGATTTTCTGCGTGTCATAGAAAGCTTGGTATTTAGGATTAAATTTGTTAAGGTGTAATACTATTCATTGCCTACTACCCATAGGATCAGCTTTTAAAATTGTATTTATTCCGGTAGCACCTATTACGTAACCTGTATTCTTTTATTGCGTAACCTGTTTTGTAATCAATCTTTACCCAATAGTTTTCTTTCCCTTTCTCTTATTTTACACCTTGCGTTTGCATATTTATGGTTTTGGGTTGATACGTGTTGTGAGGTTTTTCTGTGTTTAGAACAAGGTCACCTTGAAGTGTAGTTACGAGCGAGGTTAGAAAGTAGCAGGAACGCGTCCGGATTGAAGCACATTTTCATTACTGAGAAGTCATCAGTAAGCCATTCCTAAATAAACGACAAAGAGCCATTTGCGCGAGTGCTAAATGGCTGGTCGAAGCAATCGAAGGACAAGAGTAAAGTTCTGTCGAAGTAGGCCGTTGTAAACCGGACAGCTGGAGTAAACCGTAGAAGTCACGTTGAAGAATACCGGACCGCGTGAAGACGTAATCGGAAGAAGTAAGTTAAAAGTGGGAGTGATAAACGGGAGTTTGGTTCGTGGTGTGTGTCAAATGTTGGTGGAAAGTTGTTGGGGTCAAGATCAAGGATACGGACTTCAGACGCAAGGTGAACTGAACTGAACTAATTGTTAAGGAATATTCTTGTAAATAGTTTTAGTGCGATGAAGTATTTGGTTATATTCTTGTAATTAATTTAGGTTCATTATTTAGCTTACTGTATTATTATTAGTGATCCTGATCAAAGTATGTTATTATAGTGTAATTGTTGTAATAAATACTTGTAGACTTATGTATTGTTGTTGCGTGTTTTGTCGAGTTTCTCTTGTTTGTTAGAGAGTGCCCACCTTTGTGGCGCGGTTTCGTCACACTGCCCCCCCCCCCCCCCCTCACCCAGTTATTTTACCCTTGCTAACGGCCCTGTAGGAAAGTTCGTCCTCCATCCAAGACTCACTGAAGGGTATCGTTCGTCTAGACGCATAATCCGTCTTATGCCCGTCTTTGTACTACACGAAGTAAAATGTATGCCAAAGTTCGTGCCAGGCGGATAATAGGTCTCTGGTATAAAAGCGGCCTTTATACTAGGCGGATAAAATAACGGACGCATAATGCGTCTGGACTGATTATTCGTTTCTAGCATAAAAACGGCCATTTTTAATATACGGAAAATCTGCACCGGGTGGGTGCTCTGGGTGTCGCTCCGGGTTCATATACATCACTCACAGGTAGACATCTGGTCGTCTCTTCTCTACAACAATAGCCTCCGTCTGGAGTGAAAATATGCTCGGATATTTGTTCGCGGACATTATCTGTTCCGAAAAGAAAGAACATCTCGGCATTCAAGCCAGGAACAAATCACTTTAAAATATTCATAAAATAATAATAATAATAAACCACTGGGAAGCAAGCTAGTCTGAATTGTAAAAACCTGCTAACCCACAGGGGTCGTGCCCCCTGTAGGTTAAAGGGAGGAAACGGCTTCAGACTAGGAAGCAAGCGAGTTTTCATTAGCTAAGTAGTGTTCTGGGTGCGGAATAGGCCGGAATACGGGGTAAAGGCGAAACGGAAAAGCAAACGAGTAAAAGATCAAAATTAACTAGGCTGTTAGTGTGCTTGACTTACTTGACTTCCCTCTGTAAGACAGCACTGCGATGCGGCTGTCATTGGATAAGCGGCATAGCCCTCTGCAACCATACTGAAGGAATCTTCCATGGACAGGGCTAAAAACTGCGTAATCAGGGCATTATGAAAAAGAAACATCAGTTAACTACATTTCAAGTTCGTCTCCCTCTCTCTCCGACTTGCTCTTTTTCAGTTTGTAGTCAGTGATTTAGAGATCCTTCGCCCTTTTTCAAAGTTTTCGGGAACCAAAGAAACAAACGGGATTGGGGACGAAGACCATGCTGACTTGACGCTGACTATCAGCACAGCACGGTTGGTTAGCAGTTTTAACGGAATCAGGAGAAACCTTTCTCGCCTCTTTCATTAAGCATTCTGTCAAAGAAAAAAAAACTATATATTCGCCAGAGTCGTTTCTGAGGTAGCCAGGAGGAGAAACGGAATTTATAATTATGCTGGTTTTCCCGCTTATGCAGTTGGAACGCACTGTCTTTCAGGAGTCATGTAAAGTTGCATAATCATTTTAGGAACATTTGGAGGCACAACATTTAGCTGCAGTGATTATTTGACAGAGAACAGTGACAACCAATGTACAGGTGTAATCTTCTGCTCTAATAAAGCGGGCAAATAACGTAAACAATCGGCTTCACTTCGATTTGAGCAAACGCTTTATATAATCATGGTGGATTTTCTAGCTGCCGTGAGCAGATCTTCAGTTTGAATTCAGTACCTTCACTGTCTCGTAAAACAATAGAGATGTGCAAAGCTTGGAATATTTTTATGTCGAGGTAATTGCTCAAACTAATTGTGTTGGCCTTACGAAAATGACAGCAAATCAAAATATCCAGTTCACTAGAAAAAGCCAAAGGGATCGTAGATTTGTTGTGTCCATTGATCAAAATAAAATGAGAAATGTTGAGGCACAGTGTTGCATTGGACTTGCATTGCACTGTACAGCCGAATGCGTGAGGTGTAAGACATCACTTCACTTCCAAAGATTCAAAATCGGTTGGAACGTTTACACGGTACATATAGCTGTGACAAAAACTGCAATTTCATGGCATCTTTCGCACTAAAAAGGGTTTGCATACCTGAGATGGATCGGTTAGAGCTTCGAGTCGAATTTGAATGCTTTTCGTTGCTAATGAATTCAGTATTTTTTCGTGTGAACTCATTATTTTTTTATCAGTGTTGCGGTTATTTTGACAAGCGGTTGTTAAAATAACCTCTTAAGCGTGACATACTTAAAATTAAGCTGTTTACTTCATTTATTTATTAACTGATATCTATAACAGACGAAAAATGTACGAAAATTAAACTGCTTCGTCTTCTGGATTAGAGGATGAAGGCTGGCGGAATGTGAAGAAATATATTTTGATAGTTATTCCATTCCCAACTCCATAAAACCAAAATACATCTTTCAGCCCTGGTAACCCCAGGAGCCTTGATGGCTCCTGGCAACACGTGGTAGCAAAGCCGTTTGCAAGCGCCTCTATCGAATGTTGTCGAGAAGGGTGCTCGAGCACGTACTGTATTTAGGTTACGTTGTGACGACTTTTCTTTGGCCAAAAAATTGGTCACGAGAGCTTCATTCTCAAACGCGATAAGGTTGGCGCACAGTTCCCCATCCCTGGTTTTGCCCTGAACCAAGAGTCAGGCGATCCTTTTATGTTTGTACCGATACGTACCAAGTCCAGTTTCTTCAAAGCAGGATAATGTATACGTGGGTTAGTCCCTAAGGGAGTCCGACTCTTTATGGGTATTTACCGCTATATGGAATCGGGGTTTTAAATCAAATAGTTCTGGTTTTGAACGGAGTGTTATTTACCGGTAAACTGGTCAGTTCTTTATTGTTAATCACCACGGACAATTGCAACATCACCACCACAATCACCATGACCATCACCATCATCACCATCATCATCATCATCATCATCATCATCATCATCATCGTCATCACCATCATCATTATATCGTCATCATGATTATTGTTATGGTTATATGGAGAATTTAGTTTCAGGGTTTGGACATTAACAAGTCTGGGATGGTTTTTTTTTTTTTGGCGTCTGCTTTAGCTGAAATTATACAAAATGCACTTGAACCAGGACTGCCAGTGATAATATGGTATGGTTTAGTGTAAGGGGAACTTGCATGTATGCACCTTCATACAAAAGGACAGTTCCTTACCTCCATAGGGATAAAATAATTCAGGTTTTATGAAATGGGTGAGACAGCTATTTTCATTTAAAGGTAATTCCCTTGAAAAGGTTGTACTATCCAGATTTCTATCAAACTTAACACAACTGATAGCCATGGATAGGACATTGAAGAAAATACAATAAAAAGATGGGGCCACCGTACTTGTTTTCGCCTTAAATGCCCGCTATTCTGGGCGTCTTTAACTGAGTTGCGCTAAAAATGTTCGAAACTTGATCAACTGGAGCAATTGTTATTATACAGCAAAAACTATGAATACCACTGAAACCTAAGGCCTATTTGTTTGTCTAAGCTATAATCTCTCAGTATAGTGGTTTTAAATTGCCCGATCTAGCAAAAATGTAAGGAAATTGGGCTGTTATGTCATCATCTCATACTCTTCCCTGGATCCAAATGCAGTTTCACTTCTTTTATACATAAATAATACAACTTCTGTTATCCACTTTTTTTCTCTAATGAAATATGTATTTTGTGCACCTATTACGAGTAAACAACACCCATGAAAAAAGGGGGTGGTGGGGCGGTCACCTAGCTAGTTTCTTTGCAACAATCACGACAAAGGTAAAAAAATGGTCATTTTTCCGCCAAGGGTCTGGGGCGAATTCTAAGATGGAATTCTAAGACGTGCACGAGTATTGCGCTTTTTTCTGCTATTTCGTTTACTCGTTTGACGTAGGAAAACGCACTCCTAAAAAAGGATTGGAGTGCATGAGATTCTTTGGGCCGGGTGAATGGATCTTGGACACGCATCTGGCTTCCCCCGCAGATTTTGCAGGGGCGAATGGCATCATCACCACGCCGTTGGCGGTGGGGAGAGCCTGGGATAGAGATCAACCATAGCGTTTTGGAAAAGATTCCATACAGCCCATCAATTAATTGTAATTGCATTGTGATCACTCAGCCCAAAGCAAAGTTTTGTTGACATGATCCTATTTGCAGATGTGGTTGTAATAAGATGCGCGAGCGGATTTCGATCAACATCCGTAAATAGCGCAGGTTTTAGACAACGATTGCTTTTTGAGAAAGATTTCCACTCAGCCCCATTAATCAATTGTACATATATCACTGTCATAGTAAACCTGCGTTCGAATCAAACTGGCTATGAGTCACTGAACTTTCGGGTACATGGTGTTCATTTCTTCTCTACTGAAAGAGAGCCCTGAAGGGTGGATATCAAGCCCATTTCCCAGCCTTTCTTTAGACCAAATCCCAGTCTGAGTAATGGAGTTGGCACAGTGGTGAGAGCGCTCGCCTTCCACCCATGGTGTCCCGGGTTCGATTCCCGGACTCGGCGTCATAAGTGAGCTGAGTTTGTTGGTTCAGAAAAGAAAAACTAATAATAATACACTAAAAATTTATAATAACTTAATTTTTAAAGTGGTAATGACAAGGAAGTCTATATTGAAGCTGGGGGCCTATGAACTATAGGCGTCCTGACAATATAGGGTACATCATACGACTGAATTATGGGGACAGCATGAAATATAAAATGTATTATTTTAAAAATAAAATAAAAGAAGAGGAAAGGAAGAGAAGAAGTATGTAGCTTAACAAAGAGTATATTTGACTAAGAAAGAAGGACGTTTTTTGCCAAACAAACGGATGCTTTCACTCTTTTGAAGTTAAAAAACTTAGGTCCTTGAACCGAATTGAGAAGTTTCGAATATTAGTTCTACTGGGAGGTATGTAAAAAGGTTGCAATTTATAGGATAATGCGAATGTAACTGGCTTGCAAGAGTAAACATATTTCGAAAATAATTAGTAAGTAAACCTCTTTTAAATAGATACATAACTTTACCTATCTGGTATAAATAAATAAATAATCGAATGGGGATTGCAAGAGTGCCCAAAGACGTTGATAAGTCAAAACGTGCAAATTTTGATGTCGCAAAGTAAGGGAATCAACTTAAAAGGAGACGGAAGCGCGCGGAGACCGAAAACTGGGCTCCAACAGTTGCCAGTAAGCGGAAACAGTTCAGACAGCAGCCTCGCGCGTGACCTTCGCGCGCGTTCGTGTGTTGACAAGGGGGAAGCACAGTCACCACAAAGTGGGTTAAAGCGAGAGAAAACTGGTTTATCTAAGGCTGTTATAAAGATAGTATAGGCTAATCTACATGCTATAGGATGGAAGAAGAAATGGAACGTGCAGTTAAATATCCCGACCGTCGAACCGTATGATGCGATCTGTAGCACAGCACGCCTTTAATATAGCAACCACTGAAAAGCATACAGGAAGAGCAGTATTCAGTGGAAGTCAAAAAAGGCGGAAAATTGCATTGCTCCCATCACATTAGATAAACTAATTAATTATTTCCATCTCTTACCGTCCTTACCGAATCTGCAGGCAAAGTCATGATACTTGCAAAACCTGTCTCAAAACGGGAAATCACGCAAGGCGAAGAGTTGCGCCCCAAGCACGTGAACAAAAGTTTAAAGTACGGGTAAATTACTGTCACCTGTAATTGAAAAACAATAAGCTATCTCTCAACACCAACGGTTTACGATCATAACCTTGCGTAACCACAGGTAGCCCAATCTCAAAGGGTTTGTTTTGAACTGTACACCAATATACATGTAAACATTTCTCACATGAGCTCTTCTGTGCATCGTTTTGTCTCCCGTGCGCTATCTTGGCGTTTTACTTCCGACGGATTCTACATTGAAGGATAAAGACTTTTCACAAGATGGATTGTAGACTACGTGTAGTAAGTAGACGCTAGAAGAGCGAGTGAAACTCACGATCATGCACGAAAATTACTTCCCTGAGTATCGTATCGTCGTGTTCAGCCGGCTCTCCAGAAAGAGAAACTTGCTCTATAGACTGCAAAACAGGCGTAGTTTTAACGTTGGTCAAGAATATGAACATTCGTTCAACGGAGGTGAAAACCTAGAGTTCGCGTGAGACTCGCGCGCTTCGCGCATAGTAATTCGCATTAAAGTGGCTCGTACCAGTTTCCTCGCGTGGAGAGCGGGACCATCAGTGCTCGCGACACCTTTTCAACGCGCGAGTTGGGAAATGGCGACTGGGGGGCTTTCTTCGCGGTAGCTAAAAAGATCTTTTTGACCTGAAATTCGCGTTTACCCAAGACCGCATCTACTCAGGATTGACTTCATTTAATTCAAATGATATAAGAAAATTTGTTTTCAACGCTCAGTGGTGACGTTTTGATGATAACATTCTTATCTGTGCTGCGATCATCGAGATGAAAATTACAACTCGAGTCGCGAAACAGGAGCACAAGGAGCCGGAAAATGATCAGTAAGACTCGCTTAAATTTGAGATACATGGAGTAAGGCTCTACACAGCCACAGGCTAAAAAGAAAATCGTGTTTCACACCCAAAACAACTAACGCGACAATAGCAAAACAAGCGATACTATTTTAAGACTAAAATATAACACTAAACCAAACCTTCTCATTGATTACTACGCAGCGAAACTAATACCAAGACGACACTACAGGCAACACGATGAAAAAAACAATAAAATTGTTGAAAAAGCAAACGAGGTGTTGGTACAAGCTCAACATTCTACGTTTTACCACCAGAATGTTTTTTCCTTGCTGTGAATTTCATCTGTTGACATGTTCAGCGAGTAATTTAGTCACTTTTACGCTTTTGCTTAACAGTTGTTCGGCAAAAACATGCTTCGTCATGCCACACGTTGTGAATAAAGCAGTAAAAGTGCAATTTAAGACGAAATCTGTCGCAGTAAAAGAAATGCTAGCTACTGAATTAAAAGGTCGAGATCATCACGGAGGTTCGCG
The DNA here is from genome assembly GCA_948470475.1 of Galaxea fascicularis. Taxonomy (NCBI): domain Eukaryota; kingdom Metazoa; phylum Cnidaria; class Anthozoa; order Scleractinia; family Euphylliidae; genus Galaxea; species Galaxea fascicularis. The sequence goes on along the minus strand of OX419335.1, from coordinate 27,773,793 downwards.
GAGGCTACAAACAAAACAACAACAGGTGCCCGCGCGTGTACACGTAATGGTCGGCGGTAATCAGAAAAGAGCATGAGTAAATATCGATCTTTTAAAATCCAGATTTTGAAAACGCGCGTGGATTTGTTGACCTCGCGAAGGCTTCTGCGAAAAAACAAGTTCGGTGACCCCCCTTTTTTATTGCTTAAATATTTTAGTCCTATGGAGAGGAAGCGTCACACAAAATTTAAGAAAATTCTATCAGACGAATTGTACGCTACACATAAATGCCTTTTCTCGCGTTTATAAAAAATCTGTCTGATAGAAAAATTTTAAAATAATTTTGCACTTTCCTTTTCATATGCTTAACGTTATCGCGTTAAAAAAATAGGGGGTCACCGTGCAAAATTTCAAGTTATAAGTGCCAAAAGTTAAAAGGTAGGTCTGAATAACCTTCGAATACTGTTGCCATGGTAACAGCTGATGACGAAATGATAGTCAATTTCGGTCAGCAACTAAATGTGCAATTTAATCGTGCAAAAGTGTTTTTGTGGCATCGGTTTTGCTTTTTGTTCTTTTGTATCAAAGTTTACTGTGTGAAAAAGCTGAAAACTGGTACGAGCCACCTTAAATCACGCCGGAAACTCCAATAAATGTTTTTTGCGCACGTAAACAACACACACAGGGTGCCCAGCAGCATGGTCGCTCAAAAAATAGGAAAATAGGAAATTCAGGATTGAGAAAATAGGAAAAATAGGAAACTTTGTATCAAAAAATAGGAGAAAAATAGGAAAATCAATAGTACTTTCATCGACAAAGATAGGCTCCCCGCACCCCATCAGCTATCCCAATTCACCACTTTACTCCATCAACAGCAGTGAACATAAACAGGACCAAGCGAGCTTTTTCTTTTGAATTTTTATTCTTCTTGATATCTCTCACTGAGATAAATCTATCAACGAATCTGTACAACATAACTTTATTTACTTTGATTTGCCTAGTTTTTAAGTAACAACTGAACTATTCCACCTTCACTTGGGTTCAGAAACAAAGTTGGCTTTTCAATATGTTCATAACTCTTCAACATTAATCCAGCAGATGATTGCTAACACAACAAAATTTATTCTTTACTGAGCTGGCAGAGCACCTGCTGAGAGGTGTAAAAATATGATAGTTCACATTTACTTTGACCTTCTTTTCTTTGATGGTACAGCAGAAACATCTGCTGGTAGAGCTTTTTCCAGCAACTTCTGATTGTTTGTGTTAACCTCCTTTTGCTTCTCCCTTACTACTTCAAGCTTCCTCTTTGCCTTTCCCTGATTCGATTTGACCGTTTCAATCATAAGACAAGCAACTTTTGCACCTTGTGAATAAATTACCTTGGAACCTGAAGATAGGGAAGTCTGCAACTTACTTTTGCCCTCTGACAGTAGCTCATCAGCCGTTTGCATTTCATCCATTGCCTCCTGCTTCTTCTTGTCTAGCCTCTCTCCTTTATCTCTCAACGATCTTGTCTCTTTTCTTAGCTTCTCCTGGTCTCTTTTCCTTCGTTCTTCCTCTTCAGCTTTCAATTTCTCTTCCACCTCCTTTCTCTTCTTCTCTGCTTCTTCTTCATCCAGCCGCTGTCTATGATGCATGTGAGCAGATCGCACAGCAGTTAGAAGACCATCTGTCATGGCAATTTTTTCCGGTCTAAGGTTTCCTGGATCATAAAACTTCACAGCATCTTTCACAGATCTAAGGCCAACAATGGTCCTCTCTCCAAGAAGTGTCCTTTCTTGCGTCACAATGCGGGCATTCACTGACAGACTTCGTTCTGACTCAGCATTTGTTTGAGACCTGATTTTACTACTTTTGGAAGAGCGACATATCGAGGCTCGGTCCCATTAAGAGATTTGAGATTGAATACATCTTGCCAAAAATGGTCAATGCGTTTCTCTTTGTGTAACTGCTCAACATCTTCATCGACAGCATAAACTCACCACTCATCTTGAACAATGGTGACATCCATTACAGATGCAAGCTGCATTTATAGAATATTTAGAGACACTTACCAATTTATATATGAACAACAACTTGATCAGATGTCCAATTTTCAGTTTCAGCCAAAGATGAACATAAAAGCTGGCAAGACTTAATATAACATGTACAGATAGTGAAATGCCTGTTCAGTGGGCTAATATACACAATTTATTATTTAATAGTCATGAGAACTATAACATTACATATAATACATGTAGGTGCATTAGAAAATTATACAAAAAGTAACAATATAACAAAATTGTTAACAGAACTCTAATAGGTAAATATTATAGAAGACATAGAAAGAACAACTGTGACTGTTACTTTTCCTAATATTAGAACATCAAAGTCAACATACTACTTGCTGTATGATAATCTCACTCTGAAACACATACAACTATAATTCCATTTTCAATGTTATTACAAATTTTGAGTTCACCCACTAAAAAAGAGGAAAAATAGGAGGTTTTAGTTTAAAAGTAGGAGAAAATAGGAATAGGCTCAAAAAATAGGAAAAAATAGGAACTGGACACCCTGCGCATGCCATATCTATAAAAAGTAAGAGCACGTGTGTGTCGCGCATGCTCAAATACTAATCTTGTCGACTCAAAATTTTTGAAGTTTCGTAACTTTAGTCACTTATATTCACCCACAACACAGTGTTCCAGATAACTTTCAGAATTTGAGGGCCATGGAATATTTTTAAGGTGTCCATAGAGAGGGATCTTCCCAATTTTGCTTACTCAATCAACTCGCGTATATAGCTTGACTTTTATAAAATTCTGTCAGTAGGAAAGAAATCAAGAAAGCTATAATCAAAAAGAAGTTTTATTCTTAATCTACCCAACAGAATTTTTTAAACTGAAATATTTTGCAGATCATTCCTGGTAACATATAATATAGGAGTTTGATAAGATTTCACCGACCTGTTTTTTAAACAAGATAAAAGATTTCCAATTTAGGGGTTCAACTGAATGTGTCATATGGTTGCCATGGTAACAGGTTTTCTGAAATAAATGTCATGTAATGAATTTATGATGTTTCTTTAATTTATGTGCCAAATCTCATAGTGATACGATGAACCAAACATAATTAAGAAAATAATTTGTAGAACTTGTCTCGGGAAAATGAACCACCTTAAAGGTGTGATGAGCAGCCCTATCATTTTTGAAGGGAAGTTTGACTGTAACCAGTGTCAGGCATTAACTTTCATGCGCTAGGTGAAAAGAGATTGGACGCTATGATTGCTCAGCCTCATTTGAAACAATAAAAACAGCAGTTATAGAAAAAAGTCTTGTAGTCCAACAGACTCTATTCCAGCTTGCATTGGTCCTACATGGAACTAGTGGAACTAATCAAGACAATCAAGTCTGGAACAAAAATTGTTCTCCTCCAACCTTGTAAATGTCACTTGTCACATTGGATCAATGTTCTTACAACTGGTAAGCTACCAATTTGTTCACAGGCTTTTTTCAAGTATCTGCTCTGTCCACACAAAACATTTCTTTTGAGGTAATCAAAGTGATAATTCCATTTAATGAGTCCACATTAAAGTCGGCATACCTCTTGAAGTCACCATTTTTTGAATCGTTGAGTAACATAGTCACTGAAACAGTCAGGCACAAGAGAGTAAGAGTTATGATTACAATAATTTTGTGAGTAACAATGAGTGTCAGTTGTTTCATCTTGAGCATATTTTTAAAATAAAGGTAAAGGTAATTAGGTCTCAGCATATTCACAACAAACACGTCACTTTACAATTCTTGTGTGTGTGGTGTGATCAGATGTCAGCTTATAATGGTGCCGCTGGCTGTTGCTATCAGTCCATATATATTTAATCTGATCTAACAGTTCAAGTTCAAATTCTCAAGGTACCACTACCACAATTACAAGTTTAATTGAACCTTCCACAGAATATGAATGAAAACAATGTTACAAATTTCACGTCATTAAGGTAAACAAAAAGATAAGTTAATAATAACAAACTTAAGGAAATAGCAATTTGTGAGAAGACATCAGGAAGCCAAAGGCTTGTGAAAGATCAAGATGAAATATTGTACCTGAGCCTGCATCTTTTCCACACTGTATGTCATGAAGATGATCGCCCACCATAACAACATTCCTAGGATGTACTTCCCACTGCTTGCAAATGTGAAGGAGAGGGGCGGGGTGCGGTTTTGGAGGAGTGAAATCACGTGTCAGAGACTTTGAAGACAAAGGAAAAAAACATTACATGAACTAGCCAATTCATGACTCACTGTTACCACTATGTACCTCAAGGACTGTGTGTAGTTCTTCAAATTTGTATCCTTAGCTTATGACAAACATGCAATGTTACTCACAACTTTGCACAATAATTTTTTTACCTCTGATACGAACTTTATGCTAGTGAATCTAAATCAAGTGACAGACAAAACAGTGGTTAATAGTAAGTTCTTTGAGAACTAGCTTGCATAGCAAGTAATAAATTTATGAGTTTTTTCCTGTTCACTTACCGGTATGGCCCAAGCATAAAGAGCGTGAATAAGTTATACATTACTGTGCAAAATTTATCCAAAAACTGTGAACACTTTGATTCGATTTTGACATTTCCAAATGTGCAGCAACCAATCAGAAGTGAGATTAAACCACAAACTAATTACTGATACTGTTTGCAGTTTCCTCGCGTGTGATAATTTGGCTTTTTACTTGAAACACAATAACATTCCAAAAATATTTCTAGTGTTTACAGTTTTCGGATTTTCACAGTAATGCAAGTTGCACAATAAAACAAAAGCTGACATCCTGAAAACCAAATCACGTTCAGGCTTTAATTTCAGAATGATATGCTGATTTGACATGATGTTTGTGCTGTTAGTAGCTCTTCCCTGCAAGGTGAAAACTTTGTTATCTTTGAGCCTCTTTAAACATAATGTGAACAGGCAATACCATGCAGCCTTCTGTGGATATTTTTTTAACTATCCTTTATACCGTGCACAACTATGGACTGACGTTTTCTGTAATGCCAATTCCGTGTGGTTACGTTGTATAAAGAGATCGTAACACAAGAATGTGAATGAGTTTTTTTCTGGACGATCCCTGAAAAAAGGCTGTTTAATCTGACTTGCAAAACATTGCTTACATGAGTAAAGGGTCCACCATAATTAACAGGGTCACCCAACATGTCCAGAAACTGGTCCACAGAGGGTTGTTCATTCCTCGTGATAAGAGCTCTCTTTAATCCATTTTGTGACAAGAATCTAAGCAGTTCACAGACACCAGGCTGCAGCTTTGTATTCTGTCTTCCCTCCTCTTCAAATTCCTCAACCATCTGAAAAGCTTTTTCTTTGTCAATTCCAGACTTCGAGTTGCAAAATGTCAAAATGTCTACACCTCCAGGGCACTGAAGCTTACTCCGCAGTTCAGCAAAGTTCAAAACTGGTAGAGTAAGGGTACCATCCAAATCAAACACAAACCCATGCACCGGGATAAGTGTAGGCTGATTCCTTGAGTCAGTTTTAACTGTTCTCCTGATCGAGTATGAAATTCCTTGATTTATACTTTCACACTTTGCCATGATAGCTGCTGTTCTTAAGTATCTTACAGTGCCCAACATTCATGCAAGATAAAGAACAGCACCAGTGCTTTTTAGACACTTCTTAGACTAAGCATAAGCTGTAAAATAAAATAATCAATAAGTATGTGAGAAGATAAGACAGATAAGGCAGTGTAACAGTGGCAGACCTCTCAAGGAACAGCTCACCCTAGAAGACAAATTCCTGGATGTTATAAGCATGGGGAAAAACTCCCACATAAAAGAGATGAGGATGCTTGTTATACCATGAAGACTTGCAGATAAGCTGCACCTTTGCCCCCAAAATTGTCGTTTAAATGGCGAGTTTGCGTTTAATGAAAACGAAGACTTCTTAAGACTAGACTTTGGATTTCTTTTGAGTTTTTCAAGGAAAACGTTTTTTCCAAAATTTGAGTTGCTAAACTTGGAGTGTGGCTTATCTGAGAGTCTTTATGGCACATGCTTGGTTTCTGTCACCGAAGGAATTAAAATTAAACCGACCCCTTAGAGGATTTTCCTGGTATGTTTTGGAGAAAATGTTGGAAACATATGAGAGAAAACATGATTAGTTCAACAGAATTTGTATTTCTCAGCCCTAGGAAGGTGGGGAGGTGGTGGGAGGCTACTCTCTGCAAATGCTTGGGTGGAAATCTTACATCATACTTTAAGTATCAGTTGGCAAGATCTGGGTCAAGTACTGAGCACTCATTGCAGCCATTACAATAACCCATTATTTTGACCCAATAAGGACAAATACCTCATATGCAAAGTTTGCCATTTGCAACTTGGGAGAGTAGTATTCTGCAATTCGCATTACTATCAATAGGTCTTGTCGTCAATAATAAAATATTCAAGTCAACAGCAAAAATTACTGCTGTAATAATTACTACTGTTGTAAGTAAAATCCATTATTTTGTCCTTACTGAAAATACTTACGCACGAAACAATCTGAAAACAAAGGTCAACTGAAGATCGAACCACTCCAACACTGTAATGAATATAATCGTATCTATAACAAAATTCTCAATTCTGATTGGTTCTACGCGTGCCTATTTGTCGCGTTATTGGCGAGCGATCACGTGGGTGTCCAATTACAGGTATCCAATTACAATTTTTTGTAATTGGATACCTGTAATTGGACACTCACGCCATTCACGCGTCAATTACGTGCACTTAAATGGCTTCCTTCATAATGTTTTCCTACTGTTTGTAAGACTGCTGGAACATACCACTGACTTTTTCACCCAAAGGAGGTTTCAAAATCTTCTTAACCATTAAGCCGAAATTTGTTATAGATACGATTAATTAGTAATTGGACCTCGTGTCGTACAATTCAGGGGGTAATCGTGCTCGTAATTTCAAATCGGACTCGCGCTGCGCGCTCGTCCGATTTTGAAATTACTCGCCCGATTACTCCCTGAATTGTACTCCACTCGGTCAATTACTATTACTTATTGAAACAGAAATTAGAATAGTGACATACCGTGAGTAAATTGTCCCTAGAGGAAGGATCAAACTGGCGTCATTAAAGCAAAACCAAGTAACGCTTACAATAATTGCAGAACGCAGTCCAGGTAATAAAAGTCTCAAATTGATAGAAAGAACTTTGGGTATCCGCTCTTCTCGTTCAATTCACTCGTTGCACGACTGTAGACGAGCACGCGGTTAAGTCAGCAGATTTTTCCTAATGTCTGAACGTCATTAAAACAAGAACCAACGAAGAAATGAAAAAAATAGTTTCATGCTTCGTGTGAAATCTTGCCCTCCATAATTATCGGGTAAATAACGTGTCCAGTGAGGTTTATTGTCTGGTTCATCTCAAAAGTACCAGCAGGGGTAGGGTGGACAACCTTTGAGCTTCTTCTTCGTCAAAGTTTGTCCTACTGTCTTCTCTCGCTTAGTGACAAGAAAATTAGGAAAAATATCGTATCTTGGAGGATTTTTAACTCAGTACAACATGCTTGGTTTCAGTTTGTTCTAAAGAGACAGAAAAAAAAAAATTTACTCCCAGCCTTCCCATCTCCTTCCCCCCGTCCATCTCAAATATTCACAATCACGGAGGACTGGATCGAAGTTAGCAGTAGCCTGAGTATCAGGCGTTTCTAGGATGGGGAAGGCAAAAAGAGCGAGAAAGCGAACGAAGAAACGCCTGACACAAACAGCTTCTCAGAAGCCTTCCACCCCCACACAGCGCGTGTTAAAATTAGCCAAATCACTTCCGGTAACTGTCATGTGTCACGATGTCACGGCGTCTGTGACCCCTGCGCTGGAAGCTTGACTTCCGGTTGACTCGCGTGACGTTTCTCATTGTCTTTTGACCAATTAGCGTAACATCCAGAATCTGGATGTTGGACACAAGCGAATCAATGGTTTTGTGTCAGGCCCTTCTCCTCTTCCTTTCCCTCGTCCCCGCTTCCCCGATAGGGCCTGATACTCAGGCTAAGTTAGCAGGAGACCAGAGAGCGTATTGTTTCCAATACAAACTTCGTCTGACACTTAAAATATCAAGCAAATTAATCTTGTCTGATCCTGTCCTTAATTCTCGTCACCACTGTGTTTTATAAATATTACAAGGAGAATTGGATGCCGATCACTCCTAGGGTTCATAGAGTTGAAGGTATGAAAACCGATACGTTACCTGTTAGCCCCTTGCGATGTCCATGAACTTCCAGGGAAGACTCTCTAGCTAGGTGAAGATCAGTTGCAATGATCTCGCGCGGAGAAAACGCTAAAAAAAAAAACAAAAAAAAAAACGCTGTCGACCAAGGAGGTTTAGAGCAAACATTTTTGGTTCTGTACTGTAGCAGGACAAACGCTCATTTTCAATGAAAGTCGGGAGTTTTAAACAACTTAAGCATTTGATGGTAACAACGGTTCATTTCAACCATTCTAAGAATGATTTGGGAAAGTTTCCAATTCGTAAAGCACAAGTGGTGCTTCTACACGATAAATACACACTTCGTCCTTGAGCCCAAAGTAATTGGTAGCCTTTACACCACTGAAAAAGTAAACTTAAGAATATTTCAAGTCAAGTACATTTTCGATATTTGAAATCGAAGTAAATGTTTCTGACTTGACGCTTCACACACAAGTGACGTTTTTTTGCTTAAAGATGTACCTTAGAGTATATTTTCCCTCGCAGTGAATTAAGATTACTCCTTTTGAGCGCAGTAGCCAATATATCGTGTAGAAGTACCACTTGTGCTTTACGAATTGGAAACTTTCCCAAATCATTCTTAGAATGGTTGAAATGAACCGTTGTTACCATCAAATGCGCGAGGTCATTGCAACTGATCTTCACCTAGTTAGAGAGTCTTCCCAGGAAGTTCATGGATATCGCAAGGGCTAACAGGTAACGTATCGGTTTTCATACCTTCAACCCTTTAAACCCTAGGAGGCTTCAATACCAAATTTTCGGCTGTAACAAAAACTTGGAAGCATCCGTGGACTTGTCTTGGAAGGTTTCATTGACGGAAGCCAAAACGCAGTTTGGTGTTAATTCAGAAATGTAAAATGCGAGTATGCAAAATTATGAAAATCGCAGTATATCAAGCAAGATGCTTATCGAAAAATTCGCGCTAATTTAGTGCAACGTAAATTGTCTTCGCGTTGGTAATGTGCGTTGTCAATTTCCTATAATACGGTAATACATGTTCACCTAACTTTTAGTTGAGCATGAAAACCATACAAACGTACAAACACCCGGTATGAACAAAAAATTCACAAACTAACAGACTGGTGACTTAATTCCGTCTTGTTAAAATGACCCATGACACAGATGACAGAAATAACGATGGAGAGGGGAGTGTTTCCCATTGCTCAGCGATCGAATACCCCAAACTTGCAAACACAGAATACAAACGGAGGCATGATGGGAAACTTCGTAGGGCCCTCAACTGCAAGACTTGGTGGTAGTTTGCTGATATTTGTGTTCTTTCTAACACTGAAAAGAGCGTGAAGAGCCTTCCCTTTCAACTTGCCGAGTGTTATAGAAAAATGATATGTTGAGGAGATTAGTTTTGAATAATTTCAATGGTTTCCTTGTCTATGTGGAAATTCGACTCAGTGCATTTTTTAGCACGTTTTTGAAAGATCAAAATTTTTGTCTTTTTAGGATTGATGCTTAACATCCATGAATGGCAGTAGGAAGATAACATATCAAGACAATTTTGCAATCCTCTTTTGGACCTCGATAATGTTACTAGATCACCCGCGTACAAAAGTGCGCTCAATTTTGTGCCGTTTGGTAGAACGAATGGATCGGATAAAGTATTTTCGAAAGAGAATGGTATGTTATTAATGAATAGGTTAAATAATAACGGACTTAGAATACAGCCTTGGCGTACCCCTCTTGCGTATTGAAAAGGGCGTGTTTTGCTATTCCCGATTTTTATGGAACATGTAGAGTTTGAATACAAACAGCAGCCCCCAACATTTATTATTAGTAATTTGAATAAGAGTCCGTCACATCCAAACAAGCAATACCCGGCGAAAAACCTCCCGGAGCAGAGTAGAGAACCAGCAAACAAGTTCTGGGAACAAGCGTTAAATAATTATGCGCCAGCGAGAAAAGAGCGCGAAAAGAAAGTTTGCATTGGTACCGCATCGTACCGTACCGTGCCGTGCCTTAATCAAATTTCAACGTCACCCATACCATTTCTTCCTTCGTTCGTTTCTTTTCTTTTCTGTTTTTCCTTTTTTTAGTCTACGGTTCACTGATGCAGGACATTCTTAAAACATTTTTTTCTAAAAAAGATTGCAACACGCAAGTTAACGGTAAGTTGAATAATTTGTTCAACAACAAAAGAAATTAGCTTGGCGCGCAAGAATGCACGAATTGTGAAGATTTTTTGGAATGTTTTACATTCAAATAAAGCCGTTTCTGGCATAATATTTCATTCATTCTCAATGACAGTTAAATCTTAGGCTTGAAGGACAATGTGCGATTCGCAAAGCCGTTTAGTGAATCCACCACCGATGGACGCAGCGAACTAACAGACTTGGTTTTCGCGGAAGCTTTCGCATGGTATCATTGATTGGAGTCCCTTCATTGCTTTTCAACCGATCAAGCAATGGACGGAAATAACGTGCCAGGACTGACTGAGTGGGCCAAGCAGTCCGAAGCAACATCGATTTGCTACGATCCTCAGTTATCTCGGAATGCATGAGCGGAGGCAGGATGGTTTTCTCCGAATTAAACATGGTCAAAATGTTCAGCCCTTGGGCTGCGTGAGGTCTCCTTCATTGTCTGCAAGAATCCTCGAGCGTTAAACGTAAAGGGATAGCCAAGAACATGATGCACATCAACAAGTTTTCCTCTAAAAGTTCCTTTAAGGGTGTGCTTGACGATTTTAAGTTGACCTTTTCAGTTGTTCTGAAGTTTAATTTCAATATACCCTGCTCTCCAATATTGGTTACTTTTGGCCGATATCGGCCAATATTGGTTAATATCGACCAATGTTGCTGACCATTGGCCTGTATTGACAATATCGGTAACCAAGGGCTGGTATCGGCCAATGTTGGCGACCGATGACCCATATTGGCGAATACTGGTCACCATTGGCCGATATTGGCCAATGTCGGTGACCAATGGCCCATATTAGCTGATATTGGCCAACAATGGTTACCATTAACTGTTAACGGCCAATATTGGTGACCAATGACCCATATTGGCCGACATTGGTACTTTGGACCGATATTCATCACCATTGGCCAGTATCAGCCAATATTGGTGACCTATGACTAATATTGGCCGATATTGACCAATATTGGTTACCAATGACCCATATTTGGCAAGTACTGGTCACCATTAGCTGGCATTGGCCAATATTGGTGACTAATAGCCGATATTGGTCACCATTGGCCAATATTGGTGACCAATGACCCTTATAAGCCGATATTGGCCAACAATGGTCACCAATGGCTGATATCGGCCAATGTTGGTGATCAATGACCCATATTGGCCGACATTGGTTACTTTCGACCGATATTAATCACTATTGGCCAATATTGGTGACTTATGATTAATATATGCCGGTATTCACCAATATTGGCGAATACTGGTCACCACTGGCCGATATTAGCCAATATTGGTGACCAATGGCCTATATTAGCTGATATTGGCCAACAATGGTCATCATTGGTTGATATCGTCCAATATTGGGGACCAATGACCCATATTGGCCGATATTGGTTACTTTGGACCAATATTGACCACCATTGACCAATATCAGCCAATATTGATGACCTATGACTAATATTGGCCTATATTGACCAAGGTTGGTTACCAATGATCCATATTGACGAATACTGGTCACCATTGGCCGATTTTGGCCAATATTGGTGACCAATGGCCGATGTTCTTTCTAGAGATAGGTTGACTTCGAGATTTTGTCTCAGGCGCTAGGGTATGAGTTTCGCTCTATCATTGTTTGCAGCTCGATTTGCTATGTCAAAGACGTTTCAAGGGTTCTTGTAGCTCGTTCGAAATGTGGGCGTAAAAAATAAATCGCTTGAAAATTTACGCCCACTTCACGGCCGGTAACCGGCCAAAGTTTTAAAAACCGCTGTGGCTATATGGCCGGTAACCGGCCAAGGTGATAAAAATACTAAATGGCCGGGAGTGCGAGATTTTTCTAAAAGTTGTCGAATCAAAGAATCCTGGCTAATCCAAACCATCGTATGTCAATTAGGAAAAGTCAAGCGATCTTGAAATGATTTTTAGATCTCAAGTCAAGCGCTCGGTTTTTGCTGAGCATAGCATAGGAACCGTAATTTGTGACACTTGAAATTTTTTCAGGTCGACTGCCGGCTAAGATGTTAAAAACACTAAATGGCCGGCAGTCCCAGATTTTTCTAAAAACGGTCGAATTAAAGAATCCTGACTAATCCAAACCATCGTACGTCGATTAGGAAAAGTCAAGCGATCCTGAAATGATTTTTAGATCTCAAGTCCAGCGCTTGTTTTATGCTGGGCTTAAACAACGAACCGTATTTCGTGACACTTGAAATTTTTTCAGGTCGACTGCCGGCTAAGATGTTAAAAACACTAAATGGCCGGCGGTCCGATAAAAATTGCAAGATCGAAGAATTCCAGTCAATTTAAACTGTCAACGATCAACCATCTATGTAACCGGTTTCGACCGCCTGGCCGAACGAAATAGAATAAACCCGATAAATACGATAAATCCGAAATCGAAGCCGAACGAAAGACCCAAACAATGAACACAGAAAGCCATTTATATATGCACTACTAGAAAGGTGAAAATTGCACGCCTGTAACAAACATCACGTAACGGAACAAAGAAAATCGTAACGTGTAAGATAATGTGCAAAGGAACAAGCAAAAATAATGAGAATATATCAAAGCGCAAAACGTAAATTCTTTCTTTTGTTCACCGACGGTCACTTCGTCCTATAAGCCCAGCATAAAGCAAGCGCTGGACTTGAGATCTAAAAATCATTTCAGGATCGCTTGACTTTTCCTAATCGACGTACGATGGTTTGGATTAGTCAGGATTCTTTAATTCGACCGTTTTTAGAAAAATCTGGGACTGCCGGCCATTTAGTGTTTTTAACATCTTAGCCGGCAGTCGACCTGAAAAAATTTCAAGTGTCACGAAATACGGTTCGTTGTTTAAGCCCAGCATAAAACAAGCGCTGGACTTGAGATCTAAAAATCATTTCAGGATCGCTTGACTTTTCCTAATTGACATACGATGGTCTGGATTAGTCAGGATTCTTTAATTCGACCGTTTTTAGAAAAATCTGGAACTGCCGGCCATTTAGTGTTTTTAACATCTTAGCCGGCAGTCGACCTGAAAAAATTTCAAGTGTCACAAATTACGGTTCCTATGCTAAGCTCAGCAAAAAACCAGCGCTTGACTAGAGATCTAAAAATCATTTCAAGATCGCTTGAGTTTTTCTAATTGACATACGATGGTTTGGATTAGCCAGGATTCTTTGATTCGACAACTTTTAGAAAAATCTCGCACTCCCGGCCATTCAGTGTTTTTAACACCTTGGCCGGTTACCGGCCATATAGCCACAGCAGTTTTTAAAACTTTGGCCGGTTACCGGCCGTGAAGCGAGCGTAAATTTTCAAGCGATTTATTTTTTACGCCCACATTTCGAGCGAGCTACAAGAACCCTTGAAACGTCTTTGACATAGCAAATTGGGCTGCAAACAATGATAGAGCGAAACTCATACCCTAGCGCCTGAGACAAAATCTCGAAGTCAACCTATCTCTAGAAAGAACATCGGCCATTGGCCACCAATATTGGCCAACATCGGCCAATGGTGACCAGTATTCGTCAATATGGATCATTGGTAACCAACCTTGGTCAATATAGGCCAATATTAGTCATAGGTCATCAATATTGGCTGATATTGGTCAATGGTGGTCAATATTGGTCCAAAGTAACCAATATCGGCCAATATGGGTCATTGGTCCCCAATATTGGACGATATCAGCCAATGATGACCATTGTTGGCCAATATCAGCTAATATAGGCCATTGGTCACCAATATTGGCTAATATCGGCCAGTGGTGACCAGTATTCACCAATGTTGGTCAATACCGGCCAATATTAATCATAAGTCACCAATATTGGCCAATAGTGATTAATATCGGTCGAAAGTAACCAATGTCGGCCAATATGGGTCATTGATCACCAACATTGGCCGATATCAGCCATTGGTGACCATTGTTGGCCAATATCGGCTTATAAGGGTCATTGGTCACCAATATTGGCCAATGGTGACCAATATCGGCTATTAGTCACCAATATTGGCCAATGCCAGCTAATGGTGACCAGTACTTGCCAAATATGGGTCATTGGTAACCAATATTGGTCAATATCGGCCAATATTAGTCATAGGTTACCAATATTGGCTGATATTGGCCAATGGTGATGAATATTGGTCCAAAGTACCAATGTCGGCCAATATGGGTTATTGGTCACCAATATTGGCCGTTGACAGTTAATGGTAACCATTGTTGGCCAATATCAGCTAATATGGGCCATTGGTCACCAATATTGGCCAATGGCGACCAATATAGGCCATTGGTCACCGACATTGGCCAATATCGGCCAATGGTGACCAGTATTCGCCAATATGGGTCATCGGTAACCAACATTGGCCGATATCAGCCCTTGGTTACCGATATTGTCAATACAGGCCAATGGTCAGCAACATTGGTCGATATTAAGCAATATTGGCCGATATCGGCCAAAAGTAACCAATATTGAAGAGCAGGGTATATTGAAATTAAAGTTCAGAACAACTGAAAAGGTCAACTTAAAATCGTCAAGCACACCCTTAAAGGAACTTTTAGAGGAAAACTTGTTGATGTGCATCATGTTCTTGGCTATCCCTTTACGTTTAACGCTCGAAGATCTATGCAGACATTGAAGGAGACCTCACGCAGCACAAGGGCTGAACATTTTGACCATGTTTAATTCGGAGAAAACCATCCTGCTTCCGCTCATGCATTCCGAGATAACTGAGGATCGTAGCAAATCGATGTTGCTTCGGACTGCTTGGCCCACTCAGTCAGTCCTGGCACGTTATTTCCGTCCATTGCTTGATCGGTTGAAAAGCAATGAAGGGACTCCAATCAATGATACCATGCGAAAGCTTCCGCGAAAACCAAGTCTGTTAGTTCGCTGCGTCCATCGGTGGCGGATTCACTAAACGGCTTTGCGAATCGCACATTGTCCTTCAAGCCTAAGATTTAACTGTCATTGAGAATGAATAAAATATTATGCCAGAAACGGCTTTATTTGAATGTAAAACATTCCAAAAAATCTTCACAATTCGTGCATTCTTGCGCGCCAAGCTAATTTCTTTTGTTGTTGAACAAATTATTCAACTTACCGTTAACTTGCGTGTTGCAATCTTTTTTAGAAAAAATGTTTTAAGAATGTCCTGCATCAGTGAACCGTAGACTGAAAAAAAGAAAAACAGAAAAGAAAAGAAACGAACAAAGGAAAAATAGTATGGGTGACGTTGAAACTTGATTAAGGCACGGCACGGTACGGTACGATACGGTACCAATGCAAACTTTCTTTTCGCGCTCTTTTCTCGCTGGCGCATAATTATGCACCTATCAATGTTTAGACGGAGACGGGGTGTACGGGCAAAGATGCAGCATTTGAACACTTCTGTTGTCCCCTCTCTGGGGAATTTGACCACTTGTACTAATTAAAGTTCAAATATTATAAAGGATTGTTAAACTATTTCCAGTCCCAAGGGTCGGGAATTTGACCAAAAAATTGCAAGAAAATTCAAATGACGCACCTTTGCCCGTACCCCCCCTCTCCGTCTAAACATTGATAGGTGCATTATTTAACGCTTGTTAACGTTCTCTATTCTGCTCCGGGAGGTTTTTCGCCGGGTATTGCTGGTTTGGATGTGACGGACTCTTATTCAAATTACTAATAATAAATGTTGGGGGCTGCTGTTTGTATTCAAACTCTACATGTTCCATAAAAATCGGGAATAGCAAAACACGCCCTTTTCAATACGCAAGAGGGGTACGCCAAGGCTGTATTCTAAGTCCGTTATTATTTAACCTATTCATTAATAACATACCATTCTCTTTCGAAAATACTTTATCCGATCCATTTGTTCTACCAAACGGCACAAAATTGAGCGCACGTTTGTACGCGGGTGATCTAGTAATGTTATCGAGGTCCAAAAGAGGATTGCAAAATTGTCTTGATATGTTATCTTCCTACTGCCATTCATGGATGTTAAGCATCAATCCTAAAAAGACAAAAATTTTGATCTTTCAAAAACGTGCTAAAAAATGCACTGAGTCGAATTTCCACATAGACAAGGAAACCATTGAAATTATTCAAAACTAATCTCCTCAACATATCATTTTTCTAAAACACTCGGCAAGTTGAAAGAGAAGGCTCTTCACGCTCTTTACAGTGTTAGAAAAAACACAAATATCAGCACACTACCACCACGTCTATAATCCCCCCTTTAGGTTTTGGTCAAAATTTCAACTTTGCTAAAATCTTGCACACAGCTCAAATAAGAATAGAAATCATGTTTTTGGGAGTTCTTGGAAGCATCTACACATGATTTCCAGGTTCCTTTTTCAAATAGGCAAAGTTTAAGCCAAATTCAAAATTTGACTCAAAACCATGTGGGCCCCCCTTTGGGTTTTGGTCAAAATTTCAACTTTGCTAAAATCTTGTACACAGCTTAAATAAGAATAGAAATCATGTTTTTGGAAGTTATTAGAAGAATCTACACATGATTTCTAAGTTCCTTTTTCAAATAGGCAAAGTTTAAGCCAAATTCAAAATTTGACTCAAAACCATGTGGTCCCCCCTTTGGGTTTTGGTCAAAATTTCAACTTTGCTAAAATCTTGCACAAAGCTCAAATAGGAATAGAAATCATGTTTTTGGGAGTGCTTGGAAGCATCTACACATGATTTCCAGGTTCCTTTTTCAAATAGGCAAGGTTTAAGCCAAATTCAAAATTTGACTCAAAACCATGTGGTCCCCCCTTTGGGTTTTGGTCAAAATTTCAACTTTGCTAAAATCTTGTACAAAGCTGGAATAAGAATAGAAATTATGTTTTTGGGAGTTCTTGGAAGCATCTACAAATGATTTCTAGGTTCCTTTTTCAAATAGGCAAAGTTTAATCCAAATTCAAAATTTGACTCAAAACCATGTGGTCCCCCCTTTGGGTTTTGGTCAAAATTTCAACTTTGCTAAAATCTTGCACACAGCTCAAATAAGAATAGAAATCATGTTTTTGGGAGTTCTTGGAAGCATCTACACATGATTTCTAGGTTCCTTTTTCAAATAGGCAAAGTTTAAGCCAAATTCAAAATTTGAGTCAAAACCATGTGGTCCCCCCTTTGGGTTTTGGTCAAAATTTCAACTTTGCTAACATCTCTTACACAGCTCAAACAAGAATAGAAATCACGTTTTTCGGAGTTCTTGGAAGCATCTACACATGATTTCCAGGTTCCTTTTTCAAATAGGCAAAGTTTAAGCCAAATTCAAAATTTGACTCAAAAT
>OX419335.1:27686190-27751190 GCA_948470475.1 Galaxea fascicularis | reverse complement strand
CTAGGTTCCTTTTTCAAATAGGCAAAGTTTAAGCCAAATTCAAAATTTGACTCAAAACCATGTGGTCCCCCCTTTGGGTTTTGGTCAAAATTTCAACTTTGCTAAAATCTTGCACACAGCTCAAACAAGAATAGAAATCACGTTTTTCGGAGTTCTTGGAAGCATCTACACATGATTTCTAGGTTCCTTTTTCAAATAGGCAAAGTTTAAGCCAAATTCAAAATTTGACTCAAAACCATGTGGTCCCCCCTTTGGGTTTTGGTCAAAATTTCAACTTTGCTAAAATCTTGCACACAGCTCAAATAAGAATAGAAATCATGTTTTTGGGAGTTCTTGGAAGCATCTACACATGATTTCTAGGTTCCTTTTTCAAATAGGCAAAGTTTAAGCCAAATTCAAAATTTGACTCAAAACCAAGTGGTCCCCCCTTTGGGTTTGGTCAAAATTTCAACTTTGCTAAAATCTTGCACACAGCTCAAGTAAAAATAGAAATCCTGTTTTTGGGAGTTCTTAGAAGCATCTACACATGATTCCTAGGTTCCTTTTTCAAATAGGCAAAGTTTAAGCCAAATTCAAAATTTGACTCAAAACCATGTGGTCCCTCCTTTGGGTTTTGGTCAAAATTTCAACTTTGGTAAAATCTTGCACACAGCTCAAATAAGAATAGAAATCATGTTTATAGGAGTTATTGGAAGCATCTACACATGATTTCTAGGTTCCTTTTTCAAATAGGCAAAGTTTAAGCCAAATTCAAAATTTGACTCAAAACCATGTGGTCCCCCGTTTGGGTTTTGGTCACAATTTCAACTATGCTAAAATCTTGCACACAGCTCAAATAAGAATAGAAATCATGTTTTTGGGAGTTCTTGGATGCATCTACACATGATTTCTAGGTTCCTTTTTCAAACAGGCAAAGTTTAAGCCAAATTTAAAATTTGACTCAAAACCATGTGGTCCCTCCTTTGGGTTTTGGTCAAAATTTCAACTTTGCTAAAATCTTGCACACAGCTCAAATAAGAATAGAAAACATGTTTTTGGGAGTTCTTGGAAGCATCTACACATGATTTCTAGGTTCCTTTTTCAAATAGACAAAGTTTAAGCCAAATTCAAAATTTGACTCAAAACCATGTGGTGCCCCCTTTGGGTTTTGGTCAAAATTTCAACTTTGCTAAAATCTCTTACACAGCTCAAACAAGAATAGAAATCACGTTTTTCGGAGTTCTTGGAAGCATCTACACATGATTTCTAGGTTCCTTTTTCAAATAGGCAAAGTTTAAGCCAAATTCAAAATTTGACTCAAAACCATGTGGTCCCCCCTTTGGGTTTTGGTCAAAATTTCAACTTTGCTAAAATCTTGCACACAGCTCAAACAAGAATAGAAATCACGTTTTTCGGAGTTCTTGGAAGCATCTACACATGATTTCCAGGTTCCTTTTTCAAATAGGCAAAGTTTAAGCCAAATTCAAAATTTGACTCAAAACCATGTGGTCCCCCCTTTGGGTTTTGGTCAAAATTTCAACTTTGCTAAAATCTTGCACACAGCTCAAATAAGAATAGAAATCACGTTTTTCGGAGTTCTTGGAAGCATCTACACATGATTTCCAGGTTCCTTTTTCAAATAGGCAAAGTTTAAGCCAAATTCAAAATTTGACTCAAAACCATGTGGTCCCCCCTTTGAGTTTTGGTCAAAATTTCAACTTTGCTAAAATCTTGCACACAGCTCAAATAAGAATAGAAATCATGTTTTTGGGAGTTCTTGGAAGCATCTACACATGATTTCTAGGTTCCTTTTTCAAATAGGCAAAGTTTAAGCCAAATTCAAAATTTGACTCAAAACCATGTGGTCCCCCCTTTGGGTTTTGGTCAAAATTTCAACTTTGCTAAAATCTTGCACACAGCTCAAACAAGAATAGAAATCACGTTTTTCGGAGTTCTTGGAAGCATCTACACATGATTTCTAGGTTCCTTTTTCAAATAGGCAAAGTTTAAGCCAAATTCAAAATTTGACTCAAAACCATGTGGTCCCCCCTTTGGGTTTTGGTCAAAATTTCAACTTTGCTAAAATCTTGCACACAGCTCAAATAAGAATAGAAATCATGTTTTTGGGAGTTCTTGGAAGCATCTACACATGATTTCTAGGTTCCTTTTTCAAATAGGCAAAGTTTAAGCCAAATTCAAAATTTGACTCAAAACCAAGTGGTCCCCCCTTTGGGTTTGGTCAAAATTTCAACTTTGCTAAAATCTTGCACACAGCTCAAGTAAAAATAGAAATCCTGTTTTTGGGAGTTCTTAGAAGCATCTACACATGATTCCTAGGTTCCTTTTTCAAATAGGCAAAGTTTAAGCCAAATTCAAAATTTGACTCAAAACCATGTGGTCCCTCCTTTGGGTTTTGGTCAAAATTTCAACTTTGGTAAAATCTTGCACACAGCTCAAATAAGAATAGAAATCATGTTTATAGGAGTTATTGGAAGCATCTACACATGATTTCTAGGTTCCTTTTTCAAATAGGCAAAGTTTAAGCCAAATTCAAAATTTGACTCAAAACCATGTGGTCCCCCGTTTGGGTTTTGGTCACAATTTCAACTATGCTAAAATCTTGCACACAGCTCAAATAAGAATAGAAATCATGTTTTTGGGAGTTCTTGGATGCATCTACACATGATTTCTAGGTTCCTTTTTCAAACAGGCAAAGTTTAAGCCAAATTTAAAATTTGACGAGAAACCATGTGGTCCCCCCTTTGGGTTTTGGTCAAAATTTCAACTTTGCTAAAATCTTGCACACAGCTCAAATAAGAATAGAAAACATGTTTTTGGGAGTTCTTGGAAGCATCTACACATGATTTCTAGGTTCCTTTTTCAAATAGGCAAAGTTTAAGCCAAATTCAAAATTTGACTCAAAACCATGTGGTCCCCCCTTTGGGTTTTGGTCAAAATTTCAACTTTGCTAAAATCTCTTACACAGCTCAAACAAGAATAGAAATCACGTTTTTCGGAGTTCTTGGAAGCATCTACACATGATTTCTAGGTTCCTTTTTCAAATAGGCAAAGTTTAAGCCAAATTCAAAATTTGACTCAAAACCATGTGGTCCCCCCTTTGGGTTTTGGTCAAAATTTCAACTTTGCTAAAATCTTGCACACAGCTCAAACAAGAATAGAAATCACGTTTTTCGGAGTTCTTGGAAGCATCTACACATGATTTCCAGGTTCCTTTTTCAAATAGGCAAAGTTTAAGCCAAATTCAAAATTTGACTCAAAACCATGTGGTCCCCCCTTTGGGTTTTGGTCAAAATTTCAACTTTGCTAAAATCTTGCACACAGCTCAAATAAGAATAGAAATCACGTTTTTCGGAGTTCTTGGAAGCATCTACACATGATTTCCAGGTTCCTTTTTCAAATAGGCAAAGTTTAAGCCAAATTCAAAATTTGACTCAAAACCATGTGGTCCCCCCTTTGAGTTTTGGTCAAAATTTCAACTTTGCTAAAATCTTGCACACAGCTCAAATAAGAATAGAAATCATGTTTTTGGGAGTTCTTGGAAGCATCTACACATGATTTCTAGGTTCCTTTTTCAAATAGGCAAAGTTTAAGCCAAATTCAAAATTTGACTCAAAACCATGTGGTCCCCCCTTTGGGTTTTGGTCAAAATTTCAACTTTGCTAAAATCTTGCACACAGCTCAAACAAGAATAGAAATCACGTTTTTCGGAGTTCTTGGAAGCATCTACACATGATTTCTAGGTTCCTTTTTCAAATAGGCAAAGTTTAAGCCAAATTCAAAATTTGACTCAAAACCAAGTGGTCCCCCCTTTGGGTTTGGTCAAAATTTCAACTTTGCTAAAATCTTGCACACAGCTCAAGTAAAAATAGAAATCCTGTTTTTGGGAGTTCTTAGAAGCATCTACACATGATTCCTAGGTTCCTTTTTCAAATAGGCAAAGTTTAAGCCAAATTCAAAATTTGACTCAAAACCATGTGGTCCCTCCTTTGGGTTTTGGTCAAAATTTCAACTTTGGTAAAATCTTGCACACAGCTCAAATAAGAATAGAAATCATGTTTATAGGAGTTATTGGAAGCATCTACACATGATTTCTAGGTTCCTTTTTCAAATAGGCAAAGTTTAAGCCAAATTCAAAATTTGACTCAAAACCATGTGGTCCCCCGTTTGGGTTTTGGTCACAATTTCAACTATGCTAAAATCTTGCACACAGCTCAAATAAGAATAGAAATCATGTTTTTGGGAGTTCTTGGATGCATCTACACATGATTTCTAGGTTCCTTTTTCAAACAGGCAAAGTTTAAGCCAAATTTAAAATTTGACGAGAAACCATGTGGTCCCCCATTTGGGTTTTGGTCAAAATTTCAACTTTGCTAAAATCTTGCACACAGCTCAAATAAGAATAGAAAACATGTTTTTGGGAGTTCTTGGAAGCATCTACACATGATTTCTAGGTTCCTTTTTCAAATAGGCAAAGTTTAAGCCAAATTCAAAATTTGACTCAAAACCATGTGGTCCCCCCTTTGGGTTTTGGTCAAAATTTCAACTTTGCTAAAATCTCTTACACAGCTCAAACAAGAATAGAAATCACGTTTTTCGGAGTTCTTGGAAGCATCTACACATGATTTCTAGGTTCCTTTTTCAAATAGGCAAAGTTTAAGCCAAATTCAAAATTTGACTCAAAACCATGTGGTCCCCCCTTTGGGTTTTGGTCAAAATTTCAACTTTGCTAAAATCTTGCACACAGCTCAAACAAGAATAGAAATCACGTTTTTCGGAGTTCTTGGAAGCATCTACACATGATTTCCAGGTTCCTTTTTCAAATAGGCAAAGTTTAAGCCAAATTCAAAATTTGACTCAAAACCATGTGGTCCCCCCTTTGGGTTTTGGTCAAAATTTCAACTTTGCTAAAATCTTGCACACAGCTCAAATAAGAATAGAAATCACGTTTTTCGGAGTTCTTGGAAGCATCTACACATGATTTCCAGGTTCCTTTTTCAAATAGGCAAAGTTTAAGCCAAATTCAAAATTTGACTCAAAACCATGTGGTCCCCCCTTTGAGTTTTGGTCAAAATTTCAACTTTGCTAAAATCTTGCACACAGCTCAAATAAGAATAGAAATCATGTTTTTGGGAGTTCTTGGAAGCATCTACACATGATTTCTAGGTTCCTTTTTCAAATAGGCAAAGTTTAAGCCAAATTCAAAATTTGACTCAAAACCATGTGGTCCCCCCTTTGGGTTTTGGTCAAAATTTCAACTTTGCTAAAATCTTGCACACAGCTCAAACAAGAATAGAAATCACGTTTTTCGGAGTTCTTGGAAGCATCTACACATGATTTCTAGGTTCCTTTTTCAAATAGGCAAAGTTTAAGCCAAATTCAAAATTTGACTCAAAACCAAGTGGTCCCCCCTTTGGGTTTGGTCAAAATTTCAACTTTGCTAAAATCTTGCACACAGCTCAAGTAAAAATAGAAATCCTGTTTTTGGGAGTTCTTAGAAGCATCTACACATGATTCCTAGGTTCCTTTTTCAAATAGGCAAAGTTTAAGCCAAATTCAAAATTTGACTCAAAACCATGTGGTCCCTCCTTTGGGTTTTGGTCAAAATTTCAACTTTGGTAAAATCTTGCACACAGCTCAAATAAGAATAGAAATCATGTTTATAGGAGTTATTGGAAGCATCTACACATGATTTCTAGGTTCCTTTTTCAAATAGGCAAAGTTTAAGCCAAATTCAAAATTTGACTCAAAACCATGTGGTCCCCCGTTTGGGTTTTGGTCACAATTTCAACTATGCTAAAATCTTGCACACAGCTCAAATAAGAATAGAAATCATGTTTTTGGGAGTTCTTGGATGCATCTACACATGATTTCTAGGTTCCTTTTTCAAACAGGCAAAGTTTAAGCCAAATTTAAAATTTGACGAGAAACCATGTGGTCCCCCCTTTGGGTTTTGGTCAAAATTTCAACTTTGCTAAAATCTTGCACACAGCTCAAATAAGAATAGAAAACATGTTTTTGGGAGTTCTTGGAAGCATCTACACATGATTTCTAGGTTCCTTTTTCAAATAGGCAAAGTTTAAGCCAAATTCAAAATTTGACTCAAAACCATGTGGTCCCCCCTTTGGGTTTTGGTCAAAATTTCAACTTTGCTAAAATCTCTTACACAGCTCAAACAAGAATAGAAATCACGTTTTTCGGAGTTCTTGGAAGCATCTACACATGATTTCTAGGTTCCTTTTTCAAATAGGCAAAGTTTAAGCCAAATTCAAAATTTGACTCAAAACCATGTGGTCCCCCGTTTGGGTTTTGGTCAAAATTTCAACTTTGCTAAAATCTTGCACACAGCTCAAACAAGAATAGAAATCACGTTTTTCGGAGTTCTTGGAAGCATCTACACATGATTTCCAGGTTCCTTTTTCAAATAGGCAAAGTTTAATCCAAATTCAAAATTTGACTCAAAACCATGTGGTCCCCCCTTTGGGTTTTGGTCAAAATTTCAACTTTGCTAAAATCTTGCACACAGCTCAAATAAGAATAGAAATCACGTTTTTCGGAGTTCTTGGAAGCATCTACACATGATTTCCAGGTTCCTTTTTCAAATAGGCAAAGTTTAAGCCAAATTCAAAATTTGACTCAAAACCATGTGGTCCCCCCTTTGAGTTTTGGTCAAAATTTCAACTTTGCTAAAATCTTGCACACAGCTCAAATAAGAATAGAAATCATGTTTTTGGGAGTTCTTGGAAGCATCTACACATGATTTCTAGGTTCCTTTTTCAAATAGGCAAAGTTTAAGCCAAATTCAAAATTTGACTCAAAACCATGTGGTCCCTCCTTTGGGTTTTGGTCAAAATTTCAACTTTGGTAAAATCTTGCACACAGCTCAAATAAGAATAGAAATCATGTTTATAGGAGTTATTGGAAGCATCTACACATGATTTCTAGGTTCCTTTTTCAAATAGGCAAAGTTTAAGCCAAATTCAAAATTTGACTCAAAACCATGTGGTCCCCCGTTTGGGTTTTGGTCACAATTTCAACTATGCTAAAATCTTGCACACAGCTCAAATAAGAATAGAAATCATGTTTTTGGGAGTTCTTGGATGCATCTACACATGATTTCTAGGTTCCTTTTTCAAACAGGCAAAGTTTAAGCCAAATTTAAAATTTGACGAGAAACCATGTGGTCCCCCCTTTGGGTTTTGGTCAAAATTTCAACTTTGCTAAAATCTTGCACACAGCTCAAATAAGAATAGAAAACATGTTTTTGGGAGTTCTTGGAAGCATCTACACATGATTTCTAGGTTCCTTTTTCAAATAGGCAAAGTTTAAGCCAAATTCAAAATTTGACTCAAAACCATGTGGTGCCCCCTTTGGGTTTTGGTCAAAATTTCAACTTTGCTAAAATCTCTTACACAGCTCAAACAAGAATAGAAATCACGTTTTTCGGAGTTCTTGGAAGCATCTACACATGATTTCTAGGTTCCTTTTTCAAATAGGCAAAGTTTAAGCCAAATTCAAAATTTGACTCAAAACCATGTGGTCCCCCCTTTGGGTTTTGGTCAAAATTTCAACTTTGCTAAAATCTCTTACACAGCTCAAACAAAAATAGAAATCACGTTTTTCGGAGTTCTTGGAAGCATCTACACATGATTTCCAGGTTCCTTTTTCAAATAGGCAAAGTTTAAGCCAAATTCAAAATTTGACTCAAAACCATGTGGTCCCCCCTTTGGGTTTTGGTCAAAATTTCAACTTTGCTAAAATCTTGCACACAGCTCAAATAAGAATAGAAATCATGTTTTTGGGAGTGCTTGGAAGCATCTACACATGATTTCTAGGTTCCTTTTTCAAATAGGCAAAGTTTAAGCCAAATTCAAAATTTGACTCAAAACCATGTGGTCCCCCCTTTGGATTTTGGTCAAAATTTCAACTTTGCTAAAATCTTGCACACAGCTCAAGTAAAAATAGAAATCCTGTTTTTGGGAGTTCTTAGAAGCATCTACACATGATTCCTAGGTTCCTTTTTCAAATAGGCAAAGTTTAATCCAAATTCAAAATTTGACTCAAAACCATGTGGTCCCTCCTTTGGGTTTTGGTCAAAATTTCAACTTTGGTAAAATCTTGCACACAGCTCAAATAAGAATAGAAATCATGTTTATAGGAGTTATTGGAAGCATCTACACATGATTTCTAGGTTCCTTTTTCAAATAGGCAAAGTTTAAGCCAAATTCAAAATTTGACTCAAAACCATGTGGTCCCCCGTTTGGGTTTTGGTCACAATTTCAACTATGCTAAAATCTTGTACACAGCTCAAATAAGAATAGAAATCATGTTTTTGGGAGTTCTTGGATGCATCTACACATGATTTCTAGGTTCCTTTTTCAAACAGGCAAAGTTTAAGCCAAATTTAAAATTTGACGAGAAACCATGTGGTCCCCCCTTTGGGTTTTGGTCAAAATTTCAACTTTGCTAAAATCTTGCACACAGCTCAAATAAGAATAGAAAACATGTTTTTGGGAGTTCTTGGAAGCATCTACACATGATTTCTAGGTTCCTTTTTCAAATAGGCAAAGTTTAATCCAAATTCAAAATTTGACTCAAAACCATGTGGTCCCCCCTTTGGGTTTTGGTCAAAATTTCAACTTTGCTAAAATCTCTTACACAGCTCAAACAAGAATAGAAATCACGTTTTTGGGAGTTCTTGGAAGCATCTACACATGATTTCTAGGTTCCTTTTTCAAATAGGCAAAGTTTAAGCCAAATTCAAAATTTGACTCAAAACCATGTGGGCCCCCCTTTGGGTTTTGGTCAAAATTTCAACTTTGCTAAAATCTCTTACACAGCTCAAACAAGAATAGAAATCACGTTTTTCGGAGTTCTTGGAAGCATCTACACATGATTTCCAGGTTCCTTTTTCAAATAGGCAAAGTTTAAGCCAAATTAAAAATTTGACTCAAAACCATGTGGTCCCCCCTTTGGGTTTTGGTCAAAATTTCAACTTTGCTAAAATCTTGCACACAGCTCAAATAAGAATAGAAATCATGTTTTTGGGAGTTCTTGGAAGCATCTACACATGATTTCCAGGTTCCTTTTTCAAATAGGCAAAGTTTAAGCCAAATTCAAAATTTGACTCAAAACCATGTGGTCCCCCCTTTGGATTTTGGTCAAAATTTCAACTTTGCTAAAATCTTGCACACAGCTCAAATAAGAATAGAAATCATGTTTTTGGGAGTTCTTGGAAGCATCTACACATGATTTCTAGGTTCCTTTTTCAAATAGGCAAAGTTTAAGCCAAATTCAAAATTTGACTCAAAACCATGTGGTCCCCCCTTTGGGTTTTGGTCAAAATTTCAACTTTGCTAAAATCTCTTACACAGCTCAAATAAGAATAGAAATCATGTTTTTCGGAGTTCTTGGAAGCATCTACACATGATTTTTAGGTTCCTGTTCCAAATAGGCAAAGTTTAAGCCAAATTCAAAATTTGACTCAAAACCATGTGGTCCCCCCTTTGGGTTTTGGTCAAAATTTCAACTTTGCTGAAATCTTGTACACAGCTCAAATAAGAATAGAAATCATGTTTTTGGGAGTTCTTGGAAGCATCTACACATGATTTCTGGGTTTCTTTTTTGAATAGGCAAAGACGTTTCAAGGGTTCTTTTAGCTCGCTTGAAATGTGGGCATGAAAAAGAAATCGCTCGAAAATTTACGCCCACTTCACGGCCGGTAACCGGCCAAGGTTTTAAAAGCACTAAATGGCCCGCAGTCCGAGATTTTTGTAAACATTGTCGAATCAAAGAATCCTGGCTAAACCAAACCATCTTATGTCGATTAGGAAAAGTCAAGCGATCCTGAAATGATTTTTAGATCTCAAGTCCAGCGCTTGCTTTATGCTGGGCTTATAGGACGAAGTGACCGGCGGTGAACAAAAGAAAAAAATTACGTTTTGCGCTTTGATATATTCTCATTATTTTTGCTTGTTCCTTTGCACATTATCTTACATGCACGTTACGATGTTCTTTGTTCCGTTACGTAATGTTTGTTACAGGCGTGCAATTTTCACCTTTCTAGTAGTGCATATATAAATAGCTTTCTGTGTTCATTGTTTGGGTCTTTCGTTCGGCTTCGATTTCGGATTTATCGGGTTTATTCTTTGGCATTTCGTTCGGCCAGGCGGTCGAAACCGGTTACATAGATGGCTGATCGTTGACAGTTTAAATTGACTGGAATTCTTCGATCTTGCAATTTTTATCGGACCGCCGGCCATTTAGTGTTTTTAACATCTTAGCCGCCAGTCGACCTGAAAAAATTTCAAGTGTCACGAAATACGGTTCGTTGTTTAAGCCCAGCATAAAACAAGCGCTGGACTTGAGATCTAAAAATCATTTCAGGATCGCTTGACTTTTCCTAATTGACATACGATGGTTTGGATTAGTCAGGATTCTTTAATTCGACCGTTTTTAGAAAAATCTGGAACTGCCGGCCATTTAGTGTTTTTAACATCTTAGCCGGCAGTCGACCTGAAAAAATTTCAAGTGTCACAAATTACGGTTCCTATGCTAAGCTCAGCAAAAAACCAGCGCTTGACTTGAGATCTAAAAATCATTTCAAGATCGCTTGACTTTTCCTAATTGACATACGATGGTTTGGATTAGCCAGGATTCTTTGATTCGACAACTTTTAGAAAAATCTGGAACTGCCGGCCATTCAGTGTTTTTAACACCTTGGCCGGTTACCGGCCATATAGCCACAGCGGTTTTTAAAACCTTGGCCGGTTACCGGCCGTGAAGTGGGCGTAAATTTTCGAGCGATTTATTTTTTACGCCCACATTTCGAGCGAGCTAAAAGAACCCTTGAAACGTCTTTGACATAGCAAATCGGGCTGCAAACAATAATAGAGCGAAACTCATACCCTAGCGCCTGAGACAAAATCTCGAAGTCAACCTATCCCTAGAAAGAACATCGGCCATTGGTCACCAATATTGGCCAAAATCGGCCAATGGTGACCAGTATTCGTCAATATGGATCATTGGTAACCAACCTTGGTCAATATAGGCCTATATTAGTCATAGGTCATCAATATTGGCTGATATTGGTCCAAAGTAACCAATATCGGCCAATATGGGTCATTGGTCCCTAATATTGGACGATATCAACCAATGATGACCATTGTTGGCCAATATCAGCTAATATGGGCCATTGGTCACCAATATTGGCTAATATCGGCCAGTGGTGACCAGTATTCACCAATGTTGGTCAATACGGGCCAATATTAATCATAAGTAACCAATATTGGCCAATAGTGATTAATATCGGTCGAAAGTAACCAATGTCGGCCAATATGGGTCATCGGTCACCAACATTGGCCGATATCAGCCATTGGTGACCATTGTTGGGCAATATCGGCTTATAAGGGTCATTGGTCACCAATATTGGCCAATGGTGACCAATATCGGCTATTAGTCACCAATATTGGCCAATGCCAGCTAATGGTGACCAGTACTTGCCAAATATGGGTCATTGGTAACCAATATTGGTCAATATTGGCCAATATTAGTCATAGGTCACCAACATTGGCTGATATTGGCCAATGGGGATTAATATCGGTCCAAAGTACCAATGTCGGCCAATATGGGTCATTGGTCACCAATATTGGCCGTTGACAGTTAATAGTAACCATTGTTGGCCAATATCAGCTAATATGGATCATTGGTCACCAATATTGGCCAATGGCGACCAATATAGGCCATTGGTCACCGACATTGGCCAATATCGGCTAATGGTGACTGTTGACAATCAAAATTGGCTTGTTACCCTGGTAACTTTGCGGGTTGCCGCTTGGCTGTATCGCGGGCGCACTTTCACATGTAACACGAGCGAAGACATGTTGTTTTGTTGAGACCTTACTGTTAATTCTTGGTCAAAATTAAAAGGTGGAATCTATTCCTCTGTGTAAGGATATTGACCGTTCTACCGTTTGAGAACAATTGTGGACCTTTTGAGCCGGATAGTTTGGAATTAGCAACGACAGAGAGTGGATTTTGACCGAACAGACGAATGAACAGTAATGGCGGACACGAGTAAAGCAGACCAAGACCTGACGAGCGAAGGACAAGACTTACCGCCGCCTCCGACGAAAGAAAAACCTTCTGAGGACGTTGTGACAGAGAAGGAAGTTGAAAGCGAAAAGGATGGAAGCACAGTAAGTACCGCTAGTGCAAAAATTCAATCGTTACGCAATAACAAGAAATCAGCCAAGACTAGACTAACGAAAGCAAAGAATCAGTTGAGTGATCTACTGGAGAGTAAAACCTTGAATGGGACTTTGCCGGGTAAAAACGCAGTTCGAAGAGCCATTAACAAAGTCAAAATGGAATTAAGTCTTATTGAGAAAATCGTTGCCAGTCTTAAAGAAGTTTATGCACTGAGCGAAATTGTAGAGGCAGACACGATTATTGAGTCGCTTGACAAAGAGGCAGATGAAATTGTGGTTTCTGTCGACGAAATTATTGAGAAGGCTGAGAGACATGTACAAGAGAGGCTTGACAACGGAGAGGAAGAGTCAGTTATGCTCTCGAATAAGTCACAGGCAAATGATGATAAAGTCTCCTTGGCATCCTCGTACGTAAAACAGAAGCAATTGGAAGCAAAACAGGCCAGTGAACGCCTTGCTCAAGTAGAAGAAGAGCAGAAACGGAAAGAATTAGAGCTAGAAAGGATAACCGCCGAAGTTCAGCTAGCCAAACAGCGGGCTGAGGAAGCAAGAAAGGTAGCTGCGTTGAACAAACAGAGAGCAGATGCAGCAGAACGAGAGTCTGGCTTGCGCAATAAGGATGATATTTCACTGGGCATCTCCCGTTCCCCTGATTTAGTGTACGAAAAGAATGCTTATGGACCTGACCAGTACCATGGAAGACTGGTTCAAAGGAGCTTACCCGTCAAGTTGAAAGGTGTTGATCTTCCGAAATTCTCAGGACAAGATAAAGCTGACTTCGAGCCTTGGAAGGCAGCCTTTATGTCTATTGTTGATGGAATGGATATTCCTGTTGGCGAAAAAGTGTTACGGCTTCAAAGCAGTTTGACCGGAAAGGCCCTGGCATTGGTTAAAGACCTCGGATACTCTGTAAATGCCTATGAAAGAGCAAAGGAAAAGCTCGAAAGAAAGTATGGAGGAGAGAGGCGTTTGCAGATTAAACACCTGACTGCTCTGCGTGGCTGGCAGAAAGTTCGACCCCGAAACTTGGACGATATGGAGAACTTTCAAGGTATTCTCGAAAGAGTTTGGATAGCACTGAAAGACTGTGGTCCAGGTCAAGAACTTCAAGGACACAATCTGAACCTCACCGCAAAGGAAAAGCTTTCAGAGGAAGATGTGCAGGCTTACAAGCATTGGCTTATCGATCATTCCCTTGAAGACAGCTTCGAGTCACTCATAGAGTGGGTAGAGATTCGAGTACAGATCATGGAAGAAGCAAGAGAAGAGACGAGTGGGTTCGAAAGAAGAAAGTCTGATAGGCCAGAAGGACGAAGAAATGGTTTTCGCGACGACCGAGTTCATGGCAGAACCTTCACCACCAAATCAAAGTCAAGAGGCTGCATTGTGGACACTTGTAAACAAAACCATCCACCCTGGGTTTGTAAAGCCTTCAAAGAACTACCTGTTCAGAAGAGAAAGGAGCTGATTGGAAACGCTAATCGCTGCTACCGTTGCCTAGCTGCTGGTCATCACAGTAAGGAATGCCCCAACACGAGGCGATGTGGAGTTGATGGATGTCTAAGTACCAACCATAGCAGCTATCTTCATGAAAAGACCCCCCATTATTTGACAGACAGATCTCAAAGCCAACTACATGCGGATGCTTCACCTTTCCGACCAGAAGAGCGGCCGAATCCAGAACAAAGACCCCTACAGGCTACAGGAGCAAGCGACGCGGCACCACTTAACCTCAACCCTCGACAGCAGACACACAATACTAGCCATGTTGAACATGTGTCATTGATGATTCTCCCAGCTCTGATCAGTAATGGAAATAAAGAACTGAGGGTAAATGTCATGCTAGACCCATGCTCCACAAGTTCTTACATTTCTGAGGAGGCTGCCGAAGAGCTAGAGTTACATGGACAGGAGTTGAATCTGACTATTGCAGGGACAGGGGGAGTAGAAGTCAAGACACCTTCCCGAAGGGTTGAACTGACAGTGACAAACCTAGATGGTACATTTTCAAGTCGTTTACAAGCTCATGTCCTTGAAAACATTGCTGGCGACACTCCAGCTATTCGCTGGTCAGAACTGAAGGATAAGTGGCCCCACCTTCAGCAAGTGCCATTTGAGAATGTATCAAGGCGGCGCCAGATTGACATCATGATTGGCAGTGATCATCCAGTCTTTCATCATGTGTTGAGGGAAGCTTGCGGTGACCAACCAAACGACCCCATTGCGCGTTTGACAAATTTGGGCTGGGTGTGCTTTGGTCCTACCTTGGTGGAAGAGTTTCGGCGCAACACTCATTCCCACTTCACACGCACATACCGCAGTAGTAAAGTCAACAAGCCACCGCAACCTGATGACATTTTGCGTGCATTTTGGGAACTCGAATCCCTGGGGATCGTGGACAAACCTGAACAACGGATGACAGCAGAAGAGAGAGCGGCAGTTGCTCAAGTATCTGAGACATTGGAGGTCAGGAATGGGCGATACAGAATTGGAATCCCCTGGAAGGAAGGCGAACCAAAGTTCACTAACAATTATGACGTAGCTCTCGTACGACTCAAAAGCCAGGAGAAGTCCCTCAAGCGAAGAGGCACGAAGGTCATGGAAGCCTACAATAAGATTTTTCAAGATTACGAGAGAAAGGACTACATTCGTCGAGTACCCAAATCGGACGTTGAAAAACAATGGTTTCTGCCCCACTTTCCAGTGGTCAAAGAAGACAGAATTACGACAAAAGTGCGCGTGGTCTTTGACGCCGCCGCGAAGCATGATGGAAAGAGTTTGAATGACGCCATATGGCCGGGACCTAAGCTTCAAAGAGACTTAGTTGATGTGTTAACACGTTTTCGTCGGGCACCTGTGGCCCTGTCAGCTGATATTTGTGAAATGTTCTTACAAGTGGAACTGCAAGACAAGGACCGTCCGTATCACCGGTTCCTCTGGCGTGATTTCGATAGTGCAAGAAAACCTGACGTGTACGAGTTTCAGCGACTATTGTTTGGAAATACTGCTTCGCCATTTTGTTCTCAGTATGTTCTTCAGACCCATGCCAAGACACACGCTTTGGACTTCCCTGAAGCAGCAAGCACTGTTGAAGACTCGATGTATGTGGATGACGTACTAGACTCCTGTGAAACAGTTGGAAGTGCTCAACTCCTACGACGCCAGCTGTCTGACCTGTTGACCATAGCGGGCTTCAAATTAAGGAAGTGGTCTTCCAATGAATCAGTTGTAGTTGAAGACATCCCGAAGGAAGATCGGCTGCCTACCTTGGAGTTAGACAAAGATATCTTGCCAAATACCAAGACTCTTGGAGTCATGTGGGAAGCTGAAAGAGATGTCTTTACCTTCCAAGTGCAACAGCCACTCGTCGACAACAAAGCACCCACCAAGCGAAACGTACTGAGTGCTATAGCCAGTCTGTTTGACCCACTTCAGTTCTTGGCACCATTCACCGTGAGAGCAAAAGTTCTTATGCAGGAAGTATGGATGGCTGGTGTTGATTGGGATGAGGAATTACCCGAGAACTTAAAAGTCAAGTGGGAGAAGTGGGTATCGGAACTCCCACAACTGTCAAATGTTGCTGTCCCTCGTTGTCTGCGTCGAACGTGCCCAGAGAGCATTGAACTTCACTTATTTTCGGATGCTTCTAATGACGCCTTCGCATCAGTTGCCTATTTAGTCTGTCGATACCAGGACAGCAGTCCGTCATCACGCCTTATTACCTCAAAGTGCCGTGTGTCTCCAGTGAAGGCGATGACAATTCCCCGCCTAGAGCTTATGGGTGCCGTCCTTTCAAGTCGACTGTCCCAGAACATCCTGAAAGTGATCACCGTAGACAGAACCATCTTCTGGACTGACTCAGAGAATGTGTGGTACTGGGTCCGCAATCAAAGTCGTGAGTTCAAGCCATTTGTTGCCAACAGAATTGGCGAAATTCAGCGAACATCAAGTCCTGATCAGTGGCGACACGTACCAGGAACAGTCAATCCAGCAGACCTGCCAACAAGGGGGCTTTCTGCCATGGCCTTAGCCGAGAGTGAAGTTTGGATGGAGGGACCTGCCTTTCTCAAAGCTGATGAGTCAACCTGGCCAGCAGCACCACCCCCCAGAGACAACACTAAGAAGACTGAAGACTGTGAAAGACGAGCGACATCTAGAACACATGTGACCAAGAGCTGTGCCAGTGTGATCATTGACCCAAACAAATTCTCAAGCCTCAAGCGTCTGGTTCATGTGACAGGATGGGTTCAGCGATTCCTGACCAATTGCCGACTTTCAATGAATTTACGAAGAAAGGACCGAATCCTCCTGCCGACCGAGATATCAGAAGCAGAGACCTTCTGGATTAAGCAAGCCCAAGCCCAAGCCTTCCCTGGTGGAGAAAACGAAGGGTCGCTGGTTCAATTGAACCCTAAGAGTGACAGAGATGGGTTGCTTCGGATGGATGGACGCTTGCGTTTCGCAGATGAGCTTCCATACGACACAAGGCACCCTATCTTACTACCAAAGGACCACCCTGTAACAAGACTAGTCATCGTTGACGCTCATGTAAGACTTGGTCATGGGGCTGGAGTTGAGCAAGTTCTAACTGAGTTAAGAAGTCGTTACTGGATTGTAAAAGGAAGGCGTATAGTGCGAAGTGTGACTGAGGCTTGTGCTGAATGTCGACGTCGATTCACCACGAAGAAGGGAAATCAGATGATGGCCCCGTTACCCAGGGCGAGATTGCAGTCGTCACTGAGGGCATTTGAAAGAGTTGGTGTCGATTATGGGGGTCCATTCTTGACGAAACAGGGACGTGGTAGGACAAGAGCCAAGCGTTACCTGTGTCTTTTCACTTGCCTTACAACCCGAGCTGTGCATTTGGAAATGTCCTACTCATTAGACACTGACTCGTTTATAAACGCATTTACCCGGATGACGTCAAGGAGGGGGACACCAACCTATGTTATCTCGGACAATGGAACCAACTTCGTTGGAGCAGAGCGTGAACTGCGGGAGTTGGTGGAGGCCCTTGATGCAGACAGAATCACGCAAGAAACCAGCAAGTATCAACCCATTGACTGGAAGTTTAACCCTCCATGTGCTCCCCATTTTGGTGGTGTATTTGAGGCACTGATCAAGAGTGCGAAGAAAGCAATCAAAGTTATCCTTGGAGACGCAGATGTTACCGACGAAGAGCTTCACACAGCAATCTGTGGCGCGGAACGATTGTTGAATTCCCGACCAATAACTTACGTTAGCTCAGATCCCAATGACCTTTCGCCACTCACTCCAAGTCACTTCCTTGTTGGAGAGATTGGAGGACCGTTTGCCCCTGAAGCGCTTGACCACGAGCAAACCTACAACCCCAGGAAACGATGGCACCGTGTACAGCAGCTTCTAGGACAGTTCTGGAAACGTTGGAGAAAAGAGTTCCTGCCCAGTCTTAATGTCAGAAAGAAATGGTTTCATCCGAGACACAATCTGAAAAAAGGTGATGTTGTACTGATTGTGGAGCCAAACGCCAACAGAGGAGAGTGGCCTCTTGGCCGTGTGATTGAAGCATACCCTGGTGATGATGGTCTAGTGAGAGTTGTAAAAGTCAAGGCAAAGAACAAGGAGTATTTGCGTCCTGTCCATCGCCTGTGTCCCCTGGAGTATGTTGAAGACAGTACTGAGGAGTGAGAGTCATTAAAAGTTTGACTGTGATGCAGAAACTGTGCCTGATTGTGAAAGTGACAGTCGTTGATGTTTTGTTACCTAGAACTTTGATAGGAACATTGATTAGGCAAGATGATTTGAACTTTATTGAGAAACAGTCTATGACAGTGGTCATGCTCCCCCATAGACTATAGATTTTATGTATGTTATTAGTTAGCGAATACATCAATTGCATTCGGGAGGGGGATGTTGACAATCAAAATTGGCTTGTTACCCTGGTAACTTTGCGGGTTGCCGCTTGGCTGTATCGCGGGCGCACTTTCACATGTAACACGAGCGAAGACATGTTGTTTTGTTGAGACCTTACTGTTAATTCTTGGTCAAAATTAAAAGGTGGAATCTATTCCTCTGTGTAAGGATATTGACCGTTCTACCGTTTGAGAACAGTGACCAGTATTCGCCAATATGGGTCATCGGTCGCCAACATTGGCCGATATCAGCCCTTGGTTACCGATATTGGTCAATACAGGCCAATGGTCAGCAACATTGGTCGATATTAAGCAATATTGGCCGATATCGGCCAAAAGTAACCAATATTGAAGAGCAGGGTATATTGAAATTAAAGTTCAGAACAACTGAAAAGGTCAACTTAAAATCGTCAAGCACACCCTTAAAGGAACTTTTAGAGGAAAACTTGTTGATGTGCATCATGTTCTTGGCTATCCCTTTACGTTTAACGCTCGAGGATTCTTGCAGACAATGAAGGAGACCTCACGCAGCCCAAGGGCTGAACATTTTGACCATGTTTAATTCGGAGAAAACCATCCTGCCTCCGCTCATGCATTCCGAGATAACTGAGGATCGTAGCAAATCGATGTTGCTTCGGACTGCTTGGCCCACTCAGTCAGTCCTGGCACGTTATTTCCGTCCATTGCTTGATCGGTTGAATGGCAATGAAGGGACTCCAATCTATGATGCCATGCGAAAGCTTCCGCGAAAACCAAGTCTGTTAGTTCGCTGCGTCCATCGGTGGTGGATTCACTAAACGGCTTTGCGAATCGCACATTGTCCTTCAAGCCTAAGATTTAACTGTCATTGAGAATGAATGAAATATTATGCCAGAAACGGCTTTATTTAAATGTAAAACATTCCAAAAAATCTTCACAATTCGTGCATTCTTGCGCGCCAAGCTAATTTCTTTTGTTGTTGAACAAATTATTCAACTTACCGTTAACTTGCGTGTTGCAATCTTTTTTAGAAAAAAATGTTTTAAGAATGTCCTGCATCAGTGAACCGTAGACTGACAAAAAAGAAAAACAGAAAAGAAAAGAAACGAACAAAGGAAAAAATGGTATGGGTGACGTTGAAATTTAATTAAGGCACGGCACGGTACGGTACGATGCCGTACCAATGCAAGCTTTCTTTTCGCGCTCTTTTCTCGCTGGCGCATAATTATTCAACGCTTGTTCCCAGAACTTGTTTGCTGGTTCTCTATTCTGCTTCGGGAGGTTTTTCGCCGGGTATTGCTGGTTTGCATGTGACAGACTCTTATTCAAATTACTAATAATAAATGTTGGGGGCTGCTGTTTGTATTCAAACTCTACATGTTCCATAAAAATCGGGAATAGCAAAACACGCCCTTTTCAATACGCAAGAGGGGTACGCCAAGGCTGTATTCTAAGTCCGTTATTATTTAACCTATTCATTAATAACATACCATTCTCTTTCGAAAATACTTTATCCGATCCATTCATTCTACCAAACGGCACAAAATTGAGCGCACTTTTGTACGCGGGTGATCTAGTAAGATTATCGACGTCCAAAAGAGGATTGCAAAATTGTCTTGATATGTTATCTTCCTACTGCCATTCATGGATGTTAAGCATCAAACCTAAAAAGACAAAAATTTTGATCTTTCAAAAACGTGCTAAAAAATGCACTGAGTCGAATTTCCACATACACAAGGAAACCATTGGAATTATTCAAAACTAATCTCCTCAACATATAATTTTTCTATAACCCTCGGCAAGTTGAAAGGGAAGGCTCTTCACGCTCTTTTCAGTGTTAGAAAGAACACAAATATCAGCAAACTATCGCCACGTCTGTGGTCCCCCCTTTGGGTTTTGGTCAAAATTTCAACTTTGCTAAAATCTTGCACACAGCTCAAATAAGAATAGAAATCATGTTTTTGGGAGTTCTTGGAAACATCTACACATGATTTCCAGGTTCCTTTTTCAAATAGGCAAAGTTTAAGCCAAATTCAGAATTTGAGTCAAAACCATCATGCAGTTGAGGGGCCTACGAAGTTTCCCATTATGCCTCCGTTTCTATTCTGTTTTTGCAAGGTTGGGGCATTCGATCGCTGAGGAATGGGAAATACTCCGCTCTCCATCGTTATTTCTTTCATCTGTGTCATGGGTCATTTTAACAAGACGGGATTAAGTCACCACTCTTTTAGTTTGTGAATTTTTAAGTTCATACCGAGTGGTTGTACGTTTGTATGGTTTTCATGCTCAACTAAAAGTTATGTGAACGTGTATTACCGTATTATAGGAAATTGACAATGCACGTTAACAACGCGAAGAACATTTACGTTGCACTAAATTAGCGCGAATTTTTCAAAAGTTAGGTTTACATGAATTAAATTAACGCGAATTTTTCGATAAGCTTCTTGCTTTATATACTGCGATTTTCATAATTTTGCAAACTCGCATTTTTACATTTCTGAATTAACAGCAAACTTCGTTTTGGCTTCCGTCAATGAAACCTTCCAAGACAAGTCCACGGATGTTGCTAAGTTTTTGTTACAGTCGAAAATTTGGTATTGAAGCCTCCTAGGGTTTAAAGGGTTGAAGGTATGAAAACCGATACGTTACCTGTTAGCCCCTTGCGATGTCCATGAACTTCCAGGGAAGACTCTCTAGCTAGGTGAAGATTAGATGCAATGACCTCGCGCGGGTTCCATGAGAAAACGCTGAAAAAAAAAAAAAAAAAAACGCTGTCCACCAAGGAGGTTTAGAGCAAACATTTTTGGTTCTGTACTGTAGCAGGACAACCGCTCGTTTTTAATGTAAGTCGGGAGTTTTAAACAACTTAAGCATTTGATGGTAACAACGGTTCATTTCAACTATTCTAAGAATGATTTGGGAAAGTTTCCAATTCGTAAAGCACAAGTGGTGCTTCTACACGATATATTGGCCACTGCGCTCTAAAGGATTAATCTTAATTCACCGCGAGGGGAAATAAACTCTAAGGTACATCTGCAAGCAAAAAAACGTCACTTGTGTGAAGCGTCAAGTCAGAAACATTTACTTCGATTTCAAGTATCGAAACTGTGCTTGACTTGAAATATTCCTAAGTTTACTTTTTCAGTTGTCTAAAGGCTACCAATTACTTTGGGCTCAAGGAAGAAGTCTGTATTTATAGTGTAGAAGCAGCAAAAATTACTGCTGTAATAATTACTACTGTTGTAAGTAAAATCCATTATTTTGTCCTTACTGAAAAGAGGGTCCCCTATACCACTTTGGAAAATGGATTTACGTAAAAATATTGAGACTGTTCACGCGTCACGGATAATTCCCAAAATTCGTTCAAGTTCACGAAAAATCAAATATCGGCAATTACGAATTACGAATGGAAAATTAAACCTAAATCACGTTTCACGAGAAAAAAAATAGTCCCAATCACGTTTCACAAAAAAAGTATAGGGGACCCTCTGAAAATACTTACGCGCGAAACAATCTGAAAACAAAAGCCAACTGAAGATCGAGACACTCCAACACTGTAGTGAATATTATTGAAACAGAAATTAGGACAGTGACATAGGGTAATGGGTAAATTGTCCCTAGAGGAAGGATCAAACTGGCGCCATTAAAGCAAAACCAAGTAACGCTTACAATAATTGCAGAAAGCAGTCCAGGTAATAAAAGTCTCAAATTGACAGCGAAGGAACTTTGGGTATCCCCTCCTCTTGTTCACTGGTTGCGCGACTGTAGACGAGCACGTTAAGTCTGCAGATTTTTCCTAGTGTCTGAACGTTATTAAAACAAGGACCAACGGGGAAATGAAAAAAAAAATAGTTTCACACTTCGTGTGAAATCTTGCCCTCCATAATTATCGGGTAAATAACGTGTCCAGTCTGGTTTATTGTCTGGTTCATCTCAAAAGTACCAGTAGGGGTAGGGTGGACAACCTTTGAGTTTCTTCTTCGTCAAAGTTTATCCTACTGTCTACTCTCGCTTAATGACAAGAAAATTAGGAAAAATATCGTATCTTGGAGGATTTTTAAGTCAGTAAAACATGCTTGGTTTCAGTTTGTGCTAAAGAGACAGAAAAAAAAATTTACTCCCAGCCTTCCCCTGCCCCTCTCCTTCCCCCCGTCCATCTCAAATATCCACAAGCACGGAGGACTGGATCGAGGTTAGCAGGAGACCAGAGCGCGCAGTTTTAAAATGGCGGCTAAAATGGAAGACACGATGTCCCGGTTGTATTCCTCGTCAGAAAGGGAAAATTCCTCTTCTGGGAAACAGGAAGAGCCTGAGGGCAGACGAATGGTATCCTTTAGGAAAGTTATGAAGAAATGTTTAGACAAAATCATGGCCGCTGGAAGGTGAAATTTCCGTGCACGATGTTGCAACAACAAAATTATCAAGTAATTTAATAATTTGTAATTTTGCACAACCCGCAGGTAGCTAAAGCTATTCGAGACGGGTTGTGCTTACAAATAAGAATACAGTACATAAAAACTGTAATGTTGCGTACACATACAGAAGTTAAATCGATGAATTCATGAATTAAGCGTAAGTTCACTTAAGTAGATAATTATTTGATAGCTTA
This sequence comes from Galaxea fascicularis, assembly GCA_948470475.1. Taxonomy (NCBI): domain Eukaryota; kingdom Metazoa; phylum Cnidaria; class Anthozoa; order Scleractinia; family Euphylliidae; genus Galaxea; species Galaxea fascicularis. Next base: position 27,728,505 of record OX419335.1, on the reverse strand, counting down.
AGTGAACTTACGCTTAATTCATGAATTCATCCATTATAATGGAGTAATTACAGAATAAGGACAAGAAGAAGCTGCAGCAGGTTCCTATAACACTGTTGATTTTAGTGGCAAGTTTTCAGTGTAGAAGCCACGAGAGGTAGAACCCTAATCCTGAAAGAAGCACTGGCCGAATTAAATCTTTTGGAAACCTTGAGGAACTCTCTCTCTCTCTCTCTGATTATGTTTTGTTATCAGCCTCTTAAGAAAAAAAACGGTTGGAGTAATAATTGTGTCCATTTTGCTTGCTCTTGGTACCTCCCCTGATTTCTATGCACTTCATCCAGTCTAAGCATTTGCTATTACTGGGGATGGGGTTTTAGAAGCATCTTTCTCAAAAATCAAACAACTTGAGTTACGTTGCTGTTATTTTTTTAAGACCTTAGCCAAATGCCAATTGACTTAAGTTCTTTTGTTTGTGTTATTTTCTCAATTGCCACTATTACCTTTTATTTTGTTGCAGCCAGGAGAAGTTTAATAGCTGTTTTACTACCATCAAAGAGAGAAATCCATTTGAATTCAAAAGCATTGTTGAGCAACTGACGCAGCACCTACAAAACAACATAGAGGTACACAATGGTCTCAGCATATTACTCTGCCTCCCACTCAGTCATTGTAAGGGTACAGCTGTATTTTACCTCCTCCCCTTGTGTACTCCCTGATTAGTAACATCCTTCATATAGTTATCAGCTTGTACAAATCGTAAGGCAGCAGATTCTTTTTCTGTTACACGAGTGGCATCATAGCAAGAGATAGATTTCAGATTATTTCTTAGAAGGAAGAGAAAGTGATTTCCCCAGGACACAATGACAAAACTTGAAAAAGATAGCCCAACTTTTTCAAGGGTACATATATATGTTGTGCCGTGTAGCACTATAAACACATACAAGTGGTGGAACAGAGAATTAACTCTGAAGTGTAAATTAAAGTGCTAATGGAAACCCATGAAGAACCCACTGGGTGTTAGCCCTAGTAAAGGGTATCAGGGAACCACACGAGGCAAAGAAAAAATTCTTATGACCTTGGTGGGAATCGAACCAAATCAAATTTACACTTCAGAGTTAATTCAAAATTATTGATTTCCTCCTGGTCATCCATGGTCACAGCCATCTGCAAATTGTTTTTGGATTTATCCAAATTACTAGCTTGTTCCAGGCTCTCAGAAAGTGGGAGGTACATGAATGAGTGCCAAGCAAAGAAAATCAAGGGAGGTGGGGGGGGGGGGTGGAAATGGGGGTAGCATGCCCTGTTTACTAAAAACTGAATGCCTGGAACAGTCCACCAAATTACATGACACCTCCCCACCTCAATGATCCTCCTTGATAACATTATTACTACACCAAAAACACAACTTCTGTCTGTGCTGATGTACACTGTAGTTCCTTTGCAGCCGTTTTTTGGGATGTCATGCAGTGCTATCCCAAAAACCTGCTGCGAAGGAGACTATTGCTGTCAGATTTGCATTGCCATACCCTTTAAGACCAGAATATCACAATGACCACCATTAATCTTCATCACCAACTAACAGTGAAAGAAAAGAAAATATTGTAGCACTCTTTATTCATGGCTTTGTCCTTTTTCTTGCTATAGAAAGAAATTGACCTGATGATAAAACAAGAAGATCTGGTTTATTTCTTTAACGAGCTTGACCGCATTGTAGAGGAAACTGACAAAGGAGAATCACAGCTTGCTTGGTAATACCTTCAATCTGACAATAAGTTGATACATTTATTTACATTTATTTACTGTAATAGTAGCTGACACAGTAATAAAAAATTAGAGATGGATAAATGGCACTTTTAACTTCTTTCTATAAAATATAAATGATTAACTCAGCTACAGTGTATCACTTGAAACCATGACAAGAAACACTTTTCATGATATGGGGCATGTTTGAAAAGTGAGTGAAATTGTCCTGCCAATAAAGTGTATATTTACTCTAAATTGATTTTTAATTTCACAGGCGACCTTCAGGAAGTCCAGACAAAGATATCTGTGATCATATCATGCAAGTGAAAATAGAATACAAGGATCAGCTGACTGGTATCCTTCAACAGGTATGAAGACAGCTCTTGTGAGTTCAACTATCTTGATAATATTGACGATTTTAGACAGGGTATGGAAAGATCAGTGTATCAGCATAAATACCAAGTGAACAGTTTGGTATTTTTGCATACGTTTGCACTTGAAATGGTTAATTTTACTGCAGTTTTATGTTAATAAACTAAGGTACTTGTACATATTGAGATGTGGCATGTGTTACTACAACGAGTTGCAAAAATACTTGAGACACTGTACGCCATTTGCCCTTGAATGACGTTTCCATGATCTCCCCCTCCCCCTCTTATCAATGTTGTTAACGGTGCAGCACCATGCTCGAAACTTTGAGGAACAACTTTGAAAGGGGGAGAGGGAGGGGGTGAGTATTGCATGTCACAGATTTGTTGGCGGCAGCGTTTTAGAGAAAGAAGAGACGTTTTTGATGGCGAATGTCTCAACAATTTTGCAACTGGTTGTAGCTTTAGCTATAACATAGAGAAAGCTGAAGTCATAGTTAATACTGAAAGTAGCAAGAGTGTGGAAGTGAAATGTGTTGTACGTCTTTGAATTGCCGTAGGCCTTTTGGGGGTGAACTGGCCTTCACCGACTGCCACTGGCATGTTTTTTATTTCCCTTAAATAATTTATTTTGGAGAAATGTTGAGGTACCAGTTGGTGTTTTTCCTTGTGTTGCACATCAAGTTGGTGTCCCCTTAATCAGCAATGGTCATTATATACTGGTAGTCATGATTTAATTATTGTTACTACATGTATAGCTTGAAAGTGGCAATGACAAGCTGAAAAGCACTGTTCTAGAAAAGAGGCAGAAATTGTTGGAAACAGAGAGACAGCTGAGTGAAAAAACAAAGGACCTCACAGAGGTAAGAATATTAATAATATTAATAATATTTTTTTAATGGTCATAGAAATTCTTGAGAATTGCTCTATTATCAAGTCGTCATTAGCATTATTGCCTGGCAGGGGACCATATGTTTTAAGAGAGAGGATGCCACTCTCTGGATTCAATGGTAAACTTCACGCCAAGAAAGGAAGTTAAAAAAATACCATCTACTCTGTGACAGACAAAGCCAAGGAAGTCCAGTTGCTGAAAATCGAAATGATAGTAACCATTTTGACATTTACATCACAGTCTTCCATAAGGAACATGATCAGATGTGCTAACTTTAAAACAATATAATTATACTAGAAAAAAATCCATCAAGATCACCATGGTGTTAGATGTTAATATTAGAACAACTCTTTCCAACACACACCTTGTAACTGAAGTTACTTACAGCTGCTATCTGTGAAAATGTTTTTTGCTGTTTGTTCATAATCTTACTAAATGATTCTTTTTTTTTAAAATGGTTTTTATAACAGGCAGCAGAGTATTGTGGAAAAAATCCCTTTAAGAAGATACAGGAACAATCTGTACTACTCACTGACAAAACCTAGTTGAAATATTTGTAATTATATACTTCATTTATGTTGTCTCAAAGTACTCTGTAGATGATTACTGTCAGGTAGTATGTGCTACAATGTTATTTGTCCCTTCTGTTCAACACAATAGTCAATTCTGATTGGACAAAAGCAGAAAATTAATAAAATCCAAATTGGTCTCCATTAGAGTACCTTATTAAGTTAAGGCCTTAGTAACACATGAACTAAATATGCAGTCCTTTGAACTGCTTTTTTGTGCAACTTGAATGTTGAGTATGCTAAAAACCACCCAACCTTCTCACACCATTTGTAATTTTCTTAAATGAACTATGAACAAAAACATTACACTCCCTATAAGGAATTGTAGGGCTGAGTGGCAAGAGTTGTCGCCTGCATTTAATAATTATTCCTTGTAAGCTAAGTTCTCCACCTGTATTCAACAGATCAGACTAATATTCACAGCGATTATCAAAAGTGATATGGGCTTTCAATGTTTGTAGCTTGTTGTTAAATAATTTTTTATATGCTGATGATGCAAAACGTTACAATAATGTCAGCAAAGATTCTCGTTTGCTAATAAGTTTGTTGGAACTTCACTGAAGTTCCAGTGTCCTTCCCAGGTGAACCTAAGCTAAGGTTGCTTTCTAGCCTTCTTAGCCAGTCTGGATATTATAGCCCAACAGTACTTTAACACCCCCCTTGTCATTGTTTAAAATTCACTGTATTTTCAGTCAACAGAATGTTATGAATAAAATCACTTGCATAAGCTACTATTACCAGGAAAACTTGAGATATTTGTTCACTTTTTATTAATGCTTTCTCAAAATACTATATATTATAATTTACTATAATAATTATTACATCATACATGTATTAAAGCCCACTTAAGAGTCTATGCTTGGTCTGAATAGTGCCATTTACAATGTTGGATTAAATCATGCACTTTTATCTTGTACCTCATGACCAATGAAGGGGCACATGGAATAAGGCCCTTAAAGTGACCCTTCATGTAATATCAAATTGTCCTTGTGATTCACAAGTGAATACAAGGTAATTTGGATGAAGAATCTAGTCATTTATCAGAAGGGCTTTTTCCCAGGCACCCCGTCAATTGCAGCTTGAACACCTCAGGAGATTTTGTAAAGACCTTTATATAGCATTTAAATTGAAGCTATGCTTTTCTTTAAAAGTCTTGAAGAAGCAGTACAGTCTTTGTCATCCCAGCTGGAGAGCCTGCGACTAAGCCTGTGTGATTTCTCCTAGTAATAGTCTCAGTGTATAAACTAACTGGCGAAACATCTATAATAAGTAACAAATGAATTAGTAGAAAGCATGTTAAAGTTGAGGTACGATTACTTGAATTTTCACAAAAAACTTTATGCACTAACAGTAACCTATTGCATACATTTAAATATGTTTCTTTTAACTTATTAAACTAATCAGTTAATTTCTAGCACTGTTTCCCTGTTCAAAAACAGAAGCAAAGCACTTGCTGTTGTTGTAATATTCACCAAATATAGCTATTTGTGGAGGTAGTTTGTGTCGATTGCAGTGGTTGGCAAAACTTGCATTACTTTGTCAACCAGTCAGTTCAAAACCAATCATGATTTGTACACGTACAATGCCCCGTACTTGGTGCCAGCTACATGTAATTGCTCCTAATTCTGATTGCCTCCACTGTCATTGGCCAGATTGTTTTGGTTTTATGATACTTGTCTAAAAGCTGTTCTGTCTATCCAATAAGATATTTCACATCAAGAATGCAAGCTTTTGAGGTGGAACTTTCTACCCAATGTTCCAGGAATTTCTTATTATCTTCTCCAGTACTAGGAATAAAGGAAAATAAAATTAGTTCGGTCAAAATGAAGTGGCCTGACCAGGGTGTTCATTTTGCATCGGAATTCTCCAGCTAAATTTCGATGGCCTGTACATAGCAGCATTGAAGGTAAGTGTTTCTCTGAGTGGCCAGATTCTCCTGTCACTTAATAAGTATCGTTCTGCTACTTCAGTTCTTAATGAAAACCCTGCATTACAGTACATATACAATACAGTACCACTTTAACTTGTACTAATTCCAACTCAAAATTACAACTGTTATCTTTAAAGAAAAACAGAAAAAGAATAGTATTATTGTAACAACAAGGGCACCCCTTATATGCTAACTAGTGCTTCTTTTGTTTTACAGTGGGTAATTACCTGTGCAAACTTGTGAAACTGCTCTACCATTATGGGAAACATGGCACTAACACTTTCATCAATAAGAGACTGCAAGTACTGTACTGCTTCTTCATCATTCAGGTCTAAACGGAATTTATCCTGAACCTAAAGAGACAAGTAACTGTACAGTTAGCAATCAACAGACAATAGGCAAAACAAGTAACCAATCACAACTGATAATTTGGTCCACTCTATGAACCCTCCCTTCCTTTTTCCATCAGGCCAGAAGATGAGCACATGCACAAGTACATGTAATGCATGTTAAATAGTGCTGGCTTCATAATAATAACCACAACAAGGATGATGGCAATGGCCATGACCATTGTCAAGGCAATGATGGTGTTAACACTGATGATGCTAAGTAGTAGCAGGTTCCAGAAAGTGCACTCACTCATAATAACAAAAAATAAAGTCACCTTTTGTTTCATATTTCATGTCACAAGTGTGAACACAACATGAAGACATTCCATAATGAAAGCAAAAACTTGAGTACAACTTAAGTGACCAGCAAAAAAACTGTTACAAAACACTAACAGGAAGGCTATTGAACATGTTAGCAGTAAAGAACATGAATGATTCAAGACCTGAATCAGAAAAAAATGGTAGGTAGACATTTGACGTGTACAAGTGTTGTCTGTTGGAGTAATTCTGCATATAGTACTTAGCCCTAGTTCAAATGCCGAACTTCACATGTACCAAATCTAATGCAAATGAGGGAAAACAATAGATTTTTCATTTGCATTAGGTTCGGCATATGTAAAGTTCAATGTTTGAACCAGGCCTTAGCAACATAATTTTGTTGTTGAACCTTTTTAACAGTCTTGTCAGGCTCCAAAGCAATGTCTGGTACATTTGCATCCACCATCAGAGCAAACAGATTCAAGATCAAGTTGACATGTCTAGAAGGAAGATATTTAAGGGGAGATTACATTAATTATGATTACTGTAATGATTACTGAATGGAATTCAGGTTACTGTAGACTTTCAAGTAATGGGAAAATCTGCATGTTATTTCCTTTACACATGATTTCAGAGAGATTTGGCCAAAAGTGAAGAGTGGATGAAATATGAATACCAAAAACAGAAATTTCCAGGATAGTATTACCATTAATAATAATTTACTTGTATGTATCTCATACAGCTAGCCAACTCGAAAAGAATATAATTGTAAATACGTATACATTCAAAATAATTCCTGGGAAAATAGTTCCCACCTTCTCAAGTGGAGAAAAGCTGTGAAACACTGTTTTCTAAATGCTTGGTAAAACTCACTGGATGCACCTCCCATCCCTTCCACCTGGTGAAAGAATGGGCTAATTAATTTTATTTCCAATACAAAATCAAGGGGTTTTCAGTAGAGCCATAATTATCAGCCCAACTGTTTCTAGGCTAATAAATGTGAATTTGTGCAGTCTGGGACTAGATATCACCAGCACATAAGGCTTTTGTCTGTCTACTACTTTAGACAAGCAAAGTAACTGGATATTTTAAAACACAAATGGCAAAACAATTCAGAATTCAAAGTTGACATTCATCTTTACATTACATATTATTAGCAGTTAACAGGAACCCATGCTCCAGAGGAAATACCAATACTGTATTAATAGTATGTAGTATATTAAGTATCAATATTTCATCAGCATGGAGTTATATTTCACAGCTTTGGTATTTCCCTTGTCTGTCTCTGGGTGTGGTTGTCTATTTTCACCAGCTCTCCGAGTGTTGTAATTCCCCCTTTCAACAAAAATTAATTCAAACTGTGTTGTTCAAAACCAGCATCACTTTTGATAACAACTCCTAAACCACTCTGGGAAACAAAGCAAATAAAAAATTTATCAATCTCAGTACATGAGGATGACCAGCAGGTCTACTAAAGACACACTGAATAATGAAACCCTTCCTTCTATGATTCTGCAAATTGATCTAATGGATGCTTCTCCCTATAGAGGCCCCTGAACTTGCGGAAAGAAATCAATGGCTGAACAGTAAAGGACATACCATTTCTTTACTTAGTTTCATTGGTGGTGGTAATGGCTTAGGATCTCTTCCAAGAATGTACCCAAAGTCAACATGAAACAAGTTCCCTGGAAAAACACATCAAAGCAAACAAGACTTGAATGATTACTAGCTAAATATCGGAAAATTATCCACAGTGACCAATGGATTGCTGACTTGTGGGTCAAACCATTCTATTCAAGGCTATAGAGGCCACTGTAGAAGTGACTTTTACAAAGAAGCTTAAAAAGAGTGTTCATTAGTGAATGTATTGAGAGAAAGTATAACTATTTTATTGAACACACTGGCAGCCAGGATGAGAAATAAGGTTATTGCACAAGGTGAGGTGGACAAATTGGAAATTAAGTAGCCTGATTGTGAAGGAAGATTAAAAGCACCTAAAAACCTTGAAAGTGTTCTGCATCCTTGCATCTCCCCAAAAAGGGAATGCTGGACTTGCCTTGTGGGTCAAAGGGCCAGCTCAAGTTGCCCTCAATCATTGTAAACCTTATTTAAGCAAATTGATGTTCTGCACATCAAAGGTGGCTACTCAGGGCCTCTTCATATGAGCCTGGTTAACTGGGCTGGCTCGGTTATCAAGATGAAATTGGTTTCTGTTTATATGGTGACTTTCCGCCTGGTTTCAAAGAGGTCAGATTTGAAAAATTGGTGATGCGACCATTCAGGCGCGAAATCTAATGAACAAGCCTGGCGAGAATTACTTGATTTTCTTTGTTTAAGCAGCCTCAAATTTCCTTTTAATTAACTTTACGTTAACTATCAAAATAATGAAACTATTCAGAGCTTTATTTTTGAAGAAAAGAGAAGTAAATTTTGGTAATGTCCATTCTATCACCAAAATGCAATGTAACTGGGCTGAAGTGTTGATATGGCAAAAATTTCCGGCCCGGTTCCTGAGATATTGGTTGGAAAAACCGAGATCTCGGGAACCAAGCCAGACCAACCGTTTATGTGAACAAGTTGAAATTTTTTCAAAGGGATCAAGGGATGTGCCAAGATCTCAGAAACTGGGCCAGCCCAGTTAACCAGGCCCATATGAAGAGACCCTAAAAGGCCTACAGTTCTGGTTGGAACGTACAGCACTACCCTCACCTGATTTTGTGAGTAGTAAATTGTCCAGATGCCTGTCTCCTATACCAAGGATGTAGGTAATCACACAATAGCCAGCTGAGGAGGAAAGATTGTTGTTACTAATATTACTGCCTCAGTTAACATTAAAAAACATACACATTTTGTTCCCCAATTTGAGAATATTGCTCAAAGTTATGTGTCTTTAAAAAAAAACAATATTAAATGTCTATCATTAGCTCAAAGGACAATTCTGTGAATAAGTTGACAGAAATATATTTCTTGGTAACAGAGAATAAACCTTTGAGGAAGTGATCTTGGAAGCTTGTATTAGCAAAAGCAACTGAAGGTTTAAGGATTCTTTTGAGAATTTGGCATCGCTACCAATTAAAATGAGTTTACAAACACCTCACGGCAGATAAACTATTTTTTTGCTTAGTATTTTGACTTATAGTTGAGTACTAGACTTAATGATGCATTATACTTAGGTGCATAAATGCACATACCACAACTTTTGACATAAGTATCCATCACTTCTGGGTTGATGCCATATGGTGCAGTTTCACAGGGTGCATGCCTGCGGAAATAATTCTGTGTGAAAAGGAAAACGATTCATCAGAGCTGATTTTGCAGGCCCAAGTGTACACTGAAGATCAGTGAAACTCGTTCTGGTTTGAACTTTCTTCTGTTGCTTTTGAGTTTGGATGAAGAACAATGAAAAATCCAAAAATTAGCCTTGGGAGGAAAATGAATATTCTAGATCAAAGTTTGACAGAATCAAGAAAGTGTGAGGTAAACCTGTAACTGGTGAAAGGTAATGATATTGTACTAAGATAACAAGAATCAGACTGCCAATCGAAAATGATACCTGAAAAGTGTCTTTCTTTGCCAACATGTGAGTATTTTAACTGAAATGAAACTGTTTCAAATAACCTCGGTCTGTTTTTGCACAGACTGGTTTAATATGAAATGTAGTCCTGTTCTGTATGTCAACTTTGAGCAAGAGACCTCAAAATCCACAACAAGGAATATGTACTTCACAGAGTTTCTCCAGATTTTTGCAATATTTTGTAGCACAATGGGTAATTCTTTCTGTTTATTCTGTAATTCTTTCTTTCTGTTTTTTGCAAAAACACAATGTTGAACCCCAGACAAGACTATGATTCACAACAAGAAGACACTGAAAAACAAATTAAAGAATTCCTGCAACAACAAATATCTTTCTAAAATTCTCTTGACCGATGCCATCATTTCCATCACTATGACTATCACTGATCATTACTTTGCCTTTAAGTAGCCATTACATAAGTGAGGAACAACGAGCCTGACATTTTGAGGATTACACATTTTATACCAAACCTGAATGCTTCCATCAACATCTTTGTCTAACACTTCTGCAACAGGAGTGGATTCCACAAACTGTACAAAACCTGAAGATACATTCAAGTAAAAGACATATATAACAAAGTTTTTCCAATAGACCTCTGAACATCCCACTTAATATGTAGAAAGTGGACTTTTTGTTTTCAATCATGTACATTTGCATTGCCATTTAATATTTGTTTTACTCTTTTGAACCATTTATTATCCCATGACATTCACCTTGACTTCCACTTGTTGCCAGTACTTTGTATGGGGTCAATTTTAAATCCAAGTTTTCTTTCATCAAAAGCTGCATGGGAACAAAATAAATAATAAGTAAATAAAAATAATCATAGTTTCAGAAACAAAGCAAAGGTGGTGGCTTTTTAGATTGTACAGTATAACACTGTGTAAACAGCAGCCCAGCAGCTGTACACAGATACATGTCCATGTCATGGTGGATGTACATGATAATTGGCCTGTTCAACAGCCTGTAGCTATGTCTACAGTTGGGTGGTAAAAGGAAGTATGTTGTTTGACAGACAAGTAGACAAAGGCTGAAAGAATGAAACATGCATGCACAGTTAAGCTGTCATGCATGTGCAAATCATGTATATCAGTCAGCATTAAAAAAGTTAGATTATAGGCCATTTTGAAGTTGCGCAGGGTACTGGGATGAGTTTCAAATTTGAAGTAATCAATAAAATCACATGAAAAATATCTTAACTTGGTATCTGTTCAACCTAAAAGAATCAAACTTGGTCAAAGGACCAACTTCAACGGTATCTTTCATGTGATGGTGTCAATTTATCAATTACTTCAAATTTGAAACTCATCCCACTCCCCTGTGCAACTCCGAAACGGCCTAAAGTATAATAAAATCAATACTAAATCTCTGACAGAGAACTGTAAGGTCTGTGATTCTCACCTTATCCATAAGTCTAATAATCTGTAGGATCAACTGATCTTGTCGCAAATCATCACCATTCTTAAATATTGTCTGTGAAAGCAAGGAATATTGTACAGAAAATATATAATTTAAAGTGCCTATGACCCCAAATTATTTTTTTGCCAAAATGAAACTTTGCACCTGTTCGAAACGCATAGCGGCATTTTTTTCCATATTTTTAATAACTCCCGCCTTTTTACAGGCTTCAAAACTTACGAAAAACCAAGGATCGTTTGTTTCACGACCGAGTCAGAAGGGGAATGGGTCTATTCCTGATTTGATATCAAAATCTACTTTGCATGCATGTTTACAAAGAGTTAATGCGATGCAAATCAGTTTGTGACATCAAATCAGGAATAGACCCATACCCCTTCTGCCTCAGTCGTGAAACAAACGATGCTCAGTTTAGAAGCCTATAAAAAGTCAAGATTTGTTGAAAAAAGGGAAAAAATGCCACAATGCGTTTCGAACAAGTGCAAAGATTTATTTTACCGAAAAAATATTTGGGGTTATACAGTATTGTGCAAAAGTAATGCAAACGAATTTCGACGAAATTCCTGGCTTTTCGGGGCTTTTCGAAGAAATTTCGCTCGATACGATATTTCGACGAAATTTCCCCGCATTTTCGTGACACCTATTGTTTGGATCCGCGCGATTTTTCGAACGATAATTCGCTTTGCGCGATGAATCACCGCGAATTTTCGAGCGATAATTCGCTCCTGCCGAAAAGTCGCTGCGATTTTTCGAACGATAATTCGCTTCTCCCGAAAATTCGATCTATTGTTATTCAATAGGCCAAGAGCGTTTTCTAAGCAAAGTTCATCGAGTGAAATTTATAAATAACCTTTCCAATTATTGCACACGAAAGAAGCCATTAATCTGCCGAAATAATAGCATCACAGCTCGACGAAATGTTAGCTTTGAAACTCACCTAGTTGTTTCAGAAGGAGCGCTACAATGTTGACTTGATCCAAAACCCCAAAACAAATAATTCATTACCGTATCGGTAACAATGAAACATGAATTCTGCTATCTTCCTATGATAAGAATCTTTCCCAATTGGATCAGACTGGTAAACTGTGTGTATTTACATTTCTAAACACTTCTCGCTAATGCGCGAAAATGTAAACAAACAGCCTGACTGTGAAACTGAAACAAAAATCCTGTAGTCCAGTAAAAAAAATCATAATCCTCGTTCTAGGAAAGATATTTGGATGCTTCTGGTGTCTATTTAAAGCTAAAAATGAGCTCCGTTCAAAAAACGTATTTGTTATAACGCGCAGAGAACTTTAGAGGTCGTAAACTGTGGAAAACAACTCTTGCGGTAGCGCGCCCAACGTGTGAAAATTATCCCGACACTGTAAACAAAATGTAAACAAACAGCCTGACTGTGAAACTGAAACAAAAATCCTGTACTCCAGTAAAAAAAAATCATAATTCTGGTTCTAGGAAAGATATTTGGATGCTTCTGGTGTCTATTTAAAGCTAAAAAAGAGCTCCGTTCAAAAAACATATTTGTTATAGCGCGCAGAGAACTTCAGAGGTAGAAAACTGTGGAAAAAAAACTCTTGCGGTAGCGCGCCTAACGTGTGAAAATTATCCCGACACTGTGGAACGAACTGAGCTCATTGTCTTCGTAATGCAGTTCAGTGTGTTCTAATTCTCTGCGTACGAAACTGGGCCCGAGCTGAACTTGAACAAGCGAAGCTGGTTGAAAGCGTTTCACCAACTTTAGGTGAGTAAGATTTTAGTAACGTATTTGTCATAGATAAAAATGTTAGCCCCTTAATCGGTGATTGATGACTGCAAACCGGCTCGTATTTACAAATTTATCTCTTGTGAGTTGCACGACAGTTTGTTCGTATCAGCTGCTGAAAGAAAATTGCTTGAACGCTCCCGAACTGCCGTTCAATGGCATGTACTAAAACCCGAAACAACGAGACGAAACGACCGAAACGAAACCACCGAAACAAGCGAAACGAACGAAACGAAGCCACGAGCCAGCAAAAGACATAATTATCTTACATTTAGGACTTCAAGAAAGAAAATGGTTTCGTATTTTTTTTATGTATTTTTAGGGCGGAGCACCGACCAAAGCAGATGGGAAAAGAAAAGAAAGGAAAAGAATTGAAAAGTTAGGGAAAGAATCGAAGTATTCACTGATAACGTCTCAGTCAGTATCGCTACTTGTCTCCCTGAGACTATGTTTAAACTGTATAGTAGTGGAGGAGATTGTGAATTACAAGGACAGAATATAGGAGACCAAAAATCCATGTAATCACATTGTTTCGGTGGTTTCGTTTCGGTCGTTTCGTTTCGTTGTTTCGGGTTTTAGTACATGTCCCGTTCAATGCGTTGCGAAATTTCGTGAACTGCCTGCGAATTATCGTTTTTGGTCACGAATTTTCTTTAGCTTAACGAAACTTCGAAGAAAAATCGTCCTTTGTTTAAGCGAATTATCGCTCGATACGCCGTGAAATTTCACTCGAACTTTCGTGCGAACTTTCGTCGAAAAGTCGCGGGAACAAAGAACGAAATTCGCGCATTTCGCTTGCATTACTTTTGCACAATACTGTAGGCACTTTAAAGAAATTATTATTAATAATAAACCTTATAGTACACTCAACAAAATTACGCAATTCTGATTGGTCAAGAGCAGTACAATTAATCCCAAATAGTACTCCGTAGGAGTACCTATTAAGTTTCCATGACAACGGCCCATAAGTTCGGAATTTTGTTGAATGTACTATAAATAAAAAATCGCATGACCTCGTACAATTTGGGTTAATAGATACTCGTGATTTTGAAAGTTGTCAAATTGCACTCACCTAAAGGGTCGTGCAATTTTGAGAACTTTCAAATCACTTGTACCTATTAATCCCGAATTGTACTTGAGGTCTGCGATTTCCTATACCAATATTATACACTAGCGTACAAGTGTAAAATACTGAAAAAGAGAACTTCTTACTGACGATTCTGTAAATGCAATAACTTAATTGGAACATTCTTTTAGGACCTAAGTTCTATTCTATTTGCAGAATGAACTGGTGGTGAGAATTCAGTTCTCTCTGCTACATAACTTACTTAGAATTAATGTACTAAATCAAACAAGAAAAATTACAGCTGTAGTCAAAAATGGCCAAAATAACTTTGATAAAGATGCACTTAGACTCTAGCTATACACTTCTTCATTCTTCTGTTGAGATGATTGCAAGGCCAAATTTGGGGTACCGACTCAAACCCCTTGGATCCTACCATAGTGATCAACATCTCATGTCTCTAGTTACATTACCACTGATCAAACATACAAGTCACAAAAACTTAAGAAATAATCACCAAACTAAACTTAAAATGCCTTCAAGTTGATGTTGCATCAAGTAAGGCACTGTACACCAACAACTGGCTACAAGAGGCAAGTTCATAGTAGGACATTGAGGCTTCATTGGTTTGCTCTAAGAGCTGCTATAATAATATTGTGAAATGGAAATAAAGCCTATTTGAGAGCGGTTTTCAATCGAGTGTCATAAAACCAAAACAAAAACCAAAGCAATTACTCTGACCAATTACAACAGAAGCAAACAGCACGATAAACCAATCAGAACACGAATCAATTACATGTAACTGATTGGCAAAAAGTGCGGAAAAATGCATGCTTCTCATTAGTTGAAAAAGCGGTGCATATAAAGCAAAACCAAAGCAAACACAATTTACTTTCAACACTCAATTATTGAAAACTGTGCTAATCTACCAAACTACTGAGAAAGCCACATACCACATATTCCTGGTCATCCTGTGTCATAAAGGTCAGTCTAGCTGGCATCAAGTGACTCTTAAAGAGCCCAGCTTTTTCTAAACAAAGAAAAATAAAGATCACATGAAGAATTGAATCAACGCTACCATTAATTCTCCATAAGGGAGAGGAAACCTGACATTTCACAAAGCTTGCTTTTGTTTTCATTTTCCTTAGGTTGCCATTTTGTCTATGTTTTATATGATCAACTCATATCCAGCAACAATGAGTGGAATAACATTGCTTCTTCAAAAACAACTGAGAAATACTGTTAGATATTGCTGTTTTCATTTCACATGAAAGATCAGAAGATGATTTAATGGGGACCATTTATTAGGAATGGTAAATATACTGTAATGGCTGATACATCCAATGATCTGCATTTTCATAATGAACAACTATTCTATGTTAACTGGGTGACTGGTGGCTCCATTGGGACTTATGTCTCAAGGGGTTTAGTCCACCATTAGGGTTGCAAAGCATTACAAACTAAAAGATTTCCCTGATGTTTCCCTGACCTCTACATGATTTTCACTTAGTTTGCAAAATAGTTAAGAATCTCACACAATGGAACAATGTCATGTATAATTAAAAATTATTTACAAAAGGCAGATGTTAGCAAGGGATGTTGGAATCTAAAAAAAATCGGGTTTACAACCACTCATCTACAGGGTATCAAGAGATAATTTGGGAAGAATAGCCTTAGAAAACTTTAAAATGCATATCAATCTGTGAGGGATTTTTCCCAAATTGAAGGTTGATTATCCCTAAACAATCTTTGGTTACCACCAATTTCTCTTCTTTGATAACAACAGACCTTAGTAGGATCTGGTTTTGTCACATAAACTGTGCAAAAACACCTTATTTGTAATCTGGCAACCTTAAGAAATCCTAGTTTTTCATGCAACTCTGACTTGAGACACTTGCAAGTAAACACAGTAACATTACAGGGTACCATCTATAAGCAGGGTTGTAGCTAAGAAATTACTCAGCCAGTTTAGGTGGCAGTTGAGCCTGCTCAAACTGACGTGGGGGTGGGTAAAAATCCAGAAAAATCCAAAATCTAGCCAGCAATCACCTCTTTCTCAGCCGGCAAATTTTGCCGGCAGCCAGCGCTTAGTGACAACCCTGCTATGAGGTTAAATTACAGTTGCTGAAGCATTACCAGCTACTATCCCTTTGATTTTGACTTCTGGGTCAAGAAGAAGAGGAATTGGTCCAAATGATGTCAGTTCAGGGATATCAAGCAGCTCTCGTAATCTTTGAACCTGAGGATTAAAGAACATGTTCTGAGAGTAGAAACGTCTAATAATGTAAATCAGGTACTGAAGGCAATCAGGCAAGAATTGGATCAAGTCTGTTCAGCTTCATGGAAATCAAGCAGCTCTCTTAATCTTTGAAGTTGAGAATGAAGAAATTCCTATAATTATTAGTTTAGGGGAGTTTACAGAGTGCTAAGTATCAGGCAATATTCTCCACAGTTTTACAGGATAATAATTATTATAATTACTGTCATTTAAGAACATTTTCAGAGTACTACGACAGAACAATGACACAAATCAGACATGGGATAACAGTAAAACAGATCACCAATCACTGTTTACAACAGACAAACAACAGACCAACATTTAACTAACAATACACATACACACATTAGACTAACAAAAGATGGATTGAAATGCACCAATCACTGTGTACAGTCTTCACAGCGAATGACAACTAGGGTTAACTGACAGTCGACCAATAACATCACAACTTCGTTGACCAATCACATCAACGACCAGAGTATTTATACCATCTACTGACATTACACAAATCACTTGACTCTGATGATGACTTCCGCTCAGGTTGTCGAAATGCCAGTCAATGTCACCACAAACAGTCCTTCTCAGGACTACACTCACCCGGACGATCGTACCCCACTTAATTATGATATGACTCCTGGGTTCAAACCATTTACGAGTAAAACAGATATTGCTTCTCAAGTGAATGTGGACTTTGCCAGTCATACATCAGACAAATGGTTGTTCACTGGGTTGATGACATTTAATACCTCTTCATACAAAGAATTAATGAAAAAAGATAAAGTACTGTAGAACATAAAAAGACCAAAACCTCATTTGGTAGAAGTCTAACAAAGTGGATAACATTATTTTATGAGAGATGACCTTGGAATACTTGCTGATAAGGACTTCAGCAATGGACCTCCAGATTTATGTCTCAACAGTCCAACATGCAGCCTCAAATAAAACAATTCCACATTGAGAAACATTTCACAGTCATAATTTTACAAACCTTTCTGCTACGGCTGCCACCAAATTGAGATACTTCTTTTACAAGTCTAACAATATTGGTGACAAACTGCTGTTGTTTACCCAGCATATTCCTCCTGACTGTACACTCCCATCCACCCTGAAACAGAGCAATGCATTAAGTAGACAATTTGGTGGTCTTGTCACAGAAATAATAATAATAAAAAAAGAATCGTAATTTCTCACAAATCTTGATTGTTGAATGTGATGAGTAACTGTATGTCTTAAGGCACTGATTTCATTTCTCAGCTTGACATTAGCCGTTCATGATTCTCTGACTACATATTAAGAAAACACTCTGGTCTCTGGATGCAATTTTTAAACAAAGGTAGATTGCTCTTAAATCAGCCATCACCATGCATATTAAGCAAGAATTCTGATTGGATGTTATTTGAAGCCCCTGGCTCCTCTCTCACCTTTTGAAATTGTTGATTAGATTTTCTCATTGATTAATCCATTACTAGGTCATGTGTTTCTGTAGAACTTAAAATTGTCAATGGGACTTTCCCTTGCATTATCAAACATAATATTTTTATGATACCCAAAACTAGAAAACAGGACACTGTGCAAACTCTGTCTTCAATTTACAGTTTTCTTTTCGGTATACACAGTTAAAGCCATTGCTTTAATCTGATAAGGTAACTAGCTTCTTAATGTATACTGTAACTGATAATCAACTTGAAAGTTTCATTTCAGCCTTCAAACCACTACCTGAATGCAGAGCCTCTTGGTGCGGCTGTCTACTGAATGTATGTGGGGCCAGCAAAAAAGTAATTCAAATTTTAACAAACCTTCATCAATGCCTGGCTAAACCTTCTCATGACATTTAAGTACATGGCACCTTCCTTGGTATCATCACCCCCTTTACATTCCACGTACAAATACCTGGTAGGGAAATATTGAAGATTTGTGGTTACTGTAACAATTCCCTGTTCAAATACACTTAGTCTAAAGACTTAATACAATAATTATTTTCAGCATTACATTTGCAGTAAGAACAAACATTGCAGGGTTCAAACCAACAACAAGGTCAGAATGATAAACCATCACCTATCCTAATTAATGCACCACCATTTTCGCTCTGACTCCCCCAAATTGTAACAATATATAGTGGATATCTTTTTCTGATATTAGTTGTAACCTGTTACTGAAAAGTCCATATTCCTTGATCCCTAGCCCTAACAAACTACTGCCTTACAGGGCTTTACTCTACCCATAGAAGCAAATAACTTGGCCCAGGAAAGGTTGAGTGATGAGCCAAAAGATTGTCTGCGTGGGAGGCTACAAATAACCAGGATAATAGTATTTTTTTTTATTTTCTAATTCACAATATTGCTATACTTGAACACGGAATTATTACCAGATTTTTTTTATTAGAGATAAGGAAGAACTACAGGCAGACGTCAAGTAATGATACCTACCTAATATTTATCATCACATATGGACTACAAAACTCTCACCAGTAAAAATAATTTGCTAGGCTATCACTTCTGCAAGCCCTTGAAATAAGGAATGAAGCCAAATCATCTGAGCCCTGACAAAAACAAGCAGTTGACCATAAATTCAAACCTTAGGCAACTATATATACTACATACATTTATGGTAGCAGCTACATGTATGCTGGGCTGTTATTGAGTGAAAGATTGCACATAACAGATGTATGCAGTAATGTGGACATATACACCTAAAAAGTTAGTTTTGCACTTATTTTGTGATTTGGAGGTCTGGATTTGTGTCTGTTTCTCAGGGTTTTTTTTAAACTTAATTTGTTGAATTTAAGCCTTTAGGCCACAAGATAAACATGGAACTGCCAGTACATCATTTCTGACATGATAAATAGCTGAGTAGAGTGAATTTTTTAAGTAAACATTAGACTTAAGGCCCAGTTCAGATGCCACTCTACTCATGTGCCGAACCTAATATATTGAATTAGGTTCAACTTTGAGCGACATTGGTGCGAAAACTGATTCAAGCTGTGTCAAACCTAATATGTATTTTATATATGGAGAAGGCATTATACACTTATACATTGTCATAATTAATACATTTGGATCGGCACATGAGAAGAGCACTGTATGAATCAGTTGCCGCTCCAGTGTTGAATAATGCAGCAGATCTATCTTGTAGAACTTAACAACGTTGCCACGCCGAATTAAAACCTTCATACTGAACTGACTCAAATGCCGCTCTTTTGCTGGACTTAATTCGTCAGTTAGGTTCAGCACATGAGTGGAGCGGCGTCTGAACAGGGACTTACAGACAGGTCAACTCTTACAATCATGCTACTGGCTCCTCGATTTTTGAGTCGCATGTTACAATACACTTAAAAGCTTGTGCTATGTGTCTAAAATGATCAAAGCCCTGTTCACTCATGACAGGGAGTTATGAGTTATGTTGCCACATCCATACAGCTCCCATGGAAAATTTGTTTGACTTGGACTAGTCCCCACCCTTCTTAAAATTAAGTTTTGAACATGTAAGTGATCCTCACAGTTATTAATATCACTACCTGAGCAGTAGTGAAAGTAAAGCCTGAAAAAACTCAGGTTTGTACAGGAGTTGAACCCATGACGTCTTTGCCTGCGTAGCAAGCGTTCCCTTACGAGGGGAATAAAGATATAGGGCCACAAGAAGGAGTTTTCGCATTCAGGACACGCGGAAAATGGAGCGAGAGCAAAAAAGACGAGGGAGGGGGGTGCCATTTTCTGTGTGTCCTGAATACAAAAACTCCTTCTCGCGGCCCCATATTTTGTTCAGGAATGCTTGCTACGCAGGCAGATGACGTCTGCAATAGCAGTGCAGTGTTCTGCCAACTGAGCTAATGAGCCAACTAGGAGCTGTTCACTTTGTGGGTTTGTAAAAAACCTGTGAGTGACGAATAGATGAGTGTGAATAAAAGAAACCTTTTGTGGAGGGGAGCAGTCAATAATATACTCAGTCTTTAACATTCCTGGTCAACCTATCCTGTACCTGATCAACATTTTTTACTGCGGTTGTGCTGATCTTCATTTCTTCAACATCTGGAAACAAAAGAAAGAATACAAAATCAACAGGAATAAAGGATGATCACAATGTTTTGTGGTTGACAAAAGCTTGTAAATCTAATTTCCCTGCCACAACACATGCTGAGAGGCAGTCTTGATCCACCGTGATAAAAATGATGAGTTTGGAGGTCCCATGCCATATCTTTGAGCTGCTTATATATAGTTTTACACATCAACAAATTACCAAATTCACTTTGTGTTGTAGACTCTTCAGAGTCTTGTCTACCAACACTCTCCTCAAGAAGATTTTCAACGGTGTTCTCTGTAAGTTTCTCCTCCTCATCAGACAAGGCTTCATAGCGTAATGCTTGCACAAGTTGGAGAAGGTAGAGCAACAAATCCTGTGAGGAAAAGGATCCATGCGAGATAAGTAGATGCAAAACTATTGAACATTTTGGATTGCAATATTGTTATAATATTATTGACAGTGCCTTTACCTAAGATGTACTACAATGTGGCAATTAGACGGTTCTTTCAGCGAGTATAGTTGTTTTAAAAATTAAAGAGCTTACATCATCATTAGCCTCCTTAAGTCTGGATACTGCATATTGTCTCACTGCTCTGTTTGTGAATTGTGAGGATAACAACTCTAAGGCATCTTCAACATCCATCGGATTCCACTTTCCCAATAATTCAAGGGCCTGGACAAGATAATATATGTGTAATAATAATTATTATGGTAGATCATTGAATAATAACCACTTTAAGTACATGCATAAAGTACTATTGTTTATTAGACATGTAAAAAGAGGATACAAAGTGATTTTAGGCTCGGCACTGTTAAAAATGAAATGTGTAGATGAGCTTATAATGTCATACCTGCCTCGCCTCTTGTGGCTGACTCCAATCAACACACTTGAGAAACTTGGTCAAGGCCTTAAAAAAAAAAAGACAAGGAACATGGCACCTGATTACCTTTTATCACTGTTCAACTAGATTCATAAGAGCATTCCTGATTAAAAGGTCTTTACACAAGGGTTTCAAACTGACCACAATGCATACATTTAAAAGGCAACTATACCTTCTTCTGATTAGTAAGGTAAAATCGAAACTGCCAAACCAAGTCCTTTTCCTCTGATGTCATAACTTTGGTGGATGGATAACCAACAATTTGCTGGAAACAAAGAAGTAGCATATACAAAATTAATAATGACATGGAGTGAAGAATGATCCTTGCAGCTGTGAACATGATTTATGCAATTGTGCAATTGCAAAAATTCCGTTCACAGCTGCAAGATCATTCTTCACTTCATTTCATTTCCGCAGTTCATATAATTATGATTAATTTATTTCATATGCATCATTCACACACCCAAAGTATACTATCATATCCATTGTTTTTATACTGGTAGATTTCCAGTTAACAAGACTTGCACTGGTTTCTGATAAATTGTTTCAGTTTAAATATCTTTGGCTATATGGGTATTCAAGTTTGGATACTGAAACAAAGCAGATATACTGGGGATACTACACATTTTATTATTTGGACAGAACCTACTTTCAACGTTTGAGAATTCTAAATCAATAAAAAAAAAAGGATTTCAGTCCAGGATCCCATTGCTTTAAAGTATACTTATTACCTTGGTTTGCAGTTCCTTGCTCCAAACTGTCAAATTACTCTGCTACGATACGTTTTTCCAAATAAACTATCAGGGGTTTCAATAAGTTCTGAAATAACCGTCTGAGCTTGCTAAAGTAAGCGCCGACCTGATTAATTTTTTTTAACATTTTAGTGAAATCTAGACAAAGTAGGGAGGTGAGAGGTAAATTCTGACAAACTAGGCGGTGATTTTCGCCGGTTGCCAGCTTCTAATGAACCCCTGAACTATACATACATTTAACTGATCCCTCGTCTTTGCATTTGGTTTCAGGTCTCTTGAAACTGTTCCACTTCTGACACTTCTTACTAGTTTGTGGTGCTTTAACTCTACTAGATTTTCCTGTAAGGAAACAAAAATCACCACAAAACAGTGACCATCACAAAGACATTCAGACTATTTGTGACAATATAATGTTTTCTACCGAGGACAAAACAAGATAAGTATTGCACAGTGTTTATACCAAAAGAATTTCTGGGTCAGGGACTCTGACGATCTCTGGATGGGTGCAGACATAGTCAATATCATCAGCATCCTAAAAGAGGGAAGTAGATCAAAATTAACTTATTTGTTCAGCAGCAGTAGTTAATTGCGTTAACTATTTTAATTTTGGAGCTGTATGGAACAGCTGGATGCCAGAAGCCTTACCTGGCTGTGAACTGAATTTTACCCACTGAAAAACTACATCCTCCTTTCCTCCTATCTTGATTTCATTTACGAGTATAGCACTCTGAAATTTGACCATATTATATTGTGGCATCTAAAGTTCAAGAATTCTTAAAATGTCATGAAATTGGTATACTCACTTTACTTTTCAATTTTTATGTAACAATCATGCTAATGTAAATAATTGACTTACACAACGGCCATGCTGGTGTCCCTCAAAGGGACACCTACACAGTGGATCCAAACTGCATACATGTGCATGAACACCTTGTAATTTTTTGGAAAATTATTACCACAACCTTGTTCTGACAAGTACTATTGAGCCAGAAATAATTCTAAGATGTTTCTCTATGCCTGTTATTCAACTCCCTTGTTTCTCAGTGTTATGCATACAAACAAATTTTGTTTTATTGATGAAAACCAAGAAGACTGCCATTTTGTCAACACTGTCTACACTAAATCGTTATTAGTAGCTGGCTTCACAAGTCTAAACACAATGAGGCCTCATTATGATGTCATTTGTTTAAAAGAGTACATGAACCTTGTAACAGTTAAATAGAAATAAGGTTCAAGTGATAGAAAACATACTTTAATTAAGCATTATTATTTATTTAGAATACCCTCTTACTGCAGCTCAAAAAAGCCAACAGTCAACTCAATGAAAATTTAACACCTTTCTCTGAGATTAATTCCATGATAAAATATGAAAATAGAGCAGGTGTCCTTCACACCAGAAAATTCAATACCTTTTGGTATATATACATATATATTGCAGGTAAAAATTAAATTCAGGTAAAAATTTTTAACCTAGGTTGATTCTCAAATCCCTTTGTCTTTAAGTCTAATTATTCAAAATTAGGGCTAGGAGACAAAAGGGAATTGATTTTCAACCTAGGTTAAAAAATTCTACCTGAATTTAATTTTTACTGTAACATAGCAGTATACATGTATACAACTGTATACTGCACTGGCACAAACTAAGGATCATAACACTAGGACTGAATAATATCTTTGGGTAAATAAGTTAACACAAATTTCATGATAAAATACAGCAATGGACTGCATACACCTTATCTTGCTACCAGTCAAACTCAGTTACCTCAGACACGGAATCTAAAAGTTGCTCCTTAGACGGTTTGATGAGTTCTGTGATACAGCTGAGACCCATTAGTTTGAATATGCATGAAAGACCTGTCTTCAGAAACTAATCATAGCTCTAGCGAAAGTCACCTCTGTAAGAAACAAGCCATTCCTTAACTCTGCTTATTATCAGTGGGTTTCTTGAGCTAACATTGAATATTCTTTATCGACGACAACACTATTCATAAATTCTGGTCTATTTTCTGTATGTTGACAAGGAATAATTTTGGATGAAAATAAAGTGTTACCTCATAAATAATGAAATAATCTTTCTCTATAATTTGCATTTTTATTAATAAGTATATCACCTGGTTAAGTTTTTGGTCATATTGCATAATTCATAAAACTTATCATGCTAACTTTGAGCTCTCAGGCAATATGACTAATAATAATAGGAAGAGATTCTGCTAAGAACCTACTCATTAAATGAATGACAAAATTTCAATGTTCATCAAACTAATCAACAAGTTTAGGGCACAAAGGTGCTAATTCACTGTGGATAAGTTATTTTACACAATTTTTGCTTTTCAATTTATGACCTTTGACATTTTAATGTATGTATATTAAAATGTAGAAATGTCTGCAGCACCAGGTCTGATTGTTTGATATTGAGAATTAATTTTAGTCTGCATTGTGGCAAATTATCATAAAAAATCCAGCAAAACAGAAGAGAGTTTAGTCCCTGTACATGTACATATAATATTATTGATATGGCTTATATTAACAATTAAATAATATTACATGTACCACTATAAAGTTTGTGTAGGAAATCCAGCCCTGAGGTCAGCCAAAATTTCAACTTAAGACAACAAAACTAGGGGAGGAGGGTGAGTGCGCAAAGCACTCAACTTCCACCAATGTGTCCCGGGTTCGATTCCCGGACTCAGCGTCATAAGTGGGCTGAGTTTGTTGGTTCTCTACTCTGCTCCGAGAAGTTTTTCACCAGGTTCTCCACTTTTCCCCTCTCTCCAAAAATGAATACTTGATTTGATTTGGTTTGATTTGAGAATTGTTAAGATTTTGAATTGTAAAGCTTATTATTGTAAGGTACATTTGATCATATTCACATGCTAATTTGTGCCTAATAAGTAATAAATTATTATTATTATTAGTAGAAATAACATCAGTGGTTCGGTTCATATAGTGAAAAATATATTTCAAAAGTGTCAAATGTCTCTTAAAGATAATAATTATCTTTAAGAGACTCTTGACACTCAATTATTGAGTATTAATAATACCTTCTCAAAATGTACGACAGAATACTCAGAACCATCATAATGAACTCTGGGAAACTTGATCATCAGGAACATAAAATTGGAGTTCCTTTTTTCTCTCTACAAAGGCATGAAAAAAGAAAACAAGATTACAAAATAGTGCAAATTATAGTAATTAAGGCACTTTAGGGCTGTGGTTGTAGAACATTTATACAATCAATTAAAACAAACGAAAGTCTGTGTTATATTATTTTTTTTATAATGTTAGCCATACATGTGGTCTTTTCTTCCTCTAACTTTTACCTAGAAAGATGTGTCTGACAGAATGGCATTTTTTTCAAAGAGAAATTTACAGACCAACTTAAAAATTCAGTTACAAACATTTAACCTCTTGATTACACGATTGCCGAACTGTGTTACAGGCAGTCAAATCTCAAACACTCAAAACATGCTATACTTCATCCCAAAATGGACCATGACATTATCCTTTACATGACTATTCTTATGAAGTGTAGTCAACAAATTTTATTGATTACATACTAATTTTTGAAAGGTGGGACACCCTTGCTGGGGACTGTGATGTCTTGAGACTCTATGCACCAAGATATTTTCTGTGCATATAATTATTATTATATGAGGAAAGACAAATTTCTGAAGCAAACAAAAGGCAGTGACCAGTGCAGAGTAACCTTAATTGGCCATGCTGTCAACTCCATTGTCATCTTACCTCATTGACCATTTCAATTTCCCTGAATGTCAACCTGTCCAGCCAGTCGACCTTGAGCATTCTTCCCTTATGATGTTTTTTACTAAGCTGTAGATAAAAAAGTTAACCGTTCTTAAAATCAAGTCTTGAATATAAAATATTTTAAAGGAAATGTTCCTTTTACAAGCATGACTGAGATTTTAATTTTTCCTAATATAGTGTAGATTAATAAAAAAAGTTACCTTTGCATGGTTATGTTGCAGTTAAAAATTAAATTCAGGTAAAAACTTTTAACCTAGATTGAAAATTAGTTTTCTTTGTCTCCTGGCCCTATTTTTGAATAATTGGGCTTAGGAGACAAAGGGATTTGCGAATCAACCGAGGCAAAATTTAATTTTTACCTGCAATAGTTACATACCTTGGCTAACCTGCTCATCTGGTCCTCACTCGCTGTTGATTTGCCCGGGGTGGTGGTGGATTTCTGTCCATCAGCTTCAATACCAGGCCACACCTTCAAGTCATGCATACCACGACGCTGTGTACTTCAAGAATAAATTGAAATATTTTACGTATAAATCACAGTGCAAAAGTAGTACACCATTCTTTTACTTTGTCTAATAACACTGACAGTATGACAGTAGACTCGTTTGGGGATTGAATATGGAACAATATTTATCCCACCAGGAATTTCATTTCACCAGTATGCATTCTATTCTGTCTGGTAGTTGACTCAATAAATTAGAGATTCACGATTATTGCAGATACAGTAAGAAACACCAAGAAATAAGTTTGTTTTCATTGAATGACAATATTCTTCAACTCTAGAGTAAAGGACATTTGGAGGTTGCTGCTCAACCATCTTCTGATCTCCCTTCATCCACGTGAGCCCACCTGATCAATCTTTACCATCACTGTACATCATGTTTTTATATTCCTGCTTGATTTAGAATTACAAAAGTCAACAGACTAGCATTTTCAAGCACATTTCTCCCTGTCCTTACCCTATGGAAATCCAGAGCTCAAATTTAAACCCCTCCTCCATGCTTTTGCAATTCCTGATTTAAACTCCCCTTCACATGGCTTCTGAATTCCAGGCCAAAGAACCCCCTTGCCCAGAGAATTCCAAGATGCTGCCTGTGGTAGATTATTGGTATTTTCTGGAATAACCCATTTAAGATATTGGTATCTCAGGGAGCAGCAAACCATTTGCCATGTATTAATAACAATAATGAAACTTAATTAATACTCACCAATGCTTTCCAAAGAGGGAGACTGTGGTTCCACCAACTGGAACAGCTTTTCTTGGTCCATAAACATCCCAGATTGTAAAACACACCTGAGCATTGCGAGGTAGATCAGGGTACTTAATGGGCAACTGGAGCCATTCATTCCAACTGCAAAAACATAGCAAGCACTGTGAGCTGATGCAAATACATGTACACACACAATGACCATGAAGATCATCAAAAGGTTATTATTTAATCCTTTAACTCCCAAGATCTGATTAGCAATTCTTCCTTCAAGCTGCCATACATTCCCTTATAATTATAATATATTATTTTATAAATTATTTGGCACCCTCCAACTGATAAATTTGTCTATTCTCGTCACCTGTTTGCTTCTTAACAGTATTGAAATTGGGAGGAGAAATTACATGTTCATCACTCCTTTGAATTAAAGGGTTAACTTTAAGTCTCCAAACAACAACCCAAAATATAAGCACAAAAACTGTCTCTTTGGTTTAGCGCTGACCCCAAAACTAAGTTGCCTAGCAAAATGCAATCCCCTCTCTCCCTCCCTTAAAAAAGTGATGATGATGACGACATTGCCTTTCAGCTAACTGCCTTGAGGTACTTCCCTGAACAAATCAGTATCAAAAAATTTATACTTACTTCCACCGAGTGCTGAAAGGTTTGTAAGATGTTCTTGTAGGAAGACAGAGAGGTTGACCATCCGCAAATACTTGACATGTCACATACAGGTCAGAACACTCACTATCAATCAATAACAGCAAGTTCCGGTCAAAGGTAATATATTGGTATTGTACAAGTTCTCTCCATCAAATCTGATATCCAAGTGAAAAAAAAAAGTGAAAAATTTGATAACTTTTTTAACAACTTTTAAGTTAAAACTCACCTCTCATAAACTCCGGAGTATCTCAACTGGGGATCATTCAGCAATTCCTTGTAACCTTGACGCTCTCTTTTACCTTCTAATGTACATCTGAATGTACGTAGGTAAAGCAAAGGAGAAAGGTTGTTAATATTTGCAAGCCATGGCTGTTTGAGCCTTGCAGGCTCAACTTCAAAGGACTATTTAACCAGGTAATGCCTTTCAAACATCCCATTCTCAGAAGGCTGCAAGTAAATTATCACAGCACATTCGATCCCTTCCACCCACCCAGTACTGTTAGGTTTATGTCGACTGTCACTGATAATATTTGTCAATAAAATAAGGGCGGGGAATTCCTGTCTGCAGCACCCCTTCAGCCCTGTGCTGAAACCCCGTTAGGGAGGGGGGGGGGCATATTGATCTTGCTGGACTGGCTTGGCCAAGGACTTATACCACTCTCTATGCCCTCCTTGCAGTATACGCATGAGGCACCCCCTTGGCATGGCACCATGTGTTGAGGCTCCTCATCTCCCTATCCGGTAGGAGTGTCCTATCCCCTCCTAGCCTATGCCAGTGTATTCCTCACCCAAAATTCTGCCCAACTTTGAGGGTGTTGTTTTAGATGCATGCTACAACATTAAACTCTTGCTATCCACAGAAACTGTCTTCCGATCTGGATGGGGTGCTAGCTCAAAACAGATTTATTTACCGCATTAACTACTGCATCAAGCTATATGGAAGATAGGTGCCCGGGATGTCTGGGGGCCTCCACTGAGATCAGCCAGCCCCTAGACAGTGAAACGCTCCCATGGCTGGCAATCCCCGCAACCCAGCCATGAGCCCCCACAAGCAGTCATCCAGGCACCTGTCACACTATGCTAAACAATGGAAAAAGGGGAAGGGGGAGGGGGGAGGGCAAAAGAAAACCGGCCGGATAACTCCACGCTCGGCTACAAAAACTGCTTCAATACGCCACGCTGAAACACGCTACAATGCTGGGGGGCACTGAGCCTGCCCTGCCCACAGCAGACCGCTGACCGCTTGACAAATACCAGCTTCTCTTTGTAGTTAACTTAGTTAAATTGTATTTAACTGCATTTAATTGTTTGGTTTCAGCCTGAAAATGATGAGTTCTATACACTCTTACTGCTCTACATGTACCCCCTTCCCACCCCCCCACGAAATAAGGAACCACTTCAGCTCTACAATAATGTGTCAACTTTCTGCTGGATATTCTCCTGGAACTTAACAATCTGGACAAGGTACTTGTGAGGTTTTGTGTTTTTTCTGAACAATCCCTGTAAGGAAACAAAGTTAGCCAATGGCTAACTTGTGGATATTAGTTATTTCATAGGCATGCAGACATGATGGTGCTGTATCGAAATTAAATCTAATAATGGAGTTGATTCATTTGGGTACTGCATCAAAGTAAAAATAATTTTATATATTGTACTTGTTTATAGCTGAGTTGGGGAACATCTGATCACGATACATAACTTAGTGCCTTATCCGAAAAACTTGAGTTACAGTACATACATATTAAGTGCAATATAATTATTACAATGAACAATAATTCAATTGTTGAAGGGCTGAGAGCATAACCAACCTATGTCAAATTTTAGGTCGTTTTTCAATTTTGTTTGTATTTGGCCAGTATTTTTTGTTTCACCAGTTTGTGTTTTGTTTTCAAGAAATAACGCATGCAAAAAAACTGTGTTTTTCCTTGCCAACACTAAGAAATCAAAGGCCCGTGAGAGAGGTTGGCAAATTACGTTCCGAGCTGGTGTAATAGTCTTGGTAGCAAACAGCTATGGGGTGCAGGGAGTCAGTTTCTGTAGTGGCTTGATCAAGACCCATTCAGATGTTTTTTTTTTCCTTTTTTTTCTTTCCTTAGTTTTGATGATAGAAATAATAATAATAATAATAATAATAATAATAATAATAATTTTTTTTATTTTTTTATAATAATAATAATAATAATAATAATAATAATAATAATAATAATAATAACAATAACATACATTTCCATGCAGTATTTAAGTGACGGAAAAAAACAACTAAATGTGCAGTGTTTCTTTACATAATGTTGTCTTCCTAAACCAACTTCGAACAACTTCTTGCTTAAGAATGACCCAATAATAAAACACTCAGGAATCAAATTTGGTGTTCTTTGGCTGGTTTGCAGTTTGTTTTCGAGGAAAACGAAGCCAAACTTTTGAATAAGCACTGAATGGGTGCGAGGAAGTGGAACAAAAGCTGCATCCAACAAATAACACAATCAAGTAACCCCGGCAATGCGCCTGTGGTCTCATTGGCACATAGCATTAGTGCGCTACTGAGGTGAAGTGAAAATTGTCAAGAGGGGATTATTCCACAATATTTACTTACACATGCAGTGCAGTCTGGTGTCTCTGCCCCTCAGGAAGGGAATCTTGGCTGCTTTTTATACCCGATACCCTGGGGCTTAATTTAGTCGCTTCTTGTTTCACCCTAAAAGCAAATCCCCCGGGGGGCCCCGGGGCGAACCCCCGGGAAAGTTAATGCTAAGTGCATTACACCTGAGAACGTTGGTAAAGTAAATTTCTTACTTCAATTCATAGATAAGCGTATGTCTTTCCTTAGTGGTGTAGCTCAGTCGTGTGTATGAAGATACAATAACTTCTCTGGCAAGATTTGCGCGATTCAGTTAAGGTCTGAGCCATTGCAGTAGGCTTGAAGTAAATAACGTCATGTCAGATCGCTGCAGCTGCAGTTTCACTAGCTACATAAGTTATTTTTATTCATGGATAGTCGATGAGACGTGCAGTGCTACCGCTACCTTTATGGAAAAGTTACTAGAGTATACGAAATGCTTGAACTTACACTTTGAGCTCTAGATTTGTGTCCAGGTCACAGCTATAAACGTAACAAAACCTCTCTTGGTTTGAATTGGGATCCACCATTTTCTCTCATACGTTCAGAGTCTGCGTATCAGTTTGATTGCGGTTTAATTTTTTTTTAAGAAAGATGCTTCATGTATCCGTCAGGATTGCATCGCTTGCTTCACGTGAACTAACAAACGGTATCGAGAAACTGGAAAGGAAATTAAAATTAAATTGCCTCAAAAGGCGAGCTTTTCTTAAAATATTTCAACCGTAGTCTGTTAAGACTGTTATTTGACGAAAAATTTAGGATAGTTTTCCCATGGCTTTTCTCCGCTGAGCAGTCCTTAACAGTCCTTAACAGTAAATATATCCAAGAACTTAAGCCAACTTTTAATGTAAACATCAGTCGTGAGAAGTTGTTGCTTTATTAATGAGGTGTACCTTTTAGATATTTTCTGTCGGTGCTCTAACGAGCTCAGGGGCGCCTTGATGTGGTGGCGGACTATCTGGCCTTTGCCCACTAATTATTAGCCTCCCACGCAGTCGTTTTTAGGGGAGTCGTATTTCACCTCCACCCCCTAAAAACGACTGCGTGGGAGGCTAACTAATTATTCGCTTTCAATTTTAATTTTCAACCACATTCAAATCCAATATTTTCCAATTTTCAAACTTTTAAAATCATCTCGAAAATCATCTACCACTTAGTTCTATAAGTTTTTGTGTTGCTGTTGTTGTCTTCGTTAGTTATTTTGATTTTCCTGACCACACCCGGCAAATAACATGGGCGTAGCCAGGATTTTTCGAAGGGGGGGGGGTCACACTGTGTCAAACACAGGGTACTCACCAGATTGTCACCTGAATATTGAAGGTTGTTTGCTTAAAAAAAGGCTTACAAAGGCGGGGGGAGGTTACGGGCACCCCAGGACCCCCCCTCCTGGTTACGCCCTTGAATAATCCTCTTTTATGAGGAGTTGTTGTATCGGTATACGTAAATAAATCTTTGAGGGAAAAGGAGCAAACAGGGAAGAAAATTCTTATGACATTAATATTCCGCTGGAATTACTAAGAAGACGACTCCAAATGTGAATGCTTACGTGGATCCCTCAGCACACGAGAAATCCAGAAAGATTTCACCCGTTGTAAGGTGATCTCTCTGAGTCTTGCCCGACGTGACATTAAACAGCAGAAGATAACGGCTTGTAAGATAATCTCCTATAGATTTCTAGGACAAAGAGGGTTTATATTTTACAGACTTGAATACGTGGCAGTGAAATTCAGGGTGTCACTCTGCGGAGTTGTGTCACTGGGAATTAACGGCGGCTCTGAGATCCGAAGAATCGACTCATTCGAAGATGATTACCTACATTTATTTTGTCGTTTGTATTACTGGTCTCTTTGCGCACATCTCCAGTGCTGATTCCGATACCCTGGTAACAAGTAAAGCATATTTGGACATCAGCATAGGCGAGGTGCCCAAAGGGAAGATAATAATTGGGCTGTTCGGCAAAACCGTTCCTAGAACTGTCAACAACTTCAAGGCACTGGCTTCTCATGAAGTAAGTTTGTGTTTACATTTTCAGACCGTGGGCACTACGTTGTTTACGTATTGGTTATTGAACCAGAAATGGGGCTCCTTCTGGGGCTAGATTGCAGAAAACCCGACCCATTCATTTACATACATTGAATAACAAAAGAGTCAATTGTAATATGCCTTGTTCTTCAATAGCCTCCGACATACGTAATTGAGGGGGCCGGGTATTCTGCAATAATTATTGCTGTGTGGCCTCATATCACTGCTCGATGAAAACGAATTCATTAGTTGTGATAATACAACCAACTTCATGTATGTTCTGATCGAGTGTGCGAGGCAGATGTGCGAGTTAGTCGTTACGAGCCATGCAAGACGTGACGCAGCAAGGAAAACGAAATTTACGCGAGCCACAACTAACTCTTAATCGTCTTCTCAAAAGAAAACGGAAATAGAGAGAACGAGGTGAAAGGAAGAAGTTAGCCTCCCACGCGGTCGTTTTTTAGGGGAGGCGTATTTGGGGAGGGGGTGCAATACAAGTCCCCTAAAAACGACTACGTGGGAGGCTATCCCCTGGGAAGGAGGTGAAAAAAAAACAATGGTCGCACTGTTTCATATGTAGACAAGCAAATTACTCAGTCTAAAGGTAAGAGGCCCGCCTAGAATAGCTATGCTAAGTGCGGGCCACAAAGTAACAAAGGCCTTTTGTTAATTAAGTTAATGTTGCCGTTGTTGTAATTCACCTACTGAAGTTAGTTGAACTGTGCTCCTCTTTTCATTCCTCAGTATGGTTATGGTTACAAAGGGTCTATTTTTCACCGAGTGATCAAGGATTTCATGATACAAGGTTTGTTTGTCGCATTTTTTTGCTATTAGCTAGTAGCTTCCAGTATATGGTGTTGATAAGTGTCTATCAAGTATTCCATTTGATATTTGTGAAAAAAGAATCTTGTTGACCTTACGCGTGGCCTTTGGTCGCTCGTTTGGTGTCGTGAGCATGTTTAAGCTTCTGTGTCTCTCTCTAAGGTTAA
This sequence comes from Galaxea fascicularis, assembly GCA_948470475.1. Taxonomy (NCBI): domain Eukaryota; kingdom Metazoa; phylum Cnidaria; class Anthozoa; order Scleractinia; family Euphylliidae; genus Galaxea; species Galaxea fascicularis. The sequence goes on along the minus strand of OX419335.1, from coordinate 27,695,373 downwards.
CTGGTATCATCAGTTTTTCAAAGTTTGTCACACCACGGCTTTTTAATTTTTTTTGTCACATTACCAGATTACTGGGCAGCTCGTGCTTGGATGACCTATAATTGTCACCTGTTTAGACCAAAAGTGCGTTAGTAAGCTTGTCACGCAACAAGTATTTTGTCATGCAACGCCCTTGGTTTACTTCAATGGATTACTCCAGAGTTCAAATGGAGAGGTACGAACCGTTATCGTTAGACCGAATCACGTGATAATTGTGTCTCCCAAAGAGATCTAAGGGCCCGTTGACAACCCTCCTCCCCGAGACAACTTTACCGGACGTTGATATGAGGATTGCGTGACCGGGCCGACCGTGACAGAGTTGACTCCAGTGTAAATATATCAAATAAATAATTGTTGAGCCCACTTTATCATTCATAACTCGTCTTAAATGTAAAAATCGTAATTTACCCTCCTTTCCTAGTACTTAGTCTCTTTCTGGGTACATGTCGTCAATATTTATTGAAAATTTCTTCCTTTGGTTTACATTTTGTTTGCTTCAGTTATGACCCGGAAGCCGGGAACAAAGTTAATGCGTAACGAAACTGCGAACAGCTTTAACAATAACAATAATAATAATAATAATAATAATAATAATAATAATAATAATGATAATGATAATAATAATAATAATCACGTAATAACGTAACTCCGAACAGCTTTCACCTTTGAGTTTCTTACCTGCTCTATCTGATCGCTGTAGGTTTTACTGACTTTTCAAATTTAATTACCTGAAATAAATTTGCGTTTTTAAACCCAGAAATTAGACAAAAACATCTTTATTCCCATACATACGCCTTTAAGTCCCGGGTAGGCGAGCCACAGCATTTACATAAGAAAAAGTTGTCCCGTTTGTAGGGTTTACCCTACCTACCGAGGCGAGACCACCTCCCCGAGTTGTCTCGCCGACCTTAAACGGTTGATAGAACGTTTCAAAGAAATAAGTGGAAAAATAGCTCGCCCAGGGTTACTCGGGGGGAGGGTTGTCTCGGGTATCCACAAAATAGTATTCTCTTGCAATGTGTTTTGGAAGCCAAAGTTGCCATGGTAAATCAGGTGAGCCTGCAGGCGCAGTCCGAGGGATTTATCTCTTTGGTGTCACTTTTTTCTTTTGCTCACTTTTTTTTCAATAGGGTATTTTCACTCACGTGACTTTCAGCCTTATCGGTTTACTAAAACAAAAGAAGCTATTTGCATAAAAATAGAATCGAATGCAATTCCCAGAGGTTTATTTTGGGACACCAACATAGCCGCCGTTTCTTTGTTGTGGGACACCAACATGGCTGCCGTGACGTCATGTGAAAACACTCTATATGTTTTCTATCATATTAGTCAAGGCACAACTAACCTGGTATTTTCTTGGATTTTGGTAATTGCAGGGGGAGACTTTAGTGCTAATGGCGACGGATCTGGATGTAAGTGAACTTTTTTTCTTGGGTTTTTGTTTTCTCGCGCAACAGAAAAAATACTGATGCACTAGAACATTCTTTCTGTGTATATATTTCTTTATTCGTGGTGCAAATTTATTTTTCAGTTCAAAAATTCTTGTCATTGTTCAAATATCTCTCTCGCTTTATTTCATTCCCAACTATACATTTAGATGCACTTTGTTTTAGGTCCAATGGATTATGAACTATTTATTTGTTACGAACATCTTTGCAGCTTGGTATATGTTTGCCCTTTTTCTTTTTCTTTTCCGCCGGAAAAAGACAGTCCACCAATCCACCGCTAGTGTAAGTACATCGCTTAATTTTTAGGCAAACAGTGGTGAGGATTGTTGTTCGTTTTTTTTTTTCAGCCAAAAGTATATATGGGAAGTATTTTGATGACGAGAATTTTATCTTGAAACATTATGGACCAGGATGGGTGTGCATGGCAAATGCGGGGAAAGATACCAACGGATCCCAGTTTTACATCACAACGGTCAAGACATCATGGCTGGATCTCAAGCATACCTGTTTTGGAAAGGTTGTCGATGGAATGGTAAGCTTTAATAGAATTTAATAGTTTTTGGGTTGATTAACACGTCGCGCCCAATATGCCACTTTTTCAAAGCAGTCTGAAAAATGCCAGTTTCCGATTCCGCTAAAACTACAATCTTGGACAATTCAAATGAAAAATTACGACCATCCCTCCCGTCAATGATGGAAGAAAGGTGCGTTTGGAGTACGATTCATCACTGACTTTTTTTGTGGGGGAGGAGTTTATTTCTCCTTTTTTTCTATCCAAGATTGTAGTCAGTTCAGAGCACTGCGCTAATATATGTTTTCTTGAGTGGAAGTGGGGCTCGAAAACCTTAAATGAACTCCTAAAAGGCATTAGTAGACAAAAATGGAAACGCTAGGCGACACTCATCGATTTTTAATTTATCATTTTGTTTTCTACTGAAAGAAGAGTTTCGTTTTCTATTAACGACTTCTTCTGCATCCGAGTGAGAATTTGTAAATCTTTGTTCCGGTCACCAGTGCTATTCATGTACGTCTGATTGCAAAGCATTTCTTCTGCATTCTAGATGCTTTAAAGTTCTTGTGACGACGGATTTCGTATAAGGCCACATGGTAAATGTGGCAAGAAATTTACGGTGTAATTGTTTAGAAGCCTAGGTTATTAGAAAGTTAACCGTATGTCCGTAATTTAAAGAAGTTTGTCAATTTGTTTTAACGAAAAAAGAATTGTAAGAGGCACTTCAAATCATTTCATATTGTCACGGCTACCCAGTTTGTTCCGCTAGCGTCTAAACGATGCTCACAATTTCTCGTTATATCTGAAAAGACCTCCACTTAGCGGTACATGGCAACAAGAGGTAATACAAAATTATGATTAGCATGCAATGGAGTCATAAAGCCTCTCTGCCGGTGTCCACCGTTGTTCACATGAGATTGCACAGCGAAAAAAAAAAACAGAGAAAAGCTAAGCCTGTACGGACATAGTGTGAAAGGGCGTAAAACAAGAACACGAACCATAAAATATATACATGTGAAGAGCGACCTCTTTGTGCCACTTGGATTTGTTTGATTTTTAAGGAAGGTAAACTTGTTGAGATTGGATAATGAAATTAAAACAAATGAAGATAACTGTTTCACACCAGAACAAATTTACGGTTGAACTTGATCCAGCTGGCCTATCACAGCTACAACAATACAATACAATACAATACAATACAATACAATACAATACAATTTTATTAGCCTTCCTCAAGGGGTTTTTCAAGGCTAATTTACATTACTTTTTGGGGACCTTTTGTCAGACTGCACAGTGCAGTTAACAACCATTTAGAGAAGTCATAGATGCCCCAAGGTCAGCACTAAGGGTGGTCACAGCCAGGGTTCGTTACGTCCCTAGTTGTTCTTTAACGTCCCACAGAGTTAATTGTAGAGAGTTGTGACACGGGACCTCCAGTTTATCGTCCTTATCCGAGAAGACTAGAAAGTCTAACATTTGCAGATGTCGGCGCAAAGGAAGCACTTTCTCCTCAGTTATTGAAAGACCCTGAGTGTTGGTCCGGCCGGGGCTTTGAACCCACGACCTCCCGCACGGCAGTCCGGCGCTCTGAGCCAACCGGTCGGCAGTTGAGATCCGTATCGGTAGGGCCCATTGAATCATATAATCTGTGTCACTACTAAAAAACCTTTACCGAGTGCTATTCTTCGATTTTGCGATATAATGCACATTTTGTTACCCTTACAGTGCTAATCCAAAAACCGTGAACACTTTGATTTGATTTTGACATTTCCCATTGTGCAGCAACCAATTAGAAGCGAAATGAAACCAAAAACTAAATACGTGATTGGCTCTTTACTTGAAACATTATAACATTCCATAAATATTTCTAGTGTTCGCGTTTCTCGGATTTTCACAGTAATTCGAACAGAAGATAGTTATTGTTTATTTTTCTGTTGCTTTAACAGAAAATCGTCAAAGAAATCGAAGACATGGAGACTGATCAGAATGATAGACCTAAACAGCGAGTGGTTATCACGGATTCAGGCCTTGAGGAAGGCTTCAATAAGCCTTACGAAGTCCCCAAAACAGGCGTTTTTGTTTAGTGTTACCATTTCTACGGTTTTTCTACGATATTGTTTAAAACCGTACTTTACCTGCCATAGTTTTTAACGTAACTCTGCTGTATTTTTCATATAGTTCATATCCAAAATAATAAACCTGGTTACTCCTGTTTGTTTTTTAGTTTTCAAACAAGAGTCGATATGTGAATGTAGAAAGATTCTTACGCTACGTTTTTTAGCTTTTACTCAATGGTGGTCATGAATCTCCTTGTTCATGTGTTGAGACAGGTTGTAAGCATTGCAAAAAATATCTATCTTCCCTGCCCACTTTTCTATAAAATGGTTTAAGGGAAAGTTTTAGAACTGAAAACACTCTTACAATTATTTAACTATTTCTTTACAATTTTGATTCTGGTAATTTCGGAATCAAATTGACAATCAAATCAGTTCTAAGAAGTAGTACGAATCAGTGTTCTTGCTTCACGGAGTGAGGCTATGAGCAAACAAGTTTCCCGTTGGTTTAATTTTAGGAAGTTGCGCCTGACTATTTGCTAGCCCGATCGGTGATTTGCTAGTAAGGCCAAGTAAGGATGCATGAGAGAAACAAACGGTTCGCGATCATCGTATGTGGTTTGGACATTGTTCTTTGAGAGAAAGGTTGATGTAGAACAACAGAACTATTTTGGATAAAAACAACGTATTCAACCGCAAGCAAGAGTTAACAAACAAAATACTAATTTTTACGGTTCGAAAGAACTACCGGTCAACGGACAATGTGCGGTCAGACTTGGGTAATAACTATTGACCAGACAAATCCTTGGCTTGACGAGCATGTTGTCCGGTCATTTTTAAAGAAAAGTTTAATTTCCTCCATATTTGATAATCATAAGGGACACCATTTATGTTCCCGAAAACTGAAGCATCATCATTCAACAATGTGGCCGGGTTCACTGTAATTGTAAGAGTTGATTTGACCGGCCAAAAACAGGTCATGTCCGAGCAAAAACGTGTTTGAACTGACAAAGTGACCGGCATCTGCCAGTTACTTATTTTGAGCCTTGCAAAATTTGAGTAATTACTGAAATGGATCGGCTCAATTGTTTCTTCTAACTTCACGACATGATATTACAGGTGTTGGATTATACAGTGCAGCATTAAACCGATAAAAAAAAGTTAAATTCAGCTAAAACACTTTGCTAATTATGTTATCACTATAAAAGAAAATCATGTTGTCTTGGTTGCTTGCGGTCTAGTGAAGCTCTAGTCATTTATACCGGCCTTCGCTCGTAAACATTGCATTTAACAAGCCGATTAAAAAGCTACGGAGACGCCAGCGCTTGCTTCTTGACTGGACCTTAATCTCCTTGTGAGTAATAGGCTAAACAATGATGGTGGCTTCTGTTTATAACTAGGAAAACGATTATGTCATTTCTGAACGAGTTGTAGGTGTCAGTCAGGTTGATTTCTCTTTTCGCTTCATGTTAAACAGGGGAGGGAGGAGGACAACTCAAACAACCGTTATTTGAACCGACACTATGTCAGGGTTGTAACAAGGTATATGGGATCAGGGATCAAAGGCCGAAAAAAGGGTGGGATCCGGAATCACAGCCCCGAGATCTAGGATCACAATCCCCGGGATCGGGACCCGCGGTGTTTTTCATTGGATCAAGGATCAGGGATCAAAATTCTCATCACTTGAATCAGGGATCAAAAATTTGGGTAAAATTACGGGATCGGCGATGAAAAAATATACCTCGTTACGACCCTGCTATGTGTAACATTAGTCCTCTCGGAAATTTGGAAGATCCTCCCAAGTTTTCTGGTGACAGGGTCACAAAGAATCTCAACCTTCGCTTTTTTTTCAGTTCGCCAGAGCCATGTCCTTTTCTCCAGGTGCCCCGCGGCAGAATTTAGTTTTCCTTCTGAAACAGGCGTTGTTACAGTCGTCACCCCTCCCCCCCCCCCACCACCGTATGTTAACACACTACACATTGGGTGTATAAATTTCCGAAGGCTGTAAGAAATTTTCTTGAATCCTAACAACCGCTAAATATTGGAATAAGCTCCTCCTAGATATGCCTTATATTTCGTCTCTTGCCGAATTTAAGAACTATCTTAGCTTATTAGTTTATAAGGTTTTATAAATAAGTATAGCTAATTTTTATTCCTTTGACTGTTTTACCGTTAGCCAAGGACTTATATTTTGCAAGTGGTTGGTGTGTTGCCTAACCGGTTATTACCGGCCTAATAACGATGATGATGAAAATACCAAAAATCGGAAAATGGTTTTCCTAGTATATGGGAAGCTGTTCAGGGAGCTGTTTTATGCTGGCGAAGAAACATAATTTCGCGAAAATGGATTCTAGGGGGGGAGGGAGGGGAGGGAGTTAGTGACGCAGAAACACTGCTTCTCGTACGTACGGCGGGAACGGGACTGGGGACAAGAAAAGTGCAGTCTCCGAGATCCATACATAGCGTACCTTCCGACTTCCATCTCGTTCCCAAAGTCCACGTGTTGTTTGGTCAGCTCCAAGACATGGCAGACGAACTGGGTTAATCTAATCGTTTCCATGAATCCATTTACGTTTTTGCGGCTTCACTTAATCTAGATATTTGAAGAATGACTCGTTTTGCTCGACCTTCAAAAAAGACAAGCCTAGAAGCCACCCCGTGGCACGAACTTGTGAACTCTGGAGGTAACATACAGTAAAAGCTTAAACTAAAGCTTATATGCTTACATGTACGTCTAACTAAAGTTCACGTATTTAAGCTCAAACTTCATTTACCTGGCAACTGGAAGTGTTGCCGAAATGCTAGATACTCGTTAGCCTGAAATTGTCGTCGAATTTTCACGAAATATCTCGTTTAATTCTTCTGGGGAAAGTCGATATTTGTTAAGACATCTCAAACGATTTCAAACATTATCTTTGGTTTGAGGTAGATCAATTAAATTGCGCTTCCGAAATCTCGATGTTTTCGACACGTGCTTTGAGGGAGGTCTTTCCCTTTCACTCATCATCCGCTCCTTAGCATGAACCATTGTATTGATCATTTGTTTCTGTCGCGAAAACAGGTGATGATGGCTCAAAAACAGGGAATAAAGGAGCAAGTGAAGACACTCATCACTCACCGAGAAATAAGATAAAAGCTCCTGGTAAAAAAAGGAACAAGAATTTCATTGTTGACGATGCGAGTGTGAAGCCAAAGAAGACAAAGAAACTGGAATACCAGACAATGCACAGTGAAGCACCAGAAGAAGGCAAAAACGGTTCTGCAATAAACAATACTATGAAGAAAAATTTCAATTTGAATTCAAGAACAGATAATTACAAAATAATGAGGGTGAAAAAGAAACTAGGCACACAGAATAACATGATTAGAAAGCACAGGAGAATGCCACCAGCTGCCAATAGAAACAGGATAGCAATTTCAGATAAAAAACTTGAGGCAAGAAGAAAGCGCAGAGCAAAAGCAAAGGTATTGTGAAATAAGGCTCCATACACCAATGGACAAAAGTTCCTCGATATAAATCAGTGCTGTGATTAAGGGCTGGGGGCCGGGGATTTTCCCCTCTTATTTTGAGATATAACCCCGGCTACTTTGATAAAAAACCAGCATGTTGACTTCAATACAGCTACTTGAATCCCCACCTACTTCAAAAATTAGTGACAGCCCTGTAAATACAATTTATTTCTTTAGCACTTGTCCAGGTTTTGAAGACAATCCAGGGCTTGAGATAGCAGCTAACTAATCACAGACCAGTAAAATTTCAGATTTGGCAAGGACGTTTTGTATTTCTACTTGTCTCTTTGGCTGGTAAAAAAACAACTACAGCATTTGATAAAAATCAAACCTGGCACAGTGATTTGCCATGATTTTATTTTTACAAATGCAAACATGGAATGATAAAAGTTTATTAACCTACCCATTCCCACAGTTAGTTTCAAATCTAGATCTTGTGAGCTATAGTGAGGTATACAAAAAAGAAAAATATGTAAAAAAACCTGACTAGTGGGAATTTGGTGAGTTAAAAATAATTATTGTTTTGGCAAGTACAATCTGACATGAATCTCGCCAGTAGGTCAGTATCGCTGTTAACAAGTTAGTCTCAAGTCAAGTCCTGTATTTATTTTTTAATTAACCTACCTTTCAAAACTGTTGATCAATATAAGTAGTAATCAGTGCTGATGCGTTGATATTGCATTCATTGTTCATTCAAGAAAAAGAACAGGAAATTTGAATTAGATCCCTGTCTTATTTAGTGGAAAAACAGCTATCTATGGCTTTTCACACATCAATGCCTTCTTCACAACTGAACATGTAATGGTGTCAACATGGGAGGGAGAAGTGATTAATGGCATATTTGTGTCCTGTTCAAGAGATACTAATTGGTTTGTTATGATTAACAGTACTTTCAACAAACAGAGAAGTCGGCCACTTTTTTCCCCTAGATTTAAGTAATCAAAGAAAGATTCTTCGAAATTAAAGTTGGTTACTCTTCTCTAACCAGCTGCCTGCTTCAAATTTTATTGAAACCCCTGGATTAACCTACCACTCTAGCATGTCAGGCTCTATTAGATGTACACTAAAAGTGAGTATGGCTGTACCTGTTGGCCAGGAGTAATTTTCCACTGGGAGACCGAAACACTTGCTTGTTGTTCTTGTTGGTGCAGTTGGCTTGACACCATGGGTCTTTTCAACAACTCAGTGTGTAGCATCAGGGAGCCAACATTCTCTGGTTTTTGACCCAAGAACCTGCTCTTATCTGGAGCACTGTTGACAGGATGTTCATTATTGTATATTGTTTAGGGACATCACTTTGCAAAAACTTGTAACTGTGTTATCTTGCCTTATCCACTGAGTAAAAATGTTATCCATCTCCAACTTCAGACTTGTTTCCATTGCCGTGAACCTGGACATCTGGTGTCTGAGTGTCCTCTGGCCCAGGACAAAGGGACCGGAGTTGGAAACTGTTATAAGTGTGGATCCTCTGAACATACGACTAAAAATTGCAGCAGTAAATCAACAGATGCCTCACGTGAGTTTGCTACTGTAATTTTGCTCAACTGCTGCTACATTTTATGTTATGTTATGTATTCATTTGCAGGCCTTCTTTCCTACAGCAAATTGCTTTATTAGGTCA
>OX419335.1:27673690-27681190 GCA_948470475.1 Galaxea fascicularis | reverse complement strand
GATGTAAAATTTGTGGATCAGTAGAACACTTCAGGAGAGACTGCCCTGAATTAATCAAACAGACTAAAGGTAACAAATCTATCTTATTTGAAAGTACAATTCCATTTCACATTTGTAGACTCCTTGAGAGTAAGAGCATCTCCTTAGGACATCAAGTCAGGAAATTTTGTCTTTAATTTGTCGAAAACTTGAGGGATTTGATTCATAAGAAGGAAATTTCAATAAATAATTTGTAATATTGATGTGGTTTGAAATCGAAATGACTTTCTTCATTGTTAATCATTTTTTCCAGGTTCATCAACTATATATGTTCAACACACCAAGGGTAAAAAGGGACATTTCAGCGCAGATGCAGAACTAGAAGACGAAGCGAGGACCAGCAATAAAGTAGCAACGAGAAACGGACCTCGTATGGTCAAATTTTAGACAGAACAAGGGACCTCTTTATTACGTTTTCATTTCTGCCAAAACATAGAATCGTGCATTATTAATATGAACCGACGAAACAAAATTCATTTCTTGAGTTGTTCTCTTGAATATCCTAGTACGGAAAATCATTCAACAGATTTTCGGCCCGTAACTATGGTGTGTACATTGTACTCATAGTGTTTTAATATATTAAATAAAGACTTCTCTCTGCCACATTCCCCATGCACTTAAGGTGACCATAATAAATCCACAATGCTGTATTAGTATTGCATGCATTTTGTCACGCCTTCCGTACCTTTTTCTCTCTACTATCACCCTTATTCGAGTTGCCTCCACCTCAGATAAGTTATTTCTATCCCGGCTCTTAAAACAGAAATTGGGGAGGGCCAAATTTTGCGAGCACTTGAAAATTTTAAGGGACAATTCGATACCCCTCTTAATGCTGTTCACTGTGCGGAGGTAGACCGGAAGGGATTCCACACCGTGATCTCTCAACCCTACTAAACGTCAGTCAAACATAATCTGAAACGTTTGAGAGAACTAGGTTATCACTGACAACGAGACTTTGATGACCTACAGTAGCTTTATTTGCTTGCGTTTGCAACGAATACATACATAAAACTAAGATCTCAAAGTTCATAGCCTACATACGGCTGAATTTATATGTTGTGATATTTCGTTCAACGGACTGTAAGAACCGTCGTAGAATTCCAAACCTTTCGCCAAAAGGTTAATAAACCGTCAATTAAAAAGCACACGAAAAGAAGCGGGGGAGGGGGTACTCAACAAAGTTTTATACTAGGAGGCTCCGCCGTAAGGTCCAAACCCTTCCCTTTTACGTACCATTTTTTAATGCCTTCCATTAAAGAACAATTCGTCCCTTTTCTTAACCCTGGAAATGAAATTATGAACGATGTTAAGGCAAAACATCAAGCATTAGAGGAAGAGATGTAAACTTAAAAAAAAAGTACCTTAAAGACGTATCTTCCTCCCCTTTCGTATACTTCATCTGATGAGTTCTCATTGCCCCTCTCGGGCGGAGCCTCCTCGTATAGGCCATTATAGGAAGTATCTTTCCTGCAGCCTAACTGGAAGACGCCCTTATCCAAAACTGTTACTTTCATTTGTGTTAAAGCGAACTGGACTATCGAGTGCAAATCTGCTTAATTTACGTTTTAACGTACAAAATTACTAGCAGAGTACGGGTACGCAATAGTGAAATGATCGTCCCTAAATCTCAACATTTCGAGCTACGTTATGCTGACTTTTATGTTTTGGAGGACAAGTTAAAACCAAGTACGCTTCAAGTACCATTACTCATGACCAAAATACTCCAAGAACATCAAAAGAAAGATATAACAGGTGAAGCAAATCACAATACGCATTTAGCCATTTTTTTCACACACAAGACGAGACTTGAAAAGCTTAGCACACTCCGTTTTCAAGTTCAAATTCCTTTCTGTCCTTGCCATCCTACTACGACCAAAAAGGCTTCGTATTTCTGGTTTTGCTAAATTGATAACATAATTTGAAACAAAACTAAACCATTATTTTGGATTTTCTTTGGCGTCAAATGGTAACTTGTTCAAAGTTTCATACCTAGTAATATACCCGATTTCTGGCCAATTTGACCGTTTCCTTTGTTCCAAAACTGGAAATGCCTGTCTGTGTCGACCTTATTGAGAGCTTTTATTTTCTTAGGAGTTTCATCATACACGGTTTCTGAATTCAACATTATTATTTCCTGATATTGTATTTCATAGCTTCAGATTATTGTTGCCTTTAAATCCTTAAAATCGAAGCTGTCCCTATTTGGTTTGGTTTCGTTGGCCTCAACGATCCATGAACCCATTCCTACGTCCATGTGCTCCAGCAGTCTGGCATCAGTCCTATTCATTCTGCTCGGCCAGGGAAATGGGACCTTTGATTGGGCGGAAGTAAGGCTGGATTCTTGGAAATCATGTGCGACTTGCTCATGATCAGACACTTCTTTGTTCTTTCGCACTGAGACGAAAATGCCTTTCATCAATGAATATTCGCCTTGTTCAAAGGCAACACACAGCTGTTCAAGATGTAAACGAACTTTTACCAAAGAGGGTTTGATACAACATTTAGAACACAGCTCCAAACACGGTGTTCCGCTTTTCCCAGAAAGCTGTGTGCGTTGCGGAAGGTCGTTTTCAGACACCAAGGCACTAATCCAACATCTAAGACACAACAGGCATCATTTGGACGATCTGCATCAGGCTGCATGCACTGGAAGATTTCAGCTTGTAGACCAGCTCATGAGAAATGAGAACGCCGATTGCCCTGGCGAGTCACACCTCCCTTCGAAATCCCAGACCGGCTTCACACCTATGCACTGCGCGGCTTTCGGAGGACATTACGAGTGCTTGAAGATCATGCTTAACTGGCGAGATGGCAGGCCAAATGTTGTCGATCCTAAAGATGGCAGAACACCCGTTCATCTTGCTGCGTGGAGAGGACATGGAAACTGTCTCAGGTTGTTGCTCATGAAAGGAGGAAGCTTACAGAAACCGGATCGCAAGGGAAAAACGCCCCTCGACTTAGCAAGGGATAGCTCCTGTTTATATATAATTTTATTCCATCTTGTTGGTAAGTACTGGCTGTTTCATAGAACCTTAATTTAGCTTTTGTAGCCTGGCAGTGGTGGAGTTGGAGTTCTCTTAGCTATTAATTCAAGTCACATAATGGCTACCAAAATGTTTTAGTGTGTATCTATTTAGTGCAATATGGGGTGATCAACACCGGTTTCCAGTACTTTCGAGCACTTTTACTTCCATGATCATTACTACAATATACAATACGTTGATACGTTTGTAGTGGGGTCAAACAAATGGTCAATAACTGATTCACAAGTTATAAAAACTGTGTTGAGAAAATAGGTCAGTATAACAACAGTGTAATGCATGGTTCAATTCTACCTGTTACCATGCCTCCCTGGGTAGAGTAACATTAAAGATTCATGCTTACATGGGCCAGGTAACAATGCACAACATTTCCTTAGCCATGATTTGTTCAGTTTTATTTTTGTGTTATTAATATTCATATTTTTGATTATGAGGACTCTCAGTTATTCGGACTAATCAGTCCAGTCCCAACTGATCTGGATAATCGAGGTTCAACTGTGCTTCACAGAAACAATGAGAAGTTATTTCCAATTTGCCTGGCCCCCTACTCCTGGGTCAAAACCACCTTAAGCAGTTTCTGTCCACTCTATTTGTTTTTGGGACAGGGTTAGTATAGCAGTGATGTATAATGGCTAATGGGGCTGTGAGGAAATCTTTCTGTATAATATGTATTACGCTTGTAATTTAAGCATTGTTCGCCCTAATTTCCTTCCATATTTTCATCAGATCATAACTGCATATACATTGATGGAAGAAACTGTATTTTTTTAAACAATTTTTTGAATTTTCAAAACCTTGAAGCAGTTGCAGGCAGTAAAAAGTGTTGCCTCAAGCAGTAAATTTCACTGGTTATGTACTGCTTGATATGGAGAGCACTGTTTAAGCTGTAAGTGATGTTGATTCTATTATCACTGTTCATGCAACAATACGAAGTGGGTCACTGAACGTTTTCTTTTGTGGCTAAAATTAGGAAAGGTTTTTTTTATCAGGTCATTCTGTTGCTATGGTAAACTATTAAAAACATATTCAGAATTTAATAATGACTGTTTTCATAGATTATGAAACACGACTCCAGGCTAGAGGGTCCCAGTCAACAGAACAAGATCTAAGGACAGTGAAACTGGTGTGGAACAGGCTTCATGGGGAAAACAGTTTTGAGCAGCAATTCGGTATAATCCCAGAAAGTGGAGACAATGACATTGGTGATACAAACCAAGTTGTTTGTGAAGTGCAGAGGAATACACCAGCCACTGAAGGTAAAATAGACAAGCAGGACTGTCACTAAGTTTCTAAGAAAGTCGCTGAAGACATGCAACACATAGATGGGGATTCCAGCTGTTGAAATATAGTCAAGATGCTGTTTTTGCATCAAAGAAGTCATGGAACCATCTACAAATACTCAAAGAAAGTTGGGGTCCCCCACCAGCAGCCCTGTATGTGGATGTGTGTGTGTGTGTGTGCGACATTTCATCTGGAATTCATGCTGTACAGTGAGAAACTGTGGAATGGGGTCATTGTCTAGGCAATAGCAGGCTTTGGGCACAGAGTTTGTTTAAAAACTAAGCATTGTTTTCATTCCATTTTGGGTCTGTAACAGGAGCAGTTTTTGGTTTGATCTTAACAAGTGTAAAGAGGCTAGAGGAGTATGGATGGCAAATATTCTGTGCTGAGATCCTCACATAAGAAGTATCATTGACGTTCTCTAATTGCTTCCATTTCATTTCATCTTATTCCAGATCCTTGTAGTGAACCCTACGAAGTCCTTGCAAGGGGGGAGGAGGCAGTTAGTATATTTAACAAGGCTCTCCATGAAGGTAAGGCCCAGGTAACCCGGATGCAGCTTACTGTCATCGGGGATATTGGTGCAGGCAAGACGAGCTTGGTACGAAATCTGAGTGGTGAAGAATTTGTGGAAGAAAGACAAGAGACACATGGAATCAATACGTCCATGGTTGAGATGACTGAGCTTGATGATTCATGGCATGCTGCTGACCTGAACAAGTCTCATGTTGATGAGATCTTGTCAGACAAAGTATGTGAAGGTATCAAAAATTCTTCAAGGAGTAAGAAGGGACAAAGTTCCCGAGTGCTCCAGCTGAGCTTATCTGATCCAGGGCCCTCCTTGTACACTAGAAGGCGTCGTTCGTACGGAATAAGGCGACTTCCCAGCATTGAATATGCTCCTGAGTTTGCAGAGGGCAACAGCAGTCACCAGGCAAACATGATTCCAGTGTCCCGTTTGAATCGATTTGGTAGATCTAGTAGTGAAGAGGCAACTCCGCGCGACATACCAGTGGACCAGATCGTAAGAAAACTGAGTGAAGCTTCATTGGATGATGACAAACCAAGAACGTACATGAAAATTTCCATTTGGGATTTCGCCGGCCACCCTTTGTACCAAGCAATGCACCACGTGTTTCTGAACCGCAGCTCCTTTTTTCTTCTGGTGACAAACCTGACTCAGTTGTGCAACCCTGAGAGCAGAGATCAAGCGATAGAGAAGCTGCACTTCTGGCTGAACTCTGTCCGTGTCCACACCCCTCAGACTTCGCCAGTGTTCCTAGTGGGTACTCATCGCAATCAAGTGACCCTTGAAGATATTTCTCAGGCAGAAAGGATGCTTTATGATGAATTTCTGGAGAGTTTCGGCCAGCAGTTGGTGAGAAACCAGGAAAATAGCTTCTTATTTACCGTAGAGAATACCCTTGGCGCTGAAGATGATGGTGCTATGCTGCTAAAGAAAACGATCGAAGAGGAAGCTTCTAGGCTGATGCTCATGGACGAGGAGTTACCTGTCCTTTGGCTTCATTTTGAGGAGGAAATCCTCAAGCGAAGGGAAGAAGAAGATTGTCCAGCCTGTGTACCCAAGACCTTCCTGCAAGAGATGATTCGCCGCAATTTCAGTGTTGGGGACGAAACCTTTGATAGCATGCTGCACTTTTATCACGATAGTGGCGTGATCATTCTGCCAGGTGAGTGGAAACTTTTAATCATTTAATTTTCCTTTTAATTAATAACACCTGTAGATTGTGAGGCAAATATAGGCTTAAAACAACTCTGGGAACAGTGTTTACTTCAAATCGTCCCCTCAGTAGTTCAAGGACTCTGTTAACATAAGTTCGATCATCCCAAATGGAAAAGGAGGTGTTCCAAGTTTGAAGGATCTTTCAATCTTCAAAATAATAGGGGCCCATTGAAACTTTTAGTGAAAGGAAGGCAACATGAAAAAGAAATCCAACAATACAACAAACAACAATACAGATTGCCGTGGGGAGGTACTATGTAGTAACCGCCAAGCTTGATTAACGATTGACTCAATTGACAAATACGTTGACTATACATTTTCAGAAGAGCTACTCGGTCCCGAGACGCAGAACCCCTTAATTAACGATTTGGTGGTGATCAACCCCCAGTACCTAGTGGATGTTATGACCTGCCTTCACGACATCCCAGAACAAATAGATGTCGATCGGCAGCACTGCGCGCAATGGAAGACACTGCAAGATCACGGAGAAGCGGGTATCAGCTTTCTTGAACACGTCTGGAAAGAATTCAGCAGTTCTGCCACAGAACTTGTCGGCATTTTGGAAGCTTCTGGAATGCTATGTCCCATCTCGACTCTGGCAGAAGCTGAAGACCCTGAAGACCAAGGCGAAAAAGAAGAAGGCGAAGGAATGGGGCCAGGGATCACCTGGTACATCATTCCTATTCACCTGAAAGAGAAGTGTTTGAAACGAAAGTGGGAGCGACTTTGTCGAAAGACGTGGGATGGGATTTGTAACTCGGACAAGGTTCTGATTTTCGATTTCCTCAACTTCCTTCCACCGGCTCTTTTCAGATACTTTATTGTTCGCACAGGTGCGAAAAGCAAGGCCAGCAATGGCATGAAGCCCATTGTCGCAAGAAAAATGGCTATCTTCTCGTTTGGAGACAGTTTCTTCATTCTCACCGAGGCTTGTCAGAAGTACAACCAGATTAAAGTCAGTGCCAGGCAAGTAGAAGCATTTTTCACATAACAAGAGCATTGTGCCACGTCTTTGATGAGTAAACATTGTGACTTTTTTTCTTTTTGTGTGTGCATTTGTGCTTCAGTCTTCTTGCTGACCTGTAATTTATTTCTATTTAATGCCGATGTTAACTGGCTGCCTGGCTCTGCTAGCCCCTATGGTTATTCCAGGCAGTCAGTACTCATTGTCGAAATTATCTTTTGAGCAACTGAAGAAGGAGTACAAATAAAGATTGTTGTGGTTGTTGTTGTTGTGAATTGTTCGCGATATTTACGTTTGTATCGAATTATCCACTCCAGAAACTATAAGCGAGGGATTGTGGGATCATTTACATCCACTCAAAATATCAATCCTACAATCCCTTACTTGTCCTGCGCTTCTCATTGTTTCTGAAGTGGGAGTTCCTCTTGGCC
>OX419335.1:27658690-27663690 GCA_948470475.1 Galaxea fascicularis | reverse complement strand
TCAAAGGCTCCTATGAGCAAGCTCATGGATGAGGAACATAACAATACTTTGAATTTACAACAACTTTATTTTCTAAAAAGATATGTGCAAGAAACCTCTACATTCGTTTGTGTTTTGTGGAAGCACATCCTTTTCAGACACACCTCTTGGTAAAAGAACCGTTTACGCGCTAATATTTTCCGTAAAATTACGCAGTTGATTGACAGGCGCCAGAAGCATTACATTAGACGAAATTGAACCGACGATGGGAAACAAATATGCAAATTTGTACACGGACCATAAAAATAATATTCAAATGTGATCGCTTTGTTAAGAAGTGTAACAGGCAAGTTAAAGTTTCTTACTGGTAGACGGCTCATTTCAAGTTAGTTTTATAAACGTTTTTGGTCGTAATAAAATTTCCGACTATTCTGAACGCGAGATACCATCATAATATTTTGTGAAAGTCCTGAGGGAAATTAGTCACGCTTTACAGTCACAATGTTTTTGAGCGATTCGGGGTCCGGCACAAAACTTTTGCTTTGTAAGGTGAGATATTCAACTCCATCTATTTATGCTTTGTGCTACAATTAACTTGACTTTCCAAATATTTTGTTGTTCGAACAGATTAGCTGTTGTAGCTGCTTGTCAGACCAAATTATCTCCTCACAGAGAAAAAATATTTGCATGCTTGTGGTCCTTGTGTTTTTGTCAAATGTTGACAAAGTGTTATACTGATCGTTTAAGCCAAGGGATATAGCCTTTCTAAACAAGATCATATTTGCAATCGAGCGTTCGCCATGAAAAGAGCGTCTTCAAAAATACTTCATTACGTACCTGCTTAAATCGATCATATGTTGCTCGTAAATCAAATGCGTTTGCTTGCCAGAATTCGGTATTTTGGCCAGAAAGTCTTTATCCTGTTTCCCTTTTTTGCCGATTTTCTTCATTCTTCCTTCTTCCATCATATTGTGGCAAAAAAATCTCGATTACTTCTGCCCCAGGTACCGCACAGTGATAAGCTTTATAGTGGCTTACTGTAGTTTGCGAAACGAAATGGAACGAAACGAAATGAAAATCTGTAGTTTGCGAAATGAAAAAATCTGTAGTTTGCGAAATGAAAATCTGTAGTTTGCGAAATGAAAAAATCTGTAGTTTGCGAAATAAACATTTCCTTTCTCGCTGCGTCTAGTCGATATTCTAAACAGAAAGTTCCCTCCAAAAAAGCCGTTTCGCCTTGCGCGGAATGCGTGACGTTTTCGTTGCCACGTATAAAGTTTAAATTTAGCTCAGGCGTAAAATGGGGTTGGAAGGCCTACACGACTCCTGTTCGCGCGTTTGCCGCTTCTATCTCGGTTCTATTGACCGATTTAGCTTCTTGCTTGTTTTCAGTGGGGCAACACGGTGGTTAAGAGGATAGCATGATGGTGATGGTGATTGAAACAGCCATGTGTTGAAATGTCGCATGTAATGTATTTTGATACCAAAGGTCATTTCTGGGTTTAAATTCTGCATTTATCGCCAGGTTGTTTGGTTGTTTCTGTTTAGCGACTGTGGTCCTTTATATGCCATCTAAAGCATTTTGTCTAGCTTTGGTTTGGCTCGTTTCAGTCCCGGTTTCAGTGCGTTCAGTGACAGAACAGCCTCTCTCTTGTTATCAAGGATAGGAATTTTGAGCCGCGTAATATGATCATCTTTATCTTGCGGTGTTTGTACATTACCGGGCCCGATTATTTGGTTTTGTAGCAAGACGTTGTGTTTCTTTTGCGACTATTCGTCTCTTTATCCTTTCTTTAGTGTTGTAGCTTCTTAGAGAGCTATGCGACACGTGAAGTTGAGCGCTCAAATCAGCTCTAATTACGGCTGTGTCTTTGTCATTGTTTCACTCCGCTCTGTAAAGTATTGTCCTCGTTTTGTTTGTGCCAGTGGTTTTGGCTGTGTTTGGGTACGCCAGAAAGGAAATGTTTATTTCGCAAACTATAGATTTTTTCATTTCGCAAACTACAGATTTTCATTTCGCAAACTACAGATTTTTTCATTTCGCAAACTACAGATTTTCATTTCGTTTCGTTCCATTTCGTTTCGCAAACTACAGTAAGCCCTTTATAGTTGCTTTTGCGATATCTCGAAGTTCATTTTCGCGGCTCTGAAGATTTCAAAGTTCAATTCTCGCAACTCGTGTTCTTCATCTTATTAACTTTATCTGATCACTGATCCTTAAACAAAATAGACCTTTGTTGAGTTGGAAAATCGAAACCAAAAATCGACGCCATGAACATTAAACACGTAAACAATATCTGCAGAGCAAAATTCTCCGCCTTTGTACTACACCCTGAAATTTGCAAACGTTGGACCAAGAAGACTATGGAGACAAAAGCAATACTTACCAGGGGAGGGACCAGGGGAAAGTTTAATGAATAAATTAATCAGAATCGAGTGAGTGAACGAATGAGTGATCCCCTGAGTGAGTGAGCGAAATTCAGACCCACAACAAAACCTCATGGCATGACTACGTCATCCATGAACTAAAAAATGGCATCTTATGCTAAACCAGCCCTTACTAAGAAAAATATTTAAAACCCTCCCCTTATTTCATATAGAAAAGGGAGGTCTTTGGGAGGGATGTTACTAAAACGAGGAACGGGGAGCGGGGAACGGGGAACGGAAGTCTGGGAACGAGTTGTCAGCGGAAACCTCCACAAAAATCCAAAATGGCGGTCCAAATAACGTACGAGAGAGAGAAAGAAGAAGACAAAGAAAGGAATTCGTGCCTTGGTTGAAATCAGGTGGGGGCGAAATTGCAAATCAGACTCACATTTTACGTTTACGTTTTGAGCAGGTGGTATGTTTTTTCGATATTCAACCTGTTTCATTTACAATATGATAAGGTCTTAGGTCTTAGTTTTCGAGACACCTGGCACACTCACATTACTCCTGGATTACTATTGTGGTGTATGACGTAGCTAACCTCGTTTTGATGTAAGGCGGGCTTTTGGCGGTAGATTGTATTCTCGGGCTACGCTGAATTGTTCGAATAAATGTTGGTTGAGTTTATCCTCTCCTCTGGTTGAATATTTACGGAACGACGCAATACGTTACAACTATGTTTACTTTAGACCGTCGCTTAATCCTGCCTGTTTATCCCCCTGAATGTTCTTTTTCCCACTCAGACAAACTCTTGGAGAGTAAAGGTTTTATCCAAGCCCATTATATGCCCTGTTTTGAGAATGCTTGGTAAATAACTCGCAGGCATTGTAATGAGAAATAAACGTGGAATTTATTAATGCATGTACATATAGTGTTCTCGCGTTCTGTGCTTGAGTCAAACTTTGTACAGCTATTAGTATTTAAAACTAACGGCTAAAACTTGGTTTTTACAATTTTTTTTATAACTGGGAAAGCTTGTTGTTGTTGTTAGCGTTATATTAAAGTCATTGAGTGATGAGTTATGAATCGTTTAAGGTCAGGGTTTGGCACTGAAAGCAGGGTTAAGCACTGACTTCAAGAAGGTGGTGGACAAAACACTGACCCCCATTCCATGAACTACCCCCAATGACTACCTTAAAATGGACTATGCTACTGAAGTTAAGTGATTAGGGTTAGGAAACTGAGTGAATCAGGTTCCATTTAGGGTCCTTATACTGGGAAAACTGACCTAAAACTTCATTCACTCAGTTTCCTAACCCTAATCACTAAACTTCAGCGGGGGTAACCCGAAAACACTGACCCCCGGTCCACGGACCCCCACTACGGACCGGGTCCGCGGACTACCTACGGACCGGTCCACGGACTACCCTTACGGACCCCTCTACGGACCACTCTCAAAATGGAATAAAAAACAAAAAAAACAAAGATTTCACTTACTGCTTCTCCAATAGAGCACTCGAGTTGGCGAAATTTCAAGCATTATGCCGGGAAAATGTAACAGACTTAGGCTCAATCTCGGGCGCATTTCGATATATTATAATGTCTAAAAGCTTTTTTCGGGGAGAAGAGATGCCAATGACACAAAGAAGGAAAGTTCTTACCTTCTGCTTGTGGCTTAATCGGGCTGCAAGAGTTGTGTTGTCGTCGTAGTTTATTCCGCTAATGTAATTGTGAAGCCTGGGACGAGTTCACTAACCCGCGGGAGAATGGGCCGAACAAAATGGCGAAGGAAATGCTCTAAAAGCAGCACAAATTTCAAGGCTTCCCGGAGATTTCCCGGTCTTTCGTAAATACTTTTAGCCACAGCAAAGGAAATGGCAATGTGCAATGATTTAACTTGCGCCCGAGACTGAACGCAGCCCAGGTTTGTTACATTTTCCCGGCATAACGCTTGAAATTTCGCCAACTCAAGTGCTCTATTGGAGAACCAGTAAGTGAAATGTTGTTTTTTTGTTTTTTATTCTGTTTTAGGAGCGGTCCGTAGAGGGGTCCGTAAGGGTAGTCCGTGGACCGGTCCGTAGGTAGTCCGCGGACCCGGTCCGTAGTGGGGGTCCGTGGACCGGGGGTCAGTGTTTTCGGGTTACCCCCGCTGAAGTTTAGTGATTAGGGTTAGGAAACTGAGTGAATGAAGTTTTAGGTCAGTTTTCCCAGTATAAGGACCCTAAATGGAACCTGATTCACTCAGTTTCCTAACCCTAATCACTTAACTTCAGTAGCATAGTCCATTTTAAGGTAGTCATTGGGGGTAGTTCATGGAATGGGGGTCAGTGTTTTGTCCACCACCTTCTTGAAGTCAGTGCTTAACCCTGCTTTCAGTGCCAAACCCTGACCTTAAACGATTCATAACTCATCACTCAATGACTTTAATATAACGCTAACAACAACAGCAAGCTTTCCCAGTTATAAAAAAAATTGTAAAAACCAAGTTTTAGCCGTTAGTTTTAAATACTAATAGCTGTACAAAGTTTGACTCAAGCACAGAACGCGAGAACACTATATGTACATGCATTAATAAATTCCACGTTTATTTCTCATTACAATGCCTGCGAGTTATTTACCAAGCATTCTCAAAACAGGGCATATAATGGGCTTGG
>OX419335.1:27591190-27656190 GCA_948470475.1 Galaxea fascicularis | reverse complement strand
ATCGCGCGACATTGAGAGTAATTCGTGATTAATATGTACGAGCGATTTTAAAAACTTTGCAAAATTGCACTCGCCTAGAGGCTCTCGAATTCACAAGTACTAATGCGATTTTGAACGTTCAATATATTGCAGACCAGACCTTGTTGAGCCCACTCAGGTAAATTAAGGCATGGGTCCCCAAAATTCAGTCAAAAAGTGATGGGGGTGGTCTATCTCTGAGCACTTAGGCGGTAAAAAGATGAGACTTTGCCAGATACATACATGTGTGGTTTCTGTCAATTAGATGATTTTTAATTATGCAAATGTTGTCACGTGACTCCACACAGCCACAAAACCATAAAAAAGTTCAAACAAAAATGGCAACACTTTTTGTTGTGAGTTATCAAACCGGACTGGTTTAGAACAATGTGTCATGCAAGCATCTACAAAATTGTGCTTGGCTTTTTCTGAATTTGTTACTGTTTTAGAAAATAAACGGCTTTTTCAACTAGACCCAGTCCCCCAAAGCAATTGTATCCCATCTTAATGCCTTCGATTTTAAATATCTAAAAAAGGCCAAGCACAGAAGTGATATATTAAAAGGTCTTAACATGATGCAACCGGTAAAATAATTGAAGACACACGAAAAAAGTGTTGCCGTTTCAAGAACAAGCTTTTTCAGCCGATGGAGGTCACGTGACCTAATTTGCATAATTTTAAAGTACGAAATTGACACAAACTAAAAATGTAGGTAGCTGGCAAAGTTTTATGTCTCTTCTTCTTAAGCTCTTGGATATAGACCACCGACTCACATTTGAAGAGAGAAAAGTAAGGCAAATTGAGGCCCATTGCCTGATTTCATACCGTGAAGGACTAGGTACGAGTCTGTAAATTATGGGATTAGCAACTATTGATCCACATAGTCAGAAAGAGCACACCGAGATTCACAAAATCCCCAAGTTTAGTGTTAATCGGGCTAGTTTTGACTGAGATACAGGCATTTAAAAAAGTAAAAAATTACAAAGAAATGTATGGAAATCCGCACTTTTGTAGCCCTATTTATATCTCTCTTTACACGTGTATGCCTTAATTTACCTGAGCATTCTTATTCAAGGCCTTAGGGCCCGAATAAAAAGAAATGAAAGTTCTTTTTCAGTGTGCTATTATTGCCTTGTTACAACTGACGCCCCTCTTAATTTTCTTTTCAAAGGCAACACAACATGCAATCCATGTTCATTACCATGGCAGCTGGCGTACCACCACGATGCAAACGGAAATGCGATAGCAGGGTGGAAATATGGTCTGATATCTGCCATGTTATCTGGAGCACGTGTCCGCGTTGTGATTGGTAACCAGGGTTACAGCACGGAGGCTGATAACCTGCAGGTACATGCTGGTAACGTCTTCGCGCAGCTGCTTCAACATGTCAGCAAAGCTTCCTGGGACAGGTTTCAGAATAATGCTTACTGGTGGTGGGTGATTGTGTCAACTGATGGAACAATGCAGATGACCAGATACAACGTGGGCTCAAATTCTCATCGCGGCACCAACAGTCAGAAGACAGAAATCAAGTGGTACGTTCAGACCACAGCGTTGCTACCATTGCCATCGTACTCACACCTAGCTGATGGCACTAAGGTTCAGGGTGACTTAAACGACCTGGAAAGCAGGGTTAAAAAAGGTCAAGAAATCCGATGTGTTAGTGACAAGAGGTCTTCCTTCCCCATCCAGAACGTTGCAATTAACAACAATAATCCCAAGTTCGTTTCTGGACAAAGCTTAGACCACATAAGCCTAAGTAGAAGTGGCAACCTCATTCAATTTCAAAACAATGCCTATTGGTGGTTCACTATTGTGACTACGCAAGGATTGCGTGACATGTCACGGTGGACAGTAGGGTCTCATCAATCACGGGGCCATACCCAAGATAGAGTGGCAATGGAGTGGTTTGCAGATAGCTGCTGGAGGGAAGTGTTTTCCCATGATGCCAACGGAACTCAGTTGTCGGGATCACTCGAATTGCTGACGTCAGCGTTGTTGTCTGGCCATCGTGTTCGTTTCCAGATCCCCACGTGGAATTACTACACTGCAGAGGCTGACAATCTGTCCGTGCGCAAAGGTCACGTGACTGCCCAGGCACTCAAACATGTCAGCAAGAGTAGTTTGACCGGATTTCAGAATGATGCTTACTGGTATTGGTTGATGGTTTCCACCACAGGAACGGTTCGTGCAACGAGGTACAATGTGGGAGAACACAAGCACCGAGGTGACTCTACTGACAAGGTGATGGTGAAGTGGTTTGTTGACACCAGACCATGGCAGGAAGTGTTATCAAATGACCAATCGGGAAATGTCCTGAGTGGAAGTCGAAGTACCCTGGTGCAGGCCGTCAAAGCCGGAGCAGATGTACGCTGTGTGCAGGGAGATAAAGTTGTAGGATACGCATACAAAGCTCAAAACCTGGCAGTGTCTCCAGATGGTAACCATGTGGCTGCCCAAGCTGTGAGTCATGTCAGCATGATGTCGGCATCCAGTCCACACGAGGTGAAGATCCAACCCAACGCCTACTGGTGGTTTACAATTGTGTCCTCAACTGGCTTGCGAGAAATGTCCCGCTGGACCGTTGGTGTGCATGTAGACCGTGGGCATACCAGTGACAAAGTTGGCCAGAAATGGTTTGCGAACAACTGAAAGCCACCATTCTACTCAGCTGCCGCCCCAGCGACAGCACATTGGGTCCAGCCTCCATATGAGTCAATATAGACAAACGTGGTTTTGTTTACAGATTTAAAGTGCATTGGTTAAGTATATAATCTATTAGTTTAGTTCTGCTCAAAAATGAAGCAGCCTTTTTTTTGTTTTGAGACAGTGGAGCTTGCGTTCTTTTCTGGTTGGGCTATCTCTAGAAGGGGCGGTTCGTTCGTATGTAGGCTTTTAATAAATCAGTGTATATCATAACAAATAATGTTATTCGTAAACAAGTACTTTCGCTTTTGCCACGTCCACAAAGAAAAAAATAGGCTAAAAACTATGAACTAATGGGATGTAGACGATGTAGCGGCATCATAGCAAACGTGGAAAAGGCTGAGTGATTTCAAAAGTAACGACGTGCATTAGGTACATCGTCCAACCTTACTAGTTGAGAATAGCAGCCATCCAATTTCCCTAACTGTGCGGGTACGGGCAGCTGCGTAGGATGCGGTTTGGTTTTTTGGTATGTTGAAAGTATTTGTTTTTTAACTATGATAGAAATCTAAACATCATGTTCAGTCAAAGAGGGAAAATGTCTACCTTACGTTTTTGAAAATTCAAGGAGCCTCTGAATCCTTTACTAAGAGTGTTTTTAAAGTAATAAAAAACGCGCCAAGTGCATTGTTGAGTTATATAAGCACGCGGGAATTTTTAAGAACACGAGAGAAGTGCCTAGAGAAGCACGAGCCGAAGGCGAGTGCTTCTGGCACTTCTCGAGTGTTCTTAAAAATTCCCAAGTGCTTATATAACTCAACAATGTACGAGGAACAAGTTTTTTATTTCTTTTATAAAATGTCCCGGAGATTTAAGCGAGCTTTCATACCTATTTGCTCGCGCACGAGCTTGTGACGTAGGCAGCGTGCATTATAACTTAACAGAGCACGCGTGTGACGTAGAGCGCGTGCTTTATCGGGATATAATGAACTCGATTCGACCAATCACAGCGCGCGTAACTCTTCCAACATTTTATAAAAACTTATAAAGTGTATCATATAGACAAACAAACTGCAGTTCACCATTAAAAAAACGGAGGTCATCAAGTCTGTTTTTGAGTTTTCATCACTTACAGCTAAAGTTAGGGGCATTTTTTACGTGTCATGTTGTTGCTTTGGCAACCTACTTTGTCAAGAAAATTTACTGATTTGGAATTTGCTTGATATCAATATCGTGTTATCGACTGATGGAGAGTGCTAGAAACGATTTGTAAAAGTATACTTGCTGTAAAGAGCTGAAAAGTGTTGTAAGTATGCTTTGTTATACGTAATAATAAAAATAGCGTCATTGATCAGATGATCTCCGCCTACCACGTCAGCAATAAATCGACGACGCCAATCATGGCCGGTCTTGATATACGTTTACTTAAACATCGCCCTCTAGTGTCAAACCTCTATCTGCCATTAGTACCAAAGGTGCCAATTTTAGAACTCTGTATCAAGAAGTACTCATAGAACACGTGAAATTGTGTTAGAAAGAGACGCGCGCTAAGCGTAACCACAGCCCTCATTCCACTGTGAGCATAGGCAGACTCGAGGCAAGCCGGTATTAAGCATAAACCGAATCAAAGAGGCAAGCACAAGTATATTGAAATTGTCTTCTGTTTGCGTGGCTCCCGGGCGTGGCTTGTGCCGACGAGACAAAAAATCTCGAAATTCTGATATCCTGGAGCCTGGAACCAAATCAGTGTTGCTTCACAAAATAACCCGACGGGCAGTCTGCAGGTTAGACTTAGTCATTGTTGTCCTTGAAGATTCGTTTAAGTCCCAGTGGAAATAAAACTCGTGATCAGTCAGGAGGGTTTCAAACCCTTTTAACAGCTCTCATATGCATGTTGCATGATCAGTTTTACCAGATAAACGTTTCACTATCGTAATAAAACGTTCTTCCTAGACCGTGCGCAATCAAACCACTTATCCTAACGAACAGTAAAGTTGTTCAAATAAGAATAAAAAGCTTCTTTTCCCTTTCCTCTGCACTTGCGTTTTTGCCGGCTCTCGGCCCTCGTGGCATCCCATGCCCGCTATAGACCTAATGAGAAGAAATAGCGGAATGTTCCCATGAGCTAAAGGTGTGTTCAGGTTCTCACTACAACCAGGTATGCAATCAGTCATGGTTTGATGCTACTCTAGTTTGGTCAAGTTATATTCATCAATATTCAAAGCAGGGTACATGTAGCATCAAACCACGTCTGAGAATGTACAATGGTTTGGGAAAGAAATATTCATCCTTTTTTCCTTTCATTTATCCATTCGTCCCTCAGGTCCTTTCACCCTCACACCACAATTAACCACCCGCCCTACCCTACACGGTAGGCTGAATATTTGTTTCCACAGAAATCAAATATGGCGGACTAGACATAAGGAGAGGACTGCAAAAGTGACCAAAGATTACTGAGGACTTCAGGTAATCAATAACGTTATGGGGTTCCATGCTCACTACGCAGCTCTCTGTTATCTCCAAGGTAGAAAATTAACTAAAGTCGTCTTTATGACTGCTTTGGAGCAGATATGCGAAGAACACAATCAATCGATCTGAGATCATTTAATTCCATAGCAAGCTGGCTCTTGCAAAGCTCGTGCATTTCAACAGGAGCAATCCTGTTCAACCCGATATCTTTGCTGTTTAGTTTGTTCTCCTCCATCACAACTGTACTTAATTAGTATGTGCAAATGAGTGAGCATTGTACATTTAATTATTTGATCGTTCGTCACCTTTTTGCTTGAAATAACTATTATTATTCACAGAGCCCTTTGAAAACATTCTTTTTTATGTTCGCATGATTTCCACGATTTGTAAAAAGCATTGTCAATTTTCATACTGCGTGGAACGTTTTCGTTTTTTCTGAAAAATCCGAACAATGGTGTGTTTTAAGATCAGCTGAACTTTGTCTAAAGTCCTAATCAACAACAAAGCCACTTAGCTAGCGATTACGTTTAGTTAACTGATAAAGCCGTCTGTTGCATGTTGCAGCCAGTTAAATGTATCTTTTTATTAGTTTATCAACTGAACAAGCTGTATCTCGTGCTGTGTGGTACTGTCTCTGAATAAGCCCAGGAAATTAAAAATCAGCTGATATTGGAACAATTCATAACCAGTCTTAACTTCCGCGTTGGGTTTTCCTCATTCTGATATGGGGCAAGACTTTAAATGAGAGCCAGTAACCCCTTTAAAGGTTATTGAATATGTGTCTTCACAAAAAAAATAGTCTATTGTTTTAAAATTAATGGTTATTTTACTGTTTTGTTATTATATTTGCTTTTAGGTGGCCGTGTTAGAGAACTGAACAATTTATTACAGTAAATGCATCTTTGTAGAACTTTGTATAAATTTAACAGTACATCACGATACATGTAAACATCATGGCTGATGAAGTACCAGAAATTCCATCAAGCTCCCACACTTTGGATGTTCTTCAAACTTTAGCACAGGATATATCCCCACAGACAGCTGAACTTGCCAAGAAGCTCATGGCAGCCATGAAAAATGCATCCAAAGAAGAATGCAATGCTATTTTGAAGGTGTTATCAAAATCAAACAAACCAGATTTTGATGAGAAACCATTTGTGGAGACACAAGGCAAAGTGGCTTTGGCTTGTGGTAATCATATTAACAAGAATGATGACATGGAAATCTCTACACCTGAAGTACTTGGAAACTCTGTCAATGGTGAGGATCTTAATGAAAATGAGGCTGAAGTGACCAATGGTGATTTAAATAGAGAAGAAGACGTAAAAAATGTATCTGACACTGGGACAAATGAACTGCCAAATGAGTCTGAAGACAGAGAAGATAAATGTTTTGATACAGGTACAAACACACTTGTTGGGAGTCAACTATCAAATGAAGCTGAGACAAGAGTGGGTCACCTTCCTGCTGTTGAGAAGAACTGTACAGGTGATACACTTGGCAATGTAAGTTCAAGTGAAGATGAGAAATTGCCTGAGCTGTTGACAGATAAAGCTGAGGATACTTGTTCTGAAATAGAAGATGGAGACAGCAAAGAGAGCTCAGAAGGTCTTCCTTCTGGAGTTGATTCTAAGATTGAGGAAACACGTTCGCTTCAAGTTGATTCACTCACAAATCTTCTCTTTGAGTCGACAGAAACAGGAAAGTGTTATCCTACTCGTCATGCATTTGATTATGATTCATCATCTGAAGATGATCAAATGGCGAAGTCTTCTTCGCATTCTGAAGTGGCTTCAGAAGCAAGTGAATTGTCTGATATAGTGGCTCCAACTAATGCTATAGCCACACAATCTGAGACAACAACACACAGTATACGAAACAATGATGATGAAAATTTGTCGTCTATGACTCAAAGTTGGGAGAATGATAAAGCACTCACTGATGACAGTGATGCACTGATTTCCAAAGTCAGTGAAGAACAGACAGTAAAAGGGCCACAAGTCATGGACAGCATGTCCTTGTCATTGTCAAAGGGCACTCAAACCTCTTCAGAACCTGATGAAAAGCTCACACAAGACCAGCTGGCCAAAGATCAAACCTTGAAACCACCAAACCGTAAAGACCTGACCAGTATCCTAGCAATGAAGGACCAAGGCTCTTCTAAACTTCCCTTTTACTACCAGCCACAGGTTGTCTTGCATGAGGAACAACCTGTTCTTGTCCTTCAACCTGTCATGTTGTCAAGCAGTAATGGTGATGTAGCTGTTGTGGAACAGGGAGAAGCCAAAGCATCTGTGCCCATCATTTTGCCTCTTGCATCTCCTGGTATTGACAAGGTAACCAAAAATGCTATTTTTGAGCAGATAAAAAGAGATGCTTCTACCTCATCTTGTCAAGGTGGTTCTAAAGAATTTTTATTGCAGAGCAATTCGCATGATGTCCTACCATCACTAAATGCAGCTGAGGTATCTGGTCATAATGATGACAATGGTGGAGAGGAAAGCCCTTCCAGGACAGATGCTTTTGTTGGTACCAGCTCTCTGATGGAGGAAAAACCTTCAGAAGGAAACAAAACTGAAGGATTGCCAGAGTGGGTGCCATCATCAGAACTTGATAAAGCATTATCTGCTGTCACAGATGGAGCTACAGTATCAAGCACAAATTGCATAGTAAAACCATTAACATTTCCTAGTGTTAGCTTACCAAGTACAAATCCTTTTGCCAGAGACTTGGCGGCACAAGCTGATGGATGCACTGAAGTCAAAGTTGATGATCTGTCTAGCCTAGGTCTTGATAAAACACTTCAGCATTCATTATTTGGACCTCCTACTTCACCAAGTTTGTCCCCAGGTGCTAGACCTAAAGAGATCAAAGGTTACCAAGACTCTGCTCATGTCAGCAGCACAACAAACCCGTTTACCCCTGATCTGACATCCAAGAAACGTGGCCGCAGGCAGGATCAAGCTACCAATGAGCACTCCACAGAAGTTGTTGTCACCGCAGATGTGCATCCTTCATTTGGCCAGTCTGCAGATTTAAACAGACTACCTCAAAGAACTCCAAGGCGTCGACTTTCTAGTGAGTCCATGGTTACACTCATCGAGACCACATGTGATGAAACAATTACTAGCTATTCTGAGTCGGCAACTTCAGCTTTGTATGAATCAAGTGAGATAATGCCAGCTCAGGAAGAGCCTAACCCACAGGTTGGAAGCACTGGAATGCCGCCCCACACCAGGAAACGCAATGTTCGAGTGGTAAGTTTCAGATGATGATAATGTCATTCAGTCCAGATCTATGTTATTCTTAAGTCTTCTTGTCCTACGTACATGACTTGTAAAACTTACAACAACAAAACATCATTTTTCATGATCATCTTTGCGAGGAACCTCGATCCCAGTACAACGTAAATTGTTCATCCTGTAAAATGGGCCATTACGTATTGTTATAAGTGTACAGTTAATATTGGGTTTGGTTGTGCATGCCATGTTTTCTGGTCAAGCAGATGCTGCTGATGTTGTAACAGGTTACATCAGGTTTGGTTTTGTGTTGAAAGTACTATCAAACTTTCTGTGTTGGCATTTGTAAAAGGACATGTGTAGCCATCTGTACTTCAGGCTCGATCCTTGCTCTATGTGAAAAAGTATGTTTCTCTTATCATTCAACATTGTTTCATTGTCATTGTTGTAGCATTGGTGGTGGCCCCTTTAACATGTGATTCTGATTGACCAATAATTGTTAGCAATTTGTCATTGGCTGCCAAATTGTGCCCACTTGTTGAGGATATGGAAGTGAGAAAACTATGTTCCATGGTACAGTGCTGGAAATATTTCTTGTAAATTAAGCCTTTGTTTTGTTTGGGCATATTGCAAAATTGTGACATGTGTCATCTTCAGTATTTTACAAGAGACAGAATCAATTACATACAGAGGTTTCATCAGAAGCCGGCAACTGATCAAAACCACTGTCTATTTTGTCAGAATTTACTTCTCACTGCCACCTTCTTTATCTAGATTTTCACTCAAATGATTAAAAAAGTTCATCAGGTCGTCACCTACTTTCGTTAGCTCAAGTAGCTATTTCAGCTAATGAAATCCCTGTACGCAATTGTGAATCATCTATTAAAGGTGTTTTTCTAATACGTTTTTGGGGAGATCTTAAAATACACAGGAGAAACAGCAATATCCCTTTATCCCAGCGAGTTACAGACTGTAAACCAATAATACTATATAGTATTACATATAGGTTTCCATTTCTTCCTGTGTCTGAAAGATCCTATGTAAGTTTATGCTTGATATGTGTTGATATTTTCATTCTTGTAAAAATGGTTGACAGATAGGCAAAGTATCTTGCTTTTAGAACTGCAGACAGCAGTTAAAGGCCTATTTCCAACCTTGATTTATCGTGCGCCATGACCGTTGATTCTTGAATTTTGTGTAACACAAAGTTACTCGGACCTTCTAAGCCTTTGTATTATTGCATTGTGAACAGCCCATTGTGAACAACTCTCCAAATCGATGCCGTATTTATCGTCTCTGTTTATTCTTCTTCATTTTTACTTTATTATTTTGGGAACAATTTGTATGTGCATGTTTGTAAATTTTGGCCTGTTTAAAGTCAGAAGCATCAGTGTGGCATCACAGTAGCAGTCACTTCACAGCCGGTATGGTTTATTACATATAGTGAGGTTCAAGGAGAACCTACAGAGACTCACTGTTCATGTTTGGTGCTTTTTACCTCAGTCTGTGTTTTTAACCTCGGAGCTTCCAAGAATTCGCTGAGCTTGTTGGAGCCGACTTGCTGTGATTTGATGGCGAGTAATTTATATGTGTCTGTACAATGGTTTCCGCATGTTTGATGTTTTTACCTCAAGGTCAGTTTGTGCAATAGGTTCTGCGGCTTTGATTCAGTGTTCAGTGTTTTTAGTCTGACTTGGTTTTGAACACAGTATAAAGCGAAACGACGGGATAGTTGAATGATAATATATGAGTATTTTCCTTACTGCAAATAAGAGACCGTTAATTACATACCACAATAAATAAATGTTTTCTCGTCTATGTTTTGTCACCATCCTTGGCACATTATCAGGAGTTTTATCAGTAACTGATTGTTCATTACTTTGTTGTTTTAATGGTAAAAACTGTCAGTGGATTGTTCCTGGTTTCAATGAAGAAATCTGTAGTCTTTTGCGAAACCGCACAAGTGACAACTCAACCAGATCAAAAGCCTGATAAAAATAATTGACCAGTCAGAGGGGTCATTTAACAATAGCATGATTTCAAAACAAAAACAAATGACCGCTTTGCATCAGGGTTGGAAATGGGCCTTTAAGGCATTTGTTATTCCTATTAAAGCTCAGATTTGCAACTGAATACTGCTAAATGTTAGGGTATTAGAAGTGAAAACTAATTATTTTACTCCAGTAACTCATATGACAAGAAATTTATGATAAGTACTTTTAGCTGTTAGTATTTAAAAAACCAAAGGACCCATTGATATCATATTTTTATCATCTGTTTTTAGATTTCATTTTATGCATAAGGTATTTTTCCTTTTTGGTTTTAGCCAGGAAGGGTAGCTCCCTTTTGGGTTCCTGATTTTGCTTCCTCAAACTGTACTCACTGCAAAGCAAAATTTAGCATGTTCCTGAGGAAACATCACTGTCGCGGCTGTGGGAAGGTGAGTTCTAATGTCCTCTGTTCTATGTGAAATCCACCTGCAGGGCACCACAGGGAGATTGTTACAGCTGCCATAAACTTGAGAAATTTTCCATAACTTGAATGACAGATGCATCTTTGGAATTATTTCCATATCTCTGACCTGTCATCTGGAACTTGTTCACTTAATCCTCTTCATTTCAAGGGGGACATGGGGTGGCTTAAAGTGTTTCTATAACCAAAGTTAGTTCACTGATGGGTGGCTGACCCTTCAGCTTCTCCAGTTCCCCTTCGTTGCTGAGGCTCCGTGATAAGGACATGGAAGTTGGACCTCAAAACAGGGTTTGTACTTGTCTTGAAAACCCTTGAATTTTAAGAGTTTCGATTTCAATGCTTTGAAAGTACTTGAAATTGGTTTCTGGTCCTTGAAAGTCCTTGATTTTGAACTCTTAAATAGTTTAATTTTTAGGGTAGTGAGTACAAATGTTCATGCAAAGCGCATGCAAACATTTTGTGAAACACTTGTTTTTTTTTCATTTCCAGTCTCATCTTGTTACTCTTGCATGCATCTACATAGAGCATCAAGTGCACCATGCATATCTTTGCTCTGCACATGGTGCATTTATGCTTGTGGTTTGAGAAGTCCTTGAACTTTTAAAATAGGATCCTTGAAAGTCCCTGAAAAGTCCTTGGATTTTCGGCCTGAAAGAGTGACCATTCCATATAAGCAGCAATTGCAAGTTTGGTATTGTGTCTGTCAAAACAGAAACTCTGAAGTTGTATGCAACTACAACTGTCAATAATTGCATCTAAGGGCCTCTTTACACAACCCGGGTCAGTTCAGCATCGAATTTTAAGTTTACACGAGCCTGGGCTGGGAGAGGGTTGGGTTGATCATTTTGCTGTAGGTTGCGCATTGGCAAGAACGCTGAACCGCAAAAAGAGTGATGCTAAACGATCCCGGGTCAGATCAGCCAGTGTTTACATGAAGAAACTGAAGAAATTTCAACCCTTCTAGCCGGGTCAACCCAAGTCTCGAGAAGGGCTACCCGGCAAGGGGGGCTGACCAAGTTTGACTAATGTTTTCATGTAAATTAATGCTTATAAACATTTGACTGCAAAAGGATTACCCACCATGGGGATTCAACCTGGGGTAAAAAGCAACCCGGGGTTGTTTAAAGAGACCCTAAAAGTGATGTGTAAGGGAGAACAGAAGTCAATATTTAATTCCCTTTAGAAAATGCTCTATGCCAAGACCCTCCTGTCCTCTTCCCCCAATCCTTTCCCCCTGTTAAAACTATTCCCCCTGTTTACACCCTTCCCCTGTTTTTACCCCTCCCCCTGTTAACAACCCCTGTTAATATATCCCCTCCCTCCCCTATTTACTTCCCCTCCTCCTGGTAACAGTCCCATCCTCCAATCTCAAAGAATATATTTTATCAAAATGCGACCTCTAAAACCAGTTATTCTTTATCTTGTAATGCTCCCTTTTCCACCTTAAAATCACCCTGTCACATTCTTTAAAAATGTAAGAATATCCTCTCTGTGGCATCAAGAGCTGATTACAGTTCTGGACCAATATGTTTAACACCTTTTTTGTTTAAAATTCTTAGATATTTTGTAACAATTGTTCTTCACAACTGGCACGATTTCCTTACATGGATTACAAGATTGGAAGAGTTTGTCCCTCATGCACAGCAGCTATTAAAGAAGGTAGTAAGTTTGTATAGCATTTAATGTGGTCATTTGTTTTCAGTTGATATTTGTAGTACTGTATACTGCTTATTAACCGAGAGTGAGGTCATTACAGGGAAATATCAGACTGAGGCCTTGATGTATTGACTGAGCGATTGCAAGGTCAATACCAAGGCGGAGGTCTGAGAATTGCTTGTAGTGACTAAACAGACAAGGTTAATAAGTCCTTTATTATAATGGCTGTGTTGTAGGTATAAGTCAAATTCAGGTAAAAAATTTTTAACCTAGGTTGATAATCAATTTCTTTTGTTTCATAACCCTAACAATGATTCTTCATAATTAGGGTTAAGAGACAAAGGCAACTGAGATTCGACTTAAGTTAATTTTTTTTACCTGAATTGAACTTTTACTTGCAACAGCTATTGTTGGAGATAAAAAGTAGAAATAGAAAAGAACTGTTGTATTTTGGCTTGTGGTTCTTCCCCAGGATAATAGAACTCAGTAAGAATGTTCTACATCATTTACAATTAAAAGTGTTATTTGTGTTTCATGTGAGTGTAGCAATTATTGAGAAAAAAAGTTCACTTTGTTTGTTGCTTGTGCTTGTGAGAATTGCAGGGCAAAAAAGTTATTATTATTATTACTTTGTCATTATTATTGTTATTATTATTACAAATGTTATCACCAGTATTATAATGTAATTATAATTTTAGCTTGAAGTGGTAATAACTTAAAAACAAGCTCAGTGACCCCATTTTATTATTGGGAAATAATTAGCATGATAAAAAACAACCTTTTGCAAATTGATGGTGGTTCTCAAGCCTGCGTCATCGTAATCGTAAGGAGTGCTTGAAACCCAGTGTGAATCAATTACCATTTACTCAGCTCGATTAGCTTTTCAGTTACTCTGAGCCGTAAATGTTACCTTTCTTGTATTAACAGATTATGTTGTGAATTAAGTTTAACTTTTATTTGGTAATAAAGCTGGTGTTGTTGTTACGGTGCGTACGTCATAACTGTGAACTAGGCTTAATCCGTTGTCGATCCACCAAAGTATCCTTCCTGGAAAGTGCTGGAAAACGGTGTCAGCCACCTTAAGTTGATTCAGTTTTTGTGTATGCTTGTGGTGGGGAAATTATGCTTGATTATAAAATGTTGGAAGAGTTACGCGCGCTGTGATTGGTCGAATCGAGTTCATTATATCCCGATAAAGCACGCACTCTACGTCACGCGCGTGCACTGTTGAGTTATAATGCACGCTGCCTACGTCACAAGCTCGTGCGCGAGCAAATAGGTATGAAAGCTCGCTTAAATCTCCGGGACATTTTATAAAAGAAATAAAAAACTTGTTCCTCGTACATTGTTGAGTTATATAAGCACTTCGGAATTTTTAAGAACACTCGAGAAGTGCCAGAAGCACTCGCCTTCGGCTCGTGCTTCTCTAGGCATTTCTCTCGTGTTCTTAAAAATTCCCGCGTGCTTATATAACTCAACAATGCACTCGGCGCGTTTTTTATTACTTTAATAAAAAGGGAAAGACATGAAATTGTACCAAAATTTACACTGTTAATACTGCTTTTTAATTTTTAAAAAAGTTAATTCACTAAGAAATTCACTAAGCTCGGTGCACTTGAAGAATAACTTTTTTTTGCAATTTCCAGTGCTTTCAATAAGATTTGAAGTAGGTGGCTACTTCGGAACAGCACCCGCCGGAGTAACACGAGAAGCTCAGGAGAACTGCAACTGAATTTTCGACTTGAACGCGGTAAAATACCCGACGACTTTCAACAGAATACCCACCACAGCTCCGGTGGGTGCCAG
The DNA here is from genome assembly GCA_948470475.1 of Galaxea fascicularis. Classification (NCBI taxonomy): domain Eukaryota; kingdom Metazoa; phylum Cnidaria; class Anthozoa; order Scleractinia; family Euphylliidae; genus Galaxea; species Galaxea fascicularis. Next base: position 27,641,884 of record OX419335.1, on the reverse strand, counting down.
GTCCTATTGAAAGCACTGAATTTCTTTTTGAGATTTCTTACAAGTACAGTGCAACTGGTTTCATGCACCATGGTTAAATGAAAAGGATTTTTTATTTTATTTTAGCCATTCAAGTAAAGAGTAGTGAAGAATTGTCAAAGCAAAAGAAACCAAGGACAACACCTGAGATGCCACAAAAGACAACAGTGCCACAGACGAGGCAGCCAAGTGAAGGGCTTGTGATGTCTAATAATCAAGCACAGAGAAACTTGGTAATGATGCCTTCTGAACAGATTGTTACGAAAGGTCAGACATGTCCTGTACCACAGCCACAGGCACCCCAGGGTGTGATCATGTCAGCCCAACCAGTAAACCAGTACACGTTGGTACCCGATTCCAACGTTCAGCCAAACATGCCGGTTGTTGTAGCGAACCCTGTGGCACCTAGTTTACACGGGGGAACTCCGTCTGTGTCAGTGGCTCCTTTTGTTCCACTACAGGCCCCCGGCGTGTTAATGACCAGCCAACCTTCTCCCGTACGCTCTTACCAGGCAGCAACACAGGCTGTAAGTGCCATGGCTAGTGGAGGCTGGAAGGGAGCAGCATTCGATAACAGAACTTCATCTGGGACGGTGTCAACGTTTACTGTCTTGCCGCAACAGGTTGGACAGTCGGCTGTCCAATCAGCTCAAAGACGTGACGTTGCTAGTGTGAGTCAGTCTGTCCCTCCTGCTGCCAGTCAAGCTGTCAGTCAAGCTTCCAGCACTGCCACTAATGTATCGTCAAGCAGTTTTGTACCAGTTGAAACCTCAACCCAGTGGCAGAGTCAAACTTCCGGTCAACTTCCTGATCCCTACCCGACCCAAACAGTGGGTCTCCCATCCACAATACCTCTTCAGCGCACTTTTCCTCCACCTGTAACTGTTGGAGCAGCGTTTCAGTCTTTTCCGCGATTGCCAACTGGGTTAGCCGCCCCTCTGATACCATCCCAAGCACAAGTAAGCGCGCCCCCTGTATCCTGTGTTTACCAATCTCCACCTCTTACTACGAGCACCTCAGTAACCAGTGAACGATCCCCACAAACTCTAGTAAATGGCCCAAGAAAGGGCAGTGAAGCTCAAGGAAGCCCTCGCCCACGGGAAGCTGAAGGAAGCTTTATTGTCAGTGACGAGAGCAGTTCGAGTTCAAAGGATTGCAAGCCTCCTTTCAGGAGAGCAGGGAGGACGATCACCTGGCGCTACAGGACACAAACGAAGAGTAAATTGCAAGAGCAGAGAAAGTCTCTAGCAAGGGATCTAAGAGGTGAGGGCTGAAACGCTTGTTACAGTTTATCAGTCGTGGTCATGGGCATCGTATACAGGACGCTTTTGTGTTTTGGAGTACTTCTTTAGCTTGTCACGTGAATAAATAACTGTCAAACCAGGGTAAAACTTAACAGTCGTTACGACTGACAAATCTGCCACCCTCGAACCTGAATGGTATTGGAATTTGGGGAGAAGGGAAAACTAGAGAACCCTGAAACTCAAACCATACATGATAGCGAGCCCAGGAATCCAGCCTCGGCCACGTTGCGCCATGTGCCGTCCCTTTAAAAGGCTTGCATTGTATGTATCATGTGGAGTGTTATTTTGTAAAAAGGACCTTACCATTTGTAGTAAGAGGTTGATTTGGGAGACTGAAATGGGTCGCAACTGAAGTGTCTTTCTGTTGTGTGACCCAGTAGCACTTTTCAGTGTATGATTTTCAAGTAGCCTCTGCGCCAGTCTTTCTGATCAAAATCCTGTTGAAGGAAATCATTCGAAATGGGTATTCAACTTTACGGTTTTCTCTAAAGTGTTGTCTCAGTATGGCAGTATGGATTTTCTCAATTTATTATCTGCCTTATTTCGTAGTTATACTTGTAATTTATTGTTTTGACAGATTTGCCAAATGGAGTAACAGTTCAAGCTGGTCAAGGGCTTTTAGTTCACGTAAAGAAAATGAAACGTATGTATCAAGAATGGTTTTACCACAGTTACATTTGACATATGACTTTTACGGGCACTTACATCTGACAATTTGATGTTCACTGACTACAACTATCTTTGTTCTCCTAAGCTCTGTAGCCCACACTGGGTTCAGCGAGCGCTGCGGAGCCACAAAAAACGCGGGCTATATTTCTTAAATTTGCGTAATGTTACTATCCAATCGCGCGAGTGTTCTGAAGAAAAAAAGGACGACTGTTCGCAGTCTGTCAGAAACTGGCACCGTTCACGGCTGTTGCCTTGCAGCAGGTATATAGCATGGCATTTTCTAGTCCCCAGAACAAGCGGGCCATTCAATTCTTATTATCGTTCTTCGGTGGAGTGCCTTGTGGGCCCGTGGGTGGGGTGGGAGGTACTCAACAAAATTTTATACGGAGAGGTCCAACCCAGTACCCTTTTTCTTTATACCATTTGTAACAGAAAGGTACCCCTTTCGTATACCTTCCATTAAAAATAGTACCCCTTTGACATTCCTACTCAACAACACTGCGTCCCTTTTAACATTAGCAGAAGAGATGAGTACCGAAAACAAAAATACCTAAATGACAAATTTCCCTTCCCTTGCATTAAACTTCAGCTCATTAAATCCCTATCCTTTTATATACCTGAAACCTTGAAAATGTACCCCTTTGTATGGAGCCTCCCCGTATAGGCCATTCTCGGGAATACCCCGCCGGGTTTGTAGGTAATGTTTATTGTGTTCTAGGATCTTGTGGCTGGATGTCAACTCGTTATTAAATTCGTTCAACGGTCGGCGTTTTTCAATCTTTGTAGTAAGAGAAAAACAAAAGGAGCTGACTGTTTGGTGTTACCAGAGCGACGGGCTGCGCAAGTTTAATCATTTAGAGGTGGTGGTTATGTTGGAGGTGAGGAGAAAGGAGGACATCTTTCCCGAAGAGGTTTTGCGTGTGTACCGAGGCATTTTACACTTGGCTTCAAAATTGGGTACGTGATAAATGTCAGTGTGTATTTGTGTTTTTCTGTATCTTTTGTTTGTACTAAAGTATCGTTGACGGGGTGCATTCTGTGGGAATCATGTGTTTGAGACGCGCCCAACGCGAATGGTCTTACCAGCTGAATAAAATATAGTCGGTACCAATGCCGTCAGGTTATATTATACTGTAGTTTTTGTTAATTTGTTCCCTACAGTTCCTGTTACAGAAAGTAACTTTCTTGTGATGGCAAGCCAACATACAGATTGTTTGTCTCTTTTTCTTTACCGGTTGAAAAAGGCTCCAGTTTGTTAACAATTCATTTCATTTCATTTTCATTTTCATTTTTATTTACTCCACATTATCACAATGGATTAGACATGTTTCAATGAGGGAAGGAGTGGAGAAGGGCATGATATAGTAAACTAATTATATGCCGTTTAAATTTCTATGCATAATTTGTTTGGATAAAAAAAAGGAAAACTTGAAATAAGGAGGGGAGACGAGAAACAGTTTTACATGGGCGCGTGGGAGTAATCAATACTGAGCAAAATAATACTGGAAGAGAGCTCATTTAAATAGTTGTTTGGTAGGTTTTTGGCGAATAGAAATAGGAATATCATTCCAGTAATAACATGCAATAATTGTTGGGCAAAATTTCCAAATATATATTCTGAAAGGTATAGGAGTGGTGTAATTATGTTGCTCAGATACGTGGGCTAGGATAAAATTGGACGGCTTTCTATCTACAATATGATCTTAAAAAGTTGGCAGGAATAAAATTTAACTATGTCAGGAAGCTTAATGAGACCAAGGTTTACGTAATGAGGAGTAATATGATCGTGTTTTGTAACTTAACCAGTTGTGCCAAGGGTGCTTCATTATTATTACTCCACAATACGGAGCCATAGGTTAAATGTGGATATACAAGTGCATAGTTCATTTGAGAGCTAGCAGGATTCAGAACTAAAATAAACTGTTTGTAAAACCGGCAGGAGAGAGTAGACAACGTTCCGACACTTAGCGAGGTAACGTAGTTGTGTAGGTGTCTCGCTAATAGGGAGCTTAAGCACGCACGCACGCACGTTTTTGAGACGCGAACGGCAACCGGAAGTGAATATTTCGCACCCCAGGATAGCGGTCTCAACCAGACTTTTCAACTTAGGGTCTCTAATAGTGAAAAGATACTTAGCGATATAAATATAGTTGTGTGAAGACAAGTTAAAAGGGAAAACATCTCACTTCCGGTTGCCGTTCGCGTCTCAAAAACGCGCGTGCTTAAGCTCCGTATTACCATTGGCTGTTTACTACGCTCAACTTGCTTATTTGCTGCTATTTTCTTTGTGTCAGGAAATCGTTTTGAGCATGGCAATTATTTATCGAGTAATGACCAGTTCTTGGACAGTGTCAACGATGCCGGCTTTATTTTCGTTTCTAGTGAAGTGAAGGTAAATCGTAAATCACTTCAAACCACTTGTACGTAAAACACTAAAGTATTGGTAAACCTCAGAGTTTGTATTATAGCCGTCAATTAATACCTAATGCAATGTAGGCACAAAGCTCTCAGTTTAGGTCAGATCCTCAGGCTCGGTTCAAACGTCGAACTTCTCATGTGCCGAATCGAATGCTAATTAGGAAAATCTTTTGTTCTAACTCATTTGCATAAGATTTGGCACATGGAAATTCGACGTATGAACCGGGCCTTACGAGCTGATAAACAACATCACTTACAAGGGCAAAACAGCTCAAGACAGCTGTCAAGATGCGGGGAATTTTGAAAGGGTTTTGCATTTACGAGGGGATAATTTCACGATGATATTATTTAAAATGAAAATGTATTTGGAAAATTAAGCGTTGTTTACATAAACCCTTATCTCCCTGCCCCACCCTCCCTCACCTCACCTTCCCCCCCCCTTCCCTGCTCTTTCTCATATACAATCACACCAGTAAATTGTTTTCCCTGGCTACTATTTTTATTTCCCCGCCTACTTCAAAAATTAATGACAGCCCTGCTGATATTATGGTATTTCTGTCTGTTTGTTGCTGCAGCCTAAACCTCAAGGACTGAAGGGGGTGCAGACACCGTTCCTGTATGGAATCTTAGTGAAACGGTCCGAAATACCTGCGGCAATGTACACGCCCAGCAGACTTCTCCTTCGGCTCGGATACGATATGAAAAGTAAGCTTTGTTTGCAACTTAACGGCATAATTCTACTGATTTTCGTAGGTGGCATTAATTTTCATGAAAAGTCACCCAGGAAGGAATGGGGATTTATGAATATTAGCCAACATGGTATCCTACTTTTCAGAGTGTAGCATGAAAATAAAAGAAATGCTTTTATCGCATATGTTTGTCTGAGAGGTTGGCCTGGACACGGATTGTATAACCAGAGTAGTTGGCGACATACAATGAAGTAGCCGGCGGAACTTCAGCGGTCGCCGGCTTGTTTTGAAAACACTGACAAAATTGCTTTGTGCAGTATGAGACGCCATCTCTTAGTGCGTTTTTTTGGTCTCTTCCAGAATGAGAATAGAGAGAATGGGAATGATTAGAACGTTGGGAATTTGACACCAAAAAAAAAAGGATGAAAGAAAGAACGAACAAATATTCTGAAAACGGAAAAGTCACCGCGTTAGACTGGAGACGAATAAAAAACTGAGGAAGTACTTGCTCCTTCTGTTTATACTACACCATGCAGCAAAATAACTGGAATGGATTCTAAGGATTCCGAAAATTAGAATAGTCAATAAAACAAAACGCGCTGTAAATACATTCTAACTGTTGTCATTCCAGAATGCTCCCAAAGCAACGCTCCCTATGTTTGTTAGCTCAATTAAGCTCAACCAGCAGTTACATCCGGTTTAAGTCAATGAACGTTGAATAAAATTCCCTTCCATTTCCATAATTTGACTTACGGTTACCCTAGGTTTTCAGTGGTTGAGATTTACGTGATGATTGTCTTATGTCCATCAGGTTTCCCATTTCCTTTATGGAACTGCCGAGATCGTAGACCAGTGGTTTTGGCAAACGATCGAGACGACAGATTCTACCACACTTTGTTTGCTATGAACAAGTACTTGGTAAGTATGGGACCTTTTCTGTTGTTGCAAATATCCTGTGTCCTATTAAATTAGTTCACTGAAGTTTTTCCGAGCCTGATTGGTTTAACTCGATGACGTGACGTGAGGTGTTCATTTGGCGAAAATACCCGGAAGTACACATGCTGAATAGGTTTCTTTTACTTGGCGAGTCTTCTGTTTTGTTAAGTGTTATCAAAAACAAATCGAGTGTTGAACGATTAAAACAAAGGAGTATTTTTGCCTCGGGACTGTTTGGTTGTTGCGGCTTTTAGTGCCTTTTTAACGAGCATATATTTTTTTAAGAACCTTTGTCTGGTATTATTTCGACGGCCGGGAAGCATTGTATGGCGTAAATAGAGCTATTAAAACAGGAACGTCACATGACAGCTTTATGAACAGCTTCCCTACAAAGCGAAACGCAGTGTGACAAACAGCTTCACTTTGGGAGTTCAACGACGTTTGTTTGCTTTGCAGAAAAATAGCGTCCCTGAGGCTTTGGTTCCTGGTCTTTATGTGGTGAAAGAAGACAATAAAGTCATCCTTCAGATTCCAAACAGCGGGCAAAGAGTGGTAGGCTGCAATCAACCCGTGTTTGCCAAGGAGTACAACGTCCTAATGTGGACGGAAGGCTAAATCGTATAAAATTCGGTTCTTTAACGACCTCCAGGCGGGATTCGGCTGGAGTAACACAAGTGTGAACGTTTGGTGCAAATCCTGCTTTGCGTTGGGCCTGAAGATGGCCACGAACAACGTGAAATTGAAAACCAATTTTCTTTAAACATATATTTTAGAAAGTGCGAAAATGTTGGTTTTGTTTTTCAAATAACAGTTCGGTTTTGTCTGGTTTATAGGTTGTGAGTCTTTTGGATCGTCTGATAAAGAAACAGAACCAAACGGCCACAGTGCCACTGTTATCTGATATACCGCCCTACATGGACTGCTTTAAGGTTGTATTGTGTAATGAACGCGGGGGTAAATACGACCAGCTTTTTGGAAACACAGCCAATACATCAGGTAACACGTATGTTAAAATTGGGTCGACAAAACATTTCTTTGGAATCTTAAAGAGCGAAACAATACTCCCTGCAATTTTATGGAACTTTCCGTTAATTCCCCGTGGTCTGACCTTCCTTCTATCCCCTTAAAACTCCAGTCAGAGTTGTGCTGTTATGGACCTTGGAGGGGTATAGTCATCAGTTCAAGAGTTAAATCAAAGGCTCCTGTGAGCCAGCCTATGGATGAGGAACTTTACAACACTTTGAGTTTACAACAACTTTATTTTGTAAAAAATTATGGGCAAGAAACCTGTACATTCGTTCGTGTTTTGTGGGAGCACATCTTTTTCAGGTACACATCTTGGTCAAAGAACCGTACAATTACGCAGTTTTAATATCCCTAAAGATCCACAGGCGGCGTATGCATTAATGTAAATTACGTTTGACCAAATACCCCAAAGGTTTTGTTGTCTGGAACCGTCTGGATTTTTGACAGACGTAAGTAGTTTGAACTGACGATGGAATACAGATATGCAAATTTGTATATGGACAAAAGAGATAATATTCAAATATGGTCGCTTTGTTAAAAACTACAACAGGCAAGTTAAAGTTTCTTACTGGTCAACGGCTCATTTCAAGTTAGTTTTAGTCGTAAAAAAATTTCCGACTGTCCTTAAGGGGAGATAACATGAAATTAGTCACGCTTTACATGTTTTTGAGTCATTCGTGATTCGGGCACACAAGTTTAACTTTTGCTTTTTAAGGGGAGATGTTAAATCCATCTGTTTATGCTTCGTGCTACAATTAACTTGACTTTTTTTGTCCGAACAGATTAGCTGCCTGTCAGACCAAAACTTGATCCTCGCTGGCAAATTACATCCTCACAGAGAAAAATATTTGCATGCTTTTGCTTTCGTCAAATCACAAATACGTGTTATACTGATCGTTTAAACCAAAGGATATAGACTTTCTGAACAAGATCAGTGGTTTTTGGCTTCGAAGGCCATTTATTTGCAATCGAACATTCACCTTGAATCGAGTGAGTGAGTGTCATAAGAGCCCCACCGAAACCTCATAGCATGACTACGTCATCCATGAGCTAAAAAGCTTAATTTTACCCTGTTCCCTTGTAGGGTGAAAAAAAGACGGACTGTGCAAAAGCTTGCAATGTTAAGGCGGACACTGGCTAGCCGGTCCTATTCGATTTTACCTATTTACTCATGGCTTAACTCTTTTCAAGGTGTCCATCTTGAAGAGAACTCGTTGTACTGACGTAATAGCCTTGTTTTGCAATGACAATCGTGTAGAAGTCTTCCTAGGCGAAATGTAACGTTATAACATTGTTATACAACGTATCCAACATTCGTTGTGTAACAGTGTTAGACGCGGGCTAAACGTCATTTTTAAAACATTGTTCAAAGTAGGTCAAAATGTTTGATCGGTGGCAAAACAGTCATCCAATAAAAAATGTTAGACAAACAGGGGTGGTAAACGTTCTTACTTTGTTGAAGCAACAAAATGTTGTATCAGTAACACTGTCAAAACGTTTAGCTGGGGCTTAACTGTGATTTATCTTCGTTCAGTTTTAGGTCTTGGATTTCTAATGCTACACCTTGGAATGGATGCGTCTGCACCTCTCAGCTTCGGTGGGGAGCTTCTTGATGGTAAGTATGGCTTGTTCATACGACAAACGGAAGCGTAACGTGTGTAACTGTGGTACTTATGGCTGATATACTGGTTTTTAATTTAATTTACTGTACACCTGTATATAACAATATATGTAACATGTTCAACAGACACAATTTCAACTAGAGGCCATATTGGCCTTCACTCGGACCTCAACTCTACATATATAACTCTACATATATAAAAACTATGGTCTGTAGGTATGACGTAAGAGAAACAGAGCTAGCAAGAATTAGCTGCGTGCTTATGGCCAATCAAATTCGAGCTGGTGACACCAATGTATAATAATATGTATTATTATACATTGGTGTCACCAGCTCGATTTTGATTGGCTATAAGCACGCAGCTAATTATTGCTAGCTCTGTTTCTCTTACGTCATACCTACAGGCCATAGCTTTTATATATGTAGAATAGACGTCATACCTACAGACAATAGTTTTATGCATGCAGAAGTGACGTCAACTAATACACTAACCAGCAGTTTGATCAGTTTTGTTATGGCGGAGTCGCCAGTGCAGCTCAGGAATATGCATAATAAAACAATTATTGGATTCGGTTTTCGCATGATAGCGATAATTATCAAGGCCTCAGTTTGTGTTATCCACCTCAGCCTTCGGCTTCGGCAGATAACACAACCTTTGGCCTTGATAATTATCGCTATCATGCTCAACCTCATCCAATAATTGTTAATTAATCGTATGCATCTCTAGCAATCTCTGACAATCAAATATCAGTATAATGAATAATAATAATGAATAATAATAATGAATAATAATAATGAATAATAATAAATGCCAGCAATGGTAAATCGTACTATTAAAATGAATGACATACAAGTTTGAGACAGCACCGATAAATCACACTTGATTTTCTGCTTTTCTGCGACAATCGTTTTCGCTTTTTCGCAGGTATTCTAGTAGGTTTGCGGTCAGGACGTCTGGACCCACGTGGCAATCAGATATAAACGCGGTTGTCGCTATAATACACAAACTTGGCAAAACGAGATCTTAGTTCCTCTTTTTATCTTACTTCGGCCCCAACGTATCATATTGATCATCACGGCACAGGAAATTACATTGCCTTCTCTAATAAGTGACCTACATCGCATTTTTCAAGTACATTCCGATTCAACTTGTGTTGATAAAACATTCATGTTACTGAACATGCGAATGTACAAGTATTTACGCATAAAACTAATACACTACGTGAAAAACCTGATAATCCACTAAGTGAAGTAAACAAAATATATGGAATAATGACCATAATAGTCATAAAAGTAAAGACGTTAAACCCAAACTCTCCGCTAAGTACGAAAATGAAAGGAAAAATAATATGATAGACTTGTGTACAGATGAAGAAATTAGGGATGGTGATTCGCTCGACCTCTCCATTTTCACTTTAGAATCCACTGTCTTAAATATTGCTGCTAATGGACGTAATAATCATTTCTCAATTTATATGCACAGTAATGAAAATGATGATGAAGGTAACGAAGACAATGTTAATGATGATGATTATTAAACCAACAGCGGCAGCAGCAACAAGTTTGCATGCGCTGAATTAACATATCTTACAAAGCTTTTGCGCATTTCCTTTCTCACTCTTCGTCAACTCGCAGCACGTTTAAAAATCAAATCGGTTGTACCGGATCACGTTTCCAAGGTCTCGACAAAAACTTTTTGTTAATTATTGTTAACACTGTAATCACGGTCAGTAAATTCCATCTTATTTTTAGATGGGGTACTGGTTTTCCTCTCCAAGAGCCACACTGAAAAGCTCCGCCAAAGCTTGAAAGAGAAAACTAACTGCTACTTCTTCCTGGGCGATAAATTTGATATTTCACACTTTGAGCTGCGGTGGATGCAAGATGCCAAATATCACGTAACAAAATCACCGCAGGACGAGTCTCATCCGAAGGAAACATCAACCAATTCCGACTTCCCGGTGACAACAACCGCTGTAGACACGACATCGAAAGAGCCTGGTGGTCATTCTTACCCAGGCCTTACAACCATCAACATTCGGTACTCGGGCTTTGGAAGTGAGGTTGAAATTCTGAAGAAGGTTTTTGATGACCACACGAAGATTCTCCACATCTTGGAGAGTAACATCCGTCAAGCGTGCACGGAACCTCTCATGAAGCACGAGAATAAGATGAAGTCTGGAGAGCATCAGGATTTGCAGATGCGTGTTGTTCTGAGGCCGAGTTACAAGGTAAGCAAAAAATACGACTTGTGACATCCGGGATGTTCAGCTTAGTTTCATCCGGGGAAAAGTCGCCTGGAGTTTTAATCTCTCACATGCTTTACCTAGAGGTTCAATGTTCTCTTTCACAAACCAAGTTTCATCGAAATGGTTAACTTTTTTACACATAAAACTTGACTGATCTTATACCACTTTCTTGTACACCTTAAATGTTAGGAAAAGAGTAATTTGCATGAGGTAAAGCGCAGACGGTTATATTTTAAAGACGTCCCACAATGAGCAAGCGTAAGACGTACGCTTTCACAACGTACTCGTTTAGGGTAGTCTTGCAGAGGACAGACTGTGTGTTTATGGAAGATTTGTTACAGTGAGTACAGTACAAGGTCGCCTCTGAGTGGTGATTAGCAAACCATAAGCACAAAGGATCATTTCTGGCACGACAATTCTGTGCGCAATTGTTCATCAACCTTTATCATTGTTTCCCAATGTAGAAGTGGTCCGTCGGCCCCAGTGACCTCTCCACGGCTCTCATCCGCTCTCTGCAGATAGCGCTCCAAACTGTCAAGGTGCCCGTGGTTTCCGAGGGTGAACTGGTGATGAGTTTTGATGTTACTATTGCTAAGCAGTAGCATTCTTTGCTGTAAAGAATTGCCGATTAGTTTTTACTGGTTATGTAGTTGTTGTAGAAAAGTAAAACTAGGAGTCGCACTATTGATAGTTTAATGGTGTTCATGTCTCAGTTGTGTTCATGGTATATGTGACTTAGAGTTGCTTATTTCGGTTGGAAATAACATAACTACAGTGTTGTTTGTATTCTACTAGTTACCGTGACAGATTTCGAATGATGCAAAAAAAACCTGCAATCAGTTTACTGGTAATGCGTGGGCGGCTAGTTTACATGAGAAGAAACAACTTTTATACTTACCTTGTGAAACTTGCCGAAACGTCTCTCACATTTTTGTGTTTTATGAGCAGTTTTATTTGAATACATCAGAGGAGGCATACTGGTCTGCCCATAATGCATTGCGAGTGAAAGAACTATACTAAAAGGATCAGTGTATTTCTTCCTAGTTTACTAAAGTTAAAGAATCCCTTTCCCCACCGCGAGCCCGCGAGCACTGGAGAATAGGAGGGGTAAAACTGTTTGTGCGTATTGGAAGTTAAATGAATGTAAACAATACACCTCCTTTGACTCAACTAAGATGAAATATCGAAGTACTTGTTTGAAACATCCGCATGTTTTTTGCAGAAGTAAAGAAAATAGTTCAATGTTCTCAGTGTCAGCTCACTGAAACAACGTGGAAATGTTTAACAAAGAGATTCCATGTTACCGTGCGTCTGTGTTTAGTAATAGATCACAGATGACGTCAAAATGTATGTGGAAAGAACATAACCACATTTTGACGTCTTCTGTGATCAATTACTGAACAGATGCACGGCAACATGGAATCTCTTTGTTTTATAATAAAGAAACATTTTGTATTTCGTTTAGTGGTTTAGTTTCGCTCGACTGAGACTGCTCGAGTTCAAACACTCCTATAAAAATGGCGAGGGTGCTCGTCGGAAATTTTGAAAAGAACCCCTAAAAGGTACCAGAATCTCGCTTAGTGGACGTGGCCCCTTAAAAGTTTTAATCCTAAATGGTATCACGACTTCAACTGGGGAAACCAATTTTAAAACACTAAATTAACCAACATTGATAAGTTTCAATAGTTAAGGCAGTTATATATATATTCCAGAGGACAACCAAAGTATAAAAAGCATGGAAGTGACAATGACAACATTGTACCGCCAACACAGAGTTATCCATAATATTTACCTTGTTCAAGACTAAATTCTGGATGTTTGTAGCTATATTTCACACAAATGAAAACTCCAAATTAAAAATCAGAGGGATCACACACAGTTCCTGTCATTTCTTGGCTCAATACCCGAAAGGTTACCGCGACATCTCTAGCGGTGGTAATTTAAGGTTAAAGTACCCTAAGCGGTACCAGCCTTTACCCCCTAAAAGACACGACGAGCACCCTCGTCATTTTTATAGGGGAGTGCCCCCACCCCGGGGGGAGTTAAAGATATGCGGGAAACAAAATAAAATGTGTTATCACTCACTGGAAGATCTATTGTTAATTTAGAAATTTTGTTTTAATAAAGACGATGAATAAATACTTGGAAAAGGTGAGGTCTTGTTTGACTTGGCTTTCCCAGATGATCAACAGCCGTTTACTTTAAAAATAAAATTAAGAAAATATGCTCTCTGTCTCGACTAATCAGCTGATTCAGTAATTTGCCCTTTGTGCTATAGAAGATAGAATGTTTAAGACTAAGCGGCGGTCAGAAAGGAAGAAATGGAAGTCTTAAATCCGACGAAAGGCCGTTTCCTGCTTAGATCCATCGATTTCCTAAGCATATTAACTAGGTATAACTTTTTTGTATTCATTTGGTTATTTACTATTGTATGTTATCCCAAACATAACCTAATTCCGACCTAAACTAAAGCCGAATATGAAACCAGAGAAGATGCTAAAGGAAAAAGTTGTTTTGAAAATTTGTGTTGTTTTTTTAAGTTGTTTGAGTGATGATTTGAACTGTAGTAGTTCAATATTTGTATTTTGACCAGCAAAGCGTCAAGTTAATCGGTTTAACCAGGGTCAAAGTGTATGCGAAAACAACTTGCGTGTATGCACGTGCGAAAACATAAATCGACATTTTTTTTGTTGCTAAAGGCAAATGGCAAGATTTTCGCACAACCCCCAACATTAAATAGACCTGCATTCTGTGACTCAAATTTGAAAGAAAGAAAGAGAAAGAAAAAACATTTTGGTACATTTCTTTGCCGTCCTCTGCGAAACAACAACGTGAAATGACCAAATTTCGGGTTTTCTCGAGAACGTGAGTGTATGGTGAGAAGTTTTTCTTTCTCTCACGGCCGGCTTTGCTTTAACATCGTTCATAGTAATTTAGGCCCTGGTCAGCTCGCCAGCATTTTTCATGTTAAACAAGTTGGAATAATCGCGAAAGAGTTACACAAACGAGAAGTTGTATTTTGAAATGACGTTTTCGTTGCCGTCGCGTCGTAGAATCTTAAACTCCCTATTTTATAAAAGGTTGCTGTAACTGCTGTCCATCAAATGTTGATCTCAAATTAAGACTGACTGATCCTCGCAGTTGTTAACGCAGTTATATGCAATTGCGTAAAGAAGCCTGAAAAAAATTCAAGACTTCAACCCTGTTGAAGTCCTGGATTTTTCGCAGAATTTTTTTCCGCAGTTCATGTATATGATTCATTTCACTACTCACCACTCACAAATGTTGATCTGTTGTGTATCATGCCGCGTTGAACGTCGAAGTGCGTCATCCAACATCATAAACATTGTTGAACAGAATAGGGCAGACTTGTATTCTTTTCCTAACAACGCTTAACATGTTGAACGACGACAAAAATCATCAAGCAATTTATCTTGACGCCAAAGAACAAGCTCAACACCATTTAAAAATCGTTGAATTCAGTTTTCGGAGATTTACCCACTGACAAAACTCCAAATTAAAGGATACATATGTCATACAACTGCGAGGATCAGTCTTCATTTGATTTCTCTATTTCTTAATTTAAACTCTATTTTTAGTATCTTAGTCATTGGTCATTTTATTTATTACATTTTATGTGTTGTATAATGAGGGCCACTAGTTTACCAGTTTTAACTGTAAGGTGTTTTTACCGTCGTTAAATAAAGTTATCTTCTTCTTCTTCTTCAAATTCTTTTTGAAAACATTGCGGTACGTTCTTGCACATTTGTCAGTCGTGGATAAACTTCAGTGGCGGTAAGTTAAAGTCGGCCAAAATCCTATACATTTACTGTAATTTTGGCCGTGTTTGCCCCCAACCACGGTCATCTTAGTTGGGGGGCAAACTAGGAAAAGGTCTAATATTAGAACGTTTTCACTTTGCTAGCGAAAGTGTTTATTGAGAGAAAACATCCCACACACTTGCATTAATTCTATGATTTATGATTTATTTTGACACTGTCGATTTTAGGGGTATTTTCAGTGTAGTCCAATTTCTCAGCATTGTGAGTAGGATATCAGAATTTTTTTTAAGGGTAAAAACACTGTAGCCAGTTAAGTCTCTAGTCGCCTGCCGTGAACACCTAACAGTATTAAGACTTGCTACAAGAAAGCGAAAGAGTCAATGTTATTGCCCAGGTGCCTAAATGCGCCGATAGAGGCAGCTGAGCTATTAAATTGTCTCCTTTGTCATCAGCATGACATTTTGTCGCATTAAAATAAGCTTTACTTCAATTTCGCAATATTTATTGCGTCTGAAATCAGTCATATTGATTATCATTTTCAGTTTTCAATGAATGAGAATTCTACAGACTAAATAGAGTGGACAAGATTAATAGGGCACTTGGCGTTTTGCCCAAATTGGATTTCAGAAAGTCTGTCAACTTCCTCATTACTAAACCTAACGAAAAACAAACCAAGAAACTTTCCCCAAATAATTTTCTTATCTCTAATGAGCTAGCATAGCACGAAAAAATCCAATGTGACGAATGTTCTTTCAAGAGATATTTTTATTTGTTCCGTAATTTAAGGCCCAGTTTATCTAAGTAAAAACGAGGTACAGGCGACATAAACATATTTTTGCCGAGTGCATTTCCAACCTGTTTTCAGCAGGTGTTTTGCTATGGCCGATCGAATATGGAAGGCACCGAAGTTAGCTATCCTGTACCTATACTGAGCTTTGAAACTCTATAGTTCCCAGAAATGGAGAGCGTGAACTTTCAGCTGTGTTTCTTCCAGTATCTGCTAAGCAAAGTGAGGTTTGAATACTTACATCTCGCCGTTTCGAATTGATGAACGGAGCAGCAAAACGAAATCCGCTTGATTTCACACTTGCACGGAAAGAGTTTCTGAAATCTCGCTTGCAGAGCACGTTGAACAAGGGATTTGTTATGGGAGGAACGAAACGTACGAAAAGTACAAAACATAATCCCCATGAAGAAGTAGAAATAATCTGCACCGGGATGAAACTTTGAATGACCATTAAAAAGAAAGGAAACCAGCACCCTGTGAACACTGCCAGCATCGAAATCAAAATGAACGTTCCTCGCATATCGCGCCTTATGGATCGCGAGTTGACAGTCTCACCTAAGTTCTCGCGGCGCGCGCGGAAAGCGCGAAGATGGTGGATAGACACGAAAATAATGCGGCCATAAACACAGAACATGAAAGCTAGAGGCACTGCGAAGAAACCCACGATCAATACCAAGAAGTAGACTTTATCTTCCTCTTTCTTTTCTCTCAAATTTTCTGCGTTATACCATGTCAGCTGTACAGCTGTTACAGTAGCGGAGATAAGCCAG
This sequence comes from Galaxea fascicularis, assembly GCA_948470475.1. Classification (NCBI taxonomy): domain Eukaryota; kingdom Metazoa; phylum Cnidaria; class Anthozoa; order Scleractinia; family Euphylliidae; genus Galaxea; species Galaxea fascicularis. The sequence goes on along the minus strand of OX419335.1, from coordinate 27,625,615 downwards.
ATCGCGATCAAGGTGCGCCTGACACACGGCCATCTAACGAGCACTTGGTGCAGAATTGAAAAGTTTATTGTAATGAAGCGATCACAGGCGACCAGAACATAGTGGAGCACGGTTGAAACGGCGGTAAATCGCATAAAAAGAACTGAAAACACACAAATAACAGGCGTTTCGGACGGTGTTTTTGTCAGAGAACACGCGAAAATCATTGGAATCCCTAACAGTCCTGACATTAAGTCTGATACTGCCAGTGAGGCAAGGATGCTGTTCGTTGGCGTTCACAAGCTTTCTTTCCAGCGCATTAAAGCAATTACAACACTGTTGAAAGCGATAATGAGTACACAAACAGCGATCAAAGGGCCGTGTACTACCCAAGAAAAGCTTCCATTGCACATGATCGTCACTGTGCTGTCTCCAGTTTTGGTTGAAAAGTCTCTGGAAAAGTTGACACAATGAGTGGTCGTGTTAGTTGTGTTTTCATCGCTGTCGAGGAAATTCATCTCAAATCCACTTGCAATTACACAGGGCTTATTTGTGAGTTACGGAGACGGGAATGGACGCCTTTCGAAACCTTCATGTCTTGTCAAATTATTCCCTTAAGTGAGGCAACTTCGGTGCCTAGCTGTTTTCATGGTTCTCTACATCTGAAACGCGGATATTTACTTCGCCACTTTCTATAGAGACTGGCGGAAGAACTTGACAAAGATTCATTGCATACTCAGTGTGAATATGATGAGCCAAAGGTGCGCACAGCATAGTTTTGTTTTAGATCTTTAAGGTGTTCCAGTTCGATCCGCGGTATATTTGACAAATGGCGAAAGATACAGCGTACAGGAAACGCACTCTGATCACTGTTGGACGTCGGAATAAATAAAGCCAACATCTGTCAAAATCTGAAGGGGAAATCGCTTCACGCCTATTCACACTAGCTGTGAGGTCGACTGTCAGTTTTTGTTGAAACCACAATATTTGCATTTATTTAGTATATTTAGATTCTGAAATCAGTTATTTTTAATCTGTATCAGATCTTTATTGCAAGGTTGTATTATTACATTCTTATAAGATTTCTCTTAAAGACACAAAACCGCAAAAGCCTTAATTATTCCATTGCTCCGCAACGTGACAGGAAGCCGACGGAATGAGCGGCTAAACCATTGTGTTAGGTTTTCAATTTATGATCGAGGGACACTTTCCTTTCAACAACAATACAGGTGCAAACAAATTGATAAATTAAACGAGACTTAACTGTAAGTTGAACTTTGATTGGAATTCTATTGAGTCATCATACTGCACTAAGGGATATAAATAGAGTGCAACGGATATAAATAGAGTGCAACATACAATGGGCTAACAATGGGCGGGCAGGTGATCCCTTGGTGCACTAAGTCTGGCGACTCGATAGAATTCCAATCAAACTTCAACTTACAGGTAAGTCTCGTTTAATTTATCAATTCTATCTTGTCATCACTGCCTCAGGGATCCCATGGGATTTCAAAGCCAAGACAATCACATAAGGAAAACACCAAAATACAATAACAAGGTGTGTATTTGATCAGCAATTGGAAATCATACCGTAACACGAAGATCTTCCCCCAAAGGCATAGAACATGAATCATGCCCTGCTAACAAATACTCAACCTATGGAGTCACTTAGTAAAGGAACAATATCAACAGAGCTGAAAATCCAATTGCCCTGACTTCATGAACATCATGAAGTTACTTACTTAATGATAGCACAGGGCTAAAAGCTAAAAGCCCTTGTCTCTGGTCTATTCAATCTGTAGTAAAGCAGATGCAAAGGTGAATGTCTCAACTGGTTTATTGTAGAACTGGTCAAAACATCTTGAGGATATGATGACCATCCAGCTGTGCGCAGGATTTCAGGAATGGGGACATTTGCTGCTTTTGCTTTAGAGGTAGCTGCAGCTCTGGTACTGTGTGGTTTGAATACTTTGGTGTCTACACCACCCATCGCCATCACCAAACGGATCCATCTGGAAATAGTTTCCCTTGAGACCTGTTTGTAAGGTTTGAGGAAACTGAGAAAAAGTTTACTTTTGGATCCCCTTAGAGGCTTGGTACGCTTGAGGTATTCTTTCAAATTAGTAGACATGCAAAGTGATGAATCATCGGGGTAAGCTTTTAGCACAACAGGATGGAGCTTCTTTCATGCAACTAATGTCAAGCATGTGTAAACTTTGTCTTCTCTGTGCAGCCATCAAGGCTATAAGCATAACCAAGTTGAGAGTAAGCAATCTTAAGTCAAGCTTCTCGGGAGGATTCAAGGAGGAAAGGTAACTTAAGACAGGTCGTACATCCCAGGTTGACTGGTAACGAGACGTTGGTGGGGAATCTTTGTATACACCTTTCATAAACAGAGAAACTAGTGGATGACTGCCATTGGTCATATTATTCTTGGCTACAGTGACTGCGGATATGGCACTGCTTGCAGTATTGAGGGTGGTGTAAGTGAGATGCTTATCATGGAGGCTGACAAGGAAATCTAAAACTGCTGTCAAAGGTGGGTCGTAAGGATCAACCTTCCATTCACGACAAAGGTCAATCCACTGTTTGATGTACGTTTGTACTGCTTTTGCTTTCCATCAGACCAAGACTTGAGGATGATCGCTGTAGCCTCGTCTGAAACATTTCTCTGCTGGAGGCTTTTCCAGAGAGCTTGCAAGCCATCAGTTTGAGCTGTTTCCAAAGGGGGTGTAGCGCATGGCTGTGCGGTTGTGTCAACAGGAGATCTGACTGCGGAAGGAGAACAGGTAAAACAAGACTGTCTACTAACAGATGAAGAAGAAGAGGAGTGAAGCAAGGTTGTGTCGGCCAAACAGGCACTAGAAGTACTCCAGTGGCTTGATCCTGCTCTATCTTCTGTAGGCAGGCTGCTATAACGCTGAAAGGGGGAAAAGCATAGAAGTAACATTCTTTCCAACTCAAGAAAAAAGTATTGATATATTTGGCACCTGGGTCTGGTTTCCATGACACATCATTGGAAACCTTTAAATTAAGTCTAAATACAAACAAGTCCATTTCAAAAGGGTCCCACATTTTGTCTAGGTCTGCAAACACTTCCAAGTTTAAAGACCATTCAGTGGAACTGTTGGCTCATCCTCGGTGTAAAAACCTGTGAAGCTCACAAGTGACTTAAAACAAAGACAACAAAACATTGTAAACAATAGCGTACAGGAAAACAATACCTCATAAAACAAAGAAAATCTCATCAAGTTTTTACACCGAGGGTGACCCGAACTGTTAATTTGTCGAGCCGATTCAGTGTCAGCATCCACATTGGTAGAACCACGTATGTGGGAAGCACTGAGCCAGATTTCTCTCTCCACGCGCCACAGCCAAATTCCTTGAGCCATATCATTACATGCAACAGATTTAATTTCCCCCATGTTATTAACATACGGTATGCTACTGTAGTTGTATTATCAGATTGAATTCTGATATGTTTGTTGTTAGCGTTACTGAGGAGAGACTGCAACCCCAGAAGACACCAAGTTCTAAGTAGTTAATATGGAAACCTTGTTCTTCCAAGCTCCAGAGACCGCCAGTTCTCTGAACCCCATGTACTGCACCCCACCTCTGATAGAGGCATCTGTGGTAACGGTCAGGTCAGGGTCTCTCCGGGAAATAGTGTTAAATGAAGAGCCTACACTGTTCACCCACCAGGTTAACTCTGATCTAGACGCATTTGACAAAATCACTGGTGCATCATAGTTGCCCTTACTTACCCGCAGGGCAAGAATTTTATTATTTTCTAGGTTTCTATAATATAACTGTCCAAACTGGACAGTAGGGAAACTAAAAGCTATCAACCCAATAACTTAAGCAACTTCTCTAAGAGTTAATCTACTCTTGCACAATAAGCTCTGACAAGCTAGTCGTACACGTTCAGCTTTAGCAGGTGGGAATCGAATTGTCTTGTTTACACTATTCAACAAGAAGCCAAGAAATTCCCGGGCCATTTCTTGTGTTAGCCTCATGACTGATTTCTCAGGGTGAACCATGAAACCAAAACTTAGGAAGGTATCAACAGTGTCCTGAATATTCTTGGCACAGGCAGTGTAGTTATATCCTAACAGGAATGAATCATCCATGTGTCCCATACAAATGTGGCCCAAAGATTTGATATGGGATTAAACCGGTTTTAATATTTTAGTGAATAGGCGAGGAGCACAAGCCAGACCATTGGGCAAACATGTATAATGAAAGTAGCTACCCTACTATTCAAATCCCAAGTATTTCCTATCCTCCATCGCAATAGGAACTGAATAATAGGCATCCTTAAGGTCAGCTGATGCTATAAAACACCCTGGACGCATGGCGCGTTTCAGGGCAGTGTCAATGGTATCCATTTTAAAATGAAAGTATGACACAAATTCATTAAGATTTTTTAAATTTAAAATCATTCTATAAGTGCGATCCTTCTTGGGACGCACAAAGATGGTAGAGATAAAATCACCTTCTACATGGTCTGTAAGTTTAACAACTCCTTTGTTAAGCAGCATAGTAATTTCTGCATTGATTATCTCCCTTTCAGAGAGTGAGAAAGGCATTTGCTTAGGTCGGTAAAGCTGGAATGTAAGATCACTTCCAAACTCAATGTGATAGTGCTTTATAGCATCAAGTATGACCGGGTGAGTAGTCAGTGACGTGTATTCGGTGTTGTTCCAGCGTGAAGGTCCTTTACCAGCTGGTCACCCTAGATACAGTACCGTTCAAAAGTAAGTTGACAGTCTCAACTCGAAACTCGATCCTCGAAGTTATTGAGTATCGAGTATCGAGTATCGAGTATCGAGGTTCGAGGTTCGAGGTTCGAGGTTCGAGGTTCGAGGCTCGAGGCTCGAGTTTCGACTTTCGAGTTTCAAGTGTTGAGGATCGAGTTACGAGTTGTGAGACGCTCGAAGAATTGTTCGAGGATCTCGATAACGGATTTCGAAGGAAACGATTAACTTCTTGCACTTGCAACAATGAAAGAGAACAAAACCGATTTCCCTTGGCTCTCGCATGGAGTCTCTTCGAAAGTGGAACAACATGTAAAACGCGATCCAAATAAGTCGAAAAATTAATCTGTGTGCTCGATAAAACTCGGCCCGGTTCTTTCATCTGCGCATTATTTGACACATCCGTGAGTAAAACGCTGAATTCTTTTTAATCAAACTTCAAAATCAAAATCAATGTAAGGCAACTAAACCACAAGATTGCGAATTTTTCGATAGCAATCGGCAAGGAACCGAGGAAACTTACACGTGGTCGCTTGACAGCCGCCGCGACTGTTCACACATTCAGTGACGCATCAAACATCGGGAGAAGGTTCGGATCTGAGAACAAAGTCAATTTTATGGGGCGCCGAACCAGTAATAATAGGCTTTATTTAAAGAGGGTGCAACAGTTAACAGTAGTCCTAAGACATTGATGACTCTGTGGCCCTCGAAATCAAATAAACTCTAAATCAAATCAAACCAAATCAAATCAAATGCTGGTTTTTGAGGAGAGGGGAAAATCGGAGTATCCGGAGAAAAACCTCTCGGAGCAGAGTAGAGAACCAACAAATTCAGCCCACTTTGACACCGAGTGCGGGAATCGAACCCAGGACACATTGGTGGAAGGCGAACGCTCTCACCACTGCGCCAACCCTGCTCCCATATCAATCCTTTTATATGATCAACTTGACTTTTTATGTGGCCAACTTGATACTTTTTATATACTTTGTATACCCTCCCTGCTTGTAAACAGGGCGTAAAAGGATGGTAGCTGTCGGTTCCCTTCGCCTTCAGTTTACTCTCTTAAATGGTCGGTGACCCCTATTTTTCTTTCCAGATACACTTTCCTTAGAGGGCCTAACAAAGGGTCAGCGGGATGCAGGATAAAAGAAAATTTGAAGGTAGGATGCGGGATGGTTAGCTGTGGGCGGGAAGCGGAGAATTCGTCATTCTCATGGCGGGAGGCGGGAATTATTAATTTTTCCGGACGGGAAACGGGATAGACGACGACAATGCACTCGAATATTTCACGATTCCGTGAAGAAAAAGTAGTCTGCATGTTCCTCCTGTATGAAATTAGTTCCGCAGAGATTCTTTATCAATCCCGTGAGTGCTTATGAAAATAAACACCCATCACGGTGTCGCAATTTTGTCTAAAGGAACCATAAGAATGTCTAGAATTCTAAAACAGGGAATGACATTTTCATTTTCACCCGATAACGATCAACGAATAAAAAGTGTTATTTTCGTTGATGTCAAAATTATTGGGGGAACTATCGGAAATTTCGAGGGCTCACGGGGTGGGAGTAGTGCAGAGATCGGATTCAGTGCAATGAATGAAATTAGTGGAGGTTGCGAAAAGGTGCTACCAGTCTCGAGATCATTTTGGAGTAATTTGAAGTTATTAAGAATTATACTTTTGACTACATGATTATGAGGATGGAAAGCGAGGTTGAATGGAATTCTGTCGTTCTTATCCTTTTGTGACGTTTGTAGTGCTGACTGTCGATCAAATTGTTGGGCGCGATGATGGCCCGCTTTGACCACAGAGGCAGGGTAGCCACGTTTTTCGAAAAACTGGCACATCTCCTCTGATTTCCTGGAAAAATCAGAGTCATCACTACATAGACGTCGAAGTCTAAGAAATTGAGAATAAGGAATGGAGTTCTTGACATGTGATGGATGTGACGATGAATACAACAAACAACTGTGAGAATCATCCAGCACACAAGAACTCGATCAATTTATAACCTCCGTTAATTCGTTTCATCCGGCTCTTAAATATACCTGGGAAATTTCGGAAACTTCATTGGCTTTCCTAAATATCAAAGCTTCTATCAGTGGCAACGGCTTATGCACCAGTGTGCACTACAAACCTACAGATTCTCAGAGCACATTTGTCAGTAACGATTTTCGAAGAAAGAGCTGACACCATGAACCTTGGTGTCAATATCTTGGCAGTTGACGGTTCATTGGTAGCCATGTGTAGACCGACACTAGTGCCTTCGGTAAATTATTATAATACATTGAATAACAATTGACCAGTGTTTTTGTTCCTACTTGATGCAAATGCTCAGTTATGGCCGGTAAACCCGAGAAACTGACTAACGTGGTCCCTTACAACAGGCGTGCGTTACTTTACCATTTTCACAGGGTTTAGATTATTAGTTTTTTTTAAACATGCTTATTTGGTTTTACTAGACATTGCGATATAATATGCTCCCGAACCTTTGACCTCGTGAAACAGTAGTCATCATTATTTAGGAGCACCATGCAATGCCGGCGTAACATGGGTTCAGTTAAAAGGCCCACAAGTGAGGCAGTGAAGGTACCCCCTCCCATGGCTACTACAATGTACCCCATGGCGAACTCCTTATAACGGCCATCAAACTTGTCTCTGAAGAACGCTAAAGCGTTGACAAAGAAAACACCAATTGTTGCACCACCAGTGAAGGAGAGGAGTAAGACGATCCAAACGCTCGGTAGAAATCTGTACCAAGCCGCCAGGATGAAAAACAGAAGGTGCACGACTTCAATAATCGACAGGACCCACAGATACGGGAACTTAGCCTTCTCGGCCCAGTCAGCTTTGATGTAGGACAACGCCACGAGGTAGGACCTTCCGACCACCTCTCCACCCAAGAACACAAAGATATAGTACTGGTAGTGGTCACGTGGTCTGAAAGGGGCGTTGGGAAATGCCAGAGTTGTTATGACGGCCTGAATAATCATGTATTCCGAGAACCAGGCGATGTAAATTGGTATCAGGTTGGGAAGCATCTGCCGGATAACCATGAACTTTTCGCGGCAAGTCAACGAGCTGTCGTCAGTGCTACCGCTGTCCTCGTAGGTTGCAATTTCAGTTTTATCTGTTGCTGACGAGGAAATTATAAGTGGAAATTTAAAACTCATACTACGCTTCTTGCTTCAAAATGAGTAGAAGTGTATCTTTTCACCTTAATGGCCTTTACTGAAACTCAAATACGATTTTAAAGACCGACGAAACCTGCGTGAAAAGCCGTACGATTTGGCATTTTGCTTAGTTCCAATCATGGTTAGTTACTAGCCACAGTATGATGTTTGCAGTGAAAAAAATCCGTCTGATTTGAGTTACTTGACAATAAATGAGGTAAATGAACTGAGGACAACCACGCTCCAAAGGAAACTCCATACGGTTCGAAAAAGCATTTTCAACATTTTCAAGTAGCCTCAAAATAACTTTTACCGAAAACGAAGCTTATTTCACATGGTGAGCTGAATGTCATATCTCTCCCCTCGTCTTGAGAAAAAGTCAAATTTTGTCGACACAAGCTCAGTTCTATACTTCACAAAATGTATTCATATGATTGAGCCACTTTGTCTGGTTCTGAAAGTATTGGTCAGGTACGAAATGGCCGTCATAGCGGGGATGGAGAGTTGAGGCAATGTAGCTTTTTCAGTTAGTTTTTTTTATTATTTCGCTTAATTTTACAGTATTTAAAAACACCAACTTAAGAGATCGTCCACTCACTTACCTTTCGTCTCCAGAGCTGTGTACTCTACTCCGGCGTGTTTATCCGTCGGGAGACTGGGAGACTCTAAGTGCTTCTTGTCCATGACGTAATAGCAGACAAAGATCAAGAGTAACATGGCCGCCATGATTAGAATTGTAGCATTTGGCGAAACGCAGGCCCACGTTGTCATGGCTGCGAGAGACAGTACCATTTAGTTTTCTTTATCATCACAACATAGCAAGTAATCTCGTACTAGGCTAAATGGTCCTTTAGAGTGCTCTTAAAATTGTAATAATAAAGAAATATTAATGTTGTTGATATACAATCGAATTCTTCGGTTGACTGAACAGTGGACGACAGTTTTATATTCCCATTCATCAAATGATTTAGACTTTGGCGTATTTCCTTTAATGCTCAAATGTTTTTTTTTTCAATAGCTTTCGTACTGTGAGCAGGAGAATTAAATAAACAACAATCACTCCTTCTGCGCAACAGCTGTTCAGCACAATTGATCTTTCATTACAGTTCTCAAGATTGTGCGATAAAAAATTAATAACAACAACGCAAATTCAAAATTTCGGCGGTATTGCTTGAGTTTGTTGAGAAATGTGTTAAGAATTTTCAATACTAAACAAGCTAGAGTGCAGTTAGAAAATAGTAAGAAAATTAAAAGTTCAGACTTACCAGTGTAATATAAGGGAGCGATCACGAACCCCGCGCCTGTTCCAGCAGAATACGCAGTTAATGTTACTTCGTGGTAAAATGATGTGAGAGCCACAAATGTTACCTCGCCTATTCCATAACCAAACGAAGCTATCCCCACACCAATTAACTTCCATTGAACTTGTGTAGCAAAGGCAAGCATCAGGAAACCACCTATTCCAGACAAGAAGACCGTCGTGATGCGGGCAAAGTATGGAATCTTTTGCATGAAATAAGGAGCGATTAAAGTAACGACAAAATACGGGCCAATGTCTGCAACAAGAACCATGGAGGTTTGAATGAAAGTTCCAGCCAAGATATCTTGGGCCCCAGCGATGACCAGGGAATACGTGGCGTAAATTAAAGTTCCAAAGATGAAGAAAGCTGTCACCGTACGAAGGCGTTCTTGTTGCTGTTCTTTATTGAAACCGCCATTACTGACTGGCGTCAAAGCTCTTCTGTTATCGGCCATTTCAAAATAGCGATCGGGCGTTTTTAACCTGTGCAATTCCTCGTACAGAGCCAAGCCGCGTGATGTAGTTTCACCTTATCGCGTATAATTTTGTCGTTTTTGGCGTGGTAGCTTTTTTGCAGATATTTTCTTTTCACTCCGAAAGCTGAAAGACATCTGTCCTTCCAGATCTTTAGACATGCTGTTTGAAGACGCTGTGAAAGTAGTAAAAGGAATTCAAATTTGAAAAGCTGTGTTGTTTCCTAAAATTGTTTCTTTGAATTTTTTTTTGGTATAATACTCATTTGGTTCTCAGGCGTAAGCTTCAAATTTCTCGGTAAACCGAGGCAGAAAAAAATGAGGATTCTACCAGCTGAGAAAGAGCAAAACGAATTATTAATGCAGGGTTGATTGCTTTCGGAGCAATTGCCGAGACGCCAACATTTACATTTCTTTTGTGCAGTAAACCACTAAACTCCCTTCTGCTTTAATTATTGAGAACGCATTTAAGTTGCGTTGGCCTTCGGGATCCGAATAAATAATTTAAGCTGGAATAGAATATGTCCTCACTCACTGCAACATAAAGACATTTTGAGGACCTTGAGAATTCTTAATTCTTTTGTTTTAGACATGGTTTCCTATTCTGGTTTGAAGACTTGAAAACTTACAATTCACGACCCAACGTTTCGACATTCCTGTCTCTGAGTGTCTTCTGACACTCTTGTTTATTGTCTTCACGCAGGGGTGATCTAACGTTGCAAAAAGGATCTTTTATATGCGCACTAATTAACGACCTTTTCTTTTGTTTTGTCATTTTTTTTAAAATTTCGTAGTTGTATCCTTACGGATCCTTACGGATGTGGGTGATTAGTTCGGTGGTAGATTATGAACAATAAATATCAGAATTAACGAATGAATGAATTAGCTTGTGATTGCTGGCGTGAACACTGAGAACCAGAATGAACAAACGAACGAGCGAACGAGCGAACGCCGAGCGAACGAGCGAGCGAGCGAACGAGCGAACGAGCGAACGAGCGAACGAGCGAACGAACGAACGAACGAACGAACGAACGAACAAACAAACGAAAGGATGAACCAACGAACCAACAGACCAACGGACCAACCAACGAAGGAACACAGACAGAGTTTTAAACCAATTTAACAGCTGACAACAACTTTATTTCAGTGTGTAATCCGACCAACTAATCGGGGAATGAACGAACGAACGAACGAACGAACGAACGAACGAACGAACGAATGAATGAATGAATTGTAAGACAATAAAAAAGTCAGCAGAACTGGTGGGGTCATGTATTTGGGCTAAACTTAAAATAAAAACGTACATTAAAAGTCTAGATCTAAAACCAAATAATGTACGTATTAATTGTCTTTGTGTTTAACATAACGATAAGATATTCGTTTCCCATTGTCCTTTCTCGTGAAAGAGAGAAGATTAAGCGTACGTCGACTGTTTTTAGTGTCGCAGAGGTTTCAAATGCAGCGTTACTTTCACCGATCACCCGCTTAATTTCGTTCTGGAACCTGGAATTCTATAATTATTTCCTTCATAGAGCGAGTTTAAATTAAACTAAAACCAAAGTAATTATTCTGGCCAATTGTAGCAGAGGTAAACAGCGCAATGAGCCAATCGGAGTTGGACATGTCTGAAGAATTACATGTAACCAGTGCCGAGGGCGGGAAATGCATGTGAGGAAGTCGCGATTGGATCTTTTTGCTTCCCATTGTTTGCGAGCACGTGACTCGTATTTTGCCAACCAATCGCAATGCAAAGTAAAGTAAACCAAAGCAAACGAAAATTACTTTGGATACTCGATTGAAAACCATTCGATTAAACCACAGGCAGACCAGACGTTGTTTTTGATTTACATACGTCACATGCGATCACAGTATTGCGTTAGGTTTTGAGCCATTTAAGAGAATGTATGAAAATGGTTCAAAAATCGCTCTAAATCCAACTTGTAGTCAAGGATTTAAATAAAAGAAGCTTACCTTAGTCTGCATTTGTGTTATTTTGAAGGCTTTGTGGCAGCTGAGTCGTTCGACGGTTCGCACTCAAAGTTCCATAAATTCCACTAAAATGCACAGGTCAATTTGCTCTGCAAGCGGTGTGCTTCCCGCCATTTCCGGTGTAATTTGACCTGTGCCTCCCTACGGTTGAAAGCGACTTTGTCGTGACGGAGGGGTCGCTAAGCCAACGATTTTGAAATCCGTGGCCAAGATAACTCGTTACGGATCTCGACAAAGCAAAAATGGGCAGCCAGCGCTCGAAAAGGAGCGTTTTGCGGGCGGATAAGATAAACCTTGGAATCCGAGGCGAAGCAACTAGAAAGAAGAATTATCGACGGCTGCCGTGAGGCAATTTTGGCGAGCTCCGACCATGTCGCCAGCCTTTCGTTTCTCTTTACTGGAAAGCAAACTTGGAAAAGTTTAAATCGTCAAAATGGCTTTAGAACGACTTTAGAACGACTCAGCTGCCACAAAGCCTTCAAAATAACACAAATGCAGACTAAAAGCTTCTTTTATTTAAATTCTTGACTGCAAGTTGAATTTAGAGCGATTTTTGAGCCATTTTCATACATTCTCTTAAATGGCTCAAAACCTAACGCAATACTGTGACGTATGTAAATCACAAACAACATCTGGGCCGCCTGTGATTAAAACGTCAGTGGCTCGCGCTTTTCGAAACAATGGAAAATTGTGACGTAAGCAGAGAATGATATCGATACAAACTTTAAGTTACACGCTCTTATTCAAAATGTCCTCTTGGGCTGGGTTTAAAACCAACTGATGTTTTTCGCAGACATAGTGCGGAAAGCAAGATGACTGTTTCTAGCAGATAAAAAGAAAAGGAAACCAAAACCATTTTGTTATGCATGGATAAAGTGATCTCCTAGTTTGGAAAACTATGCCCAGGACGGCGAAACTTCGACGACAAATAGCAACACTGCTTTAGGTAATCTATTCAACGTTTTTTGCTGGCCAGGAACTTCGAATGCTCAATACACTTGCCCCTCAATTTAGAAGGAAAAGCAGAATGACGTGGAAAGTGAAGGAGTTGACCTTCTTTCTTTTCCTTCTTCACGTGCCTATCAACCATCTTTTTGTTTAAATTTTTTTGAACGTAGGCCCTTTGTAATATGCAAGATCAGCGCAGTTTGTTTGCATGTGGCGACTTATGTATTTTGTAGATAAACTATAGTAGTTGTCTGATCAGTATTGATCAGACAAGACCCTAAATACAATCATACACAGTTTACTTACAAGCTATTTGTTATCGCGGATAAGACTGCCCAGTAGCCGGTAGCTTTTATTCCATAAGCAGCTAATTAAAATGAACTACCCGATGTATTCTTCTTCTGGAGTAATTTTCCAAAGGAAACCGTACTGCAAAAAAAAAAATCAAACAAGGACGAATAAACAACATCAAATCATGTCACAAAGTTTTTTTGAATCGGATTCAAATGAGCTCAAAGAATCTAACGACTTCTTTTTAGCTATAGTGGGCTTTGTGGTAAGAGAAGGACGCCTCAGAAATTGGTTATTTCAACTTAATTCGCAAACCGAAAGTTCCAGAATTTAATTTATTAAGAACTCGCAATCCCACAATCACTTGCGCAGCCAGTTTTGATCCCTGGCTGCCACTCATTTCTTGTACACCTACATGGAATCGGAAGTCTCGTACTGGTTAGAACATGGCTTGTGCTGGTGTGTGTAAACTCGCTGATACACGGTTATTACCCTGCGTGCTACTTATTTAAACGTGGTTAATAAAAAGGTTCTCATCTCGAAGGAAACGGACGTTGTAGCAATAACTAGGCCCCCTGCTTGAGTGTGTGTTGGACAGAAATGACAGATAGCCTCCTTTTTGCCTTTAATCATCACTTATCCAGGGACGAACAGGGCTCAGGCAATGTGACCCGAGTTCGATTCCTGGACTCGCCGTCATACGTGGGTTGAGTTTAATTTGTTATCGGTTCTCCACTCTGTACTGAGAGCCTGGGTTTCCCCCTCGCCCGGGTTCCTGTTTTCGCCTCGCCTCAAAAGCCAATTTCACTTGCTTACAGTGGACGAATAGCCACACTGCGAAGATGCCACTGATAAATTCAACATATTTATTATCTGATTGCTTACTTATTTATGTTTAAAAACTGCGAGTCGAATAATCGTTATGTCTTAAAAGCAGCCAAGTAATAATGCTGAGTCTTGCAGAAAACGCTTACAAGTCCCCATTTATCAAGCATAGTGTTATCATTGTATCTGATATGCGATGGTCGGTAAGCCAATAAAAACTCTGGAATTGCGTTATTTAATTATCTACTTTGACAAAATGATTTAAAGATACGCTTGCATTAAGTTTGAAATTAAAATTGCTAACGTGGGTTTTCATTTTTCAAAAGGAAAAATCACTGGCCTGACGGAACAGGTACTTTTAATCGTTTATGTGAAAAACTAACAGGTAACATAGCCATTTTGATCCACTGAAACACCCACCAATCGTACTTCGCTGAACTAAGAGCAATGCACTTCAAAGAAATTTTGTTTCCTCATTTCACGTGGTAGCTGCTTATCAATATAAGATCTCGTCTTGTGGTTTCTTTTAAAAATTGAGTCCTGATAACGTGTTCCATCTTTGACGCATTTGTGCATTTTATGTAAGTCAAAACAAATACCACATGTAAATTAGTGGAAATTTTGTTGGATTTTAATATATTTGCATGTGTCTAACTCTTCATATACAGTAATTTATGTCTTGTGTTTCCTAGACTGCGTCGGGTGTCTTGCGTGTGGGTGATCGCAAAACTCTAGACGAAACAAGCGGTTGACAAACGTAGGATTTGAGTGAAAGTCTTCATTTCACCCAAGTGAAATATCCAAGTAAAACTGGTACACGCGGGTGCGATGGAACGATTAAGCGAACACGAGGACACAAAAGGAATGGATTTATTCACCGAGGAATCAGCAAATGGTCGACCTAAAGAAAAGACGATAACAGTCGTCGCTTTCTACGTTTTTGGCTTCTTGATTTATGCCATCTATTCGCTTATAATATCTGGCGCTCAAGACATTCTTGCTGGGACGTTTGTGCCGACGTCGGCTGTTTTAATTGCCAATGTTGGACCTTATTTTATCGTCACCGTTGTAGCGCCATACTTCATTCAAAAAATCCCGTATTTTCCTCGTGTTCTAGCAATATTTTTTCTTGAGACCACTGGACTTGTAATGGTCGTCACTGCCAAGCACGTTGGAACAAGACTGTGCGGAATATCTTTGTCTTCATTTGGTTTTGGTTTAGGAGAGTTGTCGTTTATTGCCATGACTTCCTTCTACCATGAAACGGCTGTTAGCGCCTTCTCAGCCGGTACCGGGACTGGTATATCTCTAGCTCCGCTTTATTACACAGGTATCTCTTTCTTAAAACAATAATTTAATCGGCGTAACTCGTTTTATTCGGGGGACATTTTAAAATTTTTTCTTGCTCAAAGGAATCTTATTCTTAATATTGACATGTCGCCAACTTTCATTTCGCCCTTTAGCTGCCATATTTATACAGAAAGCGAGCTGATAAAAACACGTTTTAGCATCGAATGTTTTTTTTTCAACGAACAAAAATATAAAATTTGGTTATTAAATTGAGTGGAATAAAATTAAAAATCCAGCTGCTCTTTATTCAAACTGCGATCACACCCACGCTCGTAGGTCACGATCCTTCTGGCCTGCGGCAGGGATCGAGGGCCCGGTTGTTCGAAAGCCGATTAACGCTAATCCAGGATTAAAAGTTAATCAAGGAGCTTAATTCTCTGTCCCCAAACGTTGTTCAATGCCGATATTCTGCAAAATTTTAGATTAGGGGAAGTCAATCCTAGAAAACAAAAAGCAGCGAAAACAACTTTCATCCAATAGTTAAAAACTGCAACCAAGGTTTACGCTAATCCTGGATTGTGTTAATCGGCTTTCGAACAACCGGGCCCTGGCTGGTTCCAAACAAGGAGGTCCGTGAATCACGGACTTCCGGCTCTTCTACGCAAACTCATAAGTTTGAAACAATAGTGGTTGTCAACGGTTACAAAAATGCACCTTCACTGTAATTAGTATATACCACACGAGTGCCGAATAGTGCTTTTTGCTCGTTCCGATTGGTTAACTCGGAGGTGATTAGCAAAGTACTCAGATTCCCCTCCGAGCAGCCGAAGAGAAACAAAACGGCCTTCCGTTCCTTTTTCCGAAGAGGAAATAATTTGAATAAACGCTAGTTATTCAGCTTGCGTGGTACCTACTAAAACAATTATTCACCTCAGTGTCTATTCACCTCCACTTCGGTGAATAATTGTTTATTAGTTTGTGGTTTCATGTCGCTTTTGATTGGACGCTGCACAATTGAAAATGTCAAAATCAAATTAAAGTATTCACAGTTTATGAATTCGCACAGTAACTTGTCTCCAAGTTTACGAAAACAAATTTTCAAAACACGCAATTGAATGAGGCCAAGAGTAAATGTATAAGCCCATGCATGGGGTTAGTGCAAATATCATGAAGTAATTTCATGTGTCGAGGAGACAAAATAGTCAATTTTATAGCTTTTTTGTAGTCAGTAGTGAACACAATGAACGTGTACTTTGTGCCGCGCCAGTACCGGTCAGCGGTACCTGAGTTGTGCATGCTCTTTACCTGTTGTTGTTAGCGTAGCGTCCGCCATATTCGCTCTGTTATTCAGCCGATTACAGTTCCTCTGTTGCGATTAAAGCCTTACACGGATCGGTCGTGTCTTGATTCTTGCGTTATCTTCTTTACTGGCGCCGGATCCATGTATTGAAAGGCACTGTACAATTATCCTGCTCAATCTTCCGGTGGGAATATCCCCTGATTTTAACCAAATCGGCCCACAGCCTTGTCGGTTTATCATCATGTGATATTATGCATAATTTCAGGATATTTAACCATCATTCAGAATTTCTCTCACGGTGATAATTTCGTTTACTATCAGCAGAAGACTTGGAAATAAACTGACTAAAAGGCTAAATACTAAATTTCGTTATAAGTTCATACAGAAAACGTTTCCAGTTGAAGCTCTAGAATAGAATTGTGAGAAACCCATAATAAAACTCGTCACCTGGTATTATTAGAAAATTAATTGGTATTCAGTTGGATGTTTATGAACTAGCTTTACCCACTTAAGGACGGCCAGGGGTTTGTGGTATTGGTATAATTCGTACACGTATATACACTGTGTCTTGCAGCTGAAACATAGGTGTTTGTTATTCCACTTTTGAAAATCTTATGTTTCTAATATACCATCCGTCTTTCATTTTTGGGTGTATTAAAGGGGGAATTTTAAATATTTTACTTTTTTTCTTCTGGTATGTTCGTATATCAGTACCCCCTTTAGCCTACCCTGTCATGTGATATGACGGGAAGGCGTAGTCACTCCTTTTCCTTGGGGAGCAGGGTTGGCGCAGGTGAGAGCGCTCGCCTTCCACCAATGTGTCCCGGGTTCGATTCTCATAAGTGGGCTGAGTTTGTTGGTTCTCTACTCTGCTCCGAGAGGTTTTTCTCCGGGTACTCCGGTTTTCCCCTCTCTCCAAAAACCAACATTTTATTTGATTTAGTTTGATTTGAGAATTGTAAAATAATTTAGAATTGCAAAGAATTGTAAGGCGCATTTGATCATATTCACATGCTAATTTGCGCTTAATAAGTATTAAATTATTATTATGACTTAGACCGACCCCCCGGCAATCATGTGATAGAATGGCGTGGGTAGGGGCACCAACACATTGTCTCATGTATGCTACAGAAACTTGCTTATGTCAGATGATCGGAAACAAAAAAAAAACGCTTACGCGATATCAGACCTTTTTATGAATTCAGGAAAACGAAAGTGGTGGAGGATCCAAAATATCACTGGAAATTGAAAACGGACGAAGAAACAGAATAAGGAAGTCGAAAGTGTATTTTATCAATTTTCTTGGACATCTGAAGCGGTAGGTTTTTGCCCTGGGAACCCACCCTTAAATCCGCTATTGAAGGTTAGGGAACACTGTGTCTAACTATCCACGTTTTTCTTGTTCCTCAGCCATGACAACCTGGGCATGCCTTTCTCCGACCCTCGCTATCTCTATCATGGCGGCGAGCTTAGTGTTGTTGTTGATTTTTTACGGTTTGATGGAGAGAAAACACTCACAGCCTAGTGCCACAGGGATCACACGCAAGGACATTCAATACTCGCCTATTGATGAGGATGGACAGGATCAAGATGAACATAAAGATGATCATTTGACTTGGAAAGCTAAACTGTCTGCTATCAAACAAGTCTGCCCGATCATTGCTTCTATAATCAGCGCATGGATTGCAGAATATCTGATCATCCAATCCGTCATCACCACAGTGGCGTTTCCCAGCGCCCCGTTCCCTCCTCGGGACCATTACCAGTACTACATCTTCGTTTTTCTTTTCGGTGAACTCTTCGGTAGATCATATTTAGTAGTGTTGTCATATCTGACTCCGACCATGGCTCCCAAGTTAATCGTTCGCAGGATATGGTTTCTCGCCCTGGCCGAGGTTGCTATTTTAGTTTTCTTTTTGTTAGCAGCGTGGTTCCGCTTTTTGACTAGTGTTTCAATAGTATTAATCTTTGCTTTCATCGGCGGTCTGATAATCGGCGTCATGTATGTGAATATGCTGGCGATTTATTCCGAAATCAAAGATCCAAAGTCCAGGGAATTCGTCCTGGGATATGCGTCGGCCGCAACTGGCGCCGGAGCAATTACCGCTGGCTTACTGGGACTGCTTATTGAGCCTTGGTTACGTCATCACTGCTTGAGTGTGGTTCTCGATAGCAGCTTCTGTTTCACTCGATCCCAAGGTGGCCGAGTGTGTAAATAAGCATTCTAAACGTATTAAATGTAAAACCAAAGTAAGTCCTATTACTTTGTGCGGAAATTTGTAACACTTCCGAGTGTTGTTGAAATAAATAATCAGCTTAATATAAAGAATAAAATGTCTATACCTGGTAGGTCCAACCTGGAGTTTCTCGAGTATATGAAGAGCCCATCAGATGTGAGGAACCTCGTTTCTGTGTCCTTTTACTTTTAGAAACAGTCCTCGCCGAATTTTCGTCACACCACATTTATAATAACCAATCACAGCAAAAGATTGTTTGTGAGTGATGTATATGAATTAAATATACGTCAAATACAGGCGCATAATTCTAAATCATTCACTGAGTGGTGGAGGATGGCGCACAGGGCGGAAATAGTACAAGCCCATGCGGTGATTACGATTCTTAAAGTAAAAAGAAGGTGAAGGTAGATATGCGAGTAATAATTCGCGGAATTTTCGGAGCTTCCTTCATCGAAAGACTTACCTGGTTGTTTGTTCTCTTGTCGTGTTCGCCACTAGCCACAACATTTTGCAAGAAACTTCTACATCGCTAATGAGTAAAACGGATTTACAAGTGAAAACGGAGAACTGGTTGCTTTCTCAATTCTGCTTACTGTTTGGTGGGGTTAGGGGCACCTCGTTTGAAGACCTCGTACATCACATAGATCAACAACATATCCTTAAAACCAGTGTGCAAAATGAGAATGAACGAGGAACATGATGTGTTAAAATTTTCTGAAACCGTCATGATTGAATATCGGTTTTTAAGATTTGTCCCAAAGCATTCAACTCAGCTCTAAAGACAGAATTTACAAAATTTGCCGACAGCCTTTAACTGACTAGCATACGAAAATGATTTACAGACCCTACAAATGAAGATGTGAGGTGGGGTGAAAAGAACTTTTATTTTCGTGATGATAGTTCTCGTAAAATTTGCAGTTTTTACTTTTTGCGCACTGATTGCAGCGGGGATTGTACGACGGAAAAATGCTTCTTGAGTGGTTTACAACAGGCGGTGCGCCAAAGATAAGGTCTTAACAAAACTTTTCTGCAACTGCAAAATCTTAGAAAAATAAGCCAACTAGTAAGAATAAGGGGTTTTCAGCAAACTGTCACAGTTGTAAGTTGTTCACTTAAGTTGACGTTTTGCAAAACCACGCGGAGGCCCCTCCAGATCGGGGTCAACCGACGACAACTATTTGTGAAAAACATGCGAAAATTTCAGTCAAACTTTTGAAAATTAGTTAGGAACAAATACTGAATTAACCGTAAGATTTGCGATCGACCTCTCTTTACAAGATTTGCGATCGACTTCGGCTTGCGTACAAAGTGTGGCCACTGCAACCTATCTTTGCAAGATTTGCGATCGACTTCAGCTTGCGTACAAAGTGTGGCCACTGTAACCTATCTTCGCAAGATTTGCGATCAACTTCGGCTTGCGTCCAAAGTGTGGCGACTGTAACCTTTCTTTGCAACTGGTGGACAGTTGCCACCTGCTCACACTGTCATTAGTTTTGATCTTAGCGAGCAAAACGTCAATCATTATCCAAAACCAAAAAAAAAAATACATTCTTCAATTCTTGGACTTTTGTCGTCTAAACTGAAACATAGCCATCTTATCCCGTCAATCGTTGCAAGGAAGGGCGTTTTGTTTGTATTTGGAGACAAAAGACCGTCCGCATCACTACAAGTCGTGATTAATCACTTGTTTAGTTTGCTTCATTGTGGCCACCAGGTTGTATAACGTAAGCCAACGGAATGTGTCTCCAAACAATCGGAAGTTTACTGCGTACGAATTTAGTGACATGACGTGACTCAAGCGTCTTCGTTCATGTATTGTCCACATTTCTTTTGTGTATAACCCACGGTTTATACTGCTTTGATTTTAAGAGATTTGTTAGGATCACAGACTTAAGGATCAAGAAGTAATCGAGTCGACATCTCATTGTTGATATCGTCGATAATCCACTGAGATCGCTAGTCAACATGGATAATTCTCCGGCCGAGAGAAGCGAAACCGAAGAGGAAAGGCGACCCAAGGACCAAGTAAACGGAAACGACGAGCAAAAGGATTCCAAAGAAACACAAACCACGAAACCTAAAAAGGAGCGTTTGAGGAACCTGCTTGCCTTTTACGCGTTCGGCGCTCTAATTTACACGGTCTATTCCGTAATCATCTCAGGCGCGCAGGACATTTTAGCGGGTACTTTTATCCCCACGGCTGCCGTTTTGGTGACAAACGTTGGTCCGTACTTTCTAGTGACAATGATTGCGCCCTATTTTATACACAAAGTGCCTTATGTTGTGCGGATAGTGGCAATTTATGCATTTTTTACAGCAGGCCTGTTCATAATTGTCTACGCGAAAGAAGTCTACCTCAAGCTTGTAGGAATCTGTACAACCTCTTTAGGGGCAGGGATTGGAGAGGTATCGTTTTTTACCCTCACGGCCTATTACGAGAAAGTGACGGTCGCTGCGTATTCCGCTGGTACCGGCTCTGGATTTATATTAGGACCTTTATATTACACAGGCAAGTATTACCGTGACATAGTTGTAGTAAGTAACCCATGGCTGCAATCTCGCGCTGTGGGCGTCGACACCCCATAGCTCAAAGGTTATCGATAGTCAATCCTATGTGGTTCTTGGGAATAAGAAATTGAATTCTTAATATGACTATTTGCTGCAGCTGTACCGCATGATTTTAACTTTTCAGACTGCGGAAGAAATTATGACCAATGCAGTGAAATATATTTAGCAGCACTTTCCTGCTGCATGAGCTCTGTGTGATGACTTGAAATTATGTATATGAGCTCGAGAATGAAATCTTTATTTGTGATAACTCGCATGAAAAGTAAAGGATGCTTTTTCAGTATAAAGGAGCACTGAGATGGTTTTTAGTTCTGAGTCTGTGGATGACACCCTAAAGAGTGACTTTAGTTACTGTGCAGGAACCTCTTGTGGTGGTGCTTATAATATTATACAAGGCCGCTCTAACATTTGATTCGAAAGACGGGAAATTTATGTGAAGGCTTGAGCACCTAACACTGTTCAAGGCGACACTTTGTTTTGATCAACTTTGGAAAGAAATCCAGGTGTGAGAATTTAAAAGTAACTTAGCAGTGGTATTGGCCTTGTAATGGGTGATGTTCTTTACTCGGCATACTTTGAACCCAAGCGAGTTTGGATTATTTCAGCTCATTAAAATAAGTGGGTAAAAGATACTCAGACATCCTCGGCAAACGTAAGCCAACAAGTGAGGAGAGTCTCTTGTCATCTCCAAAGGCCTTTTAGCTTTCCCTTCTTGAGTAAGAGGTGGCGCAAGAAAGGTAATTGCTTTCTCCTACAAGTTGGGTAGCGTTGCACAGACACAAGCCTTCCTTATCTTATAGTTTTTTACGCTTCTTTTTTTCACCACAGGCCTGACAACATGGAGCTGTGTGTCACCAAATAACACTATGATGATAATGGCAGGCTCTCCTCTCCTCTACTTGTTATTTTATGCCATTATGGACAAGAAACACTCATCAAAAGCTGTGGAATTAAATTCTAAGGAAGGTACAGCATCGCAAACAACTTTGACGTGGAAAGAAAAAATTTCTGCAGCTGGAAAAATACTCCCCTTAGTTTTTGCCCTGTTTGTTTGTTACGTCAGCGAATACATCATCATTCAAGCTGTCATCACAACAATGGCTTTTCCGAACGCACCTTTCCCGCCCAGAGTTCATTACAGATACTATATTTTTATATTCCTCAGTGGTGAGTTTATAGCGAGATCGTATCTCGCTGTCATTGCGTCACTGAAGCCGAGCCTTGTAAACGTGTTCGCTATCCGGAGAATATGGATTTTGTCATTGCTCTTGTTTGGTCAGCTAGTATTTTTCACGTTAGCGGCGTGGTACAGGTTTTTACATGACGTGTGGATCGTTTTTATATTAATCTTTGCCGCTGGTCTAGAAGCAGGCGCGGCTTTTACGAACGCTTTCGTTGTGGTTTCGGAAACTGATGCTAGGATCAAGGAATTTGCCATGGGATTCGCTACCATCGGAATGGGAGGCGGTACTTTCTTTGCTGGTGTAGTGGGACTCCTCATGGAGCCGGCGATCAGAGATCACTGTTTGCTTGTATCAGAAATAGGTGATTACTGTTTCACGAGACCATTCAGTGGTTGGAACCAAACCATTGGCTGCTGACAAACGGAAGAAGAATAGGGACCCGACAGGGTTGGATGAGGGAGGTAAGAGCTGGGCGGATGCTGATATTAGGCGATAGAAAACAGCCAGCATTTTGCAACAACGATTCCATTCGCCCCGATGACGGAACTAGTTTGGCGTGGTTCAACAATAAGGAAATAGTTGTAAACCTTTCACAATGATTAGTGGCAGCTTGACTGCCGTACTGGTAACGCCTTCCATGTGGGACTGTGCGTTGTGTTCTTAGACTTCGGGGGGTTATGATGTATCTTGAACTCCTGTTTTGAATCTGAGATTGCTGAAGGAGGAGAGGTAGGGAAGAAAGTATATTATTTTAGAGCTTTTGATAACTTATTACTAATTTACACCAATGAAAGAAAATTGCAGTGTTAGTGATTTGCAGTTCACTAAAGAAGACCAGGACCAAACAAGCCACCGATGATAAAGATAGACAAAATCACTCAAATTACGAAACTGGCTTGAATAAAAATACCTCTCAAACAAATATGTCTAGGTATCCCGAACGCCACACATACAATTAGGGTAAGACAGCTATTTCGGCCTTGTTGGCCTCATCAGCATGGCATAGCTAATACCCGGGCTCAAGTTCCCACGTGAATAAAACAAGCAACGAAAATGTGAAGCTTGTGGAGTGTGGGCTAGAGTGACAAGAATACCTCACGAGTTGACGTGTCTAGGCAAGCTGAAAGCCACACCAAGGGTACTATGGCCGCGTGGTCACACTTTCATTGTATTGGATAAGAGCCACCTCGTGACTTGAAGCACGCAATTCATTAGGCTGCGAACAATTTTCTGGAGTCGGATGATTCGGCAATTTATGTTCCAGTTCGATGACGTTTAAGTAGGTCGGGCTTCTTAAAGTTGGAAGACAAAGCAAACGCAGCGTCTTGAAATTCTTGTTTGGATAAGGTCGGGTAACATTTTTAAACGACATGTTTTGCTAAAAGGTCTTTGTGGAATTAGAAGTATAAAATTAGTTTATTTAGCTGTTTTTTCTTGGTTGAAGTATATTTTGCATTACTTACCTTTCAATCAGGTATGACTAAAATTTTTTTACGTAAGTTTTCCTTGGCAAGTTAATTATCTGTTAGCTCACGGCATTATGAAATAGCGGTTAAGCGTATCAGTTGGAGTTGTCCCATTTCCTGTTCATTTTGTCTTATTTCCTTGTGCCTTGTTGTGTTGTGTAATGTCATTCGTTGCTATTCTTGGTGAATCACCATATTTGTTTACATGTACTTGTAACCTGTCATTGAATTAAAGATCATTAAACAATTTCCATCCGTCGACTATAATATTTTATTTGTTACTTTTTCTCCTTCATAAATGATCGTTAATATTCACCACTAGTAAAACAAACCGGGGTGCTCAAAGATATTATACTCGAAGCAAAACACTTGATGCCATGGTGTCGTTTCGTTTGTTTTGATATTAGCCTGCAGTGCAGGCGTGTCTTTGACGGGCGAGGGACGTTTTTGAAGGTAGTAGGTGCCGCCGTTAGGCCGCCATCTTGGTTTTTCAAACCGTGGAGAGTTGGAATTTCTGCCCAGTGACGCCCATTGCAAACAGGCCGCCTCCATTTGAATGGCGCGCGGGCAAAGCTAGGGGTTTGGAGCGGGCGAGAACCCAAATGGAAAGCCTGTTCGCAGGCTACTTTTCTCCTCAATCTCCTTGTTCATCAATGCTTTTTTGCAAAAATACTTAGCCCTCAATCACCCTAGCTGAAAATACGCCTGCTCTGCTGGGTATTTTGAGATCGTTTAATAGCCTGTGGAACAGGCATTCGTGTCAGCTTATACAGGCTGCTTTCCCGGTCGACCCTTGAGATAAAATTTAACCCAGAGGAAAGGGTCCAACACACACAGTTTTTTTTCAGTTTTTTATTATCTGATCTCGTGTTAGCTCTGGCCTCAGTGCGATGACGTAGTTTTACACCTGGGGTGACATTTCGTACTTTTGATCTGAATTTATCGAAACAAACAAGTTAAACGAGCACCACTGAAAAAGCACTGTTGTTTGTCTGTTTGTCTACCCTTCCCAACTGGCCCGTGTTAATACTATTCTCAATTATGGCTCTTGCTGTACGCAATTACAAAGTATCACAGTTATATGAATTTACATTTAACCCTCTTGGTAAGCACCAGTCGGCCAATTAGTACTTAAGCACGCTTTGTGCCTTTTGTTCCTGTGTTTACTTGAAGCAGAAACAACCAATAGAGTAGTACGAAATTAATTAACGTCTTAAGATAAACCAAGTACTGTTGAATGAATTATTAACATATCAAAGGATAAGATTACGCCTTGCGAAGACTGCAGTTAATTAGAGTAAACGGAGTTAAGTTCAAGCGAGCTTGCGAATTTCTTGTAGATCTTTATGTGTTGAAACCATTTTTCAAAGAGAACTTAACTAAATAAGTTCCCGTAATATGAGATTTAAGGAAAGTCGATACAGTCAAGCAAATTACCAAGAAAGAATTAATCAATTTTTTGTCGAGTGGCATCAAGAACCGCTGTCAGGTAAGTCATACTATAAACTTGAATTTACATCCACTTTCTCTCAGTAGTGTGCTTTTGCAGGATATAAAAGAAACCATTTGTAGATAAGAACCCTGGCTATTAAGGTAAAAAGGCTTCTGAGGAAGTCTGAGACGAAAATAGTTGATTGATATTGATGCCACAACAGAAAACAATTTGTCAAATTCGATCTGCTGATGTAAACAAAGACTACTGCTTTCTAGAACAACGTGTGAAGTTTAAACAAACACACACGCAGCGTTAAGTAAGGCAGTGAAACTACTAAGATATGTAGAGACCATAAAACCACTCTGTTTAAGCTTACTGCCACTTACATTTCTACTTAGCAGCTTATAACAGAATATCCGCAAACGACAAAGTTTTTAGGCTAAGTGATCACTACCTGGTTACCACTGATTTCAAGGTCTATGTAAGTCTTTGTATATTGTATATCACCATTAAACGACTCCAATTTTGCTACAAATAAAAATTACTAACAAGAATTACGTTTGCCTGTATAAAAAATAGTCCAAATAAGTGCCGATGTGTGGTGAGTTTGCTGAAAAAAAGACCATGTTTGGTGTTGTGATCAACAAATTAATCGGTACGCGTCAGGATATTGTGATAACCAGCAAACTTGAATGTTAGTCTTGTTATCGCATTTTTAAACTGATCTCTAGTATTATGCAGTCGTCTGTGGTACTGGACATGTTTCAGTATTGTGCTACACAATGTGGTTGTTACGTCTCAGAAAGAGTATTGTGTCTGAGTACCGCTAAAAGGTTTCCGATGTTTTGCGAATGGTGAGAGAAGTAAGAACTTGTTTTATAGACCCCTATGAAGCCCCGTATGGAATAAACAGGATAATCAACTAAATAAGAGTGTGAAATGCACCTCATTAAATTGCACTCAGAAATAATGACAATAATCTTATTCTGTAATAACAACTACGTGTTTTCAGCTGTTTTAAAATATGGTAGAAGAAGACCAGGAGAGCCATCCGGATGAGCCTGAAGAACAGGAACCCATCAAAGTTTCCGTAACTTTTAAACCCCAAGAACAAAAGGTAGATGCCAAATTTCCTGACAACCCGGCAGATAACGGTTCCCATGCACCTCACGAAAATTCCCCCTCAGAAGACCACCGGCTGGGTAATGTTACATGCCATGATTCTGAGACTGAGGAACCTCGCCTGCCTATAAACCCACCTGTCACCCCCATTCCTTCATATCTCGAAGCGGAGAGAACGAACAGCCAAGGTTCTGATGCTAATCAACCGGAAGTACTTCAGGTAAGGGTAAACACGGTTCAGTTTATTACTCTTAGTTGAATTGAAAGGCTGCAAATGCTGAATGAATGATGTTTATAGTAACACAAGAGATACATGGAAAGCAAGAGGGTTATGGATTGTCAATCTCAAGCGAATTCAGTGTCTAAAGTCTGTTGGTGTAGAGTGATGCGAGAGGCAATGCCACGTTCCAGGTTGTTCAATATAAACAGACAATACAACCGTATTTCAAGCGCCATAATTCAATAGCTTGTCATTGCACACCCTGCAGAACCTTGTATGTCAGAAGAGAATTCATGATAGGTTTTGCATTTACTCTTGTTTGCCATAAACACCACGTCCACTAAAGGAAATTATTGCTGAATTTATGAGGATAAATGCCACAGACGAACGCTATTTACTTCTCTTTTTTTTCCTCTCAGGGCTGGAGAGGCTACAGTAACAACATTTATATCCAACCAATCGTAGTGAACAACTCGTCTTGCGATTCTTGCCCCTGTTCAACTCATGAGAAGCCCCAGCGAAGACTCATAAACGAAGACTTGAGAAAACAAATTCGACTGCAAGAGGCCAATTGCTGGATCACGAAACACAACGACAGAATCAGAAGCACCGGAACATTGCGAACAAGGACTCAGTTATTCGAAAGAGACAAAAAGAAGGCGGAGAATGGCCAAAGAAAAACGAACAGCAAAATTCATAAAGGTTTTGTCTGCAAAACTTGGGCTAATAAATTTCTACCAAAAAATGCTGGAGAAAAGGATGACGATGAAATGGTTCCGTTCTTTGTTCGAAAGTATGTGGATAACTCTGAATCCGCTTGTGTTGGTATTAAGAAAGGTGCTGTTACTCTCATGAAAGAAATGACTAAAAAGTCATACCATACGTCTGCTCGAGAAGGTTCAGAGGAACCTGAACAAAGCACGTCAGGAATCATTACTAGATTAGAGATCAAGGCAAGAGCGAAGCCTTCAAACTTTGATGAAGATAACAACGAAATGATAGAAGACCGCATAAGAGACAGAAAAGAATGTGTTCCTCGTGATTTTGTCTGTTTCTTTGGAGAAGAAATTATACATGACAGACATATGAAGCGTTCTAAAAGCACACCGCCGTTGAACAGACCTCGCCTTCAAAGATCAAGAAGTACCTTTATAGAGAGGATGTGTGTGGCGCTGCCAATCAAACAGTTCCCACCAATCAATCCACTCGAGGGGATTAAAAAGCCAAACCCTCCAGCAATCAGAACACGCAGCTTTTTACAAACTTGCAGACCACACACCGTGGATACGGCACTGCTTTCAAAAGAAGCGATGCTAGTTAACGGCCGTCACAACTTGCCAAATTACGGAAGAGTGAACGAGATGGTCGCCAGGGCGTCACTCGAAAATACGAACAAGGAAAAGGTGCTGTTTTCAAGGATCAGATTTGAAAAGGACTGTCTTGATAGTAAAACATCAGGCAAAATGGTCAAGTCGGCCTCCACGAAGAAAAACTTAGATTGGAGGGGCGCGGGAACATGCGATAAAAACGGTACACGTAGGTTAGCCTTACATGAAGAGAACAACATGCAAGGAGAACGCGGACGCCGTTGTCGATCCATGAGCGATCCACATGGAAACGAAAAGTCTGTCTTGAGGCGGAATGATGAGGACCAGAACGTTCTGTGTCGATACATAACTACCAGGCTCCCTGTCAAAACTCCACCGCATTCACTAAACAGTGGAGATAATAACTCAAACACAGACTCTAACGATACTGGTCTTGGAAGTGAAATCGAATACGCACTTGATGGTTCAGCTAAACTTGATGTTTATCTTCAACCAAGGAGCACAAGTTGTCATTGACAATCATACTGTACCTACTTCATTTCTAGAGCTTCGCTAGATGAATTATCCACTGCGGATCAATTAGTTACAGTTAGTGTCCGGCTGCATGGCTTTAGTTCAATTTTGACGGAAAACAGAGAGCTTAAAAGAGGTGGGAAAATCATCTACGCCACCAATGAGGTCATCGACCGGAAGGGCGTGGTTAGAACTGTAAACTAGACTGACAGATATGCCCCTTGGAAAGTAGGAGACGTTTCTTTGCAAACAAACGGTGTTGGGTTACAGCTTTTGGAGCCTAAACTCAGTCAGTTCAGTAGTGACCAATTCTCGGTTTTCACATGACGTCATCAAAATTAAAAAACAAGGCATTATCTATCCTTTTTAGATTTTAGTTTAGCTAGTAATCGGAACAGCTGAAGACTTATCTTTTCACAAAATTTCAGTTTGATTGGTTTTTTCGTCTTGTGATAAAGCAAGGTTGAATTTCTGAGCTTTTGCGTGAGGCGATATTAAACTGGTGGCCAAGAATGCTGTCACGTAGGTTAAAAAAAGTGACTTAGCCGCTGAGATTTCGCAAACTGAACAGTCCTTGAATGAGAATAAGTACTCATGTAGATGTTTATGAGCCCTCAGAAGACGACTATGGGCTTTTTATAGCAGAACTCGATGACATATGTTTTTGTTAGCTTCCGGCCGCCATATTTGTGCCCCTCAGAGGGACACAAACATGGCGTCTCCATACAAAAGCCTTAAAATTTAAGTAGAACATTTCTTCGAATATCTCCCTCACGAAACATCGCACAGACCTGAATCTTTGCGAGACTGTTTGAATATTCATCTTCTTTTGTCTCTTTGATTCTTGACTTTATTTGTTAAATGGTTTTGATGATGGTGTGGCAGTGAAAACCGGCAATACCCACCAACAGCTCTAACTGATTATGATAAGGTGTCTGGGATTGCGAAGTAGAATAAACGAAAAGAGCGTACAACTTATGTCAGTTATGTCAGCTTCTACAAATAAAATTCCGGGATTATCAAGAAAATGGTGTTGATGCACTATGTGATTAGTTGGTATAATCGAACGTCATTGAAGGCTGTATACACTCACACACCCTACTGGCGTTACGAGATATCTATTTTATTACAGAAATCTATTAGTGGCTCCTACAAGAGAGTACCTTTTTGTCTGTTGACTGTCCGTATCACCAGGAGCGGCAAACTAGATCGGTACGTATCTACAGTCTCTGATCGTTTCCCCTTTTTCACCAGGCTAGTTTATCTCGACGTTTTTCGTAGAAGAAGCTGAAGAAGTCTTAAATCATGTTCAACTGAATAGCGGCCTTTGGTGCCGGGCTTTGGTGATGCAGCCATGAGTCCCTCACAAATTATTAACTCTTTTAAATCCCAACTCATTATAGACACAACCACCGTGGAAGCTGAAGTCATCCATAAAGTCGTCTTTTCTGGCGTAGCTAAGCTCACAGAGGTGAGACGATAAGTGGAAGTTAAACGAATAGCACGAGCTGTGTGTGATACACATTAAAACACACTCGAGATCATCATACGTAATGCGTGACGCTACTGTGTGGCGCCTGAGTGAGTGTTGTGCCACCACAGGAAATATGGTTGCAGTCGACGTCCGGCCAACTATTAGATAACAACAAAACATGAGTTACCTTTGGTATGCTTGTCACAACCATCATCAGGATATTATCATTCATTACCGTAGTCATCATCGTTATGACCCCAAACCCGGGGATTAGTTCCGAATAGCGTACAAATACTGACAAAGACCCCACCATGTGGGGAAATATTCTGTGAAAAATAGCAGATACTCTCCCGGCGCTCGAGGACAACTGAGGAAGTTGCAGAACGAATGGCCGCCATCTTGGCTGATTCGAACGAATCCGCCCTAACTAATCAGTGTCCCACATCCACCAAGACAAGACTAAAGCAGCTTGTTTTCACTCATTTTTCAGCATTTAGTAGTGGTTGCATAACTTACTTTTGTTACGTTTTGTTGTGGCTAGCTAGAATGATTCCTTTTTCTCAGTTTTTGGCAGAATTATTTCGGTTATCACTTGTTTTTATTTTGTTAAGACATTAATTGGAGTTTCTGTCTGTATCTGTGCGTGCGTCTTCACCCTTAGCTGTGAGAACTCTCACGAGAATAAAGAGGGACTGGCCTCCATGCACACTACGGTGGAAAAAGCCCCCTCACAGTCTCGCCCTCAGACCTACTCCCCTTGCCTCCTCTGGAAGAGATGCAAATGAAAAAATTGGTTCGATATTTTGCCTCAGTTACCTGAACATAACGCCAATGCAACCCTTAGAGCATTATCTGCTGGTGACATTTGTCTCGCTGACGAGAACTGAAAAACATGACTCGGTTGAGATGCAAGAACTTTCAACTCATCCGAGTTTACGCTGGAACCGAGTCCCATTGCAAAAATAACAACCCCGTCATCCTTAAGGTGTTGAGACTCTTTCTTGGTAACAAGATGACCTGTGGAGACGAAACAAAGTATACTGAGTTCGAGCAACATTCTACAATAACCTGTTTTAGATACAAATTTATCATGTGCTTACGTCTAGTTAAAGGCCCGAGCGGTTAACGGTAACCCGTAACAGTTGCAAATTAAAAGAAGATCGTGAAAAAACAGATCCAGTTACCAGGTTCGTAGCCGTCTGACCCATGAGGTATTGTATCGATATTGTAGATTCAAATATCATTCTAGTTTTCAAGGCCTTCAGCCCCTTGCAATACTGACTTCAGGCGTTGGTGAATAAGACTTGTTCTTGCGCCTAAAGCCTTAGCTTACCTCTCTGGCTTTTCCCATCGGTAATTGCCAGTAGAATTTGCGGCACATTTTCTCTCCTTCCACAGTTAGCAGAAAACAACTCCTTGTGACTTTTTTGAAGTCCCAGATCCATCCGTGTCCCTGTGGCATAATACTTGATTCCCAAAATCGACGCCTTTATTTCGTCCACGTTTTGTCGATGCGTGAACGGAATCTCTGTGAGCGCATTTGAACCAAAACTAACAACCCCTATGTGTGTATCTGAAGAAAAATATTGATGTTACATGTAAATAACAAAAACGAGGCAATATTTTTTAAAAATGTTTTCCATATATATGCCGTGATATTATTTTCAAGAATGTCACAGCGAAAAAGCTTGTAATCACCTCCGATCCGTTCCTGGTTTTCCTTGTCTCGCAATCGAATGCGAAGTTGATATTAAATTCAACTCGTAAAAGTCGTCGCGAGAGGTTTCAAGACCGCGTTTTCATACTTTGGGGAAACTGACCGGACACCCGACAGAGTAGGGTAGAAAGAATAGGCCATTTCCGAGTTCATGTGATCATGTCTGCCTCCTCTTCAAAGCGAGTCTAAGTGCGAAGTTTTTGTTATGAAAATCAGTTTTCATTCATATGTAAAGTAGAACTAATTACCATCACAAAAACTTCGCACTTAGACTCGCTTTGAGGAGGAGGCAGACATGAATTCAGAAATGGCCTATCAAACTTACAGTCCGAAAACTATTTCGAATCTCGAAATAAAGATTTTTCATGAGCCGAACCTAACTCATAAAATTAAGTACATGAAAAGTTCAGCGTCTGAATCAATTAGGAACGGCTATTTTAATTTGGAATGGCTCAGGCATTCTTTTCGCCTGGCTTGGCCCTCGAGAAGTTCGACTTTGGAACCGCTTTGATTCAGACGTCGAACTTTTCAGTGCTGAACTTAATACATAAATTATTATTTGGTAATATATATATATTTTTAAACCCACTGACAATATTGACTTTAGTTTTCCTGCAACTGTATTAAGAACGGCGGTGGAACGGCTAATTAGGTTCGACGTCTGAATCAACAGGCGTACTTTCAGCGCTGTACTTTTGTTAATTTGGGTCGGTCCAAATTCGAATTTAGTTCGGCTCATGAAAAGTACGGCGTCTGAACCGGGCCTATGACCTTCTTCATATGAGCTCGGTTTCCGAGATCTCGCATCACCATTAAACCGGGCCATTAAATCATTTGACTTGTAAATCAGTTTTCGATATGAGAGGGAGGGGGCTGGCTCTGTTGCTCCAACCGGGGATCTCGGAGTGGAAATTGTTCCCGTTCTAGTGAACACTTCAGCTTGGTTACCGGAATGAAGTTTTTTTCAACCACGTATGCCTTGTATGGTCGGATGGCATGATTTTGCCTTGTCTCCTATATTTTCTATATCATTATTATTCTATTTAGCTGCAGTAATAGAACTATGTACAAGAGCTGACAAAGCTATGATATGTGCAGAAGTTATGACCTTGCGTTTCGCCATGTTTGTGTTTGTTTCTCGAATTTATCGGCATGCTCGTCCACAAGATGATAGCGCCTTTTCTCATTTTGGAACTTTCCACATATGGCGGCCAAAGACAAAATTCGTCCCTGTATCAGGGCTGCTTATATGGCTGCTTATATGAAGAGGCCATAAAACTTTGGAAGCCAGAGCCACCTTATGGCAAAGAACTCGGCCATATCGGCTGACTGTACGAGATAAATCCTTCGATAAGAAAATTAATGTTTAAAACTGAGTATTTGAGTGGGTTAATGTCACAACAGAAGGTGTTTCCAGTGCATTTGAAACACTGTTGCCGTTAAGTCGCTCTCATCCACTGGTCTGTTCTGATTTTCTTTTCTCGTTATTTACCGTGCATGCTTACCCTCATCAGATACATGAAAGTTATCAATGATCTCGTTGATGAATATCTTCATGCTCATATAGCTCTCTTGTCCTACACTCCCAGATGCGTCCAACAAGAAAGCCAGGTCTACGACGAAGGGGCAGACTGAAATAAATATCAGATATCATCTGCAGATATATATTGCGGAATACCTCTCTCCTTCATTTAGACTGAATAATAGAAGCCAAAAATGTAAAAGGAGAGAATCTAAATGTTGGGAAAACAAAAATGCTCTTTTAAGTTTTGACGAAACATATCTTCGACATCTTAAATATAAAAGAGTTGTGTGCTTATCACGGAAGCATTCCTTCATGCATAGCGTTTTATCCAGGAGGTACTCCTCTATATAAGCTATACAGGAATGTGCCGCCCCAAAGGGTATCGTTTTTGAACCGTTTTGGTCTGAAAATGGTTATAGATTTTGACTATTCTAATCTTAGTGTACTTTACGAAATCGGCAGTATGAACGTATTTGTCTTTTCAACTTAAAATGAATAACAGAGATAAAGTAACCAATATCAAGAGCCATAATTGGACCTGTCCCATTATGGCTCTTGCCAATATATATTATTCGTGTTGAATTTAACCAATTCTTGACTTCGACACTGATGCGAGGCTTAAACGTTACAACGAAGCTAGCGGGAAAATTTGTAACCGTAACGTCAGGTTTGAAAACTGGTGTGGATTTTAGAGGCCAAGCGTGCGTTTCTCAAAACCCCCGAAACAAATTTGCCTTTGCTATCTTAAAAACATAGTAAAAGACCAGCTTTTTAGAATGAGCGGATTGCAGTTTTAGAAATGGCTTTCAGTCGGGCCCGAAAAGGTTTCGGGACGTTCGAGAAACGGGCGCCAGGTCTGAGAACGAGTTTGAAAAATGGTGTGTTTTGGTCTGAAACTGAGGGTCAGGAATTGAAGAACCGGGTGGCACAGCCCTACCAAGAATTCCAAGGAGTACCCTTAAGGCGTTCGCACACCGCGAACGAGCGCCGCTTGGAGGTAACTTAAATTCTGTGTGTTTGAAAACACACTACTTTCGTAGAATAATATCACTGCACATTTTATTCACTTTCAGGCCTAAGGATGATGACATGATGGTGAGAAATAAGACGCCTTTAACATTTAAGAAAGGATCTCATACGATGATTGATTACTGAAGGGATTGGAATGTTTCGAGTTACTGGGTATCCAGCTGAGATAGAGGACGCTAGATACCAAGCTATTGTTTTGCTTGCTAAGGTGCTCTGGCCTGTTATTAAGGATAATTTTCGTCAAATACGTGTGAATATGTTTGAAATCAGTTGTTGTTTTTCGC
>OX419335.1:27526190-27581190 GCA_948470475.1 Galaxea fascicularis | reverse complement strand
TGTATTGACCTTGCAGTGTAATATGTCCACAACTGTACAAGATGTCTTGAAGTATGGTTAATGAGTTTTATAACTGTAAACTGTCAGTAAGCTAAACTAGCACGTCCAATATGGCGGACAGCAACAACACAACAACGACTGAACGCCTCGTGGCATAACAAACTAAGTCACGTGATGTGACAACTGAACGCCTCATGGCATAACATATTAAGTCACGTAATATGACATCTCCCTCTCTAACACTGTTCTTAACAAATGTTCACATGCTGGGCTTAATATTCGGTTTTACAACCCTTCCTGATCGGGTTACATATCCATGTTCATGTCCTGCTGTAGTCATGGTGGTGGGTTCTGGGGGTCTCGTGACAGGCGCTGGCGAGCACCTTGTGACGGCTACATCATCGGTCGGTTCCACAGGTTGCCCTCTCTCTTGGTCACAAGGCATAGGGTGGTTCACTGGCAGCCCTTGTGTGCTCGCGTGGTCGCTGAATGCAGTATCAGGTTTGAGTTGGGTTCTGGTGCGGCGGTACAGGGCCCCACTTGTGCTTGATTCAACTGTGTAGGATCTAGGTGCACAAGTCTGGCCCTTGACTGTCCCTGGCTGCCATGTCTTAGTGTGCCGGTCATACAGGCGGATGTTTTGACCGTCGTGCAGCGGTGGTAGTGGTGGTCCTGCAGACCGGTTGTAGTACTGTGCCTGTTGTTTTTTGTCGCTGATAAAGGCTTTCTTTGACGTGATCTCTGTCAATACCGGTGAGAAGGGCTCTTTTTGCAGTTGGTAGGGTGGTTCGGAATTTTCTGTTGTTGAGTAGCTCTGCGGGTGACTTTAATTGGTGGTCGACTGGTGTTGTTCTATAGGACAGTATTCCAAGGTACGGGTCCTCTCCTTCCTCTTCACACTTACGTAGTGTATTCTTGACTGTCTGCACCATGCGCTCTGCAAATCCGTTCAACTGCGGGTATAGTGGGGAGCTTGTGATATGTTCTATACCATATGACTCCGTAAACTGGCAGAACTCTCGGGAGTCGTACTGTGGCCCATTGTCCGTTATGAGCTGGGAGGGGATCCCATGTTCCGAAAAGATGCTTTTCATGTGATTTACTATGGCAAGGGAACTGGTGCCAGTTAGTTTCCTAATGATAGGGAACTTGCTATAATGGTCAGATAGTAACAGATACTGTTGACCTCTGTGTTCAAACAAGTCAGAGCTGAGTCTTTCCCACGGTCTACATGGCGGCTCTGGTTGTAGTAATGGTTCCTTTTGCGTTCTCTTCTGGTGTTTCTGGCAAGCCTCACACTGGCTGACAAGTTGGGTAATGTCACTTGTGATTCCTGGCCAATACACAGTGGAACGGGCTCGGAGAAGGCATTTTTCCACCCCGAGGTGGCCCTGGTGGATGGTTTTCAGGATGTCTGGTCTTAGCGTGGGTGGTACTACGATGCGGTCACATTTGAGTACAATCCCGTCTTCGATTGTGAGATCTTCTCTGAAGTTCCAGAAGTCACTTAATGGCAGGAGACATTCACTTCTACTGCTTGGCCAACCCTCGTAGATGGTATCTCTCAGTAGTGCCAGGGTGTTATCCTTTGCTGTTTCCTCTCTGATTTGTTGTAGCTTGATAGGTGATGCTGGGAGTGTCCTTGTAATGTGGTGAACATGGATTTGGCGTGACTGATCAGCTTTTGTGCAGGGCTGTGGGGTGACCCTGGATAGAGCATCTGCGATGGGTACTTCTGATCCCTTGACATACTTCACAGTGACGTCATACTTCAGGGCTCTAATGAGGAGCCTCTGCAATCTGGGTGGGCAGTTAACAAGCTTCTTCTTAAAAATAGACTCAAGGGGTTTGTGGTCTGTGTGTAGGGTGCAATGTTTTCCATAGATGGAGTAGTTGAATTTCTCCAGCCCCCCACACCACTCCCAGTGTCTCTCTTTCTATATTGCTGTAATTCTGTTCGGTCTCAGTAAGTGCCCTTGAAGCGTAGCAAATTGGCTGTCCGTGTTGTAGGAGGACGGCTCCCAGCCCCTTTTGGGATGCGTCGGTCTGGATGGTTGTATCCGCCTTTGGGTCGAAGTATCTCAGCACACCCATAGACGATATTTCCTGTTTGACTGCTTGGAATGCATAGTCATGCTCTGGGCCCCACACGAATGCAATTTCTTTCTTTGTCAACTCACGAAGGGGTGCAGTGATTGTTGACAGCTGGCTTGAGTATCTCGCCAGGTAATTCACTAAGCCGAGGAAGCTTTGTAGATCTTTGGCGTTGTCAGGGGGTTTCATGGCAAGTATGGCTGACACTTTCTTGTTGTCTGGCTTGACACCTTCCGATGTCCAGGTGTGGCCAAAGAAACTCGCTTCATCACACTTTAACTGTAGCTTGTTAGCGTTAAACTTAATTCCTTTCTCTCTGGCCCTCTCCATCAGCCTCAGTAGATTTTCATCGTGTTCTTTCTCTGTGGATCCATAGACGAAGTTGTCGTCTGCAATTCCTGTGACGCCCGGCAGGCCTTCCAGGGCGGTGTCTAGCTCCTTCTGAAAGACGTCTTGTGACACGATCAGACCGAAGGGGAGTCTCGTAAAGCGATATCTGCCGAAGGGGCTGTTGAATGTCGTCAGTAGCGAGCTTTGTTCGTCCAGTGGGACATGCCAATACCCTTTCTTCGCGTCGATGATACTGAAGAACTTTGCATCGTGTAACTGGGCTACTACTTCGTCCACGGTTTTCGTGTAGTAGTGTTCTCGTTTGACCCATTTGTTGAGGTCACGTGGGTCTAGGCAAACTCTCAGCTTAGTAACTATTCCATCATCATTTGTCGTCTTGCTCAACACGATACTGTTGACCCATTCTGTGGGTTCTTTCACGGGGACTATGACACCAAGCTCCACCATTTGGTCAAGTTCATCCTTAAACATCTTATGTAGGTGAACTGGTACTGCTCGAGGTGCATGAACAACTGGTTCTGCTTTAGGGTCTAACACTATGTGGTATGGTTTCATGTTAAAAGTTCCGAGCCCTTCAAAGCAGTCTGGGAAATCACTGGTGAGGTTCTTTTTAGTGAGGGGGGTGTATACCTGTTCCTCGTCACTCAACACAAGGCTACAGTTTACTTTGATTAGGCCAAGTTCTTCGCACGTCTTACACCCAAGTATTGCTGGGCCTGGAGCATTTGTCACAGTGAAGGTTGCCTTCCTGATGTTGCCATTGTGGTGCACATAGAGTTGGCAACTGCCCAGGGTTTTAATCTGGTAGCCCCCATAGGCTGTAAGAAGTTGGGCTGAGCGAAGGCTTCGGGCTGCTGGATTGGGGAAGATCTGATTGTAGTCTACTTCTGATATTACATTGACCTCTGCGCCGGTGTCAACCTTGCAGACTATGGTTGTAGTAGGTTTGTGAAATGGTTCTGCTGTGAGCTGGATCTTTGTCATGACCTTAGATCGGCCAATCTGTTCTGCAGTGGGTGTGCTTTTGGGCTGTTCTGCGCTAAGAGCTCCTAAGAAGAAACCATGTGTTGCGTCATCAATGGGGAAGTTTACTGGGTCTTTGCTGCCTTGTTCACCTTGGTTGTGATGGCCCCCCTGTACTTCATGGACATTGGCTTTCCTAGTTTTGCACATTTTACCAAAGTGGCCCCGGTTGTGGCAATTAAAACACTCTACACCGCTGGCTGGGCATCGCTGGCCTCATGGATGCTGGTTGTTACCGCATCGTTGACAGCGGGTTGAGTCCCTAGGCGGTCTTTTCGGAGGCATATCACTTTTAATGGGATTCTTTTGTCTTGCACCGAGACTATCAACTTGGGTTGGGGGTACAGGGGCATCCATGGCCCTAAGCTGTGCTTGGGTAGCTTCTTCAGTGCGCGCTTAATGTCCCGTGCTTTCTCGTATGTAAGGTCGTTGCCCTTCGTGATGCATTTCTTACGTACGGCTTCGTGGTCTGTGCCGAATACGAGGGTGTCTCGCATTATTTCGTCCTGCATCTGTAGGGGTCATTGTGGATATTTACAATAGTTTGAAAACAGTTCAGTAAGTTACAGTACTTTAAACCTTTAATGAGACCTTTGACTGCCTGTTGTCCACTGCATCAGTATGGCAGAGGTAATGGGCTCAAATCCTGTACAACATTTTTTGCTAAAGCTGCATCCACAATAATATTGTGAGAACCTCTCACATCTGCACTGTACTAGGAGGGCTGCTACTCTGTACATGGTAGCAGAAAATAATGAGATAAGGTAAAAAAGGAAGGTTTCTGTTAGATCCCTTATTTTAGCCTGAAATTCAAAGTTAGACATCCTTGATGCGTGTTTCGCCTAAAAACTCTCTAAAGATCAATACTGCAGTTTCAATCAATCCCTTTAAAATTTACATGAACATGAAGCTTCCCATGAAATGGCCAATCAGAAGGTACCAGTACCCTTGGTGAGAATCACAATACAAATACACCTGTATCTGTATCCGTGTTGTAAATGGTTTTGTTGTCTCAATGTTGTCTTTGTAGACAAGTGGTTGTCAGTAAAAAGCAGAGCACAACTGCAGCCTCAAGTGGTAAAACAAAAGGAAGATTGGACAATTCTGCAGGTACATGAATACAGCTGTAAATAATGATCAGTAATATTGGATAACTGTACATCTCTACTGTGGAGTTTGCTCTTTGCATATTTTTTTGGAATGCGCCAAAGGTGAAATGAAAAGATAAGATATATGGCATGACATTTCAATGCAAAACATTTGACCTAGAAGAGATAATATTTATCCAAGTAAAGTAGTTTCAAACAGCCAAAAAGAATGATAAGAAAAAGTGTAACATGCAAAGAAAGAGGTAATAACAGGTACTAGTATTTTCAAATTACTTGCCACAGAGTGGTCACAAGAAATTTGTGTTTGCTTTAGTTTGCTTTAATTTGCTACATTATTGGCTAACAAAACTCATGTTTCCAGCCAATGACAAGCAAAACCAAATCCAGTTGTAAGTTACACACGTGTATTTTTCTGTGCTTGGTTCTAGCTGTTACATGCAATTACTCTAAATTCTGATTGGTTCTCTTAG
Source organism: Galaxea fascicularis (assembly GCA_948470475.1). Classification (NCBI taxonomy): domain Eukaryota; kingdom Metazoa; phylum Cnidaria; class Anthozoa; order Scleractinia; family Euphylliidae; genus Galaxea; species Galaxea fascicularis. The sequence continues at coordinate 27,576,143 of OX419335.1, read as the reverse complement.
TTGTCTAGTACCTCTCTTGTGATTGGTCAGAGTAATTGGTTTTTGTTGATTTTCCAACACTTGATTGAAAATCACTCTATCAGAGCAGTTCTTTTAATGGCACATGATTTTCACTTATTTTGTGCAACGTCTGAGTAGTACTACATGTAAGTAGGGTTGGCCAAGCAAATGTACTCAAGCAATATCAGACGGGTGTATTCCACCTCTGAAGGCCCCTCAACACTTAGTTACCTTGGGAGTGTATCTCAAATAGTATTATTTGATTTTCATTTGTTTTTTGCAATTAAATTGTAGAATTTGTTGTTGCCAAAATTGATGACATTGTCAACTGGGGACGCAGGGTGAGTTTTAGGATTTTCTTCTTATTTAAATGGAGTACATGTACTGTACTTTTCATATTGTTTGTGCTAATGAACAACACCAGCAAATTTCCAAATGTGCACGTGGCTAGTATTTATTTTTTCCTTTCCTAGATGTTAATGACTAACTTGCTGTGTGGCATGCAATAACCTGAGGGCTGTCATGAATTGAGGGCAATGGAGCCAGGGATTTTACCTGCAAATTCTGAGTTAGATCCCCAGCTACTTAAATAGAAAAACAGTTTATTGGCTTTACCGTTACGGTAATAGCTGAATTCCCTGGCAACTGGCACGTTACCACCTACTTCAAATATTAGTGACAGTCCTGAATACTGCACTATGCACTGATTTTTACCACCAAAGGATCACAAGAACGTTTATGATTTCTCAAACCCATTCTCATTTACATGTATTCTTGGCTTAATTTTATGAAAATGAAAACTTTGAATTTTTAAATTAGACGCCCAACTGTATGCTGTAGGTGAAAGTGCGTGAGTAACAGGCATGAAATTGAAGTATTTTGCTCTCACTGTGCGAGGACGTGTTTTTTTGTCAAATTGTAGTCACAAAAGTTACTGTCCTTCACAAATTGTAGAGCTCAATGTGGCCAATGATGTTTGGTCTGGCATGTTGTGCTATTGAAATGATGCACTTTGCTGCCCCAAGGTAAATAAAGTGTATTTCTATCTACAATCTCATTGTAAACTGTAACAAGTTTATGAATGTTAAGATGTATTAAATTTATAATTGTTCACATTGAATGCCTTTTCGCTTATACACACAGTGTACCATAGAGGAGGAGTTTGTCAATTGTGTATCATTATTCGGGTGGTTTCCACATATTAACACAATTATTTTCTTATGACAAAGTTAATGTAAGTGACAGCATTAATTAATTATTTTTGTGAAAAAACCCTGAGACATGCAGATTTACTTTCATTTGAATGTGTGGTTGTGTTTGCAGCGGGATTCAGAAACACTGCATGAAACACTTATAAAAAAAACTTGGCTATAAATGTACTTAGACAGGAAGTAGAATCCCTAAACCCTAAACATACAAAGTGATTAATAATAACAGTATTGTTGTCTCTGCTACTTTTCTCTTTCCTCAAAACATACAAAAAAAAATTATTGTACACCCACAGCTTATGTTGTATGTAATGTACAGTCATTTCATGTATATACACTATAACTGAGTGCTTGTGAACTGTGACCAACACCCTCTTCTTAAAAAAGTGTTATACTTGTAATTCAAGGGAGAAACATATAGACTCAGCTAAGTTTTGCATCAGATTTTGTAGGCCAAAATAACTCAAAATCTAAATGTTAGTGTAGAAGTGGATAGATATTTGGTCCACAAAATTTGCAATTCATGTTGTATCAAGTCCTAAAACACTTGGCTGTACCTTGTGTTTTGAAACTTGATACAACACTCCTGGTCACTGTGTAAACATTACTAATTCCTCATCATGAAAGTAGTAGTCCTCCACATTGTTTTTAAGTTCTGACACTTGTTAACCTTTCAAAAACCAGTGCACCTCCCTGATATATGTAAAGAGTTTTTGGTTACTTTCAATGATTGTCCCCAGGTATGACATGGACAGGTTTGGTGTTGTCTTTCGGTCAAGCCCTGTAAGTGTATTCTAACAATTTCTTCTCTTGTTTTAATCCATACTGCAACCAGAATTGAAAACATACATGGCACATTACAGAGGGCATAGACTTAAGCTGTGGCTAAGTACCTTGGGACATTATTCAAACCACTGCTGTACTGCATTCCTCTTTTCTTCCCCGGGGAGAAGGGGGGGGAGTACTCCCTTATACAGACTTTATAGGTATGTGTGGCACCAAAGGGTATGGTTTTTTTAGCCACTTTGGTCTGAAGTTGGGTATAAATTTTGACCATTCTGGTCTGAAATAGGGTCTGGTTTCTACACTCTAGTCTTGAATTGGCAGCGCATTATGCAACCTGACTTATAGTGTGGAATTTCAAGCTCGAAACGTTGTACAGTTTTGTACCCTTTAACAATGGTCTGACCTAGGGAACTGATCATAAGGCAGGTCTAAAATAGGGTGGGGAAAATCACAGATTTTGATCTGAAATAGGGTAAGGGTTTCAGGAAGCATGCAGTGCACCCCCACCCAATAAGTACCCCCCCCGGGGGGGGGTTCTCCCCCCCTCCCCAACGCATTTTGATTAGCATACCTAACCGCTGTCAATAATTTATTTTGGGAATTAGAATTGTAGGCAATGAGTAAGAAGAAAAGAAGGCTGTCTTGTGCTTCAATGCCATATAATTATAGACTTTCCTCTGCAAGAAAATGCATGGCTGGGGGATTAGGGAAGATAAAGCATCCATCTATCCTACAATCAGTTAAAGAATGTGCCTCATGCAATGACGTAAACTAAATGACTGGTAGGAATAAATAGCATTTGTTTCTTATTGCTCTTTAAAATGTTTCTGTGTTTAGCGTCAAGCTGATGTTATGATTGTTGCTGGAACTCTGACCAATAAGATGGCTCCAGCCTTGAGAAAGGTAAGTGTACATTGTATGTGTAGTCAAGACTGTCATTAAGGACTGGAGACCAGAGGATGGAGTTAGATCTGAGTTACATCCTGGGCTACTTTGATAGAAAACAGGACATTGACTTTGCTACAGTAGCTGGATTCCCGATACGAACAGGGGTATGTGGATTACAGTTATGGTGCAGTACATGTCATGCAATATGTGCTACTTCTTTATGGAGGAAGGCAAATGGATATTATGTATAGTTTTTGTGGAATTGGTTAATGACAGAAGGATAGCAACGAATAGTAAGGATGTAATTAATTAATTAATTTATTTATTATGCTGCCCAGGTGCTTAAATTAATTAAAAACAATAAATAAAATAAGTTAGAAAAATATGCAGATTAAATTAGAAATGCTTCATTGATCTTTGGTATAATTGCTGTTTGTTTTGGTTTTGTTGTTAGGTTTATGACCAGATGCCTGAACCACGCTGGGTTATTTCTATGGGAAGGTAAGAAGTGCATTTAAAAATCATCAACTTTTTACTCATGGACGTCACCTTTTTCACCTTTATCTGTCTAATTTAATGATGTACGGCTGGTTATTGCTGTTAAAAACCCCCCAACAACTGAAATGAATGCGCATGTACACTTCCTTGACTAGAATAGCGCAACAAGCTCCCTCGCTCAAACATATTATGATTCGCTCCAGACAAAAAGATCAAAGTTACTGAGAACGTTTTTGTGATAATCATTTTAGAAGAACGTCTTGAAGGCTTGAGAAAATGCTGCATTTTACGGTGTATTTGGACATACGGAAGCATATAAACGCTAGTGTATGCTTTGGACTTGCTGAACTAGTAATGCACTGAATTACAAATAAACAGTCCACAAGTGATGGACACAAGCAAGTATTTCAACAGTCAGCTTATGGTTCTCGTGAATAATTTACTTTAAAGTTCTTTGCGAAGAAGTCATTTACGAATAGTCCACTTTTAAGTAAATGTCTGAAATGTAGCAAGTGTAGTAAAGGACCGTTGCAACATTTTTGTTTCAGCAATCACTTCTTTCTAAATGTCACTTTTTGTCTCACTATTATTTTATCTTTTCCTTTATCAGCTGTGCAAATGGCGGCGGTTACTATCACTACTCCTACTCAGTAGTCCGTGGCTGTGACAGGATCGTTCCAGTGGATATCTATGTACCGGGCTGTCCTCCCACGGCTGAGGCACTGCTATACGGCGTCCTTCAATTGCAGAAGAAAGTTCGCCGGAGCGAGCCGATCCGTATGTGGTACCGGAAGTGAAATGAGAACCAGTGCTTACCCCTGATTCGTCCTGGCAACGATACGGAGTTGTGATGTGTCAAGCCAGCTGCTTTTCACTTGGAATATGTATCGATGAATATCTAACGTGGCATTCCTACATTAATAAGCTGTATAAAAAAAGATCGCTTTCGCAATTGGAGCCTTAAAGCAAGTTTAATAAGCCATTTGTGCCTCAATTCATATTAAGCTCATATTACTCAGCATATACAACTCACTTGTTTAATCTCACTTTGATTACTGCAGTCAAGTCTGGGGTAATTCAGTGTGGCAAAACATTATCTAACAAGCTACAAAAACTACAAAACCATGCTGCACGAGTAATAACGTCATTGAGCTATGACTTTGATGCCGATTTCTTGTTTCACAAACTCAGCTGGAAAGACTTGCAATCTCGACGTCAAATTCAGAAAGCCATAACGGTTTTCAAGTGTTTTAAAAGTCTGGTTCCCGAATATCTTACGTCTAAATGTCTAACGCGAAATGAATCAAACTATACCCTGAGGGACTCAAACTTGTTGTTCCCTTTCCGAAAACTAACTATATGAAAAATAGTTTTAGTTACAGCGGCGCAACTCTTTGGAACACCTAACCCTGTAACATTAGAGAGTCTGGTTGATCAGTGAATCAATTTAAACGCCTTCTCTATCATAATATTTAAACACACGGCATTCGTGGAAATCAGGTTTAGAAGTAGCATAATTGTTGTAAGTTAATATAATATTAGGATTAGGGTTTTAGGTTTTAGGCTCTTAGACATCTTATTGGAGTTTATTGTACCTGATGTATTTTTTTACTGTGTATAATTAATGATTAAAGGAAGAGAGATTGAAGTTCTCTCTGCGCACAGAATTATGAGACTCGACCAATGTATTTCCTTCGACCATTTGGCATTGATGAGATGAATGGAAAGTATTTCAAGTTTCTAACCAATGAAGTTCAAAAGTACGAGTGATCTGACCATGTCTTTAGTATGAAGAAAACCTTACATTTGCAGTTGACAGCAAATTTCAAATCCACGACTTTCACACTGAAGATAAACCAGATACGTTCCAAACAAACGGTGACATCCCATAAAACTGACACTGCGTTATCCTGAGAACATTTGTCGAGTTGGCATTAAAAAGTTTGATACTTCCTGCTAATTTGCTATCCACCAAGAAAGTATCATAGTACTTTTCCACAAAACTGATGTATTTTAGAACATCTATTGTTGTGTTAGCATAAAAGGTCTGACCAGCACTTACTTCTTTCTTATCCACCAAGAAACTATAGTGACTTCCCACAAAACTGATGCCTTGTAGAACATTTACCTAGTAGTAATCATGGCGTAGTAAAGTGCGTTTGATCTCGTATGATAGTATTTCTTATCGTTCTGATTGCCCTAAATATTTAGGGAATATGGCCTTGCGCGGTGCTTTCACGTAAGAATTTATTGGCCGGATCCCACAACTCTCTACGCAGAGAGAACTTGAATTGCCTTGAATTTTTTCTTTGCCTCGTGTGGTTCCCTGATACTCTTTACTAGGGCTAACGCCCAGTGGGTTTTTCATGGGTTTCTATTAGCACTTTAATTTACACTCCAGAGTTAATTCTCTGTTCCACCACTTGTATGTGTTTATAGTGCTACGCGGCACAACATATATATGTACCCTTACTTTCTCTTCGCCGCGATTCACCATCTTAATCGTCCCCGACTTTCTCTGTCCGACCTCGTAGCTTAGTCGGCAGAGCAACGGTAGATCTAATCCGGGGGTCGTGGGTTCGATTCCCACCGAGGTAATAAGAATTTTTTCTTTGCCTCGTGTGGTTCCCTGATACTCTTTACTAGGGCTAACGCCCAGTGGGTTTTTCATGGGTTTCTATTAGCACTTTAATTTACACTCCAGAGTTAATTCTCTGTTCCACCACTTGTATGTGTTTATAGTGCTACGCGGCACAACATATATAGTAAGAAAAGCAGCTGAGTTGACACATAACTCGGTATCGTTTCCGGGACGATTTGCAGCGTCTGTTTCCTACAAAGCACACCACTACACAGCTTTCTGATGTCTGCGCTCATACGTACCCATGCGCTCATTACTATGCCACTGAAACTATCATATGAGATGGAGGCCATGTGTCAACCAGTCAGTCCAAGATGGCGTCCATATCCTGAAATCGCATGACATCAATATCGACACCCGCGGGACTAATTTCGTAAAAAAGCGACACGATTAGGATGCGTTCTTCACTGTTGAAAGGTCTAGAACTCACTGCTTGGCTATCCATCTAGAAACAAAAATGATATCCCAAATAACTGCTACTGCGTTATAGAACATTTACTGCCACCCAAACAAATCGGCCTGGAATCGAAAATATCAAACCCCAAAAATTCGTTCGATGATCCACGTCATTTGAAATCCGGAGTAACCCCGCCCTCCCGCTGGGTAGTGAGTACAAGGGCCTAAACAAACTGTGTAACCTTTTGTATCTTTTATGGAAATGTCCAAAACGTTCATTTTATCGTAATGTAGTGCGATGAATGTTTTTAGATAAGATCAAAGTAAACGTATTTTTGTCTGAAATGCTGTGCCAGTGTTGTAGCTGAAAACGGCGAATTTTGGCGATTTGGCGGCTGAGGATTTTGCGTTGGACGTTTACTTGAGCATATCTGAATTGAGAGACAAGGGTGGAAAGCTCCATTTCGGACTAGCCCAGCGCCGAGCCGATTTTCACCGACAAATTTCCATCGCTCTCCTTCCAAATCAAGTGCCCTTAGGCAAGCTGTTCAAAGGCCAGAGGTTTCATTTCATACCATTATGTTTGAAATCCGTCCAAAACTTGGTAGTTGATAGTTGTCATTCCGCAAGTACAAGTATGGTACCCTACACACTACAGCTTGACGAGAAAACACGACTGGAAAGCGTTCGAAATTGCAAAGTAATCCTGCATGGCGTAGGGTATACCTACCCTTCCCCTGATTTAACCTACATTACAAAGTAAACCATCCCCGTAGACCTAGCCTACTTCTCTGCGTCAACTTTCGTCGTAGTTAAAGAGGCTTGTGCCAAGTTAAGCAACTGAGCGAACCCTAGGGACGAAAGTAGCTTTTCCCCTCCGTTATTCCGCTAGGATCAACCTAAAAGGTATACCAAGGGGTTCTCCTCGGAACCGGCTTGGCAGGGGTGTGTCGCCCGGTCCTGCGAATCCTAAATTATTTTTGTCATTGTTCAGACCAAAATATGCCATTTTTCACACCGGTTTTTAGACCTGGCCTGGCCAATTCCAAATTTTCCCACTGGCTTTGTTGTGGGGTAATTAAGTAATTAAGCTTGGCAGAGTTGGCATCACGGCCAAAGTCAAGAATGGGTAAACTTCTCTGTTATACATTTAGATTTGAAAAGACAATTAAGTTTATACGGTCTCGTGGTTCCCTTGAAAACCATACCCAGTTTCAGACCAAAACGGTCAAATTCAGACCCAAACCGCTCAATTACCACACGGCAGAGGATTCAGAGCCACCTCAAATGTTCGAAAATTTTAAGGTGGCTCTGAATCCGCTCCTACAATTGTTTTAAACTTTGCACAAAATTACATCTTAGCATACTGGTTGCATTTTAATAATAATAAATGGGGGTCACTGTGCTCGTTTTTGAGTTATAGGCACTTAAAGCTAAAGTTAGGGGTGTTTTTAACAGGTTATACTGTTGCTATGGTAATCTGGTTTGTCAAGAAATAATCACAACTTGTTCAATAATGTTTGGGCATTCGATTCATTTGATACAATTTTTATAGTATCAACAATAAAGTTTAATAGTATTGATCGATCAAAGTATGTGGGCTGGAAAGTGCTGCAAAACAGGTTGAAGCCACTTTAAGTTAAGTTAAAAATCGATTAATCAAACCTTTGGTCTAGGATAACAATCGAATGGACAAATGACAGAAGGATCATTTTCATTAAAACGTCCTCCGAAAGCTTCCGGAAAGTGACGGGCTGTCTCACACACGTGCACTCCCGATGACATCGGACAATTCGTTGCTGGGTACATTTCACTGATGTTTTTATGACGTCCGACATCCCATGCCCCTGCGCGACTTTACGTGGAGTCGAGGGAGTTACGTAACACAGGTCCAAGATGGCGCTCGCTCTGCGAAGTGGTGGGTATGCCGGTATAACTGTAGATCGCTCTTTTATTCGTTTTGGGAAGCCTTATTTGTGTGTCAATTTGTGTTAATGTAACGTTGTAATAATTCAATCCTTTAGTCCTACTTTTTATAAATCAAGAATTTTTTACTTGCTTTTTTTTTATCGATGTTTTAATACCTCTTTGAAGTTGTATATAAGACGACCTAAGCTTACAGTAAGTCTTATATTGAAGCTACGTATACGTTTTCTTTGTGACGTATATAAAACTTAATTACGTTAAGTCAGGCACTGCTCGTTGCCTTCATTTACGCTCTGTTTGATGCTAAGTTTGTCCAATACCCGCAAACAATGGGAACAAGCTCGTTTGTCGAAAATAGGTCATACGCCAGCAAGTCTATCTACCATCGGAAAATTGCGTCGACTTTCAGTCTCTTCTCCTCGTAACTTTGATGTTTTTTGTAATTCTGAGGCGCTTTTTCTACATCCAGACTCGTGGTTAGGCAGCCAGGATCTCTGCAAGGGCTGTTAATGAAATATTTTTCTCATCGATCAGATACAGATTGAGTCTCCAAACACCACTGTCTGCTCGTGTTTCCTGGTGAAGTTTACAGTCATTTTTGCAATATTGTATGTTGTGGCCTCAATTAAACCAGATACATTTGTTTCAACAAAAGTTTTCTGTATTACAGCTGTCTTTTTTGCATCACCATGATTTTAGTCATGCTATTAGTCAAGTTCAATGTTCAAGTTCAACGTTCAAGTTCAACACAACCACACATTGTAAAAAGCTTGCTGAAGTTTGCCATCAAAAGCAGTATTTTTGGCATCTGCATAACATCTGCATTGAGCCACAAGAGTCCTACAGGATCTAAGATTAAAGACTGTGCTTACTTATCTTTAGAACATTCAATGTTGAACATGCTTCTGTTGCCTGGTCTCCACACAGAAAGAATGGGATTGACTGTATTGAGTCTGTTTGATGCTGTGCTGCATGGTTTGCTAACAGTGACTATAGTTGTTACAGCAGCATATCATCTGGGTTCTCTGACGTAAATTGGCCTTTACTGAAATCAAGATGCAGCATATACTATGTCATCATGTTTTATAAAATACACAGAGGACAACTCAACATCTCCTTTCCCTGAGTTCACCTCAGTGCCAGTGTACAGTCGTACAATGGCGAGTCATGACTTTAAACATGAAGGCGCACCATAAAAGGGATAGCTGCACCCCTTGCTTCAGCTTAAGTTGGCATATCAAATTCAGCAAATTTGATGATGGCCAATGGTCAAAACAAATAAAGACGGACCATGTAAAAAACATGGTTTAGTTTCTATTTGATGTTGAATAAATAATTATTGATTTTTTGTTTCTAACCAAAAAATATTATTATTTAGCCTTGTAAATCTTTGTGTATTGTCATGGTAGTTGCACGATGGTGTAATGTAAGCATACCATTTCGAATTTCAAAGTTAGTGCCATAAATCCTGGAAACAAGAAAGACAAAGAAATGCTACAGATTGATTACTTGGAGGCGGTCTTTTATTGCACAAATTTTCACAGAGCTCTGTATGCATCGATGGTTGATTGACAAATGATTGAGATGTACCTAAGGAACCGCGCCTTTTATAGCGTGTCTTTGTGTTTAAGATCAGACAACTGTCATCTTCTGTCGACGCTTACAAATACAATGTACTTGTCCTATGTAAGAATGAACCCAGAATGGAATGCATTACCACCAGGCCAAATCTGCGTCCTATTCAGAATTTATTGGTGGTGTGTTCATTACCCTTTCAAGCTTGAGAAACTGAGTCACTATTTGTGTAATAACAACTTAGTCACTTACTTTTACACGTATTGTATAACCCTTAATTAATGGCCCTGGTATTGTTATATTATTAGTTAATGGTAGCCCTTTTATTAATGTATATCTCATTGCTGGCTGCGTTATTGTGTGACTAGCCTTGCTATAGGTGAGATTTAATAAAATAAATGGTTTTACAGTACTTACATGTAAATATTATTGATCTTTACATTATTGGCCAATTTGATATGTTCAATCCAATCTAACAGATTACCAACTTGCGTATTGCAAAATTAATACTCTCTTTAGATGAGTTCTTTAGTGAAAAATACTGTTTATTAAATCTAAATAATTTATAAGTTAATTTGGTTTTAACTTTCTTTCGGAAATCGCATCAGGCCTGTTATTAGGGGGCAGGGGAGTGAGATTCCCAGCTACTTTGATAGAAAAATCACATGTTGTCTGTGGGACAAAAGCTGGATCCTCTGGCTTCCTTTTTGCAAATCCCCACCAGCTTAACCCCTAAACTCCCAGAAGTAATTGGCATGTAACTTCTAAAAATAATATTATCAATACATTGTCCCACAGACAGGTGATGAGAATAGTCAAAGTTGTCAGCCAGAGGGTGTTATCTACATGTAGATATAACCCCAAACTTTCTTAACTAGTGTTTAAGAAACTGTATAGCAGCTAGAAAAAATTAGTGAAAGTCCTGTCACATTATAGCATATCACTTTTTTTGTCATAGGTTGCAGTGTCTTACCAGCCATAAGCCGCGGACTTTTTAACAGTGTAATACTCTGGAGGGCGTGTCCTCAGGGGTAAGTATATAAACTGACTGTATGTAGGGGTCATTATGGATATTTACAATAGTTTGCAAACTGTTTGGAAACACTCTTTTAATCCCAAATGAGGCCTTTTACTGCCTGTGGTCCAGTATAGTAGAGGTTGTGGGCTCAAATCCTGTACAAGCGTTTTCAATAAAGCTGCATTCACAATATTGCGATGACTCCACACATCTTCACTGTACTAGGAGGGCATTGCTGCTACTCTGTACAGCTGTACATGATAGCAGAAACTTAAGCAATATGGTAGAAAAGGAAGGTTTCTGTTACAGTCTGTAGATCCCTCTCTGAGCCTGAAATTCAAAATAAGGTGGCCATCTTTGATGCATGGATCTACTAATACCTGTCTATAGGAGATCAAGTGCAGTTTCAACAAGTTCATTTACCTGTAGCCACTGGTAATTACATGAAAATATTAATGTCCAGTTATAGTATGTTTTCTTGGTTTGCAAATGGTTTTGTTGCTGCCTTTGTAGACTAGTGGTTGTCAGTAAAAACCAGAGCACAGCTGCAGCCTCTAGCAGTAAAACAAAAGGAAGATTGGACAATGCTGCAGGTACATGAATACAGCTTTAAATAATAATCAGTAATATTGGATACCTGTGCGTCTCTACTGTGGAGTGTGCGATTACTCTTTACATATTTTTGTGGAATGTGCCAAAGGTGAAAAGAAAATATTTAGATGTACATGTATGGCATGAAATTTCACTCCAAACCATCTAACCTAAAAGAGATTAATTATCCAATTGAAGTAGTTTCAATAACCAAAGAAAATGATGAGAAAACGTGTAAAATGCAAAGGATGAGGTCAACAAGTACCAGTATTTTCAATTTACTTGCTAGACATGTAGAGTCGTTGAAAGTAATTGGTGTTTCCTTTGGTTTTCTTTACTTTGTTTCATTATTGGTTGACAAAACTCATACTACCCAATGAGGAGCAAATCCAAATCCAGTTACAAGTTACACACATGCATTTTTCTGTGCTTGGCACCCATTTTATGTAATTACTCCAAATTCTGATTGGTTCTCTTAGTTGTCTGCCTCTCTTGTGGTTGGTCAGAGTAATAATTACTCTGACCAATGACAAGAGAGGCAGACAATGATTTTGCTTTGGTTTTGATTTTCCAACCATTGATGGAAAATCACTCTATCAGAGCAGTTTATTATGGCACACGATTTTCACTTACTTTGCACAAGATCTTAGTAGTGCTAAGTAGAGTTGGATAAGGAAATGTACAGTGTACTTAAGGGATTAATCAGACAAGTGTGTTTGAGGTCAAAAACATCTTTTGTCCATCAAATCCATGTTAACTAAGTTTGAGAGGCCTTTGATTGGTAAGGAATGTATCATTATTCATTTTTAAATTCTTTCTTTGCAATTAAATTGTAGAATTTGTTGTTGCCAAAATTGATGACGTCGTCAACTGGGGACGCAGGGTAAGCTCTAAGATTTTCTTCTTATTTAAACACAGTATGTGTTCTGTACTTTTCATATTGTTTCTGCTAATGACCAACATCAGCATAGACTGTGAGCAGTCTCTCTTTTGCTCTAAAATCTGTGGAACGAACACAATATAAGAGTCGTGAATCCCATACAAGCGAAAAGAGAGACTGCAAGGGTTTCACAGAGCTTCTGAATCCCGGTAACAGTTTGACAGTTCACATCATCCACGCCCACCCTGCCCATTTTTAAACACGATATGCAGGTTTCAAAATTCATCAAAGTGATCATGGACAAGTTTTTTGGTGCAAAGATGCAATGAGCAATTCCACGTTAAACAAAGAAGCCAGAAATAAGCCAACTTTTTGCAAAGTTTGAAAAAAATTGTAGGGGTGGACTCACAGCCACCTTAAATTTTGGAAAATTTTTAGACCTCTGTCTTGAAAGACAAAATGCTATTGTCATTCTATCGCCGTATTAATTGCTAGTCTGAAATGTCAGCCGTCTCCTCTCCCTAACCCACAAGGGGCGCGGGCGAGAGAGACGTCTGAATTCCGAGCGTTATAATGTCGTCCAGTGACGTCACGTACTTGTGCAGATATGGTAGGTAGTTTTTGAATTAGATGACTTTTTATCATTGGTTCAACACGCCAACGGTTACATTCGCAAGCAACGTTGGGGAACACAGAACTTCTTAGTATTGCGTTACATAGTTTAGATTTATTTCATCGCGGGGAACACACATGGCGATTTCAACACAATATTGGAAGCACGTTTGCAGGGATTTATTGAGGTTTGGCTTGACAAAGTTGAAGGATGAACAGAGGACCGCTTTGCTTTATCTTTTTTCTGGATGGTTTTGTCAACCTTCACATCGGCTTTGACAAGTTTAATTTATTGACAACTTGCATCTATGAATGATTCAGTCCACCGCTTTCGTAGGGATGCTAGGGGTGAAGTAAGGAATAAATCCCTTTGGTTCACTATCTTTCTCCAAAATTGCACACGAACTCATCTGTTATTGACGTTATTGTAGGCAAATTTTCCCCAAAGGACTTTTGCGATGACAGGGAAAACACATACCTGCGCTGTTGTCAATTGCAAGCTTTAACAGCAGCTTCGTCAATTCGAGTTCAATTGGGAAAGAAGTACGAACCTGTAAATTTACTCCAGAGGCCTCATCGTCAAGCTTAACGGCACACAAAACCCAGACACCTTTATACATATGAATTCAATCGACACTCGTGGCCGCTGTCCTAGTATGAAATTGAAATTTATGCAACATTGCCTAAATTAAAACGTGACGTCACCAGATGACATTATAACGCTCGGAATTCAGACGTCTCTCTCGCCCGCGCCCCCCGTGGGTTAGGGAGAGGAGACGGCTGACATTTCAGACTATTATTAATTGCTAGAAAATTACTCAAAACGCTGTTGACAAAGAGTTAATAGCTGAATTCCCTGGCGACTGTCCTGATTAGCGCACTACATATCTGATTTTTAGCACTAAAGGTCCACAAGAACTTTTGCAATTTCTCAGCCCCCTTCTCATTTACATGTGCATGTATTCTTGGCTTAATTTTATCAAAATGAAAACTTTGAATTTCTAAATTTGTCAGTCAACTTTACACTGTAGGAGAAGGTGCTTGAGTAACAGGCATTTTGCTCTTCCTGTACCACATGTAGTGTATGTTCTTTTTTGTCACTTTGTAGTCCTAAAAATTGATGTATTGTATGTAGGGCTCATTATGGCCAATGACATTTGGTTTGGCATGTTGTGCTGTTGAAATGATGCATTTTGCTGCACCAAGGTACGCTGTGTAAATATTGTGTAGTTCCATATACAATCTTATTTTATGTTTATGATCACAAGTACAGACATAATTGTAGTTGAATGCCTATTCACTATGCACAGCGTACCACGGAGGAGAAGTTACTTGTGAGTTGTTATTCAGCAGTTTCCATTACTTGTATTAATGTTATTTTCTTACAACAAAACCAAAATAAGTGACAGTATTCGTGAAAGAATACTAAGACATTCATATTTATATTATTTTAATTAAGATTTGTGTGGTGGTGTTTGTAGAAGTATTCAGAAACACTGCATATAACCCCTTAAACCCTGAGATTAAAATTTCAATTCTCATTGGTTGCCCTGAGACATTTTCCATAGAAATAGTGGGGAATATTAAGCAAATTAATCCTGTGTGATCCCATCCCTAATTCTTGTGACCACAAGAATTAGTTCTGACACCAGTGAACCTTCCAGAAGCCACCCTCAGATGTATTTAAAGAGTTTTTGGTTACTTTTGATGATCGTCCTGAATTTTCTCCCCAGGTATGACATGGACAGGTTTGGTGTTGTCTTTCGGGCAAGCCCTGTAAGTGTATTCTAACAATTTCTTCTCTTGTTTTAATCCATACTGCAACGAGAATTGAAAACATACATGGCACATTACAAAGGGTATAGGCTTAAGTTGTTGCATTATTTGAACCAACAATGTAGATCCTGTATTCCTCTTCCCTACCCTCCCCACCCCCAATCATTTTGATTACTGTACCCAATTGCTGTCAATGTAATCATCAGAAAAGGATTGTTGATAAAAGGTTGTGGCTCTGAGTAAGAAGAAAAGGTTATCTTGGGTTTGAATGTCATGTACAAATTTTCCTCTCAAAGAAGAGTTTCAAATGAGCTTTATTTTAATGGTCTGGCTTAATATTGTCTTGCCTAGCTGGAAATGGGAGAAAGATACAGTATCCATCTACACCTGTATGAATGCGCCTCATGCAATGGTGTAAACTAAACGACTGGTAGGAAGAAGTAGCATTTGCATCTGATTAATCTTTACACTGTTTCTGTGTCTAGCGCCAAGCTGATGTTATGATTGTTGCTGGAACTCTGACCAATAAGATGGCTCCAGCCTTGAGAAAGGTAATTGTACATTGCATGTGTAGTTAGGGCTGTCATTACGAACTGGAGGCTTGGGAGTTTCCATGGAAGTTAGAGTCTTGGCTACTTTAATAGATAAAAGCTCATTGACTTTGCTACAGTAGCTGGATTCCCAGGTATGGACTGGGGATTGTGGATTTCAGTTATGTTGCAGAACATTTCACCAAGTACATGGTACTTCTTTACTGAGGAAGGCTAATGGATATTATGTATAGTTTTTACGTAAATGGTGAATGACAGAAGGAAAGCGACAAAATGTAAGCTTGGAGGCCGGAAAGAGGGAGTTAAAAGCCATTAAGTTGCTTTGGTGACTTTTTTTGAGAACATTGCAAGTAAACGAGTGGCAAGCTGTACTTGTAAATTCAATACACAGTTTATTTTCTCAAGTGAGCGTTGGCATAATTACTGTTTCTTTTGGTTGTGTTGTTAGGTTTACGACCAGATGCCTGAACCACGCTGGGTTATTTCTATGGGAAGGTAAGAAGTGCATTTAAAAAGCATCAACATTAATTTTTACTCATGTCACTTGGTAATCTTATACATTTCCTGTTCCTCACCATTTTCACCTTCATCTTTGTAATTCAGTGATGAACAACTGGGTTGCCACTTATCACTGTTAAAACTCTCGGACATACGGATGCGCTTGTATAGTTCATTAACTGGAATACCGCAACAAGCTCCCTCGTTCAAATATAAAATTATTATAATTTGCTCCAAAAAAAGAGATTGAGGTTAGAGTGAGTAATCATTTTAGAAGGACGTCTGAGCTCAGAAGGCTTATGAAAATGTGCTGCATTGTGTCAGTTCATGTACATTGTATCTGGACATACAAAAAGGACTCATGTAAGCACTGGTGTATGGTTTAGAAGCTGAACTAGTAATACACGTAATGACAAATAAACAGTCCACAAGACATGCACAAACAAATATTTCACAAATCAGCTCATGATTCTCGTGAACAATTTACTTTCAAGTCGTTTAAAGTCATTTTAAGAATAGTCCACTCGTAAGTACTTGTAGCAAGTGTACGAAAGGACATGTTTTTTTAAAGTTTCATCACTTCTTTCTAAATGTCACTTTTTGTCTCACTATTATTTTATCTTTTCCTTTATCAGCTGTGCAAATGGCGGCGGTTACTATCATTACTCCTACGCAGTAGTCCGTGGCTGTGACAGGATCATTCCAGTGGATATCTATGTACCGGGCTGTCCTCCCACTGCTGAGGCGCTGCTGTACGGCGTCCTCCAACTGCAGAAGAAAATTCGCCGGAGCGAGCCCATCCGTATGTGGTACCGGAAGTGAAGTGAACTGAAGTGAGAACCAGTGCTTACATAGTTGTATGAAAAACCTACAACCTATACCCCCCCCCCCCCTCATCCCTGCACATTTGGATTCCTGGTCAAAATCCACCGTGAATCAAAACCGCCAATTAATTGTAATTTCGGAGTCCCATATTTGCCACTCGTTTTGCGGATTTTGATCAAGCTAGCCACACCCCATTCCTGATGAGAAAAGAGCTCTAAAAGCGAACGCGCTTTTGGTAATAATTTTGTGTACTGTTACTCACAAAAGGTCGTTGACCACTATTGTAAGTGGTCGCGCATATTCTAAGGGATTAAATTATGAACTCTCATGAAAGCTTGTGTTAGAATTGTTCAGAAAATGTAAACTAAACAATTATTCCTCGAGCCCGAATGGGCTCTGAGTCAATAGCCCGTGAGGCCGAAGACCGAATGGGCTATTGACTCAGAGGCCATAATAATAATAATAATAACTTTATTTAAGTCTCAAATTGCTCTAGCTGAACACGAGTGCTCTACTAATGGGGGAGACTGGAAATCAAATAAACTCGAAATTAAATGAGGGCGAGAGGAATAATTGTTTTAGTAAAATCCAACTAGTTGGTCAAAAAAATATCGAGACAAAACATCTTTCGCTAGTTAAAGCTAGACTTTAATCCTTATTTGCCGCCAAAACAAAGACGATAGAAATAGTAGTTGCAAAAAGAGTCAAATTTACGGTAACATTTGTCAACAGTTCAAATTTATTTTGTGCATTCCTACTGTTAAATATCTTCATTCCATATTTAGTTGACTTCTTTGTAGATTTTGGTATAGATTTATGTAATAATGAGCTCAAATACTCGTCCGAAACTTCAGCAAAACGCGATTCAGCCGCCATTGTTTTGCTTTTCAAAGCCGGCGCTTTTCGCTATTAGTGGGCTATAACAAATAGCCTACTAGTAGTTCAACCAATCAGAACGCAGCATTGATAATAGACCACTAGTTGGATTTTACTAAAACAGTATAGCCTACGGCTACGCACTGTATAGTAGCCACTCGTTTTGCATAGACCGCTGGATTTTAGGAACGTCTAGATCTCCGTTTGGACTTTCACTCTCCTAAGAGAACTCTGGAGAGACGTTTGTAGGTACTTGCTATTGTTTGACTACTCTCAAATCTATTGTGACAACCATAAACAGGTGAGAATTTGAGCATGCGCAAGTGTCATCAGTGCAGCTTACAAAATGTTTGACTCGTGAGACTTGATGACCGGCCGTGCAGCGTGTGCTTGTTGTGTTCGACCTTGGAACGATGACGTCCTGGGAAAAAGCATTTTGATTGGTTTAGCGGATGTCATTTTGCGTGTTACGCATTTGAATTTTCTCCGGTCGTACATTGTTCTGATCATTTAAACGTTGTAGCCCATGAAAGGAATTGCGAACACTAGCGAAGGACATTCATTGTCAAACGAGATTCGCTTTATTAGCTCTCACGTGTGGGTGCATCTGCCGCAGATCGTTCGTGATTGTAGCCCGGAGGGGTCGGCAGTGATAGAGGGCACTTGTATTGGGAGGTTGATTTTGTGCAGGGTGTGCGATGTGTTGGTTCAAGCAAACAAACGATTTTTGCAAATGGTTCGTGCCCTTGCATTTTGGCTGTTTTTGTTTCCTTATACCTTGAATCAACTTCCTAATATCATTCCCGTGAACTGAGACGAAGACTTGGTTACTTCTATAAAAATCGCGGTTTAGCGATTAATAAACTAGTTTTTAGAAAATTTCGGGCCTGAAAAGCCATTTCTAAAACTGCGATCCGTTTATTCTAAACAGCTGGTCTTTCACTATGATTCCAAGATACGAAAGGGCAAGTTTGTCGCAAAATTTCATGCCTGCAAACGTCTTCGTTTTTAAGATACGTAGAAACTATGGCATCTGAAATAGGCCCGATAAGTTTCGAAGGTTTCAAGAAACGCACGCCAGGGGCCGCTTGAACGAGGACAGTTTACGTGAGATCACGTTATTGATTTTTGGTGCGAGAAAGCAACTCTGTATTCACATTGTTGTTATCATTGTTGTTATCATGTTGTGTTGTGCAAGCTTTTCTATTGTCTGGGAAAACCACTATGGCCGCTAAGCAAAACTGTTATCTCTGCCTCGCGGGGAAATAGACAAGTTTTGGTTCAATTTAAACTGTACAGCCGGAGACGTGGCAAATATCATGCATTATTTTCAACACTGTCTGGTGCGAAATAAAATACGTGACTTGTTTACTTAATTCTTGCTCGTATTCCTTGCGTGTTTAAGTAGAAATTTATTGTATGGATAGGGTCACGTCTATCTTGAAATGAGATTGAAAATATTCGCATATAATTTTTTTTAAAGAAATCGATAAAGGGCAGTTCTAGTAAAAAGACCTGACTATTTCTGCTGCTCGCCAACCAACTCATCAGTGCTGTAGTACCCGCTTGCCTTTCAAATTCTTCTTCTGTTTAATTTCTCTCAATCTCGTTGGAAACTTCAAAGTTTGGTTACAGATCAGTACGTTATGTGTTTGTTGGTCACCCCACAGTAAAATCGTGTACAGTTCCCATCATTTAATTCTACGGAATTCGACGGAAGGGGAGTTAAGTTTTTGTCGTTATTGTCGTGTTAAAGGAAAGAAATACAACGAATTGCGTCTGGAAAGCGACGTTTAATTAAATTTCAAGCAGGGAAACATCTGCTTCCGAAACAAAGCCTCGACTCATGTAAGGTAATCCGAGACAGTCTTGGATTCTGGATTCCACGCTGTGGATTCCGGATTTCAGTTACTGGATTCCGGATTCCAAAAGAGGCTGGATTCCAGATTTGTTTCTTGTTTACTGATTATCCTCGTATTGCATTGTTTTTAGGAATGACTTCAATAGACGTGTTTCGCGATTAAAGCACGTCTTAGGGAAAAAAAAAAGACAAGTTTGAGGTTCCTTCTACCGAAATGCAGACTTTCATCAGTGCAAAAAATAATAACATGTAGGTTAAACAGTGCCTCTTGTTCCACATTTTTGAAGCAAGGCTGAAGTGGCAGGGCGATTCTTCAATATTCAGGTTCCTCGAGGTTCCAATAATTACGAAGTTAACAATAACAAAAGAACTAAAACTTGCAAATCATTGCTTTTCATGTTCAAGCATAATTCGCTTGCAGAATTGTTTGATTCAGTCAGTGCTGCATAATAATTTGCTGGGAAAAGGGTGCCCAGATACTGTATACCAAAATTGCAAGAGTAGACAGCCCAAAAATGTTTGTTACCTTTTTAATTTTCTAAGCTTGCCGTTTATAGGCAGGCCAATCAACCCGATTTGGAGTAAATTTTTCGGCAACTTGGATTCCGGTTCCTAGAGCTGGATTCCAGTTTCCAAAGCCGAGGATTTCGGATTTCAGAAGCAAAAATGTCTTAGATTCCGGAATCCGGATTACCTTACATGTGGCGAAAAGCCCCACAGCCAGCACACTTTCACTGAAATAGATATTTACACGGAATGGTTCGTGATTTCAGCTTGAAGCGTGAGCTATAGTTAATTGTAGCAGTTAACTGCGGAAATTGTATGGTTCAAACCATGCTCTGATCGAGCACACGTTTTAAACAGTTTTTGTTTTTATTGCAGACATTTCACGTAACTCCTTGATTGCTATTTGACCAACCTGGAGTCCACTTCTGTTGTATATAGAAGCACTGCGTGTGTTTTGCTCTTTCAACTGATTTTTGTTATATATCGAGTCCTTTCCTAGGGTGTATTTGATCGCAAGTGTTTTTGCTTATGATGAGGACATAACCCGTGTTGATACATGTAATGGCAGGGCGAGAATTTATCGGAAACAAGTTGCTTTTTTCCTGTTAACTGACCTAGTACTCAAATAAGCCAACAAGAAGTGCTTGTAATTCGGAATGTGGAAATAGATGAAGAAGTTTAATAAAGATTCGACAATTTTTGTAACTTCATAATTTCGTCGTGTGTGAAATGTGTGAATCTCCCAAGCCTTAAAACCGCCTTGGGGTTCAAGCCTTACAGGTTGTTTTTTCCTGTGATTTATTCGATCTTTTCCGTTACCATAAGTAGTCGTAAACAACCTGGCTGGGCTCTCTTTTGCTCTTTTATTCCAAAATTCAGAATACAGTTTTTTCTGTTTTTAAGTTTGGACCACGCCTTTCTTTTGATTCAAGCCCTAAGAATTTCGTTATCTAATTTCTTTCAGTTAGCTTCCAATGCAGAAATTCGCGAGGCTGCAACTTCTCGCAAATCATGGCTTTGACAGTTTCATTTACGAGAATAAGTTCAAATGATGTTCTGTTTGTGTTTTCACTTGTTCGTTTTCCAACTTCTGTTAGCATTAGGTTTAGGACAGCGTTTATGTTCAAAATTTCAAACCGGGTGGTTTGTGTAAAAGGTGTGCGTCCCAAGTGTTTCTGTTTTCTAAGAGAGGAAGGTGATCTTTACATGGGGATCCAAGTTTACTCCAGCTGCTCTTCTAATATTTTATTTATGCGGCTTCGTGTTCTTTCTCTTTGTTGTTGGCGGGTATGAAAAAGATTGGTAAATCTCTCTCTCAAATCAAAGAATGAGAAGTTCTTTTTAGTGTGTAGCCAAGTTCCGGTTGGCTATTTTCGGTCGTTGCCGAATTGTTCTTACTTCCGGTCATCACAGCTTTGAGCGCGCGTCGAAAGCTGGGAAGCCTCCACGCATACAGGAATGGATTGATCGCAGAATTGAAGGTCACGGTAAGAAAAGCCGTGTCTCTCAACCAGTGGATAACATCACAGGAGCACGGTATACATAAATTCATTACGTACATTAGCAGACAGGGTGTCACGTAGCAAACTGCAAACAAAATCAGAATCGAAATAAACGTGCTCGTCAGTTTTTCTTCGAATAGTGCCAATTTTTTATTTGCTGTACATAATCCCTGAAGACTCTCTTTTCGAAATTTCTTCCTGTGTTGAATCGCTTTGATAATCTTGAAGTACGCATAAAGTGTACAGAATATCAGTATGATTACAACATTGGCAAAGACGAAAGAGAAAGTGCGGTATCCCATCGTAAAATAAGGCGCTACAAACACGGGCGACAAAAGCCATATTATGCCCGAAGCCATAAGCACTCTTGAAAGCTTTACTCCTCGCCTGTAGTCGAACGGCTTTGAAATTGCAAAGCAACGCTCGACTGTTAACGCCAGTATACTTAGCACGGAAACAGTGCACAGGAGAAAATACAGCACTTGTAAAAGCCGTATCAAAACCGGAGAAGAAACAGCGTAAGCTTCCATGATGTGGTAAACTACAGATGTTGGTTCTGTTATTGCTCCAACCAGCAAATCGGTCACAGCAAGGTTGAGGATGAAGTATGTAAAGGGCGTTCGGATACTTTTAAACTGCGTGGGGCTTTTCACTATGGTAAAACACACCAAAACGTTGCATGGGATGGTAATAACCGAAAACAGTCCGGAGACTGCCGCAGTAAAGAAAGGAAGCACCGTTGGAGCCGTGACAGCTTCGCACTTGTCTTGTCCTTCAAGGTCAAACATGCTGTTGGTGTCCCATCGAAATCACTTCTTTCTTACGCGAAGGAGATTTTGAAAATGTTTCAAGCGTTTTTCACTGAGAGCTTTGTTTGAGTGTCTGTCTGAATTGTAGGTTTAGCTGGAAAAACTATCCTGTGATAGCTTGCTTCCGATGAAATAAGCGCTTATTTTCGTGAATAATCTAGATTTGAATCTTGATAAACGAGTCCATATAGAAAATATTATTCGCCGGATGCAATCAACTTGGCTTATAACATGTTTTTATGTAACACATCAAGGTTGCCCTGAGGCGATCACCATATATTCTTGATCTCAGAAGCCAACTGATTGAACTGTTATAATAGCATTTTTTTTCAGAGACGCCTGCTTGAAGTCCAGAAAACAAACTACGTAGAAGTAACACCTCACTCAACAAAGCGTGAACTAATTATTGTTCTTAATTCTTTTGCGAGGGTACTTTTATCATTTGCAAGTGAATCTCACAAACCGATATCTATCACCTTTGATATTTGCTTTAGAACGTGCGTGAAATCCGTTCGGTTTGAACAGTCTTCTCGTATTATACATATGCATCTGGTACTTTATGATTGCTCAGGAAAATCAGTTAATATGCTCTCCCGGAGACAGAATTATCTCGGCCAAAATGCAAATTGAAATTTCCTTGGATTGACGGGGAAAGTATTATAGTACACTATCGAGTTTCGAGTGTTATTTTTCTATCGCACTTGAGAGCCTGACTGGTGTTATGAAGTTAAATGTTTTGGTTTTTGACGTGCTAGGAAATAACGCTGCTGGGAAATCGGAAGAAAATGTCTGAAAATGAATTGACCAAGAGGCCAAAAAAAAAACGAAGTTAGTTTGCTCTAAATATGCTTCTAGCTTTGCTTGTAGTTAAAAAGGCCAAAAAAAAAATGCTATGAATTGATCTTTTGGCTCACCAAATTTAACTGATTTAGTCGCCCGACTTTTTTTTTTTTTGAGGGGAAAGGGTGGCTGTACACAGGCTTGTATTACCTTCGCCTTTTCCTGAAGGTCATTTTCCCGAAATGGACCCTCTGTCAAATCCTTATTTTCTCTAGTTTAAACTAATTTCATCTATGCTTTTTCAACAAACCTTGACCATCCCTCCAAAAAGCTATCAAAGCCCTGAAAAATTAGCAGACGGCGATAGGCGCTCCCACCACCAAAGGCTGCAGTTTTCAAACGGACGCTGGGACATGTAAGTCTTTGCTTATAACTTGCATAGCCAACCAGCGGTAGGGGGTCACACGTTCCCTGATTAGCGAAAATACAGGACCTACCAAGGGTAGGGTAGGAAGAATTTGGATGCCAAACCAAATGTGAAGCGGTGTGTGTAGTTTTCTGATTGGTAGATTGTAAATGGATCCTCCTGGGGCGTTTCTGGGACGATTTATTGAAAACAACATTTTGCTTCTACAAATATAAGGAAACTTACCAGGTGCAATTCATATAGATGAGGCGATTGGTCGCCTCGACGTTTCTTTGACTTTTTCTTTAAAATCGAAACTCTTTTGAAAGCTGCAATATATTAAAGTGGTGAAACAGAGAATTAACTCTGCAGTGTAAATTAAAGTGCTAGAGAAACCCATCAAAAACCCACTGGGCGTTAGCCCTAGTAAAGGGTATCAGGGAACCACACGAGGCAAAGAAAAAATTCTTATGACCTCGGTGGGAATCGAACCCACGACCTCCGGATTAGATCTACCGTTGCTCTGCCGACTAAGCTACGAGGTCGGACAGAGAAAGTCGGGGACGATTAAGGTGATGAATCGCGGCGAAGAGAAAGTAAGGGTACATATATATGTTATGCCGCGTAGCACTATAAACACAAGTGGTGAAACAGAGAATTAACTCTGCAGTGTAAATTAAAGTGCTAGAGAAACCCATGAAAGTCGGCAGAGCAACGGTAGATCTAATCCGGAGGTCGTGGGTTCGATTCCCACCGAGGTCATAAGAATTTTTTCTTTGCCTCGTGTGGTTCCCTGATACCCTTTACTTGGGCTAACGCCCAGTGGGTTTTTGATGGGTTTCTCTAGCACTTTAATTTACACTGCAGAGTTAATTCTCTGTTTCACCACTTGTGTTTATAGTGCTACGCGGCACAACATATATATGCAATATATTTAGTCCAGTACTGGCTGCATGGAGTAGTTTACACACCTGACTAAATCTAGCCTGCAAACAGGCTCTCCATTTGGGTTATTCCGAGAGATGGTCGCGTCGATTTGCTCTTTTAAATTGAGTGGCGCGCGGTCAAAGCTAAAGCCTAGACGAAGAGCCTGTTCGCAGGCCATAGACTAAATCAAGCGAGAACTGATTTTAAACTGGGCGAGGACAAATGGTTGAAAATTGAACTGGCGCGAATGAAAGAATGATAACAACTCGTGCTCTTTTTAAAAAAAGTTTATTATTTCAAAACCTTATTTAACCCAAACCAGTCTATTGATCTGTCCTGAAAATTTACACTAAAATTAAACAGCTGAGGTCTGAATTGGATGCGTAAATTAAATTGCGGCCGTTTGCAAACAACCAATCATTTCATGTTCAGCATCGCCGGGTTACGTGATGGGTGCGTGAACGAAATTCTTTCTGTTAGAAAAAAAATTCTACTGATTTGAAATTCAAACACAGCAAGCTAAATGTTCAATTTTTTTTTATGAGTTTTGCATTACAAGCGAGTTGCTACAAAATATTGGTCTTCATGCGTGAAAACAATTTGCTAAACTAAGGACAGATACAACAGTGGTGGCCTTCATTTTTAAACAGTCGACGGGGTCGTGGGAGTCGACGGACCAGTTTGAACATTAATGCAGATGACGCAGTCAGACGGAATGCGCTTCTGACGGAGTGCGCTTGTGTTTTTGTTAAAATATCCTTCATGGATATTAATCTCCTGTCCCACCTCACAGTGGCTCATGGTGGAGAGTTTTCTGAGTTTGATCTCTCTGTTTAACCTGGAAACCACATTCTTTCCAAGGCCACCTGAAACAGCAAAAAAACTGGTTTAGTTGAACGCCTATTGCCTGGCTACTGAGCTAATGTCTGCATCGCTGCACATGGCTCACTCACTGCAAAAGAGGAAGAGTGAGTAGGATGGGACAAAAAATCATCGGAAATCCTCAACATCATGGTAATGGTAATAACCCAATGACATCCTTGGAGACTCACGCTAGGGGAGATAGTCGGGATGAGACCGCGAAGATCGGAACTTTCGCAAGTCCCGATCTTCGTCTCATCCCGACTATCTGTCCCCGCAGTTGCAGTCCTTTTTCTGTTGAACGAAATTCAAGAAAGATATATTTTAAAGGAGATCAATAACTGGTTTCTTACCAGGCATCAGCCTCTGTAACTGTTTCGCTACCTCTCGAATGCGTGAACAGTTTACTGTTAACTGTCTTGTAGTCAGTATAAGTGTGTCGTCTGGATCACTGTTTTATTACTTCCAGGTATATTCGCCTCTTTCCTTGTGATCATCTTTGTGAGGCCATGTCCTTCCAGGTCTGCCGACTTTAACAAGGCCAGCATTTTATCTTACGAAGGATTATGGTCAGAATCGTAAATCCTCAAGTCCAAGGACTCCTCGATGTTGGCATCTGCAGAAAAATAAAATTGAATAATTATTTCTTGTGGAATAATAAAAAAAAAATTGATAGATGTTTGAGCGGTATGATTTGTTATTAGATTTTATACCGCGGACAAAAGAAAAAATCATGTCATGTCAACGTTACGTTACCTGCAATGTTCAACAGAATGGCAAGGATGAAGGCCAGCGATTTCATGCGAGAAGGGATCATCTTGATACTTTCGCAACGTGCTAAAGGATATATGCCTTGTGGATCTACCAATGTTCTCAAGCTAACGAGTTTCTTTTATAGGCAGAACACTAAACAGACGTTGTGAGTTTAATCTGATTGATTGAAGGGTAATTTTTGTCTAAAACGTATTTTCAGACAAAATATTTACTTTCAAAACGCGTAAGACTCATCGTTGGAACACGTTCAGTTTCATTTTTTATAATAAGAGAATGGTTCAGTACTGTACAAACCGTGATAATAATTAGAGTGATAAAATCTTTCAGTAGCTAATCCTGGAGTTTTTGAACTTTGAGACTTTGGGGACAAACCTTAAAGAAAAATTGGGAGCTGAAGGAAAGTATTCAGCAAAGAAGAATAAGGCAAACTCGGTTGCCTTAAAAAGAACACAAAACGGCCTGAAAATTTGGACCCTGGACTCAAAATTTACATTTTAACTTGCGTCATCGATTCTGCCAATTACAATATTTGAGATCTACACTATAAAGGCCCGGCCAAACGGATCCAACATCATTCAACATTGTTGAATCCAACATTGTTGGACGATGTTGCACATTGTTGGACGAGGTGGCCAAACGAATGCAACATGTTGGATTCAACACATGGGTCACAAAGTGATAGCTGCAGCCGAAAGATTAACAGTGACTCTACGATTCCTCGCGACAGGAGAAACTTATCGATCCCTGAGTTTCCAGTTTCGTATTTCGAGGGCGGCGAAAGCTTACAAGTAGTTCGATAAGTCTATCTACCTCTGCGTCGCACCATCTTCTTGATTTCAAAGTTCTCGGGTTTTCAACGGCTGATTTTCCCTTTCTTTTTCTGTTTGCGGAGAGATTGCTTGTACTTTCTTCGGAGAGCGACTGAAAACTTTCCTCATTCGCCATATCGTATCTTAACATCCACGCGGAACGCACGAAGCAAGTATAAACAGTGAATCATTGCCATGGAAACATATACCCGCGATGTCGGCTTAGCGGGCATGCGCGCGTTCAACAATGTTGAACACGGTGGCCAAACGAATGCAACATGTTTGTTCACACTTAAGAACAAAAGAAATGTTGGATGATGTTGAGGACGATGTTTGATGGAAATCAAACTTCGTTCAACATCATCCAACATCATGCAACATTGTGCAACATGTTGGATTCAACAATGTTGGATGATGTTGCATCAACATGTTGGATCCGTTTGGCCGGGCCTTAACTGTCTTTTATTCCACTGACGTACCACTAAGAACACTGATCGGATTTCTAAAAAAACACTCCATCATCAGTCCAAAATGAAACCTTCCCCTATTACTAAATCTCGGGACTATAGCCATTATAAAACAAATATTGAGTAAATTGAGTTAAAAATTCATTACAAGACCCGCATGCACTTGAAGGGAAACTCTACTTGTACGGTGTTAACGTAGTCTTGTTTACTTTTTATAACACAAAAAAGTTGATTTCCAACGTCTGTTAATGAGAACTAAGACTTAGTTGTTTCAACATTAAAAACCCTCAGGTTACACGCATTGACCTCATGTTTACCAACAGTCGTACGATATTCCTGATAAATTTCGTCCTATCTTTATTCTCAATACATAGTCATAGTCAATACAGGCGTGTGTTTGTTTATCATCATTTTATTTCTAACTTCCTTTAACTCAATATTTCTTTCTTCCATTTTTTTCTGTAGTCAGTGTCGTTAGGAAAGGTATGTTATTCGTATTACCTAAAACCATAGCGAAAAATGTTTTTGTAGCCTAACTAAAGAGAGAGGTAACACTGTATCTGTACCTCACTTTTTGTTTACTAGAGCCGATCACAAGCCACTGCTGAGCATCGTCGTAGAGTAGAGCTCGGATTTCAATACAGCCCAGCCGCCCTTCAAGGCCATCGGTACTCTCACTTGGTATTGTGGATCTAGTTCGTTTCAAGTGTTGCCTCTGACATTTCGTAAATCAGAATGCGACGGTTAATTAAAACTGATGAACGCACTCTCTAATCTACGATTACTACTAGTTATGAATAAGAAGCTATGCGATTCAAGAAAAATCAATCACCTGACTCGTGAATTACACATGGGGTCCCCTCGTCAGGTGATTAATGTTCCTAAAATCCCCAGGCCTGTTACACGTAAAATTTCAGCCAGTAGTCACTTAATTCGGCTTGTTGATCACCCGGTTAGGCTCAAATTCCAATCGATTGATGATCTTTTTTCAGTGTGCGAAAATAAGTTAGCTTATAGTGTGCTATTTTAAACGATTGGGATTTTACTGAATAGTTTCTACGGAATACGAATTGAATTCTTGTTCAGTTTCTCGATCAAGGGAGTTTCGAAATGAAGTTCGGTTGAAGATTTCTCTTAAAAAATTTGCCACATTCAACGGGGACTAAGATGGACGGACGCTGTCAATCCCCGCTGCGTCTCAGTGTGGTACACAGTATACTTACCTGCAAGGGTTGGGTCTGTTGTGTAATAAAATATCAACAGTAGGCCTCAGACAAACCTATGATTTAACCATGACTTTTAATTTCAGTTGATACCTACACTTAAAGCAGTGCCACTTATAAGTTGACTCTTCATTTCCAAAGGAATTAGAAAAAAAATATTAGAAAAAAATCATTACATCCCTTACAGCCCACTGAAATAATTTAAACCAAAAGCATTTATAGTCTATTACTGTCAATGATTTTTACGAAAAATAGTCTCAGAAAATTAACGTCGCTTAAAAATTTTAAGATGGAAATATTGAATTGAAACCGCTGCTGCTTTCGACTGTCAAACTATACTGTTAACGGTAAATTTAATGAAGCGCATGGTAGATTGGTTATTATGATTAACGGCGTCCGTGATACCACCAGCCACGGCTGCTACCATCGCTGTTATCACGGCTGTCCTCGTCGATATTGCTGTCACGGCGTCCGATATACAACCAACCACGTTTGCCACCATGGCTGTTCTCATCGTTGCTATGGGCTTTTCCACTTCTTCTGTGGCGTCGGCCCCGTATAAAGCCAGAGCGATCGCTGCTATCACGGCTATCCTCGTCAATACTGCTGTCACGGCGTCCGTGATACCACCAACCACGGCTGCTACTATCGCTGCTGTCACTGTCGTCCTCATCGATATTGCTGTCACGACGTCCATGATACCACCAACCACGGCTTCTACCATGACTGTCAACCTCATCGTTGCTATCAGTTTTTCCACTTCTTCTGTGACGTCGGCCCCGTATAAAGCCAGAGCGATCGCTGCCATCACGGTTATCCTCATCAATACTGCTGTCACGGCGTCCGTGATACCACCAACCACGGTTGCTACCATCGCTGCTGTCATGCCTGTCGTCCTCATCGATATTGCTGTCCCGGCGTCCGTGATACCACCAACCACGTTTGCCACCATGACTGTCAACCTCATCGTTACTATCGGCACTATTACGGCCACTTCCACTGCTGCTACTGCTGCCAAATTCAAATCCTAGGCTGATATTAACCTTCTCAGGAACACCAGATCTCTTGTTGCCAGGCTGATTGCCAATCTCCGTGACAAGAACCTCAAGTCCTGCTTTACACTGCCCCATGTTGTTCAGACGCCTGGTTTTTATTTCCCTGCTCAACTTTGCAGCCAACTCTTGTCCAAACACACCTGAAAGAGATACAAAGTGCCATTCCAGTTAACTATATGCACATATAAAAATATCTTGGTTTCATTGAACACTAACCACCAAATGCAATGCATCCCCTTGTTCAGTCGGTGTACAATTCAAAATGATGAATATAAAAGTTCTTGAAGAAAAACTAACAAACAACAGGATCCTCACAGGGAAAAAAATTATAAATAGTAGAATACATTTCGTAAAGGAAAAGTACTTTCTCAGAACAATAATGGTCTGTTACAGCTGGCGCACCTCGCGGGAAAACATCCAAAGTTTTTACCGTTACGTTTCTTAGAATCAGCTCCCTCCCCCTCAAATGAAGAAGTAGGAGCGGCCCCCGCACCTATCAGGCTAAGTTATGTAGCCTGTTAGAGAATAAATGGGTAGACAATGAAGTGGTTGTTCGCAGGAACCACAAATGGTAGCATCATCTAATAATTTTATACTAAGATTAAGTGTCCGGTACCAGGTATCAAAGTGTCCAATTCTTGTTCGACCTCCTGAATCCTTGAGCAGTTCACCACCTTGTAGAAGAAGTAGGATTTCTGCGCAAAAAAGCGAAGCGACTCAGTTTAAATGGAGACTTGGTTAAACGTATAAAGAGACAAAGAACGGGACTGAGCGCAAACTATTACGTCTTAGCTTGTTCATTGGGTTACGTTTGGTTTATGGTAAGATGTCAGGAGGAAATGTGAAGTATATATAACGTCAGTGGTCATATATAACGTCTGTAGTTTGGAAACTAGGGGCAAGTTATAGGACGCCACTATTTTGGTTATTTTTGTGAACGGAATAGTACTCTGTTTATTCCGAAAACGGAATAGGTCCCAAAACAACTCGGTTACCTTCGGTTTTCGAGCATTGATACTCCGTTGAGATCTTCAAGAATGCGCTCTAATTTCATTGACGTTAATGTGCGAATGTTTACATTGCATTTTACCTGATGGTAATGTCGTTGGCTGCCCGAGGGTCCTTCTACCAGTTTGGTAGTTACCTCCCTGCGGTAACCATGACTCGCTAGGTCTACCTTTTTCAACATTTGTTTAACCTCAGAAGTCGAGGCGTGGATGTTGTGATTGTAGAAAGTCCCTCGCAGGATTTCTTCGGTACTGGCCGCTGTCAGTGAGATATAAATGCGCGTGTAACTGACTTGTGAGTCGGCAATCTTTAACGCAGAATGCAATATGCCAAACCCCAATTAGGGAACTTTAACTCATTACCTGTGAGGGGTGATAACAAGGCCAGAACAAAGAAGAGTGAGATGGACTTGGAAATCATCTTGCTGGGTTGCTGATCTGCTTCGAGGTCTTGGCTATCTTCTGAACCAATGATTCTCAGTACACTGCTTGTCCTCTTTTATGCGTAACGTGTGGCTCTTGATGATGTAATGCTTGCACTTGATTGGTTGAACATATTCAACTAAAATTATGTGAAGTTGTATTTTTGGCACGATTTGTGTACATTGTCAAACGTGGAGCACCACACAGAACAAGTTAGCATTTATTTGCAAAGGTTTTATTCCTGTCATGCGCATACGTTTACAACTTAAAACGCTTTTGGAACAGGTATTTTAAACATTTTAGCTGAGAAAAATGCTTTGATATCGTGCTCCGTCTGAGAATTACTCCAAGGCGATGCTTTAAAATAGTTAATTAGGAGAAGTCTTATGCAAATTTCATCTGTTTGTATTTCGCTCTGAAGCGACAAATTATTTAATTACAAAGTGTAAATAAAGGAAGAGAATCAAGACAAACCGTACACGTAATCAAGCGAATGGTTTATGTCTTCGTGAATTCACAATAATTAAATTTGCCTTAGCTATGGCCTCGTGCTCTTTCATACATCAGGATATTAAACATTAAAGAGGGTGTGATTTATTCAGTTATTTTTCCCTAAACGTCAGTTAATCTTCCAATTCTTCACCCGATGACGGAAGCCAATCTTGAGTTGGTCCTCACTACTTCTAGTACATGTACTTTATCCGAATGTTATCGTGTGATCAGCTAAAAAATGGAGCCGGTGGAAGAATTCCCCAATGCAGGTAAAAACAACGAGACTTGAAAAATGAGAGAGGCCTTTTAAACCAGGGCAGCGAAGGCTTCATGAAAGCTTGGTAGCTTACTTCCTCTTAAAAAATAGCCCCCATATCGTCAACTGTATTGACAAATTCTTTAAGGCCACAAATTAAACAATCCTTCCGGAAAGGGTTGAAGCAGTACAAAACGATAACACAAACGGTTAGTCATATGGTTTGTAGACCCTTCATTTTCGACAGAACACAGCCTAGTTTGTTTTCGTCATGGCAGCATGATAACTCTTTTCGTTTTTCAAGGTAGTACATTCGGGAAAAAGAATAGTTACAGTGGACATACTCTAAAATCCACGCTCGTTACTGGAGCTTTAATCTAACAGATTCTTCTTCTGCGGTCAAGAACTCAAGAAGAGACGTTAGTTTTATCCTACACTGGGTGCTAAATGTTTGGTATCAGTCTTTATTGAGTTAGCCTGTGCTGGCCATTTGGGTTGTATCTATGAATGAAAGTAATTTAACTAATTTTCATACGCAAACTCGCAACTAAGTTCACTCTCGATAATTATTCTTTAAATTTGCTTTAAAACGACAAAACATGCACAACTCCGCTATTACCTCTACGAATGCTAGTAATGCAGTATCCGGCAGTTCGTACAGTGTCCTAAAGTGATATTTTCTACTGCATGGATCTCGCTAGTCTCCTACGCAGCCGTGCGTTGCGTGACGAGACAAAGAACGGCTGCGTAGGAGACTAGGATCTCGCCGTAACTCTAGAGCCACGAAAAAAAGATCCGAGGGAAATATCTACAACGCGAACAATAGCTGAGTTAGTCTGTTTAAGCTGAGAGTGATTTTACGTACCCAATGCAACAAAACGAAGAAAACATCAAATAATCAGAGAATAAGAAGATAAAGACATAGAATTTTTAATTTAAAGTGTCCCGCAGTCTATTAAAATATTTTATGCCTTGTTTGACCACGTCAGTTTTGTTAAAGTTGTCTCGTTCCTAACTATCTTTTTAAATACCGGCTTCAAGCTGCTCTGCTTTGCATAGAGCAAGGATCCTTGAATTATTCTAAAAAATATGAAATATATGCTTTATTGATTTCAGTCAGTATGCATAGGTTATACGGGATGATAAAAATATTTTATGAGCGAAGAATCCTTTACACCCGAAAAAATGTAAAGTAAATTGTGGTTTCTAAGGAGGTTCGAAAAGAGGGTGTTCATTTTGGTCAAGTGGAGTCTGTTGCTTTTTTCTGGCGTATAAAATGATCTACCAGCTCTCAGTTGCTTTATAGAAGCAAAATAAGGGAAAGAGAAATTCGGAGATGGAGTATCTCTAAGACACAAGTCAGCGATATTGTTCGAACTTGGTGTTGCTGCAGCAAGCTTCTCTTTTTATTCAGACGGGGTACAGCATATGGATTGCTAAATGTATTAGCACTTCCAAAATTATTGAATAGATCGCAGGGGATACTTCCTTGTTTCTCTTCTCTCTATTTGCTTTTTTCTTGTCAGTTACGCTGTTCGAGAAATCCTGGTAACTGATGTTATTTCACCCCGAGAGCTGGTATTACTAGTTTCTTTCTTTGTTTAAAAAATTTGTTTGGGGTGAATTTGAAATTCCTGTGTTGACGTTTTTACTTCCTTGTTTGAGTTTGTAATACCGATATCTTCCTTGAAGATTCTAGCAATTTTGAAGCATGTTATCTGAAATGTACTTGGCGGCTCAGTGCTTTGTATTTCTTTCCTTAGCAAAAGCTATAACTATTCAAATGAAAGAACTGCCCTAAAATAACTAGCATTACTAATTTGGTAAACATTTGAGACGGTTTTAAGTGTTTCGCCATTCTAGAGGCGCGAGAGACGCGAGGCATAAAGCAATGTCATACTACCAGTAATAAAATTAACGCTGACTTGGATAGTTTTTTGTTCTGGAAGATGTTTGGCGCACTTTTTAACTCCTCATTTCCACTGAGTGTGTGTGGTGTTTTCTTGACAGTTAACACCGTACAATTGATTTGAAATCCTAGTACAATCTTTTTTTTTTTTTTGACGCTCTGCTGTTGGTGCCGTTACATTTCACAGTCTTCAGGATGATTTCTGTCGCTCTTGCGCCGAAAGCTAACTTGGTTCGAAAATAAAATGGCTACTTATGGGTATGGTGATAAATTATTTAAATACTGAAAACTTCTACCCTGTTTATTCGTTGAAATGTGAGGTCAGTGCCCTCAAGACATGATGAACTCCTAATGTTGTTTTGTGAGTTATGTCCTTTCGCAGCAGTGGTCTGTATAAAATGAAGTTGCCTTTTACTGGTGAAATTGTGGCTGAATTGAAGGAATTAGAGGAAAGATGATAAATACACTGTAACAATTAATCACTCACAGTACATCAACTCCTGAAAGAACTTCGTATCCCTCTGGCGTTTTTCCTTTCAAACACATCCTGGCCAAAAATTCCGTGTTTGGTATTTGTGTTCATTCAGTTTACCGCCGGATGATTTTGAAAATTAGACGATGTTATTTTAATTTTGAAATCAAGAAGCCACTTTCTTGTGTTTGGGTTCCTGATTAAGTATGTAATCTTCTTGCAAAATCTGTCGATGCTTCCGCGCTTACATATCTTTATTACTTAATCTGCAAGTGAGCTTTAAACCTTGCTCAAAACAAATTTATGTCATTTACTCTTTGAGAATCTCAAAGAAGCCATTATCAATTTTTTTTACCGATAATTAACACAGAGCAATTTGCAATTAATCTATATTAATTAGTCTTCGATATTGAAAGATGTCTTATTCCTTATGTCTACCGATTTTAATCCAGGCGTATAAATACTCACAGGAAAAAGAAGACGGCATATTACAACCATATTACAACAGTTTCTCCATTTCTTTTCTCTTGCTACAATGTCATGCATCAATCCTTTGTCGTCTAAATTATAGAGTGTGGGAAAACATCACTCTAAAACTTCCGCTTTGAGTTTGAATTACTCGTTGCTGTTTTGGTTCAAAGTTTAAATTTTTGCAGTAAAATTAATGAGTTTTATCCCCTATGTTTCAGTTCTAAATTAACAGTTAAATGCTGTTGAGGAAACAAAATAAAGAAAAAGCAACTACTTTTCTTCTATTTCGATACTATTGATATCAGCCTAACACTTTTGGGGAACCAGATATCCTCATCCGGAAGAAGTAGCGGCAATCGGCTTTAAAGTGTCTTTGAACGCTAGCGTCACGGCGCACTTAAGCCCGGTCCTCACTTGCGACGCAAGCATAAGCATAAGCATAAGCATAAGCACTAGTGAGGATGGCCGTGACATAAGCATAAGAATATCAAACCTTTGCGTTCCCCTTGTGCTTATGCTTACGTTTATGCCCCTGTTACTTCCTGTACGTGGTTGGCATAAGCGTGAGCGTCGTATGCTTGTGCTTATGCTTATGCTTGCGTCGCAAGTGGGGACCGGGCTTTAGTTGAGGTTTCCTTCCGACCGTTGAGTGCTAAAAAGCCGACATAGTCCCTCAAGGACCTAAAATGAAATGAGTACTGGAACTTCTCGAGAAGAAATATCTCGGCCGTGAATAAAAATGAAAACTGAAGTTGATATTACCCTTCAAAACAAAACTCTCCAGACTCAGTCTCCAACTGAAAGGACGCAGACGTCAAGTGACAGATAAAAATTGTATTATTTTGCTTAAATTACGACCATTGTATCGGACCATCAAAATAATAGTGGATGGATTAATAGCAGACTTCGTTCCAGGGCTTTTTTTTTTGCGATACAGTCTCTTTTTGGCTGGTTTACTTTCACATAATTTACATACGTATTTTTAGTTAAAATTCGCTCTCTCTCAAAATGATATTGAGTTAGTTTCATACCATTCGCAAGTCAGTGCTTTAAACGATGGCTGTCTTCTATAAAAGGACTTTTCTATTTTAAACGTTAAAAACAAGAATTTCACTAATGTACATTAAATCGCAAACCGAACGGTTACCGAATGAACTTCCGCAATTTTTCGCAAAGAGTAATTACTTTGTTTGTACTACATTCGATCAGGTGACAAATTACTTCCTTATGGGGCATTTGATTGTTCCGTTTGGCACGGGCTAAATTGTGCTCCTCCGAGGTGCGTACTGAACGAAGGACGTCGATCGTCCCAAACACGTAATTATCAACAATTAACAATTGAACGACACCGATTAGTCTGAGCATCGCCAGAAATCGCGGACATTTCGAGCCCGCTAACAACTACCAGCGGTATACTGTATAACGCAAAGGAATAAAGACAGATAAAGACATCCAATATGGCAGCAAACGCTGAAACGAGTGGGAAAGACGCTGTTTCATACGATATATTGCACAATCTAAGCTCTGTGATATTTTATTTGGTGCAAAGTAATTCTCGACGATGTCCGACATTTTTTTGGTTTAAATATTAGTGTGATAGCCTTTATAAATTAAGCTGTGTTCAATTTTTTGCGCGTATTTACTTTCATTCAAACCAAATCTAAGGTTGCTAGGGGACTGTAACCCAGTTTATATCCCATGAAACACCAGTGTTGATCAACAAAGAAAATGGCGGCTCGTGCAGGGAAAGCTTCGAGTTTGTAGCTTTCTTTCATACATAAATGTGGCGTCCGCTTGCTGTGCTACAGACGAAAAATGAGAAAGATAAGGACGTCCTTGGAAGTATTTTGCCGTGGGAAATTCATGCATTTTTCGGCAGAATTAGATCGTTTAAACATCGCAGAAGTTATATCGAGTCGTGATGATTCACATTGTGAAAGGGTTTGCTTGCCAGTGGACGAGTTTGTGGCATGACTTCGCTACGATTTTAAAGCAATGTATGGAGAATGGAGCATCAATGTGTGATGGATTGGTCGAGGCGTCGGGAAGTAAGTAGTCATCCATCTAAGTAGCCGTTGATAAGTCAAATGCGAAGCGTATACACCACTGAACATGTATCGAATCGTGATATGACGAACCGCAACCTAATTATCTGTATATATGAAAATAATTTCATATCTCCATACATTTCTTTACATGAGTTTGCCGCCATTCTGGCCTTGGTGCGCAGGCGCCGCCGCCATCTTGTCCTAAATTTCTGGCAATGTAATACTTTAGAAGTGTGACCTTATGAAAACAGTGGAACCATTCTCGACGGGTTGCTTAGCTGCGGCAACGAACTCTGTTCATAGTTTGGATTTTATGCTCTTAACGACCCTTAAGCAAAGACATACTATCATATAAATTGTCTTCAAGTTTTAGTGAAATACAATTTCAAAGCTTAAGCTAAACTCTTTGTCTGTTAATTACTAGAAGCTACTTTGCCAATTGAATAGTCGTATGCCAGAAGACTCCAAATAACTTGAAATTGTCTCTGGACTCACCGTCTGTCGGGATCCAGCGAAGCGAACAAATGGGTGGTGAGAGAGAGTCCCACTGACTGAAACAAACAGCTCCGCGAGGGTTTCAGTGTAAAATAGTGTGAACGCGATGAGCTTAAGAGCCTTTACAGACTATTTGAGAAGTGGCATGGACGGGATTTGA
The DNA here is from genome assembly GCA_948470475.1 of Galaxea fascicularis. Taxonomy (NCBI): domain Eukaryota; kingdom Metazoa; phylum Cnidaria; class Anthozoa; order Scleractinia; family Euphylliidae; genus Galaxea; species Galaxea fascicularis. Next base: position 27,538,884 of record OX419335.1, on the reverse strand, counting down.
AAGTTAACTTTCACCTAAGATATCTGCTCTACTAAAATTATAACCGATAGAAACTCTATACGTCCCAATAGTGACCTCCACCTGACTTGTCAGTACCACATCACTAGTATATAGTTGGTCAACTACGGGGCATGAGAATACAGGAAATGATCACCAGGGATCAGTTGAGTTATGGTTTATACAAATTCTCCCTACATACAACATATGAAATAACTGAAAACTGTACGTAGAATATACATGTTGATATTGGGAATGAAAGGGTTATACCAGTTTAATGCCATCAGTATCAGTCTCTATTTGCTTCCCGATGAAAATATCTATCATAATTCTAATATTGGCCTTAAGCATCTATATTCAATTGAGAAAGTATTTCTTTTGCCTAATGAACCTTTGCTTTTACCCTCATGTGTTGATCATGGAAAGAAGATAAGTGGCAATGTGGATGAGTAACGGATAGCGCCCCTGCTAAGGAATCCAAAAAGGTAACTGAGCGCTACATGGTAGAAAATACATATGTTGCGAACGGTGGTACAGTGTATTAAGGGGAAATTTACTCTCTAAAACAGAGAGACAGCAAGGTTTGTTTGTTTTCCATGACAAAGAACCAGTAAAGCTGGGTGGAAGTAATGTTTGATTTCTGCGGAAAGCGATTCAGTCACTGACAAAAGTAAGAAAGGTTTGATTTTTTCATGACCCAATTACTTGCTTATTCAAATGAATGGTTTGATTAAGACTTGACTGAGTGCGGCGTTTTTTATTCAGTCAGGGAATATCACGTGTTTACTGAAATCGATGGCAGTGTCCTCGAACTCTTCAGTGTGGACCACAGAAATGACAACCTTTTATACCACTCATTTGTGATCAGTCAATATGAGTGCAGATCACAGCTCCCGATTAGTTTTTTGACATTAAAAAAGGGGCAAAATGTGCTTTATTTTTCGTTGAGGAAGCGCGAGCTGACAGAGCAAAAGCATATTTAGAGGCTACAGATCTCTTTGAGCTATGAATGGTTGTATTATATCGAAATAAATCAATTAAAATATTGCTAATTGACCAAATCTTGACTACAGATCGAGACCGGTTCAGTTTGATTTTGGTGTCAATTGATCGTGATAGCATGATAGGTAACAAAAAAGGCGTACAAACAAATGCATTTCTGAAAACTTCAATTTGTTAGGTGTAAACATCGAGCAATATCTCAAAGAAGTGAACACACCTCAAAAGTTAGAGACCTTGTACTAAACACAATCAATATTGCTTTGAGGGAGAGTGCAAGCCGCGGCCACGATTTCCCCGAAAGTCAATTTCTTGTAAAGTTACAAGCATTTATTACTTATGTTTTTTTCCCTTCTTTGGACATGTTAGAACAGTCGAAGGTGCAAACCGTTAAATTTGGGATACCACAGTTCACCACAGTTCACTGGAAAAGAATAAACAAGCTCTACGTGGAGCGGCACTGTTTGAAAAATGTTCCTTCCCTCGCGTTATATGTGACGTCATTCAGCGCGTGTGGATTTTGACAGAAGTAAAAGGAGCCAATATCTAATTAGCTTGCGTAGCAGGAATTTCCGTGGGGTTTTCAGTGCTCGAAAGCCGATTTCCCATTTTCCGATTTCCTCGGATTTTCGTAACTGAGACGTGGTCTAAAAGATTCACAATGGGGAAATTATAACCCTTGACGTTATAGGAACGGTCATCTTCGCTGTTTTTAACAGTCAAAAACGTCAGCTAGCAATTTCGGAAAGCAAATAGTTTCCAAGAAAGTCCTCGGAAAGGTTACTTTTTGAGGAGAGGGGAAAACCGGAGTACCCGGAGAAAAACCTCTCGGAGCAGAGTAGAGAACCAACAAATTCAGCCCACTTATGACACCGAGTGCGGGAATCGAACCTAAGACACATTGGTGGAAGGCGAGAGCTCTCACCACTGCGCCAACCCTGCTCCCCAATGATCTGTGAAATGAAATAATAACTACTGGAAACTCTATGTAAGAAGACTAGTGAAAAAACGATTCAGAGAATTGTATGCTACTATTTCCCGAAAACAAGCTTTCATCAAATCTTTCTGCATTTCAATACCTGAAAATAGACTAATTCTGTGAAATTGTCATACCGCGCGCCGACAAAAACTGACCTTTTGCAAGGCCGCCAACTGTGACATTTGCATTTTTTGCAATCAACACTAAACATTCATTAGTTAGAGTTTCCTGATTCCATGCAATCGTTCGAGTAACATAACCATTACAAAACATCAGTTTATAATTAATCAAGTTTATGGGAATTTCCGAAATAATAAATACTGGGGACTGTATGCATGCAGGGTAATGGCTCCTAATATGCACAATGGAACCTCTCCTATGGGACACCTGTTCTCATGGTTCACCCCCATTCAGGGGACACAAACATTGATCTTGAGAAAAATGTACTTATAATCTTTGTATCCGTTCAAGGGACGGGGACACTCAGTGTTGTTGGTGGGTTAATTATTAACTACCCTTATGAAATTTCTGAAAAGTGGACAGGTGCTCCGAAGAACTAACAAGAGGAACAAAATGGAGCTTTTAAAGAAACGTGGTGTAATGTAATTCGTTTTAATTTATCACAGTTTCCTGCATTTTCTCTTCAAAATAGATCCCGAAACAGTGACTTTATATATAAGGTGTCAAATTGCCGCGTCCTATACCGGGGGGTACTCCTCGGAATCTTGGTAAGGATGTGCCGTCCGCCTCTCCAAATCCTCACCCTATTTCAGACCAAAGCATTCCATATTCCACACCCGAAGCTAAGAATTGATAAAACTCAGCTCGAATGTTACATTTTGGTTGCTTCTCTTTATCTATTACATGTATTCATTTTGAGTTCAAAAGACGAATACGTTTTCACGCTTTCGTTGTTCCCTTGAAAGCGATACCCCGATTTAAGACCGTAATGGTCAAAATCTATACCCGTTTTGAGACCAAAACGGCTAAAAACCGTACTCTCTTGAGCGGCACATACGTATATACCATATATAGGACCTGCCCCCCTCCACCGGGTGTTTTATGCAACCTATTTCCACTAGCCCCACTCCTCCCCTGAACTGACTTTCGTTTTAGCCGCCAACGCCAGGGTCATGAAAGAAGCTAAGGTCACTGTCATGTATTAAATAACTGGCATAACTCAGGGCTTCCAGCTGATGAACTAGTGATCTGTCACCAGTCATTTCGTGGGGTGCTTTGCCTCAAGGTCCTTCAGCGAACTTAGATCATTTCAGTTTCTGTTTTTATGCTTCACAGACATGTATTTCTTTACTGCTGGAAACCATACAGTTTTGATGTTTCAAGAATGGAAAGTAACTTCCATACGAGGTACGTTTTGAACTTCAAATCAGTGTTGAACTGATGCCTTTATATGTCAGCGGTTTGCACAGTTCCGGCAGGAATATCAGAATGAATGAATGAATGTGTTTAGTCTCGCTGTGGCTGTTAACAAAATGCTAAAGCTCCCAAGCGCGCGACTGATTGGATTATATCCCGCATAGTCTAGAGAAAGATTCAGTGATAAAGCCTGCCTTAGGTATGGTCTTTCCAAATTCTCATAATACGAATATTCTTTCCCTCTGTATCCGTACATGCTATCTCTCTGTAAGTAATTTGCTGGATACAAACTGGTTTGGTATCTCTCTCCGAGATTACACTCGTTACGTCAGTTAATAAAATGTCAAGACTCAAATTACGGTAGCTGTAGTGGGGCTCCTTCGAAGGGTTTCAACTGCATAGAAAGGTACAGCCCTCCATTATTAAGGTCGCACTGAGGTATAAAAAATTAAAATCCGCACCTTCCTAATGATGACATACATGTAGATCGCAGTTATCAAAAGTGTGAGATCAACAAGCACTGATATTTAAAGAAAACATCCATTGTTCTTTTGAAGAGATTACATGGCAATTTGCACGGAATTTCTCTTGCCAGGAGAGGGGGTCTACATCCTGCCCGCTTCTCAACTCCTTTAAAGGAACCTCCCTTGCGGACAGAATAGAGACATTTGTTTCAACAAAACAAACGTGAAATCATTTCGTTTGAAATTAGAACTGCTTGTTGATCAAATTATCGACGTCGCTTAAGCGACCGGACAAGCTGAAACTGTAAAACTCCGCTGAAGAAGACATTAAAGTCGAAACCGGTCCGGAGAATGGCTTGTTTTGCTTGAGACGGCTGGATCGACACCCAACCATAATAATAATAAGCGAAATAGTGAGTTTGAGGACAGCGACGGTCTGATAGCTCTCAAGGAGATGGAGTCGGGATCGGGTATTTGGGTGATAGGGTGATGGGTACCCCAACAATGAGCATTTTATGGGGGCCAAAAAAGACTGTGAACCGAAAGTGTACCATTAAATTCATGAATCAGAAATAAAAATAAAAACATGAAGTAGGAGCAGTTATATGAATGGTAGACTGCCGCGTGACATTCCGTGTGTGTTTTCCCTCAGTATGGGATAGTATGGCATGACATAACAAAACGTATCAAGTAATTGTTGTGAAATCATCGCGGTGAGCTGTTACATTCATATCCTGTAGCTTGGAGTGTGGAATGTGATCATGTAAGTGAAAGGACTCATCTTAATCCAGTCTAACTTGATCTCCAGGTGCGAGCGGATCATTTGTGGCCATTCTTGCACTAGCGGTTCTGTTTGAGTCTGTAAAAGCGTTTCACGTGACGGTACGATCAAACCTCAAGAACTGGGAATGGAAAGAACCTTCGTCCCCAAAAGCATGCCTTCCCGTTTTAAGGTAGTATTAAATTGCATGATTTCTTCTTGCATATGCTAACCAGTTACATGGATGTTAACTTCAATAAATATTCAAACGTTTCCTTTTTACCATTCGTATGCACAGTATTTAGATCCAGTAAAAACCATATACAGATGTTAAACAGATCTTCAAAAGCGGGGGCAGCTCTAGTGAAAACTATTACTAGTTAATGATGGATCATGAATAATTAAGGTCAGGAGACAAATTAACTTGAATTTCATTTTGACCAACAGCAAGTATGTTTCACTACTTTAACAAATCTCCCGAACTGAAGTCGTCAGATGAGATTAAAGTTTGATCAAAGTGTTTTTGCTCAAAGGCGTAAAAACACACTTTTCCGATAAAGCTGTTCTTTTAATCTGATATACGATTCCCAACTAGTGCTTACTTTAACCTTAGTCACGAACCTGAACTAATCTTATTGGCTAATCACGATTTGCCTGAAATGGCGGGAATCTCGCGTGATCGATGAAATCACGTAACAAAACAAAAAACTTAAAAGCCCACGTTATCTTAAATAAACGAAAATTGCCTTCTATAAAAACATCTGTTAGCGAAGTGCAAAACACAAAGCCTCAACGGTATGAGAGTAGGAAAGGAAAACTCATACATTTCTGAGTCAGTGTTTTCTTTTCTCTTTAATTTCGACAGTCGATCAATGGGCAAGCAAACAAAGATTTGTTAAAGCATACGCTTGTTAACAGAATTTCTATTTTCTCACAACTTATAATTATCGCCCCATGTAAGGTAATCCGGATTCCAGAATCCAAGAAATTTTCGCTTGTAGAATTCGGAATCCTGGGCTCTGGAATTTGGAATCCAACTCTTCGAATCCGGAATCCCGCTAAAGATTGGAATCCGGAATCCAAGTTGCTCAAAATTCACTCCAAATCGGGCTGATTGGAATCCGGAATCCAGTACCTGGAGTCCGAAATCCACAGCATGGAATCCAGAATCCAAGACTGTCTCGGATTACCTTACATGGGGCGATATTTACGCGGGAAGGAAAAACCAAGGAAGACGAGGGAACATGCTATAGTGAAGCAAATTGCGTTGGTTCAGAGGCAGCCCACCCCTCCCCTTCCCCCGCCCACATCAAAGAGGTGTTTCTCTAACATGTCTAAACCATGTTTCTCTAAAACTGCCGAGTACAATTCTGTATGATTACCTTCTCAGTAGATCTCAGCCATTCTATGCCGCTGATCAGAAGGAATTAAACAGAATCTAAGAATAACACTGATACACCTGTAGGCTGACAAATGACAAACACAACAACATAAAACTTCTAGATGGAGGCAACTTGTAACCCAGGAGAGGCAAACTATCGTAATACGTAACAGCTGTCATTTCTGCTAAAGGAAGTTCATACACACCACAGACAGAGACATTAAAAGTGACGTAATTAATAGGAGTACGCATTTTTTGTTGTTCAGGCTAGAGGTACCGGTTGCTACGCAGCTTTTAAAGACCTGTCTTTTTGTGATGGAGTTCCTTTTCGCATATTTTCTGATGTTGGCAGCAATGACTTACAACATTTGGTTCTTTTTGGCTGTTATTTTTGGTCGTGGGCTGGGGTACTATTTGATAACTCCACTCGTCGACTCGCATATTGACAGCAAGAAGACGAATCACTACCTTGCCATTTTACATGACTCTCCACTAAAGAGACGAAAACGTCAGCCGCTGGTGGAAAATGCAGACGTGTAAAAGACATCACCAGACAGAACCCACCATTACCAAACTTGGTACTATGATGATGAGTTTAAAACTTACGCCAATTACGAGAGCCAGCTTCAGTGTAGAAACGCTTTCGTCGTGTTCGTTTAGGGTGATCGTTTTACTGTTCAAATGTAGTCATCGTCGCAGCTAAGACGTATTACAGATATATCCACAGGCAAGCAAAACCTAAAACTAGGATCTCACAGATCTGTATGCCAAGATTCACAGGACTAATGTTGATACATCATCTCTTCTATTTTCAACTTTAGTTTAGTAGTGTCCACTCCCTACGTGAGCAGGGCCTAACTGACTAAGGCCATACATTAGAATCTACTCATCAAGAATAGAGCCCGCACCTTATTCAGATATACAGAACACTTTAAGAAAACGTTTATTGTAGACTAACCTACAGATACGACCTTCAGTTAATTTGTATCGTAGTATTACATTTATTCCGTCAATATAAATTTTGTATTTGTTGATATATCTTATAAATATGTAACATAAGATATGCAGTTTTTATCTTATGAGGAATACAGACATTTATTATTATTTTTTTATTCTTACCACGGTTGCGAGCCGCTTCTGGTATAATACTTTTTAAATGTTTGTTTGTTTTCCTCGTGTTGAATCAATAATGCAGCAATGTGCAAGTTCCGAATGAATCTCTTGTTTGAAGTGGCAATCGTTTATTTTCCAAGTTGCAACAAAGTGCAGTCTTACTTCCAAACCAACGTAATGAAGCCACAGTGACAGCACTTATTGTGTTCCAAATCTGATGTTTGAGCACTTTAGAAACAGCTCGATCAGAGACTTGCCAAAAACACAGACTGAGGGTCTCCTATACCACTTCGCAAAAAGCATTCACGTAAAAATATTGAGACTTTTTAAGCGTCACGGATAATTCCCAAAATTCCTTTACGTTCACGCAAAAATCGAGTAATTCACATTTCACGTTAAATTGAAAAATAAATTCACGGATTGATAATCCCCGTCGAGTACTGCACCTGTTTAGGCTGTTTACGCTCCAAAAGGTAGGTCGTTTTTCTTGTAATCTCATTGTTACGGCTTTTTGCAGACGATTGTTCAAACAAATGCTAGATTATGGGCAATACCTGTAATGACGTCAAGGCTTAATGCGACAGAGCCTATACTAAATTTTGAGGGTAGTCGACCACTCGGCTGATCCTAGGCAACTGACGACTTCGTACCAAAGATTAAAAGATATTCGTAGTATCAAGAATAGCATGGGGCTTTGACGGAGTTTATAACTGTTGCATTATCACTGCTATCTTATACGATCTTATGTTTGACTAGAGAAATACCGTATGTTCCTGTTAATGGTGACGCTCCTCACATAACGAGTAGCTCTCAAGAACGACAAGTTCACTTTCTTCATCAATGCCAGTCTCTGTCTGAGCCACTGGAGGAATTTTTTTACATTGAGGTCTGCTGCACAAGTCTCACGCAATTGGTTTTTCATCTAAGTTGTCTAAATTTTCAGAGAAAGGAGTCTCTAACTGTATTCTTTCACCACAGGTAGTCCATGCTCTACGGTCTGTGTTGACCTTTGTAATGTAAACACCAGCGTAATGGTGAGATTAAAGGCTTCATCTGGGGGAAAAACGTATCGGATTTGAAGGCTTTATAACTTCACCATTACGCTGGTGTTTAGATTACAAAGGTCAACCTAGACCGTAGAGCTTGGGCTACCTGTGCTTTCACCAATTGGTTTATCGCTTCGGTACATAATAATTAAGGGGAAGGTTACCTGCTTTGTATTTCATGGTTTCCTCTCAACTGTTCTCTGTCATACACTTTTACTGCGATCCCTTGTTCATGCTCTCATGTACCGGCCAGAAAACTCAAAATAACTTTAAATTAATTCACGCAAAACAAGAATCACGTTCACGAATCACGTTTAATTCAAGCCGTTGCAAAAGCAATGTTGAAGCTGGGAAAGGAAAAAGGTTGCGAAAAAATTGGTGATTGGATTAAAGGAGTCCGTAATCATCTTTATTATCATCTTTGTCTTTAATTTATCTTTATTGGACTAAAAGTGACACATAAGTTATTGTGTCATACATCGTTGTTCAAAGCATTCATCACGTGCTCAATTCTGGAATCGCCCCCATTACTTTGGAGAGCCGAAGCGAAATACTGTGCAAATTTTATTAATTTTAGCTTCACTTTTTAAACCACATAGCAGCGAACACATTGTAATGCTGTAATCCGCAACTGACTTCCGTGGTTCCTTTGGCTCTCTGTACATGTGTTTGTGCTTCGTTCGAAGTAGCGTTGGGAAAAAATTACAAAGTAAGTGGCTGGGTATTCTAAAATTGCTCCGTAAAAAAATTACCAACCATTCATTAACTGCCAGTTGTCTTTCAAATCGTGCGCGTAGGACTGCGGGGGGAAGCCCATCCGCATCTTCTTCGTCGTCTTCATCATCGTCGCTTGAATGAGCCGGCGGCTCGTTCGCGTATGGTTCTACAAGTCCCACGACTTCAATTTCGTCGGAATCACTTTCGTCTTGCATACTTGAAATAGTATCGGGAGACATGTATTCGTCCGTATCAGACATCTTGACCCCGAAAAAAGCGACGAACCTTGAAGAAATATCTCCGCGTTGCATATAAAAGGTGAGAAACTGAGGGAAACACAGATCGCTCAAACAATTTCTTACGTCATCACTTGAAAACTGGTTACCAGTCCTCGGACCCACTTTTCTGCTGGACTGAGCGCACTTCAGACGGCAAAAACTCCATTTTGTAGCTACTGCGCATGCGCGAGTAGCTACAATGCTGTCGGTTTGATGGATAGAGTCGATTTTGCACTAATGACGTCACAGAGTTTCACCCCCAGTGAAGACAAACAGACAACTCGCGGCATGGTCTGTTCGAGAATTTTGTATGGCAGGGTTGCGTCGCGTCGGTCAGCTCGCAAATGTGCCTTTAACTACTTTTTCGCGGAAACATGGAATATCCAGCTAGATGTCGAAGAGAAACCTGGGAATTATGTATTAAATCGGCTGATGCGTAGGCTAAAATGCAAAGAATTGGAAAATAGCGGCGATTTTGTTGTCTCTAAAGATTACACTCGCGGCCGACTCTCAAACGTTAACACCCTGCTTGCGGTTACCCTGCTTTCGCTAGTGTTTTTATCCAATCCTTTGCTAGCAGGGTAAGTCTCGAATTATTTTAGTGCCGAATATTTCATTGGAGCTGTGAATGGCTAAAAGAGAAGCAAACCTACAACGCGCGTCGTTTATGGTTTCTTTCAGATGAAAGAAACAAACGACGTTTTAATAGTTGTTTACGTGATTAAAATCCCGGAAAGCTACAGGAATCAAATCATCTAAAGACTATCTACTCTGCACAATAGTTTGTGTTCTTACGAACTACGCAAATAAATATTTGTCAAGGTTTCACGGAAGGCCAAAACAAATTTGCTCGGTGTCTGTTGATACTAGCATGTTGATAACCTTAAGCTTGATAAATATTTGGAAATTCAATTGGAATTGGACAGATTTTTACATCTTCTCCAATACAGAGAGCAGCACATCTTAGTCACATGAGACACATACAAGTAATGCCTTTTAGTCCAAAATTAAAGTACATCATGTTTTGAGGAACAAGTCGGACTGGTCAGATTCTATATCGTCGTACACCAGGTGAGACGGAGACGATCGGATTTCGGTAGGCGCTTCGAATAATTTACGGATTTAAGGACAATTTCTGGATATCCAGATCTAAGATTGCACCCCACAACGAAAGTATGGCCTTTTATTTATTATAATTGAAGCTCGTTCAACGATCTCACCTCGTTGTTGTACCGCTTTCGCTTATTTTTCTCTTCCAAAACACATCCCGCTCATACAAATTTTTGAGCGTCTGAGTCACGTAGGGGATCGATCTATTTTTAGTACTGTCAAGCCTTTTCCCCCTTCATGTTTAGTTTGCCCGTAGGAAAAAGTTTTTGTTTTGTAAACTGGTAATTTTTAGTCTTAAGCACAATTTCGAAAGGGTTTTTTACCTTTAGTAGAACCCCACTCGACCACAAGTGTGAATTCGCCGTTAACATTATTTTTATGGTAAAGCATAACGCGAGTTGCGACAGCTTGCGTGACTCTTAGCACATGAGATAAAGACTCATGACTGACCATGGGGTTTCCTAGTTTCGCATCCCTCTCGCATGTATAAGAAAAAACATAAGCAGTAGCTACACGCAGTCGTTGACTGCCTATTTTTTCCCTCTGTAACACTATTCAGTTTTTTTGCATTTCGAAAAGTACATATAAAAAGCTGTAAAATTACGCAAAAAAATTACTTTATATGCACTTTAACGTGTCACGCTTAATTCAAAAACCGCTTTCACGCGCAAGGAATAATCGTGGCGTGTGACATCAAAAGTTTGTAAACTTTTGATGTCACACACCATGATTGGGCTGCCTGTGAAAAGCACAACATTTTAGCCAGTCGTGAATCCTACAACCTGGCAAGTGATAATTAGCTCTCAATCGATTCCAGTCAAAAGACGACAACAATAAAACAATCCTGGCCAGTTTCCTTTAACGATATGCTTTCACTTACTTCCAACCGCGAAAAGAATAATAAATACCTTTCTAAAAATACTGAGAAAAACCTATGGTTTTCCATTGTACACTGTGTACAGGTGAACTCGAGGCTCATAAGCTTGTAAATCCCGAGTCGGAGGCGCGTAATTTACAAATTTTACCCCCCCCCCCCCCCCCTGATTCGTCGCCTCCCAACATCCCGTATGGGTTTTTTACGCCGGGAAACCCAAAGAAAATGGAAGATTAAATCTTCAGTTGACTCATATATACCGAATGAGATGTTGAGTGCTATTATGCTGGCAAAGGAAAGCGCGATTGTCTGAAAATCGAGAGCTTTTCCACAACATCCACCAGGTCTCAATGAATTTCCGTGCTGAAAGAAATTGCACGTCCGGCATAAATTTCATTTCCAACGAGATGACAAAAGACACAAAGAGGAGTATAAAACGTACGACCGTACGGCAATCCGTGATAGAGCTGGCTTCGATCCAGGTTACTGACGGTACGGAACCCATCCAAGGGGCGAATGTTGGTGTGCATTACATAGCGTAACATAGTAAGCCTTCGAGATGCCGCTATGTGTGTCGGCTCATAAGTAGTCAAAGATTCTTTGGGTCGTGTGACAGACAGTTGGATAAAGGGCTCCAGGGGTGCACTACAAGATACACGAGAAAGATTTTGTTTATCTAGCACAAGTGGTCATGTCTATGATAGAAAACGAATGGCCTGAGGCTTACAGAGAAAGGATAAAGTTCATGTTTAACAACGATATATTGAGCGATGTGAAATTTGTCGTTCGAGCATCTCAACATGGCGACTGCAGACGGGGTGACAGCAAAAGGAGCAAGATGGCAATCCCAGCTCACAAGTTTTTGCTGTCTGTTAGAAGCCCTGTGTTTTGTGCTATGTTTTGTGGAAAAATGGCTGAAATCAAAGAATACATTGACCTCCCTGACTGCGACTACGAAGGTATGTTGGAGTTTCTGCGTTACATTTACACGGATACGGTTTCCCTGACCGGAAGTAACGTGATGCAAGTTGCATACCTGGCCGCCAAATACATGGTTCCGTGCCTCGCCAAACAGTGTGCTATCTATCTAGGACGGAATTTAGATTCGTCAAATGTATTTGGTGTCTTGAAGCACGCCCAGTGGTTTGCAAATGAAGATCTTCTGAAGTACTGCTGGGATTTCATTGACCAAATGACAAAAGACGTATTGAAGTCAGGTGAATTCCTAAAAACAAAGCCGTCTCATTTCGAAGAGTTGGTAAAAAGAGACACTTTGAATATTAGAGAGGTGGAGTTGTTCAAGGCCATTGATTGCTGGGCAGAAAATGAATGCAAGAAACAAAGATCAGTAGCACAATCACCATACCCATTTTGGTAACATACCCGAAAAAATTTTTTTTTTTAATTTGTGGCAAAATCACTTCTTTAGCTTTATTTCATGCTCAAACTCTTTTTCTCTGAACTTCTTTACTCTTTCCCTTATTTACTGCCTCGTTTTTTCCATCTTCAAGGCAATTTTCTTTTCTACTCTTTTTGGGAGCCCGCTTAAGCTGTTTGCTGTTTCCATGTTTGCTGAACACGTGCTTTCCTAAGTCGGCG
>OX419335.1:27501190-27523690 GCA_948470475.1 Galaxea fascicularis | reverse complement strand
GCAGTCCCTCTTTCTTTCGATTGTCGATCTTGTGAGTGAGCATGAAGCGTGCACAAGCAGAAGTCCCCAATTTCTACTCACACACGCGTCACAGTTGCTCATGAGATGTTCGATTGAAAGAAAGAGGGACTGCTTGCAGTCCACATAATTCAATACAATTTTTTCCAGTGTTCAAAATAATTTGGTGTTCATTTCTTTCAAGTTATGTATGTTTAGGATTTTGGTTTGTTATTCTCTTTTGAGAGCTCAGGAGGGGCACACACATAACCTTTTGACTAATTTTGTACTCTACATGTACCTATATTGAACCGTTACAGTAGATTTCCACTACAAAGTATTGAGGAGAAATTATGCAATGTACATAGAGGAAAGTAATACGAGATAAAATATGCAAGGCTGTAAAGCTTCATGCTTGCTTTGCACTTGCTCACAAGATATTTGATTGAAAGAAAGAGAGATTGCTTGCAGTCTCCATAATTTATTTCAATACCTTTTTCCAGCGTTCAAATTAATTTGGTCTTCGTTTGTTTCGAGTTATGCAATTTTAGGATTTTGGTTTGTTATTCTCTTTCTTCCCTGCCCCTCCACCCCACCCCCCGCTTGCCTTTTCTCACTCGTCCCAACTCTTCATGTTGAATGCCTCTTTAAGATTGTTGTGCATCTTAAACAATCTGTTACAAAGGATTCAACTATTATACTGTACATTATTCGTGCACTATTTTATTTATTCTCATAAGTTACCTCCATATTTCCACTTATCTGCATATAAGAACTTTTATCATACACTAGCTTTGAAGTAGGTGAGGGTGTGCACAAACTACCCAGGGAATTCAGCTCTTGTACTGTAGTTGATTCATATCTTGGCAAGAACGTCATGGTAAGCCAAATATGTAAATCCGTATTCCTCTATTGTCCTGATCTATTGTCCTGTAAATGTACTTTATTGTCTTCTTTTATATGTGCTCTAAATGTGGGCTAGCATGAAGTTTTTGCCCATATCTTCATATCCATTCCCAGCGCTGCCATCAATAACAGCCATACATGACATACTAATGCGAGATGGTGGCCTGTACTGTATTCCCTCTTTTACTTTGAACAAGAACTCTGTTACTTGACCTGGTTTTTCAGAATCCACCTCAAACCTTTTTTGGCCTGGTAATCATCTCTAAACCCATATAAAATAACACATTAAGAAACAAACTTGTAAAACAAAGAATTTCAGCAGGAAGGTGAATGCCAGACTAGTGAGCTGTTATGATTGTTTTGGTTTGATAAATTATGACAACTTACAGAGATGCCAACCTCTGGAGATTTAAAATCTGGAGATCTTTTTCCAGACTCCTTACACCCCCCCCCCCTCGAAAATGATTTTTCCACTCCTACCCCCCATAAAACAACACCCCCTCACCCCCAGGTTAATGATATTCCCCCTCCTATCCCCCAAAAATACACCCCCAGGTAAAAATAATTTTTTCCACCAAATCAAATTGAGCTATTTTAGTTTAATTTCCAAAATCAACTATATCACTAAATGCGTCCATTGAATTTACTTAATAACATTATGACCAAATGTATTTTATCAGTTCAGGGATACAATTACAGTCTACAGTGGAGCAAAGTCTTTTAAAAAAGGTTCAAAGTGGTTTTAATCCGGGAGATCTGGTCACCCGTACGGGAGACCGGGACATTGGTTACGTATCCGGGAGAGTTTGCATGTATGATATTGTCTGCTTATAGTTCAATGCTTACCGGTTCTGTTACTGTACATTATAAAGAACATGGACATGAACATAGGCTAATAACCACTGGATTTCTTGTAATTTGAATACTACAGTGCTGGATATGTCCATGCTAACTGCCAACAGGTTGAAAGCTTTTCTTGGTATACACCAAGAGAGATCATTGTTTAAAGCTATTTATTTATTCATTTATTTATTTATTTAAGACAAAGACTACAGCAAATAATAAGAACAAAAAAGGCAAAGCTAACAAGAAAAGGAATTACAACAACAAGAAGGCAAATTAAAGGAGAAGATTGCAAAATTACAAAGCAAAAAATGTAGCCCATGTAATGTATTGGGCCGCTAAGTATGTTGGGATAGGTAAAACCATGTGCTTTTGATAGCGGCGGCCATGTTACGTTTGCAATGAAATTGGTTGAGTTAAATCTGTTTGTTTGGATACTTTATTACTCTCGGGAACACTACATTGGCGACGAGGAGAAACGAAAAGCAATGGAAAAGAGCGTGTTACCGAAATTTGATTGTTTCTCTGATCCAGCGACGATTGGTCCCCGATGGAAGAGGTGGTTAACTTCATTCGAACTGTACGCGGACGGGAAAGGGCTTATTATAAGCGAAGGAACCACAGCAGCAACTAAACAGCGGCGACGAGCAATGTTACTCCACCTGGCTGGGCCTTATGTGCAGGAGATATTCACCACCTTAACTGAAACCGGGGATGCTACAAATTACGCCAGTGCTGTTGAAGCTCTCAACGCCTATTTCGTGCCACAGGTAAATTCAGCATTCGCCCGCCAGACCTTTCATCGGATCACACAAAACCCAGGTGAGACAGTTCAGCAGTTTGTTACTCGCTTAAGGCAAGCAGCTAAAGATTGTGATTTTGGCACTGATACCGACAACCAGATAAGAGACGCAGTTTTGAATAAGTGCACTTCCATTTACATCAAACGAAAATTGCTTGAAGAAGGCCAAGGACTGAACTTAACACGCACCCTAGAGGTTGCCTCAAAATGTGAAAAGATAGAAACCCAACTGGCTGCCCTTTCAGAAAAGGGGGAAGAATCAGAACATATCAGTAGAATCAATGAGAGAAGTAACAATCCGAGTACTAGCATGCAAGGCCGATTCCAAGGGAGAGATAAGACATGTTATAGATGTGGTTTATTGGGACATTTCGGTCGTGATCCCCAGTGCCCAGCAAAGGGCAAAACATGCAGGAAATGTCGCGGGAAAGATCATTTTGAAAAAGTTTGCAAGACAAAGTCATATGCTCGCCAGGTTGGGGGGGGGGGGGACCCGATGACAATGACCCTGGGCCCCAGCAGGACTATGCATTTAGTATTACAGAAGGAGGACACTCAGAAATGGTCACCGCACAAGTAGGAGGAGTAAACCTTAGGATGTTAATAGACTCTGGGGCGAGAAGCAACATTATTGATGAGGAGACGTGGGAACGGCTTAAGGTGAAGGGAGTGAAATGTGAATCACAAGTGGCTACCCCAGACAAGAAGCTATACCCATATGCATCTAGTCAGCCACTGCCAGTTAAGGGTAGTTTTAAGTGCACAGTGAGTGTTTGTGATCGATCCACCAAAGCTGAAGTCTTGGTGATTAAAGGTAGAGGGATGTCATTGCTTGGAAAGATCACAGCCACAGAACTGGGGGTGTTAAAAGTTGGCATTAACATTGCTATGGTAACAAGTAAAGCTGACAGTTTAAAACAGCAGTACCCAGAGGTATTTGAGGGTGTCGGAAAACTGAAGAACAAACAGATATCCCTGGATATAAACCCCACTGTAAGACCTATTGCACAGCCTTATAGAAGGGTGCCATTTAATTTGAGAGGAAAGATCCGAGATAAGACCACAGAACTGTTGGACATGGGAATAATTGAACCAGTGGAAGGTCCAGCCCCCTGGGTCAACCCTGTGGTAATTGTCCCAAAGGACAACGGGGACATCCGCCTATGTGTGGACATGAGACAGGCAAACCAAGCCATTATGCGAAGACGATATCCAATTCCCACAGTTGATGAGGTGTTGCATACAATGAATGGCTCTAAGGTCTTCAGTAAATTAGACCTTAAATGGGGGTACCACCAGTTAGAGTTGAGTCCAGAATCCAGGGAAATCACAACCTTTGCTACACCTGATGGTTTGTTTCGATACAAGCGCTTACTCTTTGGGGTCTGTTCTGCCAGTGAACAATACCAGCATGAAATCGCTTCAGCCTTGGCAGGTATTGAAGGTGTCGAAAACATTTCGGATGACATTGTGGTGCATGGTCCCGACACAGAAACACACAACAGGCGACTCCACCAAACTATAGAACGTTTGCAAGAGTGCGGTCTCACGTTAAATGCTGAGCAATGTTTGTTCAATACGGACAGGCTGGTGTTCATGGGTATGTTGCTTTCAGAGAAAGGCATTGGTCCTACAGCAGATCGTGTTAAAGCAGTATTAGAGGTGGAAGAACCAAAGAGTGCGTCAGATGTACGTAGCTTTCTGGGTTTAGCCAATTACAGCAGCCGGTTCATACCTCACTTTGCCACTTTATCTGAACCACTGCGAAGACTGACAAGGAAAGAGACACCCTTTGAATTTGGACCAGAGCAGAAGAAGTCCTTTGAATGTCTCAAACAGAAGATGGCAGAAGCTTGTACTTTGGCATATTTCGATAAGAATGCGCCCACCAAGATAATCACGGACGCCAGTCCAGTTGGGCTGGGCGCTGTTCTCGTACAGAAGCAGGACAGTACATGGACACCGGTATGTTATGCAAGTCGTAGTTTGACTGGATGTGAGCAGAGATACTCCCAGACAGAGAAGGAGGCGCTCGGTGTGGTGTGGGCATGCGAGCGATTCCATGTCTATGTGTATGGGATGCAGTTTGTTGTAGAGACCGACCACAAGCCCTTAGAGGTCATATATGGTCCACGGTCAAGACCATGTGCACGGATAGAACGATGGGTTCTCAGATTACAGCCATATGATTTCAGTGTGATACACAGGCCTGGGCGCGAGAACATTGCTGATCCATTGTCGCGTCTACTCCATACGAGGGTCGAACCTGACAACCACCAGCGGTGTACTGAGGAGTATGTTAGGTTTGTTGCTGCAAGTGCAACACCAACGGCACTCACAACACGTGAGATAGAAGAGGCCTCTGCCGATGATGAAGAGCTGAAAGAAGTGAGGAAACCTATTGCAACGGGGCGGTTTGAAAAGTGTAGACAATATATGACAGTGGCTGGGGAGTTGTGTGTCATTGGTCAGCTTGTGCTTAGAGGTACACGCATTATTATTCCTAGTAAGTTGCAGCCAAGGACCTTAGCACTTGCTCATGAAGGCCACTTGGACAGAACCTCAGAACCAAGGTGTGGTGGCCCGGGATGGATAAAGCAGCGGAGAGACATTGCCGAGCATGCCATGGGTGTCAGCTGGTGGCACAACCAGATCCTCCTGAACCTATTCGATCCACCTCATTACCCGATGGACCCTGGCAAGACTTAGCAGTAGATTTAATGGGACCGCTACCATCCGGACATTCACTATTGGTCATTGTTGATTACTACAGCCGATTTTACGAAGTCGAGGTTATGCAGTCCACTACCGCCGAAAAGATCATAGACCGTCTGGCTGACACTTTCTGCAGACATGGGCTGCCAAATACCATCAAGTCCGATAATGGTCCACAATTCAAGTCGAATGAATTTAGAGAATATTGTGAACAGCATAATATTATACATCAGAAAGTTACTGCCAAGTGGGCCCAAGCCAACGGAGAGGTCGAAAGACAGAATCGGTCACTGTTGAAGCGACTACAAATTGCTCAGGCGGAGAACAAACCATGGAGAGCAGAATTAAGGAGGTATCTCTCTGCCTACAGAAGCATTCCCCATAATACAACTGGAAGGAGTCCCGCTGAGCTACTTTTTAACCGAAAAGTCAAGGGGAAGATCCCTGATTTAAGCATCGCCCATGCCTATGACCATGAACTACACGATCGCGATGCTGAGCAGAAAGCTAAGAGTAAAGCTTACGCAGACATACACCGCAGGGCTAGCCCCTCCAGCATTGAACTGGGTGATGAAGTGCTTGTCCAACAAGACAAGACTAACAAACTCAGCACAGCATTTAACCCAAATCCCTGTAAGGTTGTCAGCAAGACTGGAAACAGCCTCGTAGTAGAGAGTCCAACAGGGAACCAGTACTCCAGGAACACAAGTCATGTGAAGCAATACATTAGAGAGGGAGATCCCACACTCCAACAAGGGTCAGACTCTGTGTCAACACCCCCCACACCCCAGCAGGAACTAGACCCTGTGCCATCACCTTACCAACCAACCGTACCAGAATCGACTGCCGGGCTGCTGGATAGAGGGGAGTGCCCCGATCTGCAGGAGAATGGTGGAGCGGCACCAGAACCATCAAGGAATTTGAGACCCCAGAGGACAAGGAGATTGCCAGAGAGACTAAGAGATTACGTTGTCAATTTTCTTTGGGGAACATGAACACTGATTCTCTCTTTTCAGAACTATATACAGTTTGAACATTTAAGTTTTAGAAGAAGAGACTTCGTCGTTAGTATAGTTGACTTTATTGTTCGTGGAGATTTCTTTATTCTTGTAAAAGAGCATTTTTCTGAGGATAGGGGAGATGTAATGTATTGGGCCGCTAAGTATGTTGGGATAGGTAAAACCATGTGCTTTTGATAGCGGCGGCCATGTTACGTTTGCAATGAAATTGGTTGAGTTAAATCTGTTTCAGTTGGATACTTTATTACTCTCGGGAACACTACAGCCCATACATGGTGAAGTAAGCGCCAACAAAAATTACAAGTGCATTAATAAATAAGGCATGTTTGGACTAAGGGAGAAAGCAGAGCTGTTACTTACAGACTTAGGTTGATATACTTGTAGATTTTAATGCTTGATTGTTTTTATCACTCAATGTGAGGGGGAGGGGGGGGGGAGGGGAAAGGGAGAAGACTTCTAAAACCTGTATGAATTAGCATAGTCTTTTGTAATATTTTAATTTAACTCATTGTTTAGTTGTTGTTCTTTGCAATTAGATCTTTCCCTGAAACATTTTCCAGTTTGGCGCCATATTGTTAAACGCCGTTGCGTATTCCGCGATGTCCTCACGAGGTTTACTTGGAATCGTCAATAGAATCATCTGCCCGCTTCAATGCAACTCAAGTTCCTTGTTAGGATCGTTTCAGATGGCGGTGGGATTGACAGTGAATGATGACGAACGTTAGGGTTGGTGATGTTAGTTAAGGTTTAGGGTTCAAGGCCCTGGCAAACCAAATGTCTCCCCGGCCCGCGCGCGCAACATTTGCTGCGGACACAAAAAATGTTTCTGATTTTGTTCAGAAACATTTTGTGTCCGCTACAAATGTTTCCCCGTTTGCGCAGCATGGAAACACAACATTCATTTTGTGTCCGTTTGCACGCCCAAGAAACATCATGAGCAGCAATGTGTCCGCAACAATGTGTCCTCGTTTGCCAGGGCCTTTAGCCAGGGTTAGGGTTCGGCTTAGGGTAACGTCGGGACGATTAGGGAAAGAGTACTGGGATGGTCTAGAAACTCTCCAGTGAATCAGTACTCATTGATGTGATTTATCTCCTTCAGATATGATAGTTCTTTCTCACTCACCCCTGAAAAATTAAATTATAACTTGTTACCCAGAACACACTCAGTGAAACCTTTTCGATTTCGCTACTGAAAGGCAGAACTCCGAGACTGAAAGCAAGGCCAGAAGCCAGAATACAGTACTGCTACAAAAAAAAAAAGGACAAAAGGAACGATTTCTTTTAGTCTGATCACAAGATCACAGCGTGATGCAGCTGACAACAAAGTTCATTATCACGGTGTCATTAGCGTGTCTCGTCGCAGGCTATTCAGTGTTGTGTAAATCTTTTGCTAATAACTTTGAAAATAAGAAGTGATGTAGTTCAAAATATTAAATTTGCTTGTCAGTTTCTACTGACAAGACAAAGGGAGGTCAACGTTGCTTGAAAGGAAACGTCGGGCGACTGAATGAGACCTATAATCTGTTTGGTGAGTGTTTGTGACCGTTTTGTTATGGTTGGTACAAACGTTAAATTTATTTTTTTTAATTGCAAAGTACACTGCTTCAGTTTATTGTGAAAATACGCTACTATATGATAATATGTTATCATCAAAAAATGTAACTAGAATTTTAAAAAAATATAAAAGAATCATGCTTTTTCAAGTGCGTTTGTAATATCATGCCTTCTCAAAATCAAAGGCCGCGGAACAATAATTCTTCCCATTTGATGACAACGCGTTTTTGGCCAACAATAATTGGAAGACTTGAAAGGTTGGTCGAAGTAAATTTTCTCAGTTTTTTTGGTTTTTTGATAACACTATAATTCCAGCCCACCCCGATTGAATACGGAGCGCTTGAAATTCTTGGTCCAGTGTTTCTTGTGAGCATTTTTGTTTCGCTTTTCCGTGAGACACTTGGTGTAAATGAGATACGAACCCAGTGTTATATGAAATCGTGGCTCGTCAGATAAGTATATAGTTTTTAATTTTTTCAATCAAGATGTTCTTGATTTCCGGCAGCCGAACGAGTTCAAACAAACACGAGTAAAGCTGATCAGTAGATAAGCAAAAGCCCAAAAATAGAAATTGTAATCAAAACTACACATATAAACCATTTGGTGCTTCTCATCAAGGTGACAATTACGTCGTGAGAAAAGGGTGTAAACAACAGGTCTTTGCCATTAGGAACAAATCACCATTTTAGTGTGCGCAAACCACTTTCAATCGTCAGTCCTTTGTGGACACCGTTACCGTATCGTACGCTCGTACGGAGTACTTTTAACTTTGCGAACCACATAGTTGATGGTTTTGTACCAAGCGGGAGTTAAAATGCAAGTTTTATAATTAAAATTACCTTCACTGTGGGAACATACTGTAGTGATAGCATTGGTTAATCGTTTGAGTAGAAGTACTGTGCAATCACGACAGGAAAAAGTGATTTGATTTTATGGCCTTTTTGAAACACAACAGTGGATCGGAACCACCCAGGCGGTCGCACAACCGAGCAACGTTAATTCGTATTATACTTATGGCAGCGGGAGAAATCATTACTCAATTCTGCGTCCATTGGTGTTGACATGTTTCACTGAGTTAAACGAAGAATAATAGTTCACTATTATACGAAATAATAATACTCGTTGAAATGTCTTTCGTTGACACACAAAAAATGACTCCTGTGTCAGGATGTTTTTTTTTTATTGCCTGCCGTAAATTAAGCTTGACTTTGTCTTTGTTCTTAGCTCCAACAACCGGTTGAAAGTGTCGTCAGGATATCCAAAACGCAAAACCAAAAAAGAGCCAAGAAAAAAGACCACGCAAACAAATCCCACCTACTAGAAATTACAACTGAAAACATTTCTCGATCAGTCTCCAAGATTTGCAATGAATTTATGGCGTTCTGATGACAAAATGATCATATAAGCGGGCCGATATTTTGTTAAGCCCTTTACGTAACTTAGCAAGGGAAGAAAGCATTATGTAAAACTTAATGGGGAGCACAATAGCGAAAAAATACTACAAGAGAAGTAATATTTTTCCGTAAAATGATAGCCGTGTGGGATATTCGCTCTTGTCATTTTGCGTATATAAATTATAATTAAATTTTCAGCCACTCAAAATACCCTTGGTGACTCAATTTATTTCGCTTGTTTCTCCAAACCATCACTGATGTGTTGCCAAGGAGTGGGAGTATCTGCATGGAAATAATACAAGAAAAACATAAATTCTGTCGCGCATTCTTAAATGAACGATTCACTGAAATAAATAAAATGTTCATGTTCAAGTTAGCGAGCACATTGCAAGTTTCTCACGGATAAATGAACACGGCTGAATCGATTGAATGTAAGTATGTTTTGATACTGATTTTGTTATTATTTATCCGGTGAATAGTAGAGCTTTCGAAGAACAAATAAAACACGAAGCTCATGAGTCATGCATGAAAGGCAAAAGTATCATGAAAACATGAGCTTTGAGGAGAAATAACAAAAAGGCGAAGTGATGTAATAATTGTCGGCAAAAGGTGACTATTACAATCTCGTTTTTATTATTATTACTATTATTAAAAAGGATTAAAAATGAAAGTAAAATGTTTTTTTCCTCGCCGCAGGATGAATTTTACCGGTAGCGAAGTATAATCCAGTATACAAACACATTAGTGCTGACTATCAAGGCCCAGTGGCCCGTTTCTCGAAAGCCCCGTAAACTTTTCGGGCCCGAAAAGCCTTTTAAAAAACTGCGATCGACTTATTCTAAACAGCTGGTCCTTCACTATGATTTCAAGATACGAAAGGGAAAATTTGTTGCAAAATTTCATGCCTGGAAACGCCGGTCTTCGTTTTTAAGATACGAAGGAAATTATGGCACACGAAGTACGCCCGAAAAGTTTCGGGGGTTTCGAGAAACGCACACACCAGTGGGCTGAATTTATTTATAGCTACCACGGCTCTTTGCCCATCGACAAATGTAATTGCTTTGCAGTTGAGTCTTCTGGGCGAATGAGGGCAAATTATCAAATGGCATGCATATTTCGTAGCATACAGGCCAATTAAAGTTGATAGAAGTCTCCAGAGTTGAATGCACAACCGTCTCCGTTCAGGATTGAAAAGAAAAACTGAAATTTCGAATTAAAAAATGCATTTCAATTGGTTTAAAAAGAGTTCTAATCGACATAATAGGTCTTCGTTGCCATGAAGGCATTAGTAAAGGTGTAAATACAAACTTTTCAACTCGGACCGCTATGGCAGCTATTACAGCTATTAATAAAAAGCCAAGTTTCAAATATAATGTCGATCAGCAAAATACGTTATTGTCCTTTAAACAGTACCAGTTAAAAACCTTTTTCCATGCATTTTTTAATTACAATTTTTAACTCATAAAAACGGGGAGAGGTTTATCGTTGTTATTTTCTTTTGTCCATTGATCTTGTGTCTTTAAATAACAAGTCAAGGCGAAACCACTTTTTTATCATCTTCAATCCGATATCACGAAATATCACGCCGGAAAGTGTTTCTATGTATACTGAAAATTTGTTTTCCGGGGGACTACGTGCCTGTATATGGTTACAATATTAATCGCGCGTACTGAAGTACTTTGCTAGCAATTACTGCATCGTTCCTCTAAAATTTCGCGTGAAAATATCATATATTTGAAATGCGAATGAAATGATAAATAATCATGACCGCTTCAAGTTATAGCGGAACCTTGACGAGCCAGCCAACAGGGATTTCGTCATATGTGTCTGACTGATGAGTTTAATTAAGCTAAAGAAGAGATGATGATGCTACTCCACAAAACAAGGCGAATCAAAACACCAAACAAACCCAAGAACTAAATAAACAACACACACTCAAGCATATAGTGAGGCTTTTCAGGAACTGAATGACTCAATTTAAAATCAGTTGCCTGCTTGTTGGTCCCCACCAGTAGTTCATTCTTTACAGGAGTTCAGTACAATGTCTTGCATTGCTAATTATCTCGGCGCACTAGATAGGGTGCGACTACATTTGCATAAGAGAAACAAGACATCGCTTTCTTCCGCAGTTGCAGTTTCTTCTCATATTTTGTTCATTAAATGCACCGCAGTTAAACTGAAAACATTTCGGTTCGATAGAAAGCATTTTTGCGAACGGTTCACCACAGCCGACAATCGACTAATGAGATTTGCAGATTTTTGTGTTGCTCTGATACTTACAAGTAGTTTACTAAGGTAAGTTTCTTCGCCAAATACGTTCTCAGTATTATGCAGCAGAGAAAACAATAAAGTATCAGCTACGAATATTAGTAGCTAATACCTAGTTGTTTTTTGATATACTAAGATGAATTGATGATGATGTACGTACGAATTTAGTTTCAAGAATCGTTGCAAACAAGCAGTACTGAAATGAACAGTTGTCTCAGGGGCACCCAACGAGAATATAGTTCAAAACCACTTAAACATAGCATTGTTAAACTTATTTTAGTATTTAAACAGTAGATATAGGCATATTTTTATCCCCTAAAAATTTTTCATCTGTTCGGATTTCCTAGCTGAAAGTCCGAGTGATCCGAAAATTAAAGGGATCAAAACTCACCTTTTCGAAAATTTCAGCCAGAAAAAAGGCTCCCGAAAATTCTAGGTGACGTTTTAACGGTAAAAATCCGTTAAAAATGGGCAATTATAGTAGTTTTTAGATGTTCGAAAATCTTAGGACAGGCAGGCAAGCCCGGTTGTCTTTCCGAGACATTGTCGAAAATCCTTCAGTTCGCGCAATGCGGTTGCCTCCTTTAATTCCTGTGAGCAATCTTTATCATATCATATTGAAAACGCTGGTTTGGCACGGACTGTTAAACTTTAATGTGTTATACAGCCCTAATGAACTAAATATAAGCGAGCAGCGAGGTTAATTCTGTTGTCAACAGACGTCGCAAACTGCTATGTCGATCAGTGTTTTTAATATCAGTGATCGCCTGAAGTTAGATTACCGGCTCAGACGAGTAGATGTTAGAACAGCTGTGTTCCCAACAGATATTGTTACCTATCAGTTCCTCTTGTTTTCAATCTGGGGCCTAATAAAATTTCGTGTGGGTAGAAGATTCTGTAGGATTGATGTCAGCATTGGTACATTACGTGATGTGAATCAGAAACAGTGATTCCTCACGTTTTGCACGATCAATCGAACCTCGTGCCGTGGATAAGCCATTTAACCGTTTTATAATCAGTTTTTTCGTGATCTGATATTGACCATCACTGATCAGTTTACTGGTACTGATAGTTATTAGTCTCAGAAGTCAGTCTGAAAATGAACAAATTGCCTAGTTACCATTACAGAAAACAAATATTCATATTTATATCATGGTTACTTTCTTCTCTTCTTCAGGCAGTTGTCAGTTTTTCCGCAGTGTTTACGTTTTCCTCCCAAGTTTAACAGCTGTAAGATAACCATGAAATGGTAGATGAAATGGTAGCATAGAGGTTGCCACAGTTTAAATTTTCCACACTAATAAGTAAATATCAACCAGTTGCTTGGGGTTGGGAGACGATAAACGAACAATAGTCGACATTTGACGCGAAAATAATACTCTTCATTAGGCGCGAAAATATGCTCGGATATTTGTCCTTGGACATTATCAATTCCTCGGAGCTAACAGTTTTCCTCGAGCTTCGCTGTCGGAAAAGTGTTCGATTCTCGGAACTGATAATGTCCGCGGACAAATGTCCGAGCAAATTATTAAAGCTTAATGGAGACTACTGTGTTTATTATCCTTCAAATATTTTTCGCAGCGCGCATTTGATATTCCCCAGTCATCTGGTGAATATTCAGTAACTTGATGCGTTTAGACCAATCGCGTGCGAGCTAGCGAAAATCTTTGATGGATTATAACACCAGATAGTCCCCAGTTTATTCAGTTACGTGATGCGAGTGTAAATATTTGATAGATTATAAAATGAGATATGGTTATTTTTCAGTGCTTTAATTTATCGTTTCGCCCATCGAACAATTTAATCAAAGGGAAAAGTTCCCTTTGATTAAACATGTCTCGTGGGAACGAGTGGGAATTTGCCCACAACGGCTGTCTTTCGTGGTATTTTCTACATGACTGCGTACTGCATATACAGTGTAAACAATGGAATTTTTATTAATAACAGACGATGCGTCCAACCTTTTTCAACATCATTTTCCTTAAGTGGCATAAATAACAATTATTTACCGTCGAAGTGGAGTAGGGAAGTGGTGGAGATTTACCGAGCCGCTAAGCGGTGAGGTAAATATTCACCAATGGCCACAGACATATTTTGCTACCACTTTGCTCGCTGTATAAAACTCGAAGTAAACTTTTTTTACCTTTTGCGCCAATTATTGAATTGAATGCGGGAAAGGCGGACTATGTTTTAACTCTCCTAGCCGGCCGGGTAGCCCCGTTAGCCTGGGCACCTTCCGTCCATGTAAACAGGCCCAACAGTGGTTATTCGAAAGAGACGCCAATGTATACCAGGAAACGTTTAGTCAGTCGCATCCAATTTTAGCAACTAAACAACGTCTAAAACCTCTAAAAACAACGTTAAGTATACTGTATTAAATTCCTGAATTTTTTAAGGTCGTTGTCATACGCGTTCGCAAAGTTCGAAATGTTTGTTAGTTAACATTTCTACCACAATTTCTACGTGCGTGATTATTTTCGTGGTCATTTAACTGGAGTGACATACCCCGTAGCTCAGTGATAAAGTTATAATCTCATATTGACAAATGCTTACATGATTTCAGGATTCAGTGGCAGATTTAATGCAAAACCAAGTTGTCAGCACCTCAACGTAAGTACATCTTATTTATCAGTAAGGTTGAGTTGTCATAAGGCCCAGGACTATTTTTGATGTAGCTGAGGTATCGAAGTCGATTAGTCGTGAGACATCCCGCCTCTTACTAAAATGGAACCGGCTGTGCCTCGCTCAAAGCCCGAATTTTTAGACAAACGTTGTTTCTTCAAATCGACTAAGAACGTTTCGTTTTCCGCGCACCACCTCAATATAAGTAGTTTTCTTGTTTGAAATATTAACATTAAATGACAATTATTACAAAAATGATCTTGAAGATAAGGATAGAGCGCTTAACTTGTCTTTCGTATGCATGATTTAAATTCTAAGCAGCCCTTTGACGCCAGAGCCCCAGCTTGATCAAATCGTGACACGCCAAGAATAATGTGATGATGTGAACTTCGCACCTGGAATTTTGATTTGAACTGTCGTTCTCTGAAAGCTAGTATATATGTAGAGAAGCTGTTTATTATTATTATTATTATTATTATTATTATTATTATTATTATATCTTATGTCTTAATTGCAAACCAAGAAGAAAATTTGCATTAAGTAATCCAAAATATACCTCACCCGATTATAAAAGTATGAAGAGATCTTAATCGGTAAAAGCTGCCTGAAAATTGTCAAGTTTTCAATCGCTGATTGGTACGTGCTTGCAATGCTTTCCGCAATGGTCTGCCTTCAATAGAGTACCATAAAACGTAGCTCGTATTATGAATTCTTTAAAGATAGGTTCAAAAAAAAGATCGTGGCTGGATTTATTTCCTATCAATGTTCTTCTAGTTTCTGTTTAATTATTTATAACTGTATTTTTAAGGAAGTTCAAAGAGACTCCCTACCTTATTTAACCTGAAGGCCCAACAAAAAAAAAAAATGCGGATATAATACTTATAAATTTTAAAACCGAGCTGCCTTTCTTTCACCTCCACACCGCTTCTTAGAAACTCTTTTGTTTCCAACTTAAAACAATTCAGTACCGATGTAAATACACCAGACACGTTAAATACAGCTGTTACAAATTGTCACTCAGTCTCAGTGAAAAAAAGTTTGCAACTGTTTGTTTCTCAAATGAAGAATGATCGTCGCAGTTGTATATCATATCCGCAGTTCACATGTGATTTCTTTCATATGCATTACTCACTGTTTGTTTCTCAGCGCTTCAAACCAAGCCGGTAGGTTCTGCGTGGCTTTCAGTCATTTAATTATTTGTGGATTAACAGTTATAATTTGCGGACAGTAGAAGGGAAATTTGATACTGTCTTACCAGTTACACATAACGTCCATACCTATTTTCGGTAAACACTGAGACGCGGAAAGTTTCTCTATGAACTGGCCTGGCGAAAACAAAAAGCGTTGGGCTACACCTACTGACTCTAATCACATTCATCACAACAGAAAAAGGTAAATGTAAATGTCAACCAGAGTTAAATCTTTTTTTACGCTCTTCAGCATAACCTCAAATTAAAACATGGCAAGTTTAATTAAATGTTGTATTAGCTTAGATTGGAGTTTGTCTCCATGATGATCAAACGATAACCTATCAAGCAAACCGTTAAGATTATTTCACGCCTTCTTAGGTACTATGATCCTTATTGTATGGTTTGACAGCAAATCATTTTGCAAGTTTTTATCTTGGAAATAAAGTAGAAAAAATACAAGAAAAACAAGTCAGTTCTTTTCTTCGTCATTTCTAACGTATATGGTGTGAACATTCTGTTGAAAGCAAATGGAGCTACATTATACTGTACAATGCGAATTTTGCGTTTGATTCTGTGGATGAAAATATTCCATTTCATTGTTCAGTGAACAGCTACGAAAGCGTCACTGTTTGTGGGCAAATGTGAAAGTGAAAACTTTTTTGTTTGTTTGTTTTTTTTTTTCAGCACTGAGCTAGCCTCCAGGTCATCCTCCATTGACACCTGGAAAATCGACGCGCTAATAAAATCAAATGCAGCTACCCCTGAACCTGCAATGGCCAAAAACAAGCAGTCTTTAAGAGCCTTGCTTCGTGCGTTTGCAGAAGACACATCCGCCCACGGTGTCGGTAAAATAGCGTCAGCAGAGTCTTTTTTCTGGAGCCTTCTTTGGACACTCGGGGTGATGGTGGGTACAGGCATGGTGATATATCAGGGCATAACGCTACTGGAGACGTACGTGAGTAGGCCAGTTAAGTCTGACATCGACGTCACGTACATAAGGGTAAGTAATGCTTAACCTGATGTTACTCAGAGCCTGTAACTTACCATACGGATAGCCTAAGTAGCTTGTTCGAGAAGTGGCAAAGGGTTGTTGTTGAGAGGAGGCGAGCTTTCCATCGCGGATCTTTTCAGCTGGTTTTCACGGCCCCGTAACCTAGTCTCTGCTCTCAGTCTGAGATTATTGTAGCATGCATTCATTGATGTTACGATTGGTGGCACTTCTCCAACTGTAGCTCAGTATGTATACAGAGATGTTGTCCGATAGTGTTGATGGTGGCTTGCCAAGCACCATCAACACTATTTTTCAGTATTGTAGGATTTGGGAGACGAAATATCTCTTTCCACTTCCTTGCTCGTTCCAGAACTTTGGCCAAGGTAGCACCAGACACCCCAACGCGAAAATACGAACGGTTGTGGGCTTTGTAATCCCTAAGCTGAAGGAAACATGGTTACTTTACTCAACAACCAGACAACAATAGGGGAGCCCTTTCAATTTTCCAAAAAGTTAATCCTCAAATCGCAGTCTTTTCACTTCCAACTCATTCCTTCGCCGTCTCTGTTATCCAGACAGTCAAGTTTCCAGCGGTGACGATATGTAACCTAAACATGGTAAAAAAATCCTTTATTCATCGCTATCCTGAAGCAAGAACAATTATGGGCTCATTTGACGATTTCATGCAAGGCAAAGGAGATGATGGAGGAGGAGGAGGAGGAGGAGGAGGAGGAGGAGGAGGGCCAGGACCATCAGGTTCTTCAGGGTCAAACAACGCATCAAGCTCGTCCGCCTCGTTTGGTCCACCCGACAGACGAAAGGAAGCCATGAAGAGTTCTCTTGACATGGATTCCTCGAATGCCGAGGAGAAATTGAGTTTGAGTAATGTTTCAATTGACTCTCAAGCGTATGCCGAGGATTTGATTGTGGGAAGGCTGGCCCAGCATAACGACACAGATCTTATGCGTGGAGGACACCATTTCGACGAGTTTGTGTTCCGCTGCAGCTGGATGGATTTCAACTGCAAAGACGGGTGGGTGAGAATTTTTTTCAACTTACTTAATTTATCAAATGAAGGATGATCCCCGGCGCTGTTGTGATTATGTTTTGCTTCATATACTTCATTCACATAACTTAATTTAGGTACAACAGCCTGTCGCGGAGTACCGACTTGATAGGCATCAATAATTGAATGCATTCTTATTTAAATAACACACGACGGGATAATAGAACCAAATAAAGGAGCCATGATATGATGGTATTTCAGAATTCACAAATGGGCGACCATGGATCTTTCGAGCAGACAACAAGCCACCGACAAGTCCGACTACATTGTTTTTGACGTAGTCCATGTACAATAGAAACTGAATTCAGGGTAATTGGCCCAGCAGGTTAGGATTGTTTCATGCATGCCGGCTTTGCAGAGAGAGATAGTCTAAACCTTCATTCGAGTCGTTAGAAGGGAAAGTTATCACAGCCCTCTAAAAGGAAGAAAGACGCAGTTATGGTGTTGGTACTGATAACGCCTTACGTGCCTATGTATTACTCTTCAGTGATTTTCTGAATTATTGGAAACAGACATGGAACTGGAGATACGGCAACTGCTTTACATTCAACTCTGGAGCTTCAAATAACGGAAAAAAGATACCGGTTTTGACAAGCACTAAACCTGGTCCTAAATACGGTAAGACAAAATGGTGACCAAGACGCAAATGAGCTAACATCATGCTCTTTTTCGAGAAAATTAATTCCTTGTGAGAACGGTATGAGGTGACCATTCAAGTGAAAGCTACTGAGTAACACTACTTCTTTGATTGTTTTCATAGAGTATACCCAGCCATAGATGAACAACCATAACTTTGGGAGTTTTACTCCCCCAGACATTGTCTTTACTTGCATTAAGACACGACAGCTAGTGCTTGTAGGTTTTCGCTTTTTAACAGTCTGTTCTGGCTTTTGTCTTTTTGTTTGTTCGTTTTTGTACTTCTTAATTCATATTAAAAGCATACGTTTCTTTTAAAGTAGAAATTTCCTCCTGGAATGCTTACAGGATAAATGTAATAAGGATCCATGTATCAACTTCAGATAATTAAAAAAAAGCCGTAATTTGTCTGAGGTTGAATTTGCCAGGCACAAATTAGGAATAAAGTGGAAATTTTTCGGTCCAAAGAAATAGGATCATGACTTGCTTTATTTCCGCAGGACTGGTCCTGGATTTATTTGTAAACCAAATGGAATATATCCCTAGTCTTAGCCAAGAGGCAGGCGTTCGCGTTTTACTCACTCCTCAGCGAAACATTCCCTTTCCGGTCGATGAAGGATTCACCATTTCTCCAGGATTTTCAACTTCCATTGGCTTGCGGAAGGTATGCTTTATTTGAATTGTGTAGAGTTATCAAGGAGGCAATTTATAGTCAAGGCCGACTGCAGACTCCGTTGGCATTTGTCATGACTGAACCATTCTAATTCATTTTCATCGGCTGAAAGCCATGAATCAATCGTTGATCGGAACCCGGGCATTGTCAATGAAGGCTTCTTGGCTACAGCAAAAGCAACGAGGGCTGTCCAATGCACCGACACAATGAAATTCATGGTACTTTGTGATAGATATCACAAAATGTCTCCTAACCCTAATCCTTAACTCAAACAGTAATAGTTTTGTGACACACGAAGAATTGGATACTGTGACACTTTGTGACGTCTATTGTGATTCACCTTGAATTTCATTATGTCCGTGAATTGGACATGGATGCCAGCAACAGCTGACGAAGCTTAGGTAAATGACATTATCAACTCAGTTCATAAAACGCAATTTTAAAGTAGCAGCCTTAGTTTAAGTCAGTTCCCAGGCGTAAGGACATCAAAGGAAAGCAAAAACGATGGCATGATGAAGAACCGTAAAATAATAGCAACATAAGGAGCAACTAGAAAACAAAGCATGAGATTGTCATGCCTCAAACTGTTACTGAATGCTTGGTTACGTTGCTGTGTAGCTGCAAATTGTGCGAGTGGATCCTTTCAACAATGGAAGCTGTCACAGTGGCGATGATTTAGAGGGATCGTCCATTTATAAAAGGTTCAAAGGCTCCAAATACTCTGTGCAGGTTTGTTTTTCTCTTGCTTGAATTTTAATTTTCTAAATCAACGCTTTTAAGTGTGAGCTTAGTAGGAAGTCGACAGTTTGACAAGTTCATTTTGAGAGCGAGTAAAGGAAGAGAGCAAGCGCGGTGAGACTGGGGCGAACGAGTCTTTCGGAGTGCATAATTAATCAGCCTCTTTTCAAGGGTCGGCATGTTTTTCAAGTGCGCCGCCATTTTGAATATTGAGAAACCCGAAGCAGAGGGAAAGGAAGAACTTATAAGGGTTAAAAAAAAAAAACTTTTCTCGCGACTTTTCCAACTGTCTTTTTGTCTTATAAACGTTGTAATAGGTCTCCATGCTTGGCCTCTTGAATATCTCGTTTGCTTCACTACGGAACCATCTCAAATGGACTATAAACACTGTGTTGTCACTTAATTTGAGTAACAAAAGAGTAGGTGTTAAAGTAACAACACTTTCAGGAGTTTAATATAGTTTCAATTTAATATGTAAAAAAGTATTCATTTCTTGATAACTTGGATGTATAGTCTTGAATATAATATATTTATTTTTTTATCATTTATGTAGGGCTGTATGTATTCTTGCCTCGCTCGTGAACAGTTGCGCAGTTGCAATTGCACAGAAGGGAAATTTCGGTTTGGACAGAGAATATGTTCCGAGGTTTCAGAAGGTAAGGCAACTTTTTCAAGGAATAGGGTGAACTCTGCCGTTTTCATATGATATAACGCTGCATGCTATATGGAATATTGTGCAAAATTCAAAACGGATGCTGCTGTTATCTCTCTGAGTGTAAGAGTCCGAGGGAATACAAAAGTCAAGGAGGCTATGAAGCATTGTTCTTAACTGTACAGACGTAAAAAAGATCAAATTTCATTGTTGGCCCGAGGGTAGGGCTTTCGACTGACCTTGTCTTCCTCCTTGTTTGCCCGCGCATGACGAATTTGACAATTTTTAAGACGTCAGATCCATGCATGGAATTTGTCGTCTTCCTGTTCTGGGCAGCTTAACTTTGATAACTTTGATAACTTTGATAGGCGCGTTAAAGTTATAAAACCCGGCCCGAAACATCTAATTTACACGCTCTATTGGGTTCAGGTAACTTCTTGATGCTTGTAACTGATCCAATCATTGTTTGTTTTCCTTATGTTTTAGTCAAAATCGCAATTACAATAACGCAATCTTGCCTTTCTTTTTATTAACTAGAGAGCTGTATCCAAGACGTCAGCAAGCGATACGAAAGGGATGAACTTGGGTGCAGTGAAAAATGCCCTCAACCTTGCTCGTATGTATCTGTAAACGTCGTGTTTTGGTTGAGACGAGAGGCCCGGGAGAGAGGCTAGAGTTTGCGATCAAAGTATAGGCCAAAGAAAGTTAAAAATGTATAAAACAAATAGATTCCACTGGTAACGCATCGAGGGACATCAAAACGTGGTAAGAACAGCAGTCACACCCTCGATCGCCAACCAATTTTTCTTGAACAATTCGATTCTGTCTAAGAGGGAAAGGCGTTATCCCTATGTGAAGCACCAATCCAAGGGTAACAGTAAGGGTGGTTACAGCCAGGGTTCGTTACGTCACAGGTGGTTCTTTAACGTCCCACAGAACAATTGTGAAGAGTTGTGAAACGGGGGCTACGGTTTATCGTCCTTATTCGAGAAGACTCTGACACAAGAGTCTAACAATATTGTGGACTTATTTATTTAACAATCACTCAAAAATTGTTACTCTATTTATCAATTCTTCTGTGACAGGCACGTGAGCTTTAGGACGTCGATGTCTAGTTCTTCGTGGTCTAATAATTACGAGGTAACTAAATAAATATAAACGGTTTTGTCGTATTTAGTTCCACGTGCTGGCCGATACTGATTGAAAAGAACACCAAAATTAATCAACATTTTAATCGTCGACGCCACGCAGACCTCCATCTGCCAAAATTTAAGTCACAGGGAATCGAAGAAAGCAAACATCAGAACCCTTTCACCGCCAAGAGTGACGAATGTTAAATTTCTCCCCATAGTCACTTCTCAATCAAACATAAAGGTTGTGAGAAGAAAGGAAGTGATCAACAAGTAACAAAGGTCTTGATTGTTTAACAAATTCTCCTCATCATTACCATGAAAATGTATGAAGGATAGTATGGAGAATGTACATGCTGATATTATCGTTTTAAGGGTTAAAAACGCGGCTTAAGTCTTGAAATTTAAAAACTGTTGACGGTAAACCACCCACGTCAATCGATTGACACTTTTAAAACGGAGACGCGTTTTTAATGTTGGCAGTATGGCAGGATGGAGGCAGGATGGCCGAGTGGTTTAGGGCGCTGGATTTCAATGCAATGACCCTGGTTCAAATCCCGCTCTAGCCACTGGCTGATGTTGGTCTGCGTTCGTGGCTGGTTCAACTCTTCGGTCATCCCTGTAAACAGCCAACTGGTCTGCCTCCCGCTAGTTGGGATTCTTAACTCTGTTGTGTTCACTTGCATTATTTGTTTCATTGTCCCTGAAAATCCCCTCTAGGGACCGTGGTAAAATTAAGTATTTATTTAATGTTAATTAAGCTACATTCTATTGTATTATTTTATTCTGTGAACTTCAAACTTTTGTACTAGTTTTTTTAAAGTTTTTTTAAGTTTTGATGTTTATTTCAATATTATGATCTTGTAGTAACGAACTTATTAGCAAAAACTCTTTTAGTACTTTAAGAGTCTGTTGATTATGAAGTATAAGTTTCGCCAAAGTCTTATTGCAGTGCACCTTTAGCTATTACACTTGTGATTCGAATGGCGAGGCTAAATTAAAAATACCAAAAGTCAATACATCCCGAAAAACGGTTGACGACATCAAGTCTTGCAGGATATCTCAGCTGATGATAACACTACAAAAATGCTACATGAAAAACCAAATAATGAAATATTCTGATTTACCTCTCCTCTACAGCACCAAATACAGGCCTTGATGCGCAGAGACAAGGATGGAAATTTTGTTTCGATGGGAAACAACAGAGACATGCTGAGGTAATGCACTGATATCCAGATGAAAGGTGAATTGTTTCTACGATTTCGTAAGATGAAACTGGCCTTGTCATACAGGCCATAATAGTG
>OX419335.1:27466190-27498690 GCA_948470475.1 Galaxea fascicularis | reverse complement strand
TATTATTTTGTTTAAACCTCAGGAAACATGCGTACATCCTCTGTCTCTAAACATAATTTATAAATACCAGTAAAATAGATCACCAGATTGTATTCTACTACTCTGTAAGTAAAACAAATAAAAGTCTGCTACAAGTCACAAAAAGTGCATATACGCAGCTTAGGTGCGTTCTTCCCATACCGTTGAGGTTGTAAATGCTCTATTTTTCATTGACAAGAGTTCTATGAAACGTTAAATATTTTCACCATGTGCGTCTAAATGTAGAGCCTGTTTGGCTTACTGCCCCAGAAAAGAAAAACAAATTGATGTAGCCGCTAGTTCGAGCTTTTGTCTTTTCGCTTAGCCCACAAGTAAGCCAATAAGTTGGTAATAAACTCCAATACCTCGACACCAGTCATTACCGATACGCCGATCCACAAACCTAACTGACCTCCGATGTCAGCCAAGAGGTTTTCAACCTGAAATACAAAACCAAGGAGTTAATTACTGGCCGGGAATAAATGAGAAGCAGATACCTGTAAACATTTAATGACCCATAGTTACCGGGAGGATTTAACCATCCCCTACGGATCAAACGAATGTCTTTGTTAAAACGGACACTCAATTGAAAACTGCGACATCTATAGACGAGTTTACCTTGTATGCTTCTTCGTTAATGGTTTTGGCCACGCTCAAATCTTCATAGAATATTTGCAACCTTAAAAAGTTTTCACTGTTGGAATACAAAAACAAGCAATAACACCAATAACCTACTCTTTGAGTTCTCATCTGAGAATAAATTGGCACGTTCATTTTTCAAACAGTATTGTGCTAAGTAAAACTGGAGGAGCTGAGAATGTGTTGAGATGATGCAAATGACGAAACATCATAAGAGAGTAACACAAACCAGGCATAGTCATTTAGTAAAACAGTCAAAACGCTTCTCATAACTGAAGTTAAAAGCATTAATCAGATATTATGAGGAATTCAAAAATTAGACCTCTATAGCGAAAATCAAAACAGTGTTACCTCGCTAAAGCAGCGTTGCCGATAGAGTGCTTCAGAATGTATCTCCTCTTTATTTTTGCCTGTGAAAAGCAATACAGCTACATCAGTTATATTATTTAAGGAGCCAAAAAGGTCTTCTAGAGACTTGACCGAGGAGTGTAGGTTTGACTGTACTCTACAGAATAAAAATCATTAACTGGTGAAACATGATCACCCTGGATATTTCTTGCTCGAGTATAGTTTTCGTTCATTTTGTTGCAAATCCCAGCTCCTCTAGCTACGAGGTGTTTATAAAGTTCATTTGTCCATGACAGGCCCTGCCTTAAAATAGAAGATATAATGTTTCTTGAAGAGTCAATGCCAAGCCGTAGTTTGACTGGATAGCCAGCTCTTTAATGCGGTTGTCAGCTGAAAAAACG
Source organism: Galaxea fascicularis (assembly GCA_948470475.1). Taxonomy (NCBI): domain Eukaryota; kingdom Metazoa; phylum Cnidaria; class Anthozoa; order Scleractinia; family Euphylliidae; genus Galaxea; species Galaxea fascicularis. Next base: position 27,497,284 of record OX419335.1, on the reverse strand, counting down.
CCCAGGATCACGTTGTGCAACAAACATTCGTCGCCTTTGAAGGGCGTTGCTTACATCAAATGCCTTTGACCATCGGGCACTTGAGACTGTGAAACGGAAAATGTTTTCCCTGGAGAGAGAAAATATATATTTATTTTGATTTCCGAACGTTCGGTTGACTAGTATACGCCGGAAAAAGATACCGCGGTACCTAACCGTACGCAAATGAGGTGATATCGGTAGAAATCACTTAGATTTAGCTCGACAATGAAAAATGCGAAACGTCCTCTCATTATGTTTGAAAACGTCTCGATACTGAGGGATTTTAAGACCATAACAATTACTCTTTAACACTCTATACTGCGTCATATCGCTCCGAAACATGCGTATAGTAGTCTATTTATCGCTGATCATGTGTTTCTTGGGAGCAAACGCTAATCAAAAACTATCACTAGCAGATATAATTACCTTACGATTCGCATAGTATAGTAGTCTATTTATCGCTAATCGTGTCTTTCTTGCGAGCAAACGCCAATCAAAAACTATCACTAGCTATAGCAGATATAATTATCTTACGATTCGCAGATGATAGTGTTACCATTGGAACGCTATACGACTTTTTTGCAGACCATGATAAATTCCTTTTTTGACTTAACTCTAGTTTTACTGGAAAAGTAGTTTTTCAACTCTTACAAGCATGGCTGCGGGCACTGAGACAGGCAGTCGAGGCCTGTGGCTGTAAACTTCGCTTTCACTTTTCTTATACACTCACCTGTTTCAATAAAAGGCAAACAGATATCAGAAAATTCAAAATTATGAATATTCTAACGCTAAGGCGAAGAATGTGGTTGATTTGAAAAGTCGCGAGCCTTCTGCGAAGGTACCTATCTAGCGCACGAGTTTTGTTGTTTTACTGTTTTAGGTGTATAGCTGCTTTCAACATCTGTAACAAAACTTGTGACACTTGTGACACTTCTATTATCGCAAGATAGACCCCAGTAAAGTGTTATTCACCAAAAGGTTTATTTTCACATTAGGACTTGAATATCGATGGACAGCACATCTTGAATTGCATAGACGTGCCTTCAAATTTATTCAAAACAAGACAGTACATATAAAAGCTATTGTTCTCAAATTAAATCGGTACCGTACTTACTTTGCTCTAGGCTGAAGCACGCAGAACTGTTGATAGGGAACCTCGGCTCGGAACAGTTACACATTTCAACTTCTTTTTTAGCTAAGCAAGACATTCTACATGCCTAAAAAGGTAGAATTCAGTAGTATGATAATCTATTTCCGATTGGGTTGTGAAATGTTCCCGCAAGATTTTAACACCTGCACGAAAGCCAGTACAGGTTGTCGGTTCCCTAATGTTAAACAGTTAGTTATGACTAAAAACTCAACAACAAAACTGAAAAGAGAAAAGAGGTGGCACTCGCGAGTAACTTTAAATGAAATTCTGCCACGAACTCAGGTGAGTGTTGTAAAGCCAAAACCAAAGCAATTATTCTGACCAATCCCAAAAGACGAAGACTGCACAGTGTAACAGGCGCCAAGCGCGGTAAAATGCGCGCGTGCAACCGCGCAACTACCACTGATTTATCTTTTGCTTCTCATTGGCTGAGAAAGTGGCGCGAGTTTTGTCAACCAATCACAGAGCTAGGTAAAGTGAAGTAAACGCGAATTACTTTCGACACCCACTTCAACATCGCTCTAAAGGAGTGTTTCGTATCGATAATTGAATTTAGCTTGCCTGACAGGAGTAGTTCACGTGATATTTTTCGCTGTAGATAGTAGAGTGTGGTTTGTGCTCTTTTCCGTTTTCATCGATGCAGCTGTCATTTAAATACGGGTCCACTCTTTTTATGTGTTTCTGCGAAAAGGAAGGATAACCAGTGACAGATAAACTGCAATTCAACGACTCAAAACGTTGGGCCACCTAAAATGCGTTTAATTAACTTAAAATCTATGATTTTAATTACTCGCTTAATTCCTACTGATGTTGAAAATCCAGTTGGGACACTGAACCCCTCATCGAAGGGAAATGGCATGCGAGATTGGTCGGTCAACACAACTCTCACGCCAGCTTCGTCGGTCAGGCTCGTATACTCAATTTGATCGATAAAGATATCCATCTCAAGACCTGCAAAAATAAGTGCACATATCCTAAGAATAACGAGGTCCAGGTAAATCAAACCATCGTAAGCATAACAATTTACGTCAAGAGTGACTAGTATTTTGCATTTGAATCAAGGGTTAAAAATTTCAGTTGAAAAGTGACCTTTTTTAAACTTGACCTAACACCTTTTGATTCGATGTTCGATGGTTTTCTGTAAAACTCATTTCTCGTCATTGGTTGGTAAGTGACTGAAATTTGTGATATCTCATGATCAGGTAACCTTAAGGGTCTTATTAGGGTTAAGTTACGTTAGCTGTCCAAATATTCCCTAAACATGGAATCACCAGCACAAAACATCGTTCATTTTGACGTCGCTTAAGACCCATTTCTATTTACGACCTTGAATTGAAGACTTGGATACAGATCGAAGTGCATGCAATCTGGAGAAAATAGACCAGAGCTATGAAAGAGCATACAAATCTTCAAAACATAATGATGAATGTGCATGTAAAGCTCAAAGGGGGCATTTTGTTGTAACTTGTTAACCATCATTCGACTTATTTAACCGTCAGTCATCAAAAAGGTTAAAACTCTTTACCACATGAACCTTTGAAGCAGCACGCTGATCGGTAATATGCTCAAAAATTGAAGAATGGTAACTCACCATGATACGGCCCTGCACTGTCTGTGCTCATTACAGGAACTTTCGTCCCATTTTTCAGCTGGCCAGAGTTGAACACGTAACAGTTTCCGTACTTCCAGTGCCAGAAGTTTCGCCAGAGCTTTTTTAGACTTCTGAAAAGTTAAAAACTGGTCGTCATCGGTAACTCAATTTGATATTTTTCTTTATTGTGCGTTCTCAGATCTACGAAATGACGTTACAACACGTTAAATCACAGGCAGCCCAATCGTAGTGTGTGGCATCAAAAGTTTATATAAAAAAAGTAGCATTAAAAGCTAGAATTCCAACGAAACGAATAGCGGTGGAAATATTGATATTCTAGCCAAATAAATAAATAATTAATTGACCACTTCCCTAGAGGGGCTTTTCAGGGACAATGAAACAAATAATACAAATGAACACAACAGAGTTGGCTATTTACAAGGATGACCGAGGAGTTGAACCAGACACCCACCCAGAACAACACCAGCTAGTGGCCAGAACCCGGGTCATCGCATTGAAATCCAGCACCCTAAACCACTCGGCCATCCTACCTCCTCAACCTTTCTACCTTCACTCTATTGGGTTAGTTACCTCGGATTAAAGAAAAATTGCATTTAGACGTCTCAGAAAGTGACAAGGAAAAATTGAGTGAAGGTAGGAAGGCTTTTATTTGGCCAGCCGGAATATCAATATTTCCACCGCTATTCGGTTCGTCGGTGGTTTAGCTTTTAAAAGGTTTTTTTTTTTTCAATACAAACTTTTCATGTCACACACCCCGATTGGGCTGCCCGTGGTAAAGGATTGGCCCGAAAAACCATTACCACTGCACGTTATATTGATTAATGATCAAAAATCGAGGAAATAAAACACTACACTTCACTGTAGATTACACTAGATATACATATCAACGCACCTTGGAATTTTAACCTTACCCTTTGTGACAGCTGTAATAGGACCATCGACAGTACTTAAGCATCTCATCCAGACCATGCCCGAGAGATGACAGCTCATCCTCGGAAATACTCTTCATCGTCATATCCAGCAGTGTTGTTTGCAATGACGCAGTGTCTATTCCAACATTCATCAACACTTTTTCTTCTTCGGGTGTCTTCGCTGCTGACAGTATCCATTTCTTCCGATAGTTTTCCAGGGCCGCAATACGTTTGTCTACGTTTTCGGAGCTTACATTTGATATGTTTATTTGTCCTTGGGAAAGGTTTTCCAAATCACGTATAATCCGCCTTATAACTGCTTTCTTGTGTAACTGACTTCGTTTCAGCATGTTCAAGTTGCAAATTGTGACGGCAGGAAAGTCAAGAGACTGAAATTATAAGATAATTTCATATTCAAAACTTCGATGACTGTTCGGTCAGTATGACGTGTCCTGAGGCAATAGAAGACAATAGAATTGACCCAAAATGAATCAAAATAATTAATAAAGATGTAACAGTTTGATACCCAAACTAGTGCTCTAGTGATATAAAAGACGTTTTCACAAAACCAAGTAATGAAAATATTGATATCTTTAGAAATTGTAATTTTACGTTTTCCTAACCTCCTCAAAGCTCATTTCCATTCTGGACACAACAGGCTTTTTAAAGTAACGCATCACCAACGAAACACACATCAATAACAAAACCACGTACAACCCGACTGTGACTACAAGCCACAAGACGCGCTTGGGTAAACTCGAGGCAGCGGCTATATTGCCGACGCCATGCGCAGACGTGGAGGTTGCAAAACTCGTCAGCAGTTTCCCGACTGATGATGGTTCTTTCTCCTCACTCTCTTCTGTGGTTTGGTGCTGTAATGCTGGTCTGCGTTTACTGTGCAGAACACATCTTCCCTTAGAGTTGTTACCATCATTGTCTGCAGAGTTGACAGCTCCAGGAATCAGGCTAATAAATATTATGCAAAGCCGGAATATTTTTTCTCAGTGCAAAGTTTAAATCAAATAAGGTATTATTGGTTATTGCTTGCTTTTTGAGGAAAATGTAACCTCAAGTAAGACTGGTTTATTGCTGTTTTATGGTGTGTAATTATTAACATTATTTCGTCGTTTCCAGTGAAGAGAAATTATTGTAAAGCGTTTGCGCACAAATACGTTTATCCATGACGCCATAAGTCATTACGTCATAGACCTCTTTCATAATGGCAGCCACCATAATCATTCTTTTGTCTGCGCTCAAATTAGCCTCCAGCAGCCTCGCCTTTAAATAAAAATTCTAGAATTGTTTTTACACACGTTGACGAGGCTAGGAAGGCTTATTTACATTCAAATTAAAGAACAATGATTAGGCCCGCCATTTATGAAAGACGTCTAGAATTTCACCAGAAATTAAAGAGACTGGCGTAAAAGGTAACTCATCATACGTAACAAATTTCACTGTTATCAAGGCTATTCCACAGTACTTCCCTGACACTCTGTTGCTGTTCATTGCGTGGTGAATTGTGTGTATAGCTGTGACGTCTGTTCCTATGAAGGTTTTTGCACATGGTGGTTTTGTAAATAGCGGTTCAGTGTTCAAATAAAGGTTCTCTGGCAAGTTTTCAATCCAATAGCGCTGATTACTCTTCAAAATGAATTTGATGATTTTCTCATCCTTTAGCAACTAGCAGCACCTACGGCTCCCAGTCCCCAACTAGCAACCCCTTTTTTCCTGGAAAGCACGTGGTATAGAGCAGATCAATCATGACTGACGGGGAAAATTTCTAAAGTGGTTGCTGTGTCTGTTGAGTCTAGTTCAAATCTCGACTCTCCGCAAGCTATACGATGATGATTCAAGACTGAAACCCGTCTGCGTAGTTCACGGACAAATGGTTTGTCGATATTTTTTCTCCGACTGTAGAATCCTTTTTTTTACTTTTGACTAGCATATTCCAATGTTTAACTGTATGTTTACATTTGAAAGCAAAACTATTGCAAAATCTACACCCTGCCTATGACATAAGTTTTCGTATGATTGGATGTTATGTCGGGTTGGCAAGCGCTTTGATACTTACGAAAAATCGCCGACTGCATTCTTTTCATTTGACATGACGAGATGTTTGATATCGTACAGGATTAAAAAACACCGCTACCACCTTTCCAACTTCACTGCAAACTAAAATGCAAGCTGAACCCACCAGCAACTTAAGTTGATAAAAACTAATATTGCGATAAAATTAAAATATGTCGAGAGTTCTATGAAAAGGCTTCACACAATAGGCCTTTTTAACTGCCCAAAATCTGTTTCTTTATCATTCACAAAAAAGCTAAATAAAACGGGGAGCAGCAATTAAAGCTTAGCACAGCAGATGTATAAACCAGGAAAATTTTCTCGAGGCAAGAATACAAAAAAGACTGGCAGGAGTCTTTAAAAATAATTTTGCGTTTAAATATGCGTTTGAGTCGTATGAATTTCCGAATTTCTTCAACTCTTGTAAGATGTCTGACAAATTTTATAAGCTCTGACGTTATATATATATTTTTTTTTAATTTAAAACGTTTTATTGATTTCTGGAGGGTCGCTATTTTCCAGGCCCGCCAGGGGGTGGGGGGGGTAGTGGGATACCAATATACCCTATATTTTCCCCACAAGATACCAATATACCTTAAAATCGTAAAATGTGTCATACTTAATACCTAAAATTGTTTTGAAACATAATACTTTAACCTGAAAATGAACCGAATTTTGACCAAAAAATACCATGTACCTGAATTAAAACGGCCCGGGATACCGTCTACCGAAAACCCCCTGGCCGGGCCTGATTTTTTGAGTAATCAGGAGCGAATACAACTGTTATGGTTTAAAAAGCTGCCTTTTGTCCGCAAGTGTGACAGATAGAAATGTCAACTAGGTTTTTTTGATTATTTGGTTTATTGATCTTCTTAAGCTTTTTAAATTAAAGTATGACTAATCGCAGGTCTCCTGACCTTAGGAAAGAGAAGTATTCCAGTCATGCATTCGGGTTTCTTTTCGTTTCTCTGCCGTAGCCACTGAAACTGTTAAAATTAATTTCAGCGTGTTGCAGATGATGATAGTCTACCTGGCTATCGTAAAGTTATTCCAAAACATCACGCGCAAAATTACATAGAGGACTTTATCATGGATTCACAAGCAAACATCGTGTTACCTAGCAATCATCGGCGATTGAAAACCTGGTTTCCGGGACTTTCGCCAAAATACCGTACATCGGAAATGAAAAATATTCTTCTGGTTTTGAAAACCACAGCAAAAACCGAGTACGATCAAGCTTGCTCAACGTTAGATCAAGGAATAGATCGTGATCGGTCAAAATACAATAATAACATAAACAATTCATTATCCGAAGACTACTGCAAAGACTTATCAAACAAACGTGGGAGGGTTTGGGTCACAATGTTTCGGCTGGCCAACACTAGCCTTCATTGTTATTTATTGTGTTTGGCGTGTGGGTCGGGAAACTGAGCTCTCACAAGGATGTCACCGACGTTGTTACAGCGGCCACACGCCACTGATTACGTAACTCTCGGCTCCCTCCTGGTTCTTTTCGCTGTCACAGTAAAAACTGTACCACTTACCCTTATATAAAACAGGGCGCGCTAAAATTACATGTTTCACTCTAATAAAGAAACGTATCAAATAAAATCACATATTACTTGTGATGCCGGCTGAAAACGTTATCAACATGACTCAGTACCGCAAATGGAATCTTCCGTATATTGGGGAAATTAACAGTCTGAAATGCCAGCTGTCTTCTCCCCTTAACCCACGGGGGTTGCGGGAGAGGAGACAGCTGACATTTCAGACTAATTGGGGAAAACTGACAAATGCGATACGCCGACTTCACCGTTTTAATGAACATAGAAGACCAGTTGATATTCCTTCTTCTACTTGTAAGCCCACGACAGTCTCCAAACACTTTCTTCGTAACGATCATGTAAGCGGGGGTATGCTTCTCATTCCGATTGAAAAGTATTACACTGAACGTGCCCAGGAGAGGGGTCGGGGATACGACGAATTTTAACTCACGGAGATGAGCGATGGACTTTTTTGGGCATGAAAATTTCGATTCAGGGATTTTTCTAGGTATGAAAATTTGGCAACTATCTTCTTGTGTGGCTTGATTTAAGTAGAGATTTTTGGGGGTATTTAAAACAATCCGAAGATTCGTGGTAATTTATAATTTAATGCTTTTATATAGCGCTATTCCATCAACTGCTCATAGCGCTTTACAACGGTAAATCCTTACAATTCTAATTTCTTACAACTCTTAAATCAAATTTAAGCTTACAATTCTTTACAATTATCAAATCAAAGCAAATGTTGGTTTTTGAGGAGAGGGGAAAACCGGAGTACCCGGAGAAAAACCTCTCGGAGCAGAGTAGAGAACCAACAAACTCAGCCCACTTATGACGCCGAGTCCGGGAATCGAACCCGGGACACATTGGTGAAAGGCGAACGCTCTCACCACTTCGCCAACCCTGCTCCCCCGGGGGGCAGTGCCCGTATCCTGGCCACGTAGTTCTGAGAATAAAGTAACAATTCTTTCTGGAAATTTTAAGGCTCAGAGAATGTAAATGAACAAAGTAAATCCTACGCATTTTCCTAAATAAACCTGATGAAGGCTGTAATCCAAGCCTTCCCACGTTGTTTGATAAGTTTTTGCAGTAGTCTTCGGATAATTGTTTATGTTATTATTGTATTTTGACCGATCACGATCTATTCCTTGATCTGACGTTGAGCAAGCTTGATCGTACTCGGTTTTTGCTGTGGTTTTGAAAACCAAACGATAAACTACAATGGTCTGAAAGCTGGTACTGAAACCTTCTAAAAGTGAAACCTTATTTCGCCGACACGAATCCGCAGTGAACTGAATTAAAGAGCGTTGCCCGTCTCATCAAGTTTTGCTTCCGAGCACCAAAACGTCTCACCCGCATTACACCAAATGAGCGTTGTGAATCAAGATGGAGGGAGCAAATATTGTTTGAAGAAACAAATGTACACAAGTATTAGTTTTAATTTCACGGGTTTTACTCCATCAGCGTCAACATGTAGTGGAAATCAAATCGCCCGGACGGTGCTACTGGGTTAAAATTTCTGTTTTGCTCTCCCCATTTCTTGCAATTGAAAACCAACATGTTTTTAGCGATGGCTTCCTTTTCTAGGCTTTCAGGCAATTTCAAAGAGCAATGAAAAAAACATTTTACATTTGCCGCTACTGATTTACAAATAAGTCTTGGTCTTCTTAGCGACGCCCCTTCGATATAGTTCCCCTTTGTGTCCAGTTGACTACGGGATAGTTGACTCTTAAAGACCTACAAGGTGAGTGTTTATTTGTGAAAAAATTCAACTTTTCTATTGAACCTTTGCATCTTACAGTGGGTAAACAAGTAAAAATACCGGACATGTTATTTTTCGCATCTAGTGTTTTAGTACATTATATATACCTTTTTCCACAAACACGGCAGCTGCATGCTGTAATGATCTTAACATTTTTAAGCACTGGTCTCGCCGGAGACGTGTTTGGACAGTTCAAGATGATAGTTTTCATTTTGAAAGAAACTGGAGAACAATAAGAACATGACTCGAAGACTCTTCTACGATGCGGAATGTAAAATGAGCGGCATTGACCGTAACATAAATTGTTTATCACGGTCTTAGTTTCACATCCTCGTGAGCGAATGGTTTGTTGAATTGACGTCATGTTGCACCAGGGTTGGCGTATATCCTCTCCTGCTATTGGTATAATTGTGCCTTCCTTGGATTTCATTTTCGATAGCCATCTTGCCTTGAATCTTCCCCCTCGGCACTCCATGAGCAGCAAGATAAAAATTAAGAAAACCAACACGCTTCCTGACACTCGCATGGTGAAAACTTGTACCACAATAAAACTGTAGAGGAAAAATACAAGTAGTACTAATCTAACATGTATGGAAACATTTTCCTGTGGAATTTTCCTTAGCTACCAATGGTCAGCTTGTGAACATCAGTGCTGCTTTCTAGCGTATTGGGTTTGTAAGAGAGCCGAGAAAAAGCATCGGCAAGCCGAGCGTGGCTATTGGAAGGGGAAGCCCTTATTCTCCCTGCATTTTTGTTACATCCAATGCTCCAGTAACGACCCTGTCACAATCGATCTGTACGTGGCGAGTGACCGATATTTCCAAGAATAACATGAACGTTCCAATTTGTCTTTGTAACTGTGCGGTGTTGAGTGGAGTCTTGCAGATTTCTCTGGAAATCGTTTTAAGGAAAAGCACTTGGCATAAGCTAGGGAAATTTGTTCCTGAATGATCTGACTGCCGATTTTTAAAACTGACCTGAAAACTTTTCAAAACTCCTCAAATTTCAATGAAGCTGGTCACGCGCAGTGTAGATAAAGCCAGTTTACAGGCATTTCGCTCAAGTAATCTAAGTCAGCCTGAAAAGGCTGACCGGTATGCTAATACACCATTTTACGAATGATCAGTTCCCAGTGAATTGTGGGTAGATCCAGTCCTTTGTGGGGGCAAACGGTCAAAATTTGAATTTCAAATTACGTCTTTAGAGGGCCGTTTGCCCATACAGAGGACTGGATCTACCCATAATTCACTGGGAACTGATCATTAGTAAAATGGTGTATTACAAGCATAGCGAAGGAGTCGAAATCGGAGTGACGGGAACACAGCCCTAACTATCAGCCCAGCGGATTTTAACCCTTCTTTCATTCATGATTCTCCTATTACTCAAAGTTGTTGTACATAGCCATGGTTGCATATCTTTTTTTCAAAGTGTGTTAAACACTGTTATTTTGCAAATTTTCCGACATAACTCTTTCGTTTTAAAGTACCCACACAATGCAATGTTTGACCGGACAATGCTGTCGTCTATAATGTTTCCTAAATGCTTGCCTATTTACGCGCATACGAATCATTTTTGTGTAATGTAAGTACTTTTGCTGCAGAAAAAACTAATAATCTGACTACTGAAATAAATACAGTAAATGAATGAATAAGAAACAAATAAATTAGCGAATGAATAAATGTATATAAGTTAACATGACAACGTTTTCCCGTTTGTCCGCCCCTTCAAGCCCGCCGCACACGTGAAGAAAGAGCTGAGCAAAATTCCTCGCGAGGCAGTTAGCTCAGCCGTTTCCTCACGTGTGCGGCAAATTTTCCGTGAGAAATTCGCCTCACGAGGCGATGAGGATAATATCAAACATGTTTGATATTTTCCGCACACGTGAGGGAACGGCTGAGCTAACTGCCTCGCGAGGAATTTTGCTCAGCTCTTTCCTCACGTGGGCGGCGGGCTTCAAACTCCTTGGGCAGACTGCAATATTTCCGTAATAGACCTTCCTCGATTGTCTGAGCCTTTCGTGAACATGGCTTAAATAAAAACGGCGTGTGGTAAAAGTATCCAAATTGTACATGAACCAATTGCGCTAACTGAAGGTGATTATTTCATAACACGTTCGCATGACCAAAAAGGTTTTCTAGCTATACAAGGCGGACCTTATTAATCTATCGCTATACCTTGAGAAAGGGCAAGTACCAGTAATGATCATAGTGTAAGAGAACAGGGGCACCCAACGAGAAACTTCGATGAAATATTTGTTCGGGAGAGTCTGCCCGTTCTAAGACTTTCGGATAACGCATTGCCAAAAAGCCACTGATCCGTTATTAATAACAACACCTAAAAGATTCGCAACCGGGGAAATCCAGGGGAAAATAGTCCCTTAGATTTTCGGAAGGGATATTTTTGCAATTTTTCGCTCTTAAAAAGGTCGCCTAGCATTTTCGGGTAAGCAAATAGTTCGCAGAGACGTTCTTCGAAGGTAACGTTCAGCTAGCAATTTCTGAAATGAAGATTTCATTCCCTAAAATTTTCGGGAACTTCAATTTTCAGCTAAGAGATCCGAACAGATCAAATTTTTCTAGCTGATTAAAACAACTCTTTAAACGGTCTATAAACATTACAAGAAGCCTCAAAATATCCCTCACAGGTTTATTTCTTAATTTGCGCGTTGGGTGAGAGAAGTGCGGGTGACAGAAAGAAACGTCTGTTGAATCTTTTACACGAATTCAAATGCTGTATGAACGGACGAGAAGCCATTTTTTTTTTACTGCATTTTTCAGTTGTTTTCTGTAAAATCGGACGAGGGATCAAAACCGCCTCTTGTTGGTATATCGTCCGATTCTCAACGTCTGCGTGTCGAAAGTTACATCACGTGATCTAGAAAATCGTTCAATCAGTCGCTTGAAATAAAAAATATTTTAGGGTCGGTTGTATATATTTTACACCGTGAAAGCATTTTTTTACCTTTGGTAAATGGTTAACCTAGTTCGAGTTCGAATTTAAACCATTTCTTGAAATAAAAACCTGTTTTTTTCAGCAAACAGGATAAGTGGTTCCTTATCAGTCACATCGTTATAAATCGAATCGACTTGATGTTTAAGTTCAGAATTTATAAGGAATATCTCTTGTAAGAAATAAATATTGAGATCGTACGACAACCTAAGAGTAAGATTTGCAGACCTTAATCCTGTTAAAATAAAGCTTTCCTTGAACAAGTGTCCATTACTTACTTACTTGCTTTGGAGAAGAAATTCTCTAGGTTGCGAATATCGTCAATCAATATAGCACTCTGATTCTGAGTTTTTTCATGCTTGATCGACGATTACCCAGCCCAACCCGAAATATATACAGCAGTGTAATTATTATTCATGTCTTTAAAATGCCGCTTGTTTATCCGTCACGTTATGTTCATCCGACAGGGGTAAGTGTCAAAGATAGGAGCGCATTCAACCTCACCCACACAGAACAACAAAATAAACATTTACGCTACGTTAAATATCACACGCGAGAATACGAAAACGACACGATACTGATTTTCGACACAATGTAAGCATCTTTAATCTGTGTTGCTCGCTAGGAATGTCGCTATGTTCTCTATAAGGGTTAAGTTACCTTTTGATTTTGGTATTTCCTTGACACAGGATGTTGTTGAATTACGGTTTTAAACAAACTGTTCGGGTCTAATTTTGTTGCTCAATCCTTCCCACGCAAGTTGAAACGATATTGAGCTGCGAACAGTTAGCTTATCGACAGATGTTAAGTTCTTACTGTACACGAGAGGTGTATTTGTGTTCTAGATAAAAATCTGCAAGTATCATTTCTTGATGAGAATTTTATTTTGTCTTGTAAAATAGTTGCGACAACAAATCTAAAAGGCGATGTTTCTCGTCTTTTTTCGCCAAAACTATTTTGTTTGTTGTTTACAATTTGCGTCAGTGGAAACAGTTAAAATGTACAAAACTCGGATGTAAAGCAGAGGCGTTCTTGAGTTATTGAAGATCACGTATTCTTAGAATAATAATACCAGCACTGACGTAGATTTAGCGCGTGTATTCGGAGGGGTTTCGTTTTGTCTTTAAAATCTTCAAAAACAAATTATTTTAGACTACTTGCATTGTATTTTTTGACCCAAAATATAGAAATACTTACGGATTCTAAGACTGTTACTTATTTATCCACAAACACTAGAATTTCTGAGGATGACTTGATGCAGTAAGGCGATTTTTTCCTAAGAGGGACGATGAAATGAAGGACAACTTGTCAATATCTACGCAATTGCAATGGTACTTTTGCCACTGTCGTAGCTACATTTAACTGAACTCATTCAACAATTTACCGCATCAGTCAATGACGTAGCATGTTATCTTCATCATATATGATTTCATAATATATGATAGCCCAATAGGGGAAAACCTAAATCAGTTGTAACCTCGTGGATTTTTTCTAGTGCTGAATATATCTATTACATATTTCCTTCGCTAAATTGGCCCGATAAAGGAGACGGGAAGTGATAAATTTCCAAACTGTTTAAATAATACATTTTGCAATTTTGCGAACGCTGAGGATCTGTCAACAGGCCGCCACGAGGAAATTACCAACTTAAAAACGTGGCCAGTGAAACTTAAATATTTGGTTTTGTTTTCAAAAATATTGAATTGGTCTTTTTATGGTAGACTTTTGCGTGGGATCTGCTGTGGTGTAGGAAACAAAGCCACGTTACACTGAGCACATGGCACTTGCCACAAAAACAAGATCAGAACGCAACGACTAAAAGTCATGTGACGACTAAACTAGTCCCCGGGACATCACAGCTGCCAAAAATAACCAGAGGACTTGAGGGCATCAAGGAATCTTCTTGAAACTAATAATGCGCCCTTTCAAACTTGGCTATCTGATTATTAAATCTTCTTCCTAGCTACTATACAGTTCTAGTTAGAGAATTTGGAGTTACATTACGTAACACCCTTGGCTGACAAGTTTGTCTATTCTTATTACGTATTACCTGTCCTCTGGACAATGTATGACATTTTAAGGAGAGGTTACATGCTAATCATTTCTACGAATTAAAGGCATTTCAGTATCGGGTTACCTTCTCATCGTAATGTGGACCTCTGAAGGCATATTGTATAATCAGGCCCGTAGTAAGGGGAGGGGGGGGGGGGGGTGGGGGCGCTCAAGCCCCCTCCCAGAACTTATGGAATTTAAAAAACAATTGTACCATAAAAAAATAAAAGATACCACGACGGTGACGGTAGGTGAAAACATCATCTTCAAAGTGAATTCGCGTTCTTTCAAACTTCATTCCGATTCTTCCAACTCGCTAAATTGTAGGCAAATCATTCTCCTGCAGTCAAATCCTAAGGACCCCTTCCGAGTTTGAAAAGCAAAAGAAAAATTTGTCGTCAGTTGTTTACGTCCTCCATAAAACATGAAGTAATGAAGAAACGTACCAAAAAGTGTGATCAATATGAAGAGTTGATATTTTGCTCAGTGAACCTAATGCTATGGTGTTCTCATTGTCGCCGCCGTCATGCCACCTATAACTCCCTAAGGTCTACGACTGTGGGTGGGAGGGAGGGGGTAGAGAGGACGAAGTTGCTCCGTTTGGCTCATTTGCTGAGCCCCATTAGTTATTTTAGCTTTGCTGCGAGCCTTGTAATGAAATTAAAGGCTGAAAAAAAATGAGGCCTTTGCGGGAGTCGAAGCCATGACCTCTGCGATACTAGTGCAGTGCTCTACCAACTAAGCTTAGTAGCTATCCAGGAGCTGGTCATTTTGTGGGTTCGTATAGCAATAAACCCGTCAAAGGCCATAGCGAGTGTGAACAAATATATTTGAAGTGCGGATTTATGACCACCTCCAAGTGATTTTCATATATTCACACTCATCTACAGACCAATATGTTGGATTTTTAGGGTAGAAAGGTAAAAATCAAAAGGTTTTTAAGGGCTAGGATGCTAGCTAGCCTCATTTAGTTCTTTCAATGGCATATTGGCCCACCAAAAACAAGAATTACCTTTCCATGAAGGTTGGGGTACTTCACAGCAACTGGCCGATCAAGAATTCGAGACGCGCGCCTTCTAAAAAGACAATCTGGCCCCCTCCACAAAATTACCCCGTTGCCTCTTGCATTATGAAGGTTTTTTCTCTCCTGCGAGGCAGATCGGTATAGTCATTACTTCTCACTGACTATGATGATACTCTTCTACTAATAAAATACTAGTTGTTGACTATAAATAATAAAGTTCACTAAATACAGTAGTAAAAGTTTAAAATTATAATATTTAAGTTTAAGGATTTTTAAAAAGGTCTTAACATATAGATGTTAGGATTTAAAATTACTAAAGTTATGCTACACAATATGTGGTGTAGTTTCTAAAAATCGCACCAACTACAACAATGATCATGATCACAGTTTTTCCAGCGGCCTTCCTTCGAACAATCAAATCCTTTCAGGTTTTTGTTTCCTCGTTGTACATTGAAAAGTTTTACTGCAGCACGCCCTTCTCTTTGAATGAGGAATTAAAATTAGTAACTTAAGGGACTGTTCATCAAGCTTAGTTTAGTGAATCCCTCTAATCATCCGGGTGGTATCGCAGTGATATTGCCAAAAGAAAGTTATCGAAAAAATAAGGAGGCTCTGAACCTGCTCTACAATTTTTTTTAAAACTTTGCAGGGAGATGCATCTTGATATGCTGATTGCAATTTCATAATAAAAAACCGAAGTCGTTTTTAGTTTCAGGCACATAAAGCTAAAATTAAGGGTGTTTCTGAGACGCTGTAGTGTTGCTATGGTAACATTATACGCTGACAAAATGGTCACGACCTAGTGAGAAATAATTGGGCAGGTTTTGGATACCAATTTTAAGGAAACAAGCAAAAAATTGTGGTAGCATCAATCCATCTAAGAATTGCAACCATTTTAAGCTTCCTTGGAACCGGTCCTTAGAATTTGACTGCAGGAGAATTTATTTACCTAAAATTTAGCGAGTTCGGGAGGAATCGCGATGACGTTTAAAAGAACGCGAATTCACTTTATTGATGATGTTTTCGCTACCTTCACCGTCGTGGTATCTTTATTCAAAAAATCCTGGAAGTGTCTCGAGTCCCTCCCCCACCCCCCTTCTTTCCCCCACCCCTTCCCCTGCTACGGGCCTGCAATGGAAACAAAGGGTGTCACCCTGTTATTTTTTAAAAGCGTGACAATATTTTCAAAATGAACAATTAATTAAAATTCAAGTAACGAACCAAATTATGAATGCCTTGCTTGTGCCAGGTAAATAACCTTTAGGAAGAAGTAAAAGTTATGATGTCAATTGCGATTTCAATCCCCTTCGTCCGTTGCCCTGGCGCCCCCAGTTTAATCAAAGCTTTGAGACCCTGATGTGGGATCTGCCGGTTCAGGTGTAACTTGAAATTATGTGGAATAAAAGTACGGAAACTAATAATTACTTTCACTTCTTCGTTCATATGGAACATTTAAATCAACGGTATTATCTACAGACAAAGCATCATTTTGCTGTTAGTTAGCAACAGTATTACTACGTTATTTTGTTGTCATGGTTGTCTACACATTTGAAGTCGTCAATTTTCCAAAACAAAGTAATACCGTTAACAAGAGTAAACTCTATTATTGCAACAAACGAGTCACTTTTTTGCTCATTCTTTGGAGGTATAACTTTCCACTTCATATACTACAAGATTTGTATACTGTATATATACTGCAAGATCTTTAATTGTCCGTTAATTTCAAGCATTTTCCCGGACGACTGGAAATTTGCCAAAGTTACTCCTTTATTCAAGCAGGGAAAGCTAAATGATGTTAACAATTATCGTCCAATTTCGGTTATCTAGGTTGCGGCCAAAGTGTTTGAACGAATAACCTATGATCAGCTGTACGCGTATCTTTCTGAAAACAACTTGAACTCCCAATGTAAATCAGACTTTCGTTCCATGCACTCTACAGTTACATCCTTAGTAGAGGCTACCGACAATTGGGCTCTTAACATTGACCGTGGTAATGTTAATGTTGTACTGGTTTTGGATCTAAAGAAAGCTTTCGATACGGTTGATCGCAACATCTTATTCACTAAACTTCGCGCCTATGGAATTCAGAGAAACGCTCACAGTTGGCTTGAGTCATATCTTTATAATCGAACCCCAAAATGCTTTGTTAATGGCTCTCTTTCTAAAATTTGTTCCCTTCAACTGGGTGTTCTCAGGGAACTATACTAGGTCCTCTTTTATTCTTATTACACATAAATGAGCTACAATACCTAATTGTCTATATCATTCCCAGCCCAGGATGTATGCAGACCATACGCATCTTACTTGTGCTGGTGTTGATGAAGGCCATTCAAGATGGCCTTAACATTGATTTGGAAACTGACATCAGAAAGTGGCTAGTCGCCAACAAGCAAACAATGGCTGAGACCGAATTCATGTTAATCGGTTCGAGACAAAGGCTTGGCACCTTCACTTCATCTCCAGCCCTTGTAATTAATGGAGCTCCCGTTAACCAAGTCTCTACAAGTAAATATCTGGGAGTTCTCATCGATGAAAATCTTACCAGGACTGACGATCATATCGATAAATTGGCCAAAAGATCGCATCCAGTTCTGCAGCCCTTAAACGGGTGAGACAGTTTGTCCCCCCGTCGACCCTTCTCTGCATTTACAATGTTTTGAGTCAACCACACTTCGATTATTGTAGTGTTGTGTGGGGAAATTGTTCCATAAAGTTTTCCGATAAACTACAAAAGCTCCAAAGTCGTGCAGCCAGGGTGTTCACCTACTCCAGCTTTGACACTGACTATTCTGCCAATAAACACGCTGTTCCTTTACTACGCTCAAACTATTTTCGTAACAGTTTTTATTCCTCAATGTCAGGAAAGCAGAATCTCTGAGCGAATTTCGAACAGCTTTAAATAATTACCTAAGTAAAAGGCACGGCATTAATGGAAACCAGGTTTTACAAATATTGGCATAATAGTGTTTTAGATAGGTTTTATTGTAAGCAATTATATAATTTTTATCTTTCGTTGTTTGTACTTTTGAATTTTTAGTGTCGGTAATTTATGCCTTAGCTTGATGAAATTTTAATCGTGGATAAATAAAGATTACTTACTTATTCGCTAGTTTTGTTAGTAGTATGGACCGGAACTGAGCCGTAGGACACGCAGGACGTCGATGAGATAAATCTATTCTTTGAGGTGCTGTCGATGAGGCCGTCAAGATCCGAGGCTGAGCTATTAAAAAAATAGACAACCAGCGCGCGCAATATTAAAGAAAATGACCCAATAATGCTAACAGTGAGATGTTGAGTCTAATTACTAGGGAATGGCCTTTTTTTAAGCCGCTACCGGCTTTCCGAAAATATAACTACGGGAGGTGACAACTGTAACAAGGCCTGTTTCGGGAGAAAAACAGACGTCTTCTTGGAATCTGAAGATTTCCCCGGGAATCGGGAGACTCCGGAAATGACATAGTTCTGGGATATCGCAGAAAAAAAAGGCGGGACATTGGACAAAATAATTTTTGCATTTCGCTTGGTTGAAAAGTTGAAAGGATCTTCAAAAATATCCGGGAGGACTCAAACAAAGCTCCCTCTCCCCCAAACCCCCGTTTAGCTGACTTGGAGCGCAGCCCGTTACCCAGCGGACTATATTTTTTTCTTACTTGACGTTCTCTATTCCCCACCTCCCCAGAAATTTGGTATCGCCTAAAAATCATCACGAGGAGGGGAGACTGGGGATGTGTTTGTAGAGCTCGCAAGGCATTGTGGTCTGTGTATTAGTTTGAGAAAGACTTTCGATATTTCTTTCTGCTTGCCGGCTTTCTTGCAACTGCCTCACTATTTTCTCTCACCGGATCTGACGAATAGTACGATGGATCTCTTACGTTGCTTCAACTGCGATCACACGGGGAGTAGACACGAGGATTTCTTTAACATAACTAAAATACATCCATCATTTGCCGGAAGAACGGAAACTCGCGAAACAGGACAAGACGAATCTCTGAAGGAGAATACTTTTCTTGTTTGCTGTGATTGCGTTTACGATCGCCTTCAGGAGTGTCAGAGCTGTTCAAAGAAAGCTCCTTTGTGTATGTTTAAGATTGCCGAGTGGTTCAGTGACAAGAAAACTCGAAATTGTATCGATTGTGCCGCAAAATTTGAGGCGCAGGGACTTTTTCAGACCGGCTATCATTCCAGTGTCATCATTCGCCAGTGCTCAGTTTGTCGACATTTTAAATATTTACCATCCTTCATCAGCTGGAGCAAGCACAAGCCTCACGATACACTGAAGGATTGCTTCGAGTGCCAGTTGCGTGGAGACATTGTGCAATACAAGAGAAAGGTACGAGATCGATACGAGCAGAAACTTCAACAAGAACCTGTGTTGGGGGATGTCAAGCAACGGTCCGAGACAGGTGCTCGCACCGAAGTTGTGTCTCAACAGGGAGCGACGTACGCGTCAGTCGTCACCAAAGGGCATGCTGATTGCAAATCGTCTTCCCAGTCGTCTGAGAATGGCCAGATAAGAACTACAGAAGCCTTAACTGTAGCGCAGTTAAACGTTCCAAGCGAAATTGGAGTTCACAAAGGAAAATGTTTTAGCACTGGAATGGACGGTAAGCCCAACGAATTTTTTTGCAGGTGTTGTGTAGAAAAGCTTTATCTTCTCTCCAGTTTCTTGGACGCAATAGCTAATCAATTTCTCGCGATCGATGAAATCGCTTGCCATATTGTTTTAACGAAATAGCGATTAATTTGCCAGCCGATCTGACCCAGCACTTATTGCAAGGACTTGTCTGGTGATGAAAATATTTTGTTTGTGTTCATGATGAATATAATAAACAACTCAGGTAGTTTCAAATTGGATGAAATCATCAAGAATCGGCCCTTTAGATGATTGTGGCTGATACTGTGACGATTTTGTCGTGCATTTAAGCTTATCGTGACCCCGCAGTGGGTTGATTTGATCACTTCCGCTAACAAATTTCGTTTGCATTTTGTTTACGTGTCAAATTTATCAGTCACACTTACATGAAGTCCCACTGAAAAATTTTCGACAAGGATCTCTTTTGGGTTTATCACCAATTTACATGTACTGCAGGTGCTAGGTGCATGTAACTTTGTAAAGTACTGTACTTGTGTTGATTAACTGTCTCAATAATTATTGCATCAGGCACATAATTTTTCCTTCGTTCTCAGTGCCCTGTCATAATAGAGTTTTCCCTCGTTAGCCATGTGAAAATACAGACTACACTGTATGATGATTTTTGTAGCTTTATAAAAATTAATGTGAATTCTTTCATGAGACTCACTTTTGGTGTGAAAAAGTGAAAAAAACACTTGTGCCGTACTGCACCAGTGCTATACATTAAGCTCTTCTTTTATTCATGGATAATTTGCCAATGCATGTCATGAAAAAATCTTGAGAATGTTTCTCTCACTCTGAGAACTGTTCCCAGCCCAATAAGGGAGCACAAAATCACATTTCATTTTCAAATGAGAAACAGTTCTCAGTATCCACCAATGAGAACGGGTGAATTTTAAATTGAAAACAACATGTCTGGTAAGCATCTGTCGTGAATCACCAACAAGCAATCATTCTCGAACATTTATTTGTCATCATCTATTAACCACACATGAATGAGTTTATACAATGGTTCTTTTATCAATAATCCCCAAGTTGAAACTTTGCGAATATCGACTATCTGCAAGAATGGTGTTTATGTGGTTCTTTTAAAACAAAGCTTGTCACCAAAAAAAAAATATATATATATATATATACTGGTGATGTTAAATTGAAAACTTTCTAGATCAGCCACACAATTCCACATAATTGTGTTCGGGACAATACAAACATGAAATTCTGCTTTTCCATTTTACTTTTCTGGAAACCATAAGGGAGACGGCAACTTACCAACAGTGTCCAAATGCACATTTCTTTAGCTTTCCCTGGTCCATAAATCAAGATAGCGAGTTTATCATTTTCCCAGAAATTTATGCCAAAATTTTCAGACATATTTCGCCACTGTTTCATTGCAATCTCTTCAAGTATTTCCTCTGCAGCTTGGAGGATGCCTTGTCTCTTCTGACAATTTACTGTTTTGTGTAATCATTTTTGTTTTTCGGCCCATTTCCAAGCTCCTTTGTGTGAGACATACTGTATGTAGATTTTGCTCTTGATGTTCAAGACCATCTATGGGAAGTCGCCAGTTTATTTGCAAGAGCTAATTTCAGTTAAGATGTCAGGTGCGTATAGGTTAAGATCATCTGCTAATGTTCTCCTACTTGAACCGCCATCTTTTTTAACTAGAGCCACCTTGGGCGATATGTCATTTCAAGTAGCCGTGCCAAAACTGCGGAATGCTCTGCCGCATGAAATCCGCTCTATTTCTAACATCAATACTTTCAAGTGCCATCTTAAGACACACCTGTTTAGCATTTCTTTTTCTTAAAGTTTATTTACTTTCCTTTTTTAATCACGTATAATATATTTTATTTTAAATCATTTATTGTAAATCTTTTAAAATTTCATCATATGTAAAGCGCATTTGATCATATTTACATGGAAAATGCGCTATATAAGTGTTAAATTATTATTATTATTATTATTATTATTATTATTATTATTATCCTGAGTGATCGCCAACCTCACCACCCTGGACAATATTCCCAATTTATGCATGGCTGCCTTATAAGCATGTCATACATTGAAAGGTTGCTGGCGGGTGAGTTAGGTCAAGATATTTTCAGAATTGAGAACTGTTCTTGTTTTCTGCCAATCAACATTGTTTGTATTGTTTGTATATTCTCTTGAAACACCTTTATAAACTGATTATTTTCTTGGACGGATGATTAGTAATTCTTCGGACTACAGAGCAAATAAATTCTGCTGGAATCTAATGCTTGAAAAGCAATAATTAATTTTTCTGAAAACTTCAAAATAATGAAACATGACTGCAATATACGTCAGAGTTTGGAAAACAAAGCGTGCATGTACAGTGTATTTCTCCAGTATATCTTACTGGATGGTTCTCCTTGTTTAATTGCCGAAGTATAGCTGCTTCAGCCCTCAATATCTCTTCATTTTCGTAAATATCCTGCTCTGTGGGTGAAGATTTGAAGGAAAGGGCGCTGATGTCAAAGGATTCCCCGGCCTCCAAGTATTCTTCCTCTGTCATCTCCTCCCACATTTCCCTTTTTGCTCTTTCTTTGGTGATAAAGAATGTCCACCATTTCGATGTCAGCTCCAGTTAAACAAGACTTACAGCTGTAAGGTGATCCAGTGCCTTTTCCATGGGCTTGGACGTCACATTTTTGGTGTTCTCTGGCCTGAGCAAGGAAGGATATCCAGGAAGCATATCTTTCATTATAACAAATGGTTCTTCCTTGGGCATCCATTCCTTGTGCTCCCCACCAGCAAGAAGATGGTACACCATGTCCACTTCACTTTTTCCCTTTTTTGTGAAATGAAAAACATGAGGGGTGCCATGATGTTAAAAGGTTGAGACATATGAGCGTATCCAGGACTTCATGTCATAAATGTTGTCCACATACAGCGTGGATGGATTCAGGGTGTAACTGGACGTTATCAGTTCTCATAAGGCTTTCAGTGTTCTGCTTTCTTTGAAGCTTCCAAAATTCTGCTGAACATCTGTTGAACAATAATGATGTGATAGTGCTGATCAAGATTAACACACAGGTAGCATAAATATGAAGGTAAACACAGTCTTGCTAAACACCTCTGCAGTAACTGGTACTAGTTCATAACAACTGAACCTATAACTATATGTAAGAATGTAGGTCACTTACTTGGTCTACATCCTTGTGAGTGTGACCAACAAGGAGATAAGATAGTTTTACCTGTTAGCGGACAAAAATAACAGATAGTTTAACTATTATTATTTAATTAGTCGCCAACGTTTTTACTGCGTATCCTTGTATCAGCCAAAATTTCAGTATCTGTCAATAGCCCAGAATTTATCCAAGACCTCAGACAACTTGCACATTCTTAAAAGTATATAAATGTGCTAACGTTAACAAATGCACTAGCATTAACACTGAAGGTTTCAGGGGCTGAAAAAGCAAGGCATATACCCCTGTAAGCAGACTGAAAACAACCAAATTCAGAAAAATGCTACCTTACCGATTGCAAGTGGAGCAGAATAACAGTTAGTCAAACATGAACTGCTTTGGTAAACAGAATTCCAAAACTAAATTAAAGTTGCCTTATTTTAAATTATGACACGAGGAAATGCAGCACAACAAAGTAATATGCAGAATAACTTTGAATTAACCTTTCAAGCTATCTTGATTCAACAAGAAATCTTAATCTTTTTCACTTCAAACTTTAATCAAAGCGTTCACAGTCCGGTTGAAAATTTGCACTTCATTTGAGGTTTTCATATGTGTTAGACTAAGGAATGTCAGGCTTCTGAAGATACATTTCCTCACCTTTTTAAAAACCCCTGCCATGACTAAGAATTAAGGCACACAAACCGAGAATATAGATTTTTTGCCGTCTCGGAATCAACAATCCATCTGCCAATACTTGCTGAGAAATAACATGATCCACTCACAAATAATGGTTTGACATACCTGATCAATGATATCCCTAAGCACAGTCAACAGGACATTTATGGTAGGATTGGCATCAGCAGGCCACCTCAGTAAATCAAATTATGTCCATGAGATAAAACACCAGTTACATGGGTTTTCATAAATTCAGCTTGTTCTCCTTCCAGCTGTTGACGTGAGACAGAGTTTGTTAATTTCCAACATAAAGGCCCTGGTCCGTGAGTATTGGACCTACTGACTTTCCGGCCTTTGGCCTTCTTCAAATATCTTCAAAGTCCAAGTTGAAACAAACTTACCTTTGACTTCACCTTGAAATCGGGGATGTTAGTTTTGGACGAATCCATTCCGTTGGTGATAACGGACATGTATCTCTCAGGCATCTTCCTTGCTTTGTTTTGGTGTTTATAATACTTCTGTCTTTCCCGTCTGTCATAAAATGTAAAGTCAGCGCATTTTCATTCCAGCTGTTGACGTGAGACAGAGTTTGTTAATTACCAAACCATTCATTTACGCTACCAAGTTTTATAGCTGAAACTTAACTATTGTTATCATTATCATTTGACGGAAAAGGCCAACCTGAGCCACAATTCTTCAGTGTCTTACCAACGCTGCATATGCGGCAGAAGACAGAAGTGTAAATGTTGTACATTCTGAGATCGATGTATACTGCGTAAGGTGAACTGAAGTGAATTCGTTCAATTACATGTGCACAAACAAAAACGGCGTTATGGTTCACAATTAATAATCAAACAGTAAACCACTTGTCGTAGTGAATCTGTCACTTACACTTGCTGTTGGAGATGAATGGCTTTTTTCTCTATTCACGTCACCGTACAGGCCTTTCCTTTCAGCTTATGGATGTGCTCCTTTATTATGGTGCATACACCACACTTTGGGAAGCAATTTACCTGAAGTAAGGAAAACACAAGTGACACAGAACCTCTCATTCATTTCTTGTAGCTCAGGCAGTTCAATACTGATTTCATGCATTCATCATACCTTTCCTGCTATAGTTTGCAATTGACAAAGACAATCACAAAATGAACAATGACCAGCTATGATTAACTATCCCTTGATTAAAGTCGGAATAAACCAGTCAGACCAGTTATATCCCTGGGATAGTGCTAATCGTGCTTTGTGGAACAAAATCTAACCAGAGGACATATTTTATTCCTCAAATTATCAGGATTTAACCCTCAATTAGCGTTAATCAGCTTTTCAGGAACTGGGGCCAGGTTTATATCGTGAGACCTTATACTACTGTAATTACTATTAACTTAATGTAACACAACAATTTTCACCATTCACAGGCAGCGAAAATCACTGGTCACTGGCTGAAAAGGAAAACCCTGATGAGGATGTGTTGTTGAAAAAAACACAATTCTAACTCTTTCTCACTGAATGGTGTTGTCACTGCCTTTGATGAATGGAAAAAAAACACTATTTAACCCAAACTACTTGCTTTGCAGAGTCATTTTGTAGAAAAGTGCTCTATGCTCTCAAGATTTCATTTAGCCAACTGGAAGAGAAAACACAACTGGAGCTGCAGCTTCTTCAGTCTGATCCTAAGTTCTGGCAGGTTGCACTGAGAGACAAGCTGCTTCGAGTTTCTCAGCTGTTTTCAAGTCAGGCAACAGACCAGATTCATTTCAATGATGCTGAGTCTCGCTGGGCTTACCTTGGGACATACACAGCAGCACATGCCACCTTAGTTCAGGCAACTGTTATGTCAGGCCGGTTTGAACCACTGACAGAATTTATAAAGAGAAGTAACAGCAAAGAAAGGTTAGTGTAAAAGGTTACTGACTGTAATGGTGCAGTAGGTCTTCCTCGACATGTACATGCCCCCACCTTCATTCCATAGTTCGAGAAAACACCCATACCCCCACAGAAGGGTTTTTGGTTTGCACTCCCTCACCCTATTGAAAATTTCAATTTGGCTCTATATTTTTGCTTTTGCCACTCTCTCTCCCCCGCTTGAGATACACAGTAATAATTTTATATGTTGAGTGAAACAAAATAATAAACAATGTTTAGGCTTTTCCCTCTTTCAGTAATCTAAATGTATTATTGTCATTGGGTAAATAAATCAATTTTAGTTTAATGGTCATATCACATGCTATTTTTTGTTTAGGTTACATGTCTGCTGTCTTGGTGCGGGGCCAGGAAGTGAGATTCTAGGTCTTCATCAGCTGCTTCCATCTAGCACTGAATGGATGCTCCTGGACAACTGTGAGCAGTGGGCACACACAGCACAGGTTCTGTTGCATGATGTGTGTGATATTCCTTTCCATTACAGCACCTTTGACATTTGCAGTAACCAAGGTCGAAGCAGAAGACGAGACATGGCTTTTACTCCAAACTCAGCTTTCAAAAAGGTAAGTATTGCATGCTGTCAGTCATGTCTTTATGACATCTCGCTTCTTCATGAGTCTCTTACCTCAAGCTTTTGATTTTGATGTGTGTGGTTTTGCTAATTAAGTTGGAAAAAACTAACCTATTTTTTTTTATTTCCACCTTTAGGCCAAATTGTTCTTGATGGTCAAGTTTGTGTCTGCTGTTCAGAATCTACCTGGGGCATTCAATTATCTGATGGACATTCTCAAGCGTGCCACACCTGGTACCCTGTTTCTCTTTGTGGACAATGCCCACATCCAAACCAAGACATTCATTGAAGACCTGGTTTTCCCTTCACGAGACAGCACAGAAAATGAAGAGTACAAGGAAAACAAATCATTTAGGTTGTACACTACTTATGCAGAGTTGAACTCTGACTGCGAGGAAGGATTAAAGTGTGCGGCACTGTGTGAGTGGGTGAGTCTCATGAGCTACTGGCTGGATAGACACCCAATATTAGACTTGAGGGTAAATGTGCATCTGGCAGTGAAAAAGAGGTGAGACAGAATCAGAGTGCAGCAGCAGAATTATTTTACTGAACACAAAAAGTATTTATAAATAGGTGAACATGATTATTTTTTAATTATGTTTTTACTGGTATTTTTGGTCTTATTGGGTCCTTTTTATGAACTACTGACCAGTGACAAAGACAGGGTTGTCAAAAAGCACTAGTGACAGGCAATGGAACCAGCTTTTCCTAGTTTTGCCAACTACGATTTGCTGGTAAAAAGAGAAAATGTGGGCGGGGGGGGGATGGTGTGGTTACAGCTTGAGTGCTGTCTACTTTACTAGGTTCTCCTTGTACTTAAAATCATTTTGACAACCCTGCAGCTACAGAACTGAACATACATGTACTTTTCTGTACTCAAGGTTGTCTTTATTATCTCCATTAGTGTTTGCACTGTAGTTCAAGCTTATGTCAGATTCTCATCACTGAAGTTCTCAGGGTTCTCTGTAGTAGTCAGCGACCGGCGAATTCTGTCACCTGTCAAGACGAAAGTAGCCACCTGTGCTGGGTATGAAATTTGCCTTTGTGTGCCTCCAGGCTGAAGTTTAGCCACCTACAAGTATTTCTGGGTCGTCTGACAAAAAAACTACTGAGAACCCTGAGTTCTCTCAGTAATTATTCTTAACTGTAAAGGCTTGGCTATTTAAACTCTGATGATAAACTCAAGAAAAAATAATTTGTTAGTGAATTTTTTTGCTTCTCGTTGTCATGTACATGTATTACACAGAAAGCTATCTTAGTGTTTCTTGTGGAGGCCTAAAAATTACTCAAGCTGACAGGAAAGCGTAAGCATGCATTTTTGGGGACCATTCTGCTTATTCCTCTTCTGGAGACTGGATTCAGTTTGCTTGATGTGATTATTTTATGAGTGAATGGGATCATAAAACAAAATGTTTAGGGAATGGCTGCCAGCAAGCAATGTTTGAAATAGCTGTCCCCCTCAATGAATCCCCCTCTGGATAATTCACCCCCTTTTGGTGCAAGAAACAAAATAATATTATCCCCCAACTATTGTTCTAGGAAGTTGTCTGCTGTATAATAATCAGTTCTGAGTTTTTAATGAGAGGCATGAGTACATGTATCTTCTTACTGCTAACTTAAGTTTTGCCATTTTATGGTCAGTGGAATTAACACAAAATGATCTAGCAAATCAAAATATACAGTACAGTGAATTTTTGTTAAACTAATTTTATGTGGGTTTAAAGAAGAATAACAACAATTGATGCCCTAGGAGGTGTGGAAGGGTAAGTTAACAAAATGGGAAGAAATTGAGTGTACCTCAGGCTAAAAACTAAAAACTAAACAAAAACAAAAACAGCCCCAGTCCATGGTCACAATAATTTATTTCTTCCTTCCTCAATCATGGAACTTTTTCAAACTTGTTATTTACATTTCAGAATGCGAGCATCTCTATGGCTGCCATTTATTTTGACTACTGTGGTAAAATGAATTCTCATTAAGGTGTAGAAAGCTGAAAGAAATTTCAAAACACTAAATATATGATTCTAAGTCATCTAAGTCAAATAATTCTCTAGAAATCTTGACTTTTCAAAACATACAAATTACGTTCAAAAAGAGTACCATAGCTATGACATCAGCCAAATCAAATAAATTGCTAAATTATGGGGTTTGGATACATGTAGGTAAAGAAATATCAAGTCAAAGAAATGAGCTTGTTATTCAAGAACTTCACTAGCCTGCGTAGCAAGCGTTTCCGTGGGGTTTCCGTGTAAATTTCGATGTTTTGGCCATCAAAATTTACGTGGAAACCCCACAGAAACGCTTTCTACGCAGGCTAGAACTTCACATGTGCCAAATCTAATGCAAATGAGAAAAGTCTATTGTTTGCCCTCTTTTGCATTAGATTTGGCACATGTGAAGTTTGACATTTGAACCAGGCCTGAGATACTGTACAGGCACTTTTGACTACAATTGTCTGTGTTATTTTGTAATTTTATGTTGTCCTTATTGATAGAGTTCTTCATTTGAAAGCACAAAATAATTTGCATTTGCATTGATTTTGCATTACTACAGGATTAGTTAAAAGTCAAATGACAATAACATTGGAAAGAACCCACTGCAAATGCCTAATCACATCTCATAACTTTATTTTTTTTTATGTCATACATTATACGCTGTACATTCAAACCTCTTAAAAATGAGAAAGTGTTTATTTCCATGCAAACACGTTTAGCACAGTGTGGTACTGTATCATATATATATTTTTTTATGAAGTGAAGCATGGCAAATATGCTGGTCATATGTGTACTCACCATGTACTTTATCTGCCATGTTGGCCACTGACTGAACGCAAGATTCCTACTCTTAATAATAATTATTCTTTAGCTCATGTACATGTACAGCTGTACAGTATATAATAATTGTTAAATCAGGAAGTAGATGTTAGAGAAAAGTGAAGATAAACATGTGCATACGGTACTTAGTGCTTAACCTTTTTATTTGGCCATTTCAGTTACTGTAATCTAAGATTTTGTTTCACTGGGATCATTGAAATTATTTATGATGATCAATATTTAGATGTAAGTGAAGAAAAAACACAAAGCCAACTAAAAAATAGAGTGATGGTTGTATTTATCCAAAATGTTTGTATGTCAGACAGTAAAAAGGACACTGGTGAAAATCTAGCATTTATGGGCCATAACTAAAACAGGTTAGCTTCAGATTGGCCCTTATTATAGTATTGAGGGATAAGCAAGTGTATGTTAGTTTTCAGCAATTTGTGCATGTACATGTACAACAAGAGAATGAGAACCTGACTATCCCTAATCAAAACACTAACAATAATATTACTGTCATAGCTGTGCTATGGTGACAATTAATTTGAACAAAACTAGACTACTATTTTCAGGTTTTTAGTGTACATATAAATGCGACTTATGCTGTAAGATTTAGTTCCTTAATGCTTCCAAGTTTTGAGAGTCTGATTTGATATTTGATTTCCTTTTTCAGTGTGTGTGGGAGGAGGGGTGGGGTGTGGGAGGAGGGGTGGGGGGGGGGAGGGTGAAACACATGTAATGAGTTAATCCTTTAACAGAAGTTCCTTTTATAACAGAATTGTATGGTTTCCCCTCATAGTTAAAATTAATAGTGTGGCATGAAAGGGGTTCTTGTATTTACCTAAAAATATATAAATATTATATCAAACATAAAAGTGAAAATTACTGTAATAAGAACAGCAAGCATGAAAAATGTACATGTATCATAAGTTCTTGTCAGGTACAGGGCTGCCACAGTCGGGGAAAAACAGACTTTTTCAAGGTCAGGAAGAAAATTCTAAGTTCTACCAGACAGTCAGTGAAAAGTCAGGGAGTTTTACTTTTGACTGGTTATTAGGTTTGGGAGGGAGATTCCTTTTTAGTAAATGCAATGCCATTTCTAACAATTCCTGCAGACGAATTGATTTCTGTGTCTTCATTGCTGGCTTCATTTTTGATTGATATTGTCCTGGGTGGTCAGTGAGAATTGGTTTGTGGGCAGTGAAAAGTCAAGGAAATGTCAGGGAATTTTTTCTGTCCTAATGGGGGGCAACCCTGTCATAAGACTTAGCTTTTTAAACCCTAATATCTGCTTGTATATTCTCCACAGTATGGTAATGATGAAGAGAGTTTGTTAAACAATAAAGACCTTTGTTATGTCTTGATCACTTCCTTTTTTCTCACAACCTTCATGTTTGATTGAGCAGTGTTACTATAAGGTGAAATTAAGCATTGGTCACTCTCATGCACTTGTCAATGGTTTCCCCCAGGGGAGGAGGATCAGGCATACTCACAGGGTTTGACATTTATCCTTCAAATTTTGGTCAATTTTTTCACCCACGGTGGGGAAACTTTGTAAAATAACGAAACAACTTAACTAAAGAAACCACATTAAAATCGTCTAAAGTAAGAGACTTAAATATTAGTGGCAACTTGTACAATGATTAATAATTTTACACGGTTCAAACCACATCCAAACTACAGCAGTTGAAAAATGTATCTATTTGCTAATAGTGCAAAGAGGAAACTTTTAAACATAAAAGATCAGAGAAATATGGCAAATAAGTTATCACTCACCCTCTCACGATTCTTTGAATGCCCACCATAGATTTAACGTTGTGTATGGTACTTCTACTATCCTCACCAACCAAATGTTGACAATCTTCCCAACCTTGGGGCAACACAAACTCGTCAAAATCCCAACCCAAGGGAGGCAATTTTAAGCCAAACCCCTTGGGTATGCTTGATTCCCCCCCCCCCTCCCTGAGGGAAACCACTGACATGCATTAGGGCTCAAATCGCTAAGACATCTTATAGGCAGTGTAAGTGTACACCTTGGATGGTTGCCTGTTGCAATTCTCTGCAACTCCTTGGTATGTATAATTTATTAAAGACAAACTCAATATATACAAAAAAAATTGTTTTGAAAAGTATTTTTGTTTCATCAAAAATAAAGTTTAATTCTTTGTATTGTGGTTTTCCAAATTTGATTTTTTTTTGTTTGCTTTTTTTTCTCCTTTTCACTGGAATGGTTTTACT
>OX419335.1:27458690-27463690 GCA_948470475.1 Galaxea fascicularis | reverse complement strand
GCTTATGCTTATGTCGAGCGCGTTCCTGGTGAAAGCAGCACAAGACAAATAAGTGGGTTTGTTCTTCTGCTTATGTCGCTGTTGTTTTCATTTGCACTTTTGCTTATGCTTATGCTTGTGCTTATGCGCTAGTGAAAACCAGCCTTAAGGAATAATGATGGCAACTGATCATACTTAGAGGAACATATAGGGTCGTCCCTCGCTGCAACTGAGAATGACGTTAGATACTTGCCCCTCGCATCAGTTCCAGTTTTCAAAATTCTAACAGCGCGAACAGGCTAAAATTCTAAGAACCCTACAAATCTTTGAGATGATGTAAGATAATCTAATCTTTTAAAAGGATACGTGCAAATTGTTATCTAGGGAACTAATACTCTTGAAAAAAATTCGCCCTCGTTATTCCAACGTTTCTGTTTGCGACGTGACCTATGGTCTGAGTAAAGGTGAACGGGATCATTAAGGTTAACGCAAGACCCAGGGCAAGACCATAAAACTACTCTCGTTAGAACTTTTCTCAAGGTAATCCCAGCTTACTTTGGTCGCATAATCGTTTCAAGATATTTTGCGTATTTTTTCAACGATGCTTGCACCTCAAATGGTATCATATTTCCTGTGTTTCGAAATCCAGAATACAGATTTCAGCATAGCCTGCGTCGCAGACAGTGAAGCAGTATGTAAGGTATTTCTCAGTTTACGTGACGTGAAGTGGAGACAAACACTTCTAGTGGTCCCGTGCAAACACTTTATTTGCTTTTTTTAGATTAGAAGTAGTACCTTAAAACAAAACAACCATAGATCATTCTATCTAGATTTTTTGTAATTACCTTTCGTCCTGTTTGGCGGCACCCGTGTTGAAGGTTACGTGTTGGTTGGGTTCTCAAACGTGACTAGTGGGTGTTGGATCAATCAAGTTCCAGCTGCAAACTGTGGAAGAGTCCAATACTTGAATTTTCCAAATTGTGCATTTAATCCATCAGTGCCTATATAAGCTTATATAAATCATATCCCGCCCGCAAAACTAACGGGAACTTGCACTCAACGAGGCAACAAGCGGCTCGGAGATCTCGATCCACAACCACTCGAAGCCATGAAGCATCTTGTTGTTGTGTGCTTTATGTTTATGGCACTCCATCCTATGGCCCCCTCCTCAGTGGAAGCTGTCCAGCAGTGTGTGTCTTGTTCCAGCAGCGATTGCTACGGAGGCAACCCCAGCACCAAATCCTGCGACAAAAAATGCTTCTCGATTCTCTTACGGGAGGATAGTCCAGACGAGAAACCGTTCATAATCAAAGGCTGCACCTCTGATCAAGTGTTTTCACGACGCCGCTGTGACAACAAGTGTTACGACAAGAAGCAAAAGTTCGGTGGCACCATGTATTACATGTGCGTTCACTGCTGCACTGGTGACAAATGTAACCCTGGCTCACAGATGACAAGTGGCGTCATCCTGACGTTTGCGTCCACTGCTCTGGTGCTGGTAAAATGTCTTTATTTTTAAAGAAGCAGCAAATCAACAAAGCAGACTGAAGAACTACCGAAAAAAAAAACGAGCTGCGGTGTTCAGTGTCTGTGTGTTGCCTACGATGTGACTTGCAAACCTCAGTTTCGTGCAGTGGATGTCAAACTCTTTGGAGTGAATGTAACCCTATCCCAAAGAAAATGACGTTTTTAAGAAGGCTTTTACATAATTTTCTCGAAACGGCCATCTAGAAAGGCACTTGACCGCAAAACGGCTACGATTTTTTGTAAGTTCTTGTAGTCAAGCTGCTTTCATTGAGTTGTTTTCTTACCACAATCCTTTCATTTATGTTGGCCTTGTGGTCATTTTTCAAACGTCAGGATTTTGTTAGTTTTGTTATTTTTCTTTCAAGCTCAGCATCCGGAACATTCCTTTTTTTGTGGTTATTTCATTTCTATTATATTTTGTAGCTTCGCCGTAATACACGTAAACTATTGCATTGTTCGATATTTTAATCTAAAAATAGAATAAAATGGATAGGTGTTTTACAATAAGCATGAATGTTTCTGTTTTCTGTCAGAAGAAATGGTTCAACACCAAGAAACCGTTTCGGCTATTTTACATACGATATGGCGTTCTTTTTCAGGAAGCACGAAAGTTGGCGGATGGGGGAAGAAAATAAACGTAGTCCTCCCGTCACACATGAAAATTTATTTGGTTGTACATGTTTGTGTACCAAAACATTTCAGGGTGGTACGAAATGCCACCGCCACATGTCACAAGACTTCAAGTTGTTTCAGTTGGTTCGGGTTCTGGCATACGCCGGCCAGCTATTTCAATCAACGTTATCGGAAACCTAGGTCAACGAGACCGCGAGATAATATGGGTAGTTTATCAATAAAGTTACCACAGTTGGCCGCAAACTCACCCCTTCACTATTCTGAAATCACAAGGGTAAATGCTAGGTTGTTTTCTCTCGTCCCACGGCGCTGGCAACTGGTGCAAAGATGTCGCGTAACATTGATAAAATGATGATGATGATGATGACTATAACACTAGCCGGTGTTCCTTCCCCCCTCCCTTTTCTTCCTTTTCTCGCCCATCAAAGAAAGGCTGATCACTCACGTTAAGTGCTTCAGTGAATGCGTGATCGGCAGAGAAGATGTGATTCACAGAATTGGACGCCATTAATGTGTCGAGAGGAAGCAATCATCGTTGACTGAGCAACTGTAAGCCCCTATTCCATGTATACCTTACAGTGTCGTTCCCTGTAGTGCACAGTTGCTTGGCAGTGTTTCAACACCTAAAACAGTTTTTACAGCTGCGTAATGTAATTTAGCGCGACGAACTCGACGTACTGCTGCATACACAACACTGGAGCCAAGAGAGGAATTAAGGTACCGTGCCAGATCTGAGATGGTCTAACTTGTTAGGCACTGGAATCAATCAGTGACATCAAGCGGGATCCCTGTGCAAGTATTTAGCTATGAATAATCATTCCCGTTGGTCCGTCTTTGATGTCCATGACTGGACGAGGAAGCGTAATGATAAAACTCCATGCATAACCACTCGCCAAAGAGATATTAATCAGCCGACAAGAAACACTGCTAATTCGCATGACACACCGCCCCACTCAACGTCGTTCCCGGGACCCGCCGGGATCATTCGTCTTCCTGTCCCTGGGGACGACTGAGAGTCTTTGTCCAATCGCCAGTCGCCAGTAAAACAACACCGAAAAGAACGACGATTCCTGACAGATTTCAGCTCGAGCCATGAAGGTGCTTTTCGTTATTGCAACCCTATCCTGTGTGATTCCTGTCTCCTTGGAAGTCACTCAGCAGTGTGTCTCCTGTACCGGTGGCAGCTGCCGGACCAGTACTCCAAAGACAAAGTCTTGTGACGAGAAATGTTATACGATGCTCTTGCGGAATAAAAGTCCTGACCAAGATGACCCGTTCGTAGTGAAAGGATGCACAAGTGACGGCCTGTTTTACCGACGATCGTGTGTCAACAAATGCTATGATTCAAAGAAGGAGTTTGGCTCTTCACTGTACTATATGTGTGTGCACTGTTGCTCCGGAGACAGATGCAATTCCAGCTCGCGTGTGAAAGGTGGGATAATCATGGTTGTCGTGTTTGCTGGTGTTGCGTTGATCAACTACGTGTTTCAGAACTGAAGACACAACTGACTGACGATGGTCTTGGATTGAGGAATAATGGAAACTGTGAACTCCGCGGAATATTTAATCTCGTAGTCTCTGCAGTGCACTGTTCGCATCTGCTTGCCAGCTGGCATCAGCACAGACTCAGTGGTAATAAGAAAGTATATTTTGAATACTTTTAGGATAGGCTTGCTCGTTTACACGTAATATGTTACAATACAAATAAACTACGATTTTGCATCGAAACTTTTGATTTGCTTCTTTCTTGGACAAAAGCTTTTTGCTTTGTTTCAGTCTGCCTCGAAAATTTCTATGAAAAAATTTTCTGCTCCACGATAAAGTCCAACATTATGACATAATTAAGCATAATGTAGCAGTATTTACATTTGTAGATGTGCCGTTGCATGCCCTGCATGGGGCAAAGAGCGTTGTCAATCATAGAGCTTAAGACAATCAAATAAGGTCAGATTGAATAACACCGGAGTTATAGGCAAGATCCCTTTAACTCGTGGTCCTTCTCGCCTTCACTCCCATCGTGTTAACATACGAACACAGATTTCCGGTACTGTAGGAGAATTTTCTCGCCTCCTCCCCATGCTCCGGCCTTCTTTTCAGGCTTTTGTTGCCTTTTAATACGTACTTGGCCCTTTGCCGATATTTCACCCCACCTTTGCTTAAGAGACTGCGTGATGTTTATTATATCAATAGTCTTGTTGTCGGGTGAAATAAAAGCGTCACCCACATTGGGTGTGTTTTCATGACAGCCGCTGTCTCGCTTAACATTCCTGAAGGTGTGTTGTTTGGGGACTTCGTTAAGCGACTTAAAAATGATACGTGTTTTCACGGGTAAGATTTTATTTCATTTAGGTAATATGAGGAGAGAGCGCGCGCGGATGATATATGGCGGGAGATCCAAACGAAGCTTGTAAGTACGTCCTTCTTATTATAATTACTGTTTTCATACGCTTTGTTTGTGTCCGACTAAGAAATCGATTTGAGCAAAGGCTTCGATTGCTTGCACTTAGAGGCAGGAGAAGAATAACGGAGGCTTATTTTCATGATTCTCTGAAAAAGATATGCCGCACGAGAAGGAAAATCGCGTGGGTTCTAGAAAGGCCACAATTCTGGTTTCAGAACATGGTTTTAAACCAATACACCGACAACATTTGGCGTGAACATTTCCGTATCTCGAGGCAAACGTTCCAATTTGTCTGCAATTTAGGAGGGTCTCAATGGGGTTAACCGATAGGCGTAAAACGGCCAAAAATTTAGTCGATAGCCGTAAAAATTGAAAAAATTTTAACCCGGCGTTAGCCGCAAATGGGGTAAAAAGAATTAACCGTTAGATTTGTTAATTTTAAGGAAGGTGCTAGGCTCAC
>OX419335.1:27416190-27446190 GCA_948470475.1 Galaxea fascicularis | reverse complement strand
TCATTCACAGAGGGAGGTGATACTATGAATACCGAAGTAAAAATAACCCTACATTGTTTCTCGATATTTGCGAGAACTTGAGCCCCATTTACACCACAGTCATTTTGGGTCCGGCACTCCTGAATTTAGGCACGCGGGCCTATGGTACTGGCACCGTCCGCTTCATTGACACGACAAAAATATGTTTTATTTTTTTCGATGTTCATTTCTAAAGAGCACCTCTGAAATAAGAATGGCCCTCTTAAAATAATGAGCCTCCGGACATATTTACAGCGGTTCGCATAATTCGCTTGGGTTGCACAAATAGCTGAGCTAACTCATTCATGCATGACTGAAGACAAATGTCAGGATTTGTGAAAGCAATGGCGTCACGCTGCCAGCGATCCTTTTAAAAGTTCTAAGAGATATTTTTGAGGTAAAGCTCTATGGAACTCAACGTAGAAAGATGAATAATCGACGGTAGAAATATTTAATTGAAGGATATGGACATCTTAACCGTTTAAACCCTAAGATCACAATTTCAATTCTCATTTGTTGCCCCTACACATTTCCTATAGAAGTAGTAGAGAGAAATTGTTAAAATATCAAGCAAGTTCATCCGGTGTTACCCCCTCCTTAATTCTTAGGAGAAATTTGATGCTTAGGGTTATATTACGTGATTGAACCGCTTTGATTTCCAGAACACAACCAATGCTCTGCTCAAATATTAAAGCCGAATCAAAAATTAATGGATTTTATGTGACCAGGAAGATCCTACATGACGGTAAATGTTTTTTGTTTTTTAATTTTGCATTTGCTTTTTGAGAATTATATTTGACTGATCATTTCAGAGCTAAAAGTATATTTACGATCGTGTAAACACGTTTGTTTCTGATTGTCTGCACTCACCTTAGAGAATCGAAAGTTTCTCCCTCATAACAGAAAAACCTTGACCAGAAAAACTATTAGTTGATTGTTGATCACCTCGCTTTGGCTTTGTTCATTCAAATTTGGAAGCAACGTCGTGTTGACATAGCCGTCAAGCAGCGACATTACGGCCCTCTGCAAGCTATTTTGAGCTGTTTAAACCCTACGCGATTGAGAGAGGTATGAAGACATCCCCATTCTTGGTCGAAGCAAGTTTTCCTTATGACCTTTGGTATGCAAATTTTCTAGGCCAACTCGCGTAACTTTTGAATGTATTCTTCATTTAATTTCTAAAGATATATCTCGTCAGGTTATACCGATGCGAAAGGCTGTTACTCCGAACTATGGACTTGCAATAACACGGTATAATCTCGCGTCGACATCAAAATATAGATTAACCATTGCTAACTTCTTCGTTTTTGTATACTTGTATCGGAGAGTATCGGAGTAAACCACGAAGACAGTATTTGCGCATGTCTGATTGAGTTTGTGGTCACTGACCTGGCAAAATCTCGTTTTGGCACGCGGGCCACTTTTTAGGCGGGCCAGGATCACCTTACGAGATGGTCTCGGTCCTCCCAATTTTTATGGCCCGCGTGCCGACAAATTTGCATTTACACGGCAAAAAATCAAGCGGGCCGTGCCAAAACTATCGACCCGCGTATCTAAATTCAGGAGTGCCGGGCGGAAAATGATTGTCGTGTAAATGGGGCTTTAGGTAGGTACCAGTCTTTCACGATCGATATCTTCAACTTCAATTTTCATTGGAACTTAGTTTACCCCTCTCAGCTCGTTCGGTTTTTTAGCTGTAGTTGAATATGGTTAGCCAACTTAGCTGCAGTTGAATTTAGGCTTAAAGGTAATGAATCCTAGTTTCGTGGTTGTGGCCGGTGTTGTGTCAAAATCACCCCGAAATTGTGAATATATTTTGTAGCACAAATGCCAGAGCCTTGATATGCATGGGTTAAACAGACAAGTCACTCTTAAACAAACTGCAGTTCATTTCCATTCTTACAGGTATCAAAGACCCATACATTTAAGTTGAGTGAAAGTCAGCAGAAGTTCGTCTTTGTGGTTTCCATTCCTGTTGGTGTGACAAGTGGGTTTTCGAGGCGTTACAAAGAAAATATAGCTAACATATGTCAGAAATCAGACATGGTTTGATGCTACTCTGGTTTGAAAATTGATGAATGTAACTTAAAAAGTTACAATTCACGACCAAACGTTTCGACACTCCTGTCTAGTGTCTTCATCAGGGGTGATCTAGTGTTGCAAAAAGGACCTTTTTATACGCTTACTAATTAACGACCTTTTATTTTGATGAGGTGTAAAAAGGTGTCAGGTAAAAGGCCGCCATCGTCACGGTTTAAAGGAGCGTGGGCGGAGTTAATGTGCCAAGTTTCCAAACAAAGCCGTTGATGGTACCGCCGGTTAGTGGTGATAATTTTGGAATTATCCCACGCTATTGTATGGTTGGTTTGGCAAGCATGTTCCGACAAAGCGGAGTTTTCTTTTTTGCAAAAAAAACTGCTTTTTGATGCTCCTTTAAACGTGTGCCAAGCTGACGCTTGCTCTGTCCGATGTACTCATGATCACAGTCATTGCATGGAATAGAATAAACAGCGTCAGTTCGTTGTTCTTTCAACACAGGATCCTTCAGATCCTTAGGTTTGGCAAAAATATGACTCAACGTCTGAAAAGGTTTTTGTGCAACTTTGACATTGTGGCTAGACAAAACTCTCTTAATGGGTTTTGTAACACCGCGGATGTACGGGATGACGGCAAAACCTGTCAGGGGCACAAAACGACCAATTTGTTGAAAAATGTATTATTATACCCCAGTTAATAAAACTAAATGTTATTCAGGCATTTTCAGGTCTTTTTTAATATTGCTGGGAAAAAAATATCTGTTCCTTTTTGCCAGCAAGACACACAAGATATTTCCCAGCAAGCTAGATAAAATTGGTTGGTTTCCCAGCCAGGTGCAAATTGAGCAACCTGCCCAACAATAAAAAAAAAAGACAATTTCTTATGTCGTAAGACAAAATGGGCGTGGCAAAAGGCCTCAAATCAAGAAGCCTTCAGTGGGGGGGGGGGGGGGGGGCAATCCAGAAGTTGTGAGAAATCAACACTCACAATGCTACCACAATTCAGTAATTCCCAACCGAAACCATCAGCAGAAAGAAATTTGATAACCACCTCCGGAAATTAAATGATATTTTGCCAGCTAGCACAATACCTCGGGGGAACAAATAAAGTGAGGAACAGATTCGTTTTGTGCCCCTGACCTGTAGCCGAAACGTCGTCCCAAGAGGTGTTAAGAGAAGGAGTAACTGGTTTTAAGCAGTTACGGAGGAAAGTGTTTGGGTAACCATTGACCTTTAGGACGTCAAAAACATAATTTCGCTCTTTGGCCCTAGAATCGCATGAAGATGGCAAACAATCAGCCCTCGTGAGCAAAGTTCTGGTTACGGATTTTTTTGTGGCAGATAGGGTGGTGGGAGTCAAATGCGAGATATTTGTCGGTATGCGTGGGT
This sequence comes from Galaxea fascicularis, assembly GCA_948470475.1. NCBI lineage: Eukaryota > Metazoa > Cnidaria > Anthozoa > Scleractinia > Euphylliidae > Galaxea > Galaxea fascicularis. The sequence continues at coordinate 27,442,747 of OX419335.1, read as the reverse complement.
TTGCGATAAACACTTGTCTCTAAATTTCCCCGGTGCGCCCTATAGATATTCAAATCGAGAAAAGACAAACGTCTATCATTCTCACGCTCAATGGTGAACTGGATAGACGGCTCAACTGAATTTAAATGTGAAAGAAGGCGCTCCGCTTCATTTCCGGATACCGCAGAGATGACATCGTCGACATATCGTTTCCAAAACAAAGGCTGGACCGGTGAGGAAGCCAGAGCCCTTTGTTCCCTTTTACTGGCTGCCTGCCCCTTTTAACTTTTTAGTTATTTCAGGCAGCCAGACCCCCTATATCTATCTCTATCTATTTGAATAATTTATCTGCATGTAAGTAAGTTTATGGGGTAAATAAATTGTTGTTGTTGTTGTTCCATTACCATGTTGGCAATGACAGCGGAAACGGGAGAACCCATAGCCGTACCAAAAACCTGTTGGTAGTAGGTGCCATTGTATGTGAACTGAGTGGTGTTGAGACAAAAAGACAGCAGATCTATGAGATCCTCCACAGGCAAAGAAGTTCTTTGTCCCAATGAAGCGTCTTGTTTGAGTCTTTTTTTCATCAACATTAATGGCAAGATCAACCGGAATTTTGGTGAAGAGGGAAACAACGTCGAATGATATCAACTCGTTTCCTGCGTCAAGAGTTTTACCTCTTATAAAATCCGCAAAGTCACAGGAATTTTTGACAGTGTAATCAGTATTCCCAACAACAGGTGACAAGATTTTCGCGAGATAACTCGAAACCGCATAAGTCGGAGAATTAACAAAAGAGACAATGGGTAATTAGTAAGCGTATAAAAGGGTCCTTTTTGCAACACTAGATCACCCCTGATGAAGACATTAGACAGGAGTGTCCAAACGTTGGGTCGTGAATAGTAACTTTTTAAGTTACATTCATCAATTTTCAAACCAGAGTAGCATCAAACCATGTCTGATTGTCCACCTGGTTGCAGTGTGAACTTGAACATACCATATGTCAGAAAATCAGGCGATACTTTCACAGAGTTCAATACATGGTCACGACCTGTAAATCGTGAAGTGGAAAGTTGTTTATACACGGTTCGAACTGTGTGCGCTTACGGAAATTTTAATTACTAGTATGATATTTTATTTCCACACTCCATCTTTCTAGTCTATCCAGGGATATCTCCGACGGGCCTCTAGAGCAAGGATATAAAAATGTCGACCATACGTACATTGAAACGTGTTACGAAAAACATATTCCTTCCCTGATTGCCGCTGATCCGAAATCAGCTACAACTGTAGTTTGGTCTACCCTCCTGTTCTTGGCGAATTTTATTCGGTGCTTCGATTTTTTTTTTTGTCTTCCTTTTTAATTTTGTATGGGAAACTAAAAGACCAAATTGTGTATTTTTTCGGTGTTGTGCGAGGGCGTCCAAAGCAAACATTTTTGGTCCTCTTGGCGACCAAAATATTGGATTCCTGTCGCCGAACTTTTCTTATTATAAATAAATTTAAGTCCGCGTGGTGCCCCAAGGATATGAAGTTTTCGAATATTAGGGTTAGAAATGAGTCAGGAGTGCTGGAGACGGACCTGTTTATTAAGCCCGGGGATAGTCATCAATATTTATACACCATAGTGTATGACTGGTCGTATTCATCTTGGAAGACGAATAGTTCGTCTCAGATGAATTATTCGTCAGTTCAAGATAAATACGGAGACGCATAAAACAGCAGTGGACGAATAAAATTATGTCTTTTTGAAGACAGAGATGGGGTACTACAACTCTTGATGAGGTTAAAATTAGCGGGGATAGTCATCAATATTTATACACCATAGTGTATGACTGGCCGTATTTATCTTGGAAGACGAATAGTTCGTCTCAGATGAATTATTCGTCAGTTCAAGATAAATACGGAGACGCATAAAACCGCAGTGGACGAATAAAATTATGTCTTTTTGAAGACAGAGATGGGGTACTAGAACTCTTGATGAGGTTACAATTAGCGGGTAAATCGAGACAAAATGCTGGCATTTGTCGTGCTTTAAAATTTATTTCAAACAAAAGAAATAAATTCGAAAACCAACAGTTGCAATCTTTTTTGAATAGCAAACCCGTAAAGGAAAACGGGGATACAGTGAAATGATATACTCGAAGACAGCATCAAGAAGCCAAGCAACTTCTCCTTGGGTTTTGTGATTAACTCATCAAAAGCCATTTTTCTCACAATGAGCAGGCGGCTGAAGTAAACAGTAATAACCTCAGGGAACGTAGGTGTGGGTGGTACAAATTCAGTGTAATTATTTGCATCTTTAAGAAGTTAGTAACAAAGAGCACATTCTAAAGCGGAGCCTCAGGGGAGGGTAAAATTGGACGCTGGGGCAGCCGTGGGCGATCCCCAATACAACGGAAAAGTAAAAATATTGGTAAGAGTTTGTTTTAGTTATTTTTACCACGAAAGAAAAGGACAAGTGAACCGCTGAATGAGAATTGTTTGCACAAATATGAAGGTCAGTGGTTTAGACAATTTTGTCAGTACAACAAGCAGAATTCGTGAATTTACATCTGATATTTCAAGGATGAAAAACACAAGACACAAAATAATGCAAATAAATTATAGCCATCGTATTCACTTACGTTTTTCGTTTCATTATAAATCCGTGACCTTTTTGGCCGAGTTACATGCCCTCATGTTAACTTATTTTAGCCAAACAAAGTGTTTTTCCTTATAAAGTAGTTCTTGCGTTCCGATACCCAGTCAGGACTTATAACAAAGAAGCCTCTAGTCGGTTCGTTTGCAGGATGAAAGAAACACTGTTTATCGATATAACGAAAGTCCTTGGGAAAACGAGAGAGCTCGCTCTGCGGTCTTCTTCGCACTAGACTCTGAGGTCGTCTGAGCAACTCTTCGGTACTTGGTCGTTCACGCTTCGAAAATGCCGAAAGCGAACTCGTGGGCCTTCGTCCACTGTCCCGGCTGGAATGAGAAAGGTTGCTGCTTGGCCTGTGATGAGCACTTCGTGCTCTTGCAGTTGGCGTTGTTTGCAGCCCTTGAAGATTTATCCTGGCAGGATAATGTCTTTTTGTATGGAATGGTAACTGGATTGCTCGCGATGTTTCTGGCTTTTGTGCCTCGTCCCACGCTGTCTTCATCTTGAGTGCCGTAGGAATTCGAACGTTCCTTAATGGGACACGTTCACCCGTGAAACTTGTTGTATATTCGCTTTTGTAGGTTATTTTACTGATAGTTTCCTGCAACAGTCCCGGTGCATTTCCATACTGTGCCGGCATTGTCAAAATATCAAAATTATTTCTCTTGAATTCCACTGAAATGGTAAACAGTTAACACCGTCTCCGTCGAATCTGGCTGTACGCTAAAGCAGCTAGCTCAGAACAGCACTAAAACTTAAACCAAACCACGGCTGCTCCTTTAAAGTTCAATGTCAAGGATTTGTTATTGTGATAAATCTTGCAAATTCAACGAAATCTGAAATTGTTATCTTGACTGTGTGAGGCACAATTTGTTGCGTTACTTGTCTCCTATAGCAACGAGGATCGTTTACTTATCGTCGGCACTGACAGAACAGACAATTCAATTGTTTCGTTCGGCTTGAGGGTTATTATTATGCAATATTTTTTGTCTTGAGAGGTGTACAGTAAAGGGCCATTGTGTTGAAGCGTTAATTCTGATATTATTGTGCAAACCATCTTATCTGAGTGAGGTCGTTTAATCAGTGACCCACGTTCAACTTCAGTCAGTTGCGGCTCCTCTTTGTGTCCCGAGAAAATCTGAATTGTAAGTGTAGGGATAGGAAATGAAAAAAGAACTAATGATATCGTAGAAAAGTACAACTAATTATTTTATTAGTGAGCACATCTAAAGATTCCTTTCTCTGATTAAAAGGGAAACCAGCATCGCACTGCGAAGACGTCAAAAGACGTTCAGTTAAGGATTGTAAATATAGTGTTGAAGCTTCTCTTTTTAACCAGTATTTTGGCTGCAGCTTTAACACTTATTTCTAAAAATTATCTGGTCACTCTTATATGGTATCTAAAAAGCTAACTTTATGAAAGGGTTTATAGTGGCCAACATTCGGGTCAAACTTGATTACACTCCTCGATGATAAGCATCGTTCTTCAAAGTGTTCACTGTTTTGCTGTCAGAGAGTTATGACAAAATTCTAAATCACACTCGTTAAAACCTCTTCAAACGCGATTTCGCTGACCTCTTGAGCTGCTGAACTGTGAACCCTGATCATAAAGTATTTCCGTCTCTTTCCGTCAGTGAGTTGAGGACCCACATCAGTTTTGACTCACTGTATTTTTTGCAATATCATCATCGAACTTAAACGTAAGTTAAACCTGAGCGTTTTTAATCCGCCGGATCCGCCACTGTACACGGGAATCAGCATGTTCATGTCAAATACGTTTCAATTGCATATGAATTAAGTCGCTAGTTGTCAGTATGCGACAAAATAATTTTGCATAAAATTCTTTGAGTTTCTTCACTAGTATTAAAAACTGTACTCATCGACACTGAAGGAATTAAAGTTATTAAATAGCATAGCATTCATCTTTGTGTTCTTTTTAATCACAAGTAAGCAACACCTTGAGCCACTCTCAGTAATTCGCACAAGCACACTGGCATAACATAAGCAAGGGAACAAGTTCCGATAATAACTATCAAGAAAAAGGATTGTTCTTTCTAACTGTTTGCTCAGACACCCAGTCCGGCATGATAGTGAAATACGTGCGACGCTCTCTGGTACTGCTGTAAAAGGCGTTGCTATGCAAGAACACATAGTTCCCAAGACCGCCATATCTTGCGGCTGGCACAAACCCGGGCTGGAAGCTCTCTCTGGGCTGACCCCGAACATAATCGGGCGGGCGCCGGTACATGAAGCTGGAAGCAAGATTGATGCTCGGCTGGACAAGTTTAACCTTTGGAGTGAAGCTGAAACGGTACTCGGATGTAGAAGGATCTGTCTTGTTGACTGTCATACACAGAAGCGGCGGTAACTTTACTTTCTGAGGCATATCTCAGATATCTGCTCAATTCTTTCTCGCCTCGAGGTAGAAATTTTAATTGTCAGCAGTTAACTTCCCTTGAATTAGTCAATGTCATCAAAACTGTACTTTATCTTGTGTAAAGCAAACCGCTCTTCCAAACATGTGCAACTACAGGATTCGTTTATCCAGCCACAAGCTAAGCTTTTTCAGTTCATGTTAAAGCATTCAGATCTTGACAGGGATAATATACACGGCAGAAAATATGCTTTACTTGTCGGCCGGTATTCGATGTCCTGTTAAGTAACCGGAGTCTCCGATGGATATTCTGTTGAAAAATTATCTTTCCGAAGAACTGTTTGCTTAAAAAAGCGACACGTTTTGTTGATAGACCTCTTGTAACTTTAATTTGTCAACTGATTGTGGTCTGCACGCAAGAGGTCTCTTGGGATAAGATGCCATGTTAACCTTTTCATCCTAACGTTTGACATCTTAATCCCACAACATAATACTAGGCTTCTACTTCATAAATCTTCCTGAGTAATTGAGTCAAAGTCTAGACATGTTGCAGCTACAGAGTGAGGCCCGTTTCAAACTTCGTGCTACTGCCGTGTCGAACTCAATTGATCGAACAAAAATCGACAGTAGCACGACGTTTGAAACCAACTCGTGTCACTGCCGTGTCGGACTGAATTCATAAATTTCAGATACATTTTAAAAGTCAGCAAAACCGGTTTGTTATGGTTTGACGCATGTTTACAGCAACAGCTTTTAATTCGACTGAATTAAATTCGACGTCTGAAACCAAGTCGTGCTACAGTCGAGCGCCAGCTAAGCACGGAAGTAGCACGGCGTTTGAAACGGGCCTGAAGTGCACACAACGTTTGTGTACTTCACTCACTCACTCACACTTTTCTGTTTTTCTTTGTTTTTAACTGCAAAATGTTCAGGCTGAAAATTCTGCAGTTAAAAAAAAGAAAAATAGAAACTAAACCAGAGCTTGATTAAAAATAGGCGTATCTATCAGCCATTGGTTTCGTGCGATTCCATTGCTGCAGCCCTTGACGTTCTACGCCCAAAATCTTTTGGTCGTTTAGTTTTTCTAACCACTTCTAGGGTCGTAATCAGTTGGATTCCAATCAGTCCTGTCGCCATTTTGTAACATATAACAGGTGATAAACAACTATATTTAAGAATTGCTGTTATAATTATGACTAAAGCATTAACAGCCAGTACGACACAAGAGGACAGTTACACGGCATCTCGCAGTGAAAACTGTTGACTTGTTCCCTTGTTTTTTTCTCTCATTTCTTCCTTGTAATTTTCTTTATAGGTGCCGATTAATTGGTAGCAAGTTATCCTGTCGTCCAATTCGATCTGTAATCAGCTTATTCTGATGAGAAAAATCGGATTCCTGCTTCGCGGTCGTCCGATTTTGTTAATTACACGTATAGTAATTACCGACCAAATTGGAATCCACTCCGTTAAAATTTGCGAGAAAAATGGCGGTTTTTCTACTGATTAATTTCCGTATTAAACTCCGTAAACTGTGGTTTTTTTTTTTTATCAGTCCGTTGAATAATAAAACAATTACCCTGCTAGATTCAATCTTGTGGAATATGACTTGATTTTGGCCAATTCTCCCTGCGGCCGCCTCGTCGGCTAAATATCAGATGAATTTCTGCGCGATTTCGCAGGATTGTTAGCGGCGCGGAATTGGTTATGATCATTTCATATCCAGCAAGGACGATTGTTTTGTTAAAAAACTCCACGACAAATAGTTGAGAATTTGAAAAAAGAAGTGAAAACAAAAAGGCAACACACAAAAAGTGCACAGGCAGAAACCTTTCAATGTGTGGCAACGCTTCTAGGCGAAATGTTATGAATCAACGAAACTATCCGAGAAGAACGCAGGAGCTTCACTTTTGAAAACAAAAGTGCTGCATTTATGGTCTCTGAACAGTTTGCTTGAAAATCACTCATGACTCTGCAAGCTTCTTGCCAAGTTGTCCTCTTAAGTGAACTAAACATCCCTTTCAAGATTTCTGACGATAGAAGACAGCATAGAAAATGTAAACATTGGAGGTCTTAGCTTACCGAAATCATTTCTTTGAGCTTGAGGATTTCTCTGCTTCAGGGACGACGTTTCTCTAAAAAATACTGTAAAACTGAACACCTGAAAGATGATTCTTTGTGATTCTTGTGAAAAATCTAGTAAGTCGTAGCACAATACGAAAAAGTTTGGCATGGAAAGCGACGCTGTCCGCACAATGTGAGAACAGTGAAAATGGCGTTGCCGACATGAGGACGACGGGAGATTGCTGAAGTCTTTTTACGTTCTGCGCATGACTTAAGCTGAAAATAAACTTCCGGTACGCCGTCCTCGTCCTCGAAACCAATAAATACCGACCTTAAGATACGAGGACGGGACATTCTAGGACGGCTACCGGAAATAAATTTGACCTCTCGCACATGCGCACAAGTGGTCCCATGCTAGTGCCATCCCGTCCTACTCGCGTTGAGGACGCCATTTCTGTTGTGTTGCCGTCCTGATGAGAACATGAGTATTTTCTTCTTATTTTGATTAAAATGTAATAGAAGCGACCTTGTTTTGAGGCTCTAAATGTACAACCTCGTCAACACAGTATTTATGATGAATAGTAGCATGAATGAGTAACATGAGTGTTCCCGCCGAAGCGAAGAAAGAGCAAATCTCCGTGAGTATTAAGCTTACGTAGACATTTCATGACATTGATTAAGTTGCTGCCGACTGGGGGAAATGCTGATTTTTTATTTGATGCAATAATTAGCGCTGCTTAAAGTAGTTTAAGCTTCAATTATCTGCTCTGGTGGTGTTCGGAGATAGATCACAACAGAAACAAAGATGAAAAGTTTACTCTAAAGATAAACTTAAACTCTGTTCATTAAAAAAATTGACAAGAATTTTATTTTATTGAGCGCCACTTTTATTCGATTCTTATATTGTATTTGTCTTTTATCCAGGAGAAGGGGAATGTCACATTTATGGAAACGAAACTCTGCCAAGCACTCGCTGTCAACCATATCATCAAAGTCGAATTTCTCATAGCATTCATAAGGAAAATCTGGATCTTTTTATGTATTTAAATCGTTAAGAAGAAGGAATTCGTCCTCTGATAATTCGTCGTCCTCAAAACTATCGAGAAGAGGGTCACGAGCATCTTTAAATGATGCCATGATTTGTAAACAATGATCTCGAGCGGCCGTCCTCGGGTTTCTTAAGTTTATGTTTGGCGCGCTGGGACGGTGAACTCTCCCCAGGATTTGTCGGTCACGAGCTCCCGTCCTAGAATGTCCCGTCCTCGTATCTTAAGGTCCCTAATACTGCTCAAGTTTCGTTCACAAGAACCATATTAGTGTACTGAAACCATTTTTTCTCATCTGCATCAGTAAGGATGGCGAGGATGGAAATGGATTGAAACTTGAAAAAATTGGCCAATTTTTCAAGTTTGGACACGGTGTATTCCAAAAATCGCCATAAATTCCGTATGGGTGGTTTCCTTGTTAAAATTAATTTGAAGTTTTCTTTTTGGTTTGGTAGGAATGTTGTTACTTGTGAGTGTAAGTACCAAGTTTCAGTTTTTAGTCAGTTATTACCTAAAAAAAAGGCAAAATTGCCGTGACAGTCGCCTTTTAAGGTCTCTGCTAAGAACCCTGAACCGATGTTGGTCCGACCGGGAATTCGAACCTTTCTCGTCCCCCGATACTCCAGTGCCTCTTAGTCAAGGACCTCGTGCGCACCCCCGCCGGCTAAGGGAAGGTACGTTTTTTATCAAGGGGGGGAGGGGGTAGCCGGGGCTTCGGAGGGGAGGGTCATCAGTAAATGTTTTACAAATTGGGGAGGGTCAAACTCTCGACCGGGAGAGGGTCACTGTCTTTTTTGGCAAGGAAAAATTACTCCATGTCGCTTCTATTTTGTATATACAAGCAAACCTACCAGTCAAGATTAATCTGAATGTTTTACAGGTGTCAAGATATTTATACATCAAAAAAGTATCTTCTCCCAACTAACATAATTGTCTGTCTCAACTCGTGCCCGCTTTCGCTCATATTTTGATGTTTCCGCGTGGTGTTCCGTTATAAAATCAGTTTCTGGTGAGGATTTGTAACTTAAACTACTCGGGTTTGAACCGACAACTCGATTTTTAATTTTTTTTATTATTTTTATTTTTTAATAAAAACTAGTGAGCAGCACACTACGAGCAACAGATTTTGTCAACTTTGTTTATTATCCCACCGGTTTCATCTGATCAAACAGACTTCATCAGGGATTTAACAAGATCGATGAAAGAACTAGTTTTATACTTGACGGTTACAGTATAAATCACGTTCAGATAGGGTGTGAACAGCAAAAAGCACCCATCAAAATAAACGTGCAGGATACTACGTTAATCCTGCATTACGAAATGTGCAATGTTAAACGTTAAATGGTGAGCCCCAAAATTAAACATTGTCTTGGATAGGTGGTGGAGGGGAGGGTCAGACGTTTTTGCTTGGATATTTCTGAAGGATCATGTATTCATCCATTCCAGGAAGTGTGAGGGCCACGACTTTTTTTCGCCAAAAAGTTCTAAAATACCCCGGCCCACCCCCAATAAAAAACATACCTTCCCTAAGAGGGACAGAAGGCCTGACTGAACCAGCTGTTTGGTAGTTCACGTGATTGACATCGTTTTATTGAAATTTGAGAAATGGCAAATGCTCTTACAATTTTTCATAAGGGTCGCGGTCTATGAGAAGTACGACAAAGGCCCACAGCATTTTCTATTCGTCTTGAACTAAGCCGTTCGGTTTTCATTACCTGCCTTCGGAATAGAACGACATAAAATCATTGCGATGGTCAACGTTAAAAAGAACAAAGAAAATAGTGTCTTAATCGTTTTCGAGATTCTTAATCTTTTGTTTTCGTTTGACAAATACACTTTGGGTTGTTTCTTTGCATTTCAAACCCATAAATTGAAAGGTGTTTTAAACTGATAGCGAAGAGAAATAACCCGTTGAAATTTCTCATTGAAATTCACTGACAAGACTGAATTAAAGCGGAATATAATAAGCACGTTTAAGCTAAACACCGATCCTTCTGGTTCAGTCCCCTTAATAACTTGGTTTATCTTTTAATGAGGTTTGTGAACAAAGAGCAGCTGCGCTTATCTTGACTTCCTGTGTGTTATGAGTTTCTTAACGCGAATTCTAAGGAAGGGCTAATGTTTAAACTTTCAGGTAAGTTTGTTTATACTATCGTTATCGCTTTGGTTTTTATTCATGTAAACCGTTTCATTGTATGCGTGTCATTTGCGGCCGATTTGCGCTTAATTTATTCTAAAAACGATCTGACGGAAAAGTGCCTGTAAAACATGAAAATATTATCGCACGAACTAAACTAAACGGTGACTCATAGAGTCATTGTTAATTAATATATAAGACAAGAGAAGAAATACAGTCCCTCATGGGTATCAGCAACAGCCAAAGTGTTTGAATATGCTGTGAGACCGCAATCTTTCGAGTGCTAGATGTAAGTCAGAGGCACCCAACGTCAATTTTCGGAAAATATCTGTTCGGAAGACGATTTGAGATCTAGAATTTTCGGAACATTTGTTGTAAAATTTCTTGCTTGCCTGCCTCTCCTAGGATTTTCGAACATCTAAAAATGCTATAATTGCCCACTTTTAACGGATTTTTACCCTATAAAGGTCACCTAGAATTTTCGGGAGCCTTATTTCTGGCTGAAATTTTCGAAAAGGTAAGTTTTGATCCCTATAATTCTCGGATCACTAAACTTTCAGCTAGGAAATCCGAACAGATGAAAAAATTTTAGGAGATAATATATGCCTATATCTACCGTTTAAATACTGAAATACGTTCAACAATGCTATGTTTAGTGGTTTTGAACTATATTCTCGTTGGGTGCCCCTGGTAAGTTCCCAAACACAAACCATCGATAAAAACGTCACCAAAGTCTATGATAATTAGAATGACAGACTCCGCGCTTTACTTAGCCTTTTTTTCATAAGGAACATGTGTATAATTAATGACTTAGTCAATACTTAGAGTATTGCCTGTATTTTTCTTGTTCTCTTGTTCAGCGTTAATCCGAGGAACCGAAACAAAACAAAAGCGATTGCGGCTTTTAATTCCACCAGTAACTTGTCAAAGTTATCGCTAACCTGTCATCAGATGTTAGTTTTCTTTTCTTTTCTTTTTTTTAACTGCGATTAGAAAAAAGAGGGAAACAGAAAGACGAGAAGGAAGAAAAGCCCATAATATTGAGTTCAGCACATGACTTTGGAAGGCACTTTGGAACTGGCCAACCAGGGAAAAAGGTGAGGGCCTGGGAACAAAACCAAACCATCGATTAAAACGTTACTGCTTATCACGGCTACTTTAAGAAGAATTGACGATTGGCATCGAGCTGCCTCAGGTCTAAAGGAAATGTACAGGTATTTGAATGACAAAAGAAAATTAATTCAGGTTAATATAGATAAAGTAAAGCTGCCTTTCGATCTTCGAAAGATTGTTGTGACTGGAATTTTTGTCTGCTACCAGCAAACAGCTCGGTTCAAGCAATTTACAACCAAAGGGCCATGACCAAAAACAAAATATTGTTTTTAAAAGGTCTTATGAATTATAAGGTGGTTCTATTTTATTGATTAACAAAATGCAAAATTGACTGTAAACTAACAGCTGAAATTCAGTCTATATTGCCGAGGTAATAATTACTCCGCAGTTCAAAGAACTGTTCGCTAAGCTGTTAGAATTTCACAATCGTCTGTTAGACTTTAAATTTACTCTTATTGTGCTTTTGACCTAAATATTATCAAGATACGTGGTTAATTTGTGAAGAAAATGCATCTCTCCGACTCGAAACGCTCCACACGCTTATATAAACGTTTTAACTTTTAGCCAATAAGGGCCCTTAGGCCTCGCTTCCATGCGACTTCCGGTGTGTTGTTAATTAATTTCCCTTTCTTAGTTTTTGTGGCCCCCCTTTAGCAAAATTAAGAAAAATGCCGTCTTCTTGAACCCAACAGCATTCGGTAATTTTGTCCTGTAAGTCATCTGCTCTCATTCTCTCTCTGAGTATTTCTTCATCGCTTTCTCGTTTCCCGGGGGGTTTTAAAAGCTTTGTTTAGGCCACATTACAAATTTCTGATGCAAAGAACTTAATTACGACGATGCGTATAAATGTTTTCTTTTCATTCGTCTCCATTTCATGAAGGATCTGTGACTCCACCTACTACTTGAAGGCAGCTGTTCTTTTAAGTTAAAACAAGTTTTTGATAATTACGTCACGGTTGAGCATGAGCAAGCATTATGCACCAGTAACCGGCAATAGCCAATCACAGCACAGCTGTATACCAAACATTGTTTTTCAGCTAATCAAAGAATTGAAAACAGCCAGAATATGGATTTTCCACCCAAAATCTGTTAAGTAAATGTGTGAGATCGGCGACATCAGCAAGCAAACAGCGAATGCTAGAATTGGCCCTGATGGCAGGTTACGGGGCCGTCACAAATCTCGCTTTTGAGCAAAACTGAATTTGAATTCTATTTCAGTGCTTCTAAGAGCTCCCAAAAAACAAAGCAATCAAAAGGTCCTTTCAAACCGACTCCCAAAATTGTTGGGTCCTCGTTAGACCACCCTGTTAGAGTTGTTTATAGATTTTATGTTGTTAGATAAAGTTTGAAAGACTTTGGCGGACGCTTGTGCTTCTGCTAATTTCATGTTATTTCCCACTTGTGAAATAGGCATAGCACAAGCACACGAAAAAGGACAATTTTGCTTCTGCTTGTGTTTATTTCCCCTCGGTGCACATCAACGTCTAGTCATGTAGCCTTGCTGGCTTATCCTTGTGTATATATCCCAAGTGTGAACTAAAGTTAAAAGTTCTTACAATCATGTTATTTTCACTCGACTAGAACAGCTAAACTGAAACTGAAAATTAATCTCTATTACTCTGTAAGCAGCTTTACAATGGCACCTCTGACCGATTACTTCGACGCTGATCTTTTTGCCTCGTGCATGAAAATAATCCAGGATTCGCGACGGCCCATGGTAAATGATCTGACCGTCGGTTTCATTTTCTTTTTTCATCTTTCCGGCAAAGTTATCCATAGGGTTATCATGTTCCCTCTCTGCTTAAGACTCTTCTGCTGTCGGTTCCCAAACATCACGATTAAAATGGTAACTGCGACGAAAACTTCTCCATTTTCGTTTTTCGGTTGGTGTGGACAACATTGCCCATTTACATGAGTTCTTGCCCAGACTTCTCCAGCTCTGCGTTCAAAGCTTGGTTGGTTTTTGTTTTGCGTGAATTTTACTCGTGTACGAATTCACGTGTAAGAAAACAAGGCTTGGAGTGATTTAGTTTCGCCGTAAACGTAATAATTCAGGGCAAAGGTTATGACAACAGCTGCGTAGTAAGTCAAAGTGTTCTCAAAGCGGACTTGTCTGTTTTCTGTCGAGGTTCCATTTCCACATTTTTTTTCCAATTTATAAACGTTCAGGTTTGGGTGCGGCTTATCTACGGGTTTTTACGGGTATTCCTGTAGTCTAAGTGAACCTCTTCCATTTAAACAGTTCTGACTGTTTCCGTCCTGTTATAGGGAGTGGAATGTACACATTCCGAGCTAAGTACTCTTTTTCTGGAATACGTCTGAGGAGAATTCAACCTTAGTTTGCTCTCTTGCCTTTTTTAATTATCTTTCTGTTTCTTCTATCCATGCATCGAAAACGAGGAAGTAGAAAGGAAGATGAAGGCAATGAACGCAGCGTGGACGCTGATGTTGCTGGTGCGTAAGATTTGAAATCAACTTCAATTTACTGTGGAACGACTTTGTACCCATAATCTGTGCCTGGAATAACAAAGCTCCTTTACAGATCGACTGCATATCTCAAAAGGGGTAATTCCTGGGTATCGAAGGAAACCTTACCTTGATAAAGGGCCGTAATCATATGTAACATGGTAAAATCAATTTTTTGTTTCAAATTTCGTAACAGGAGAAAACAAATTGTTTTGTGTGAGGAAAAAAAGATGACCACTTCATCAGCTCACATAACAGAAGCTGGTCGCAAACACTGAAAAAAGACGTCGCTGAACTCCGCCTCTAATTAAGAAATATATATAAGGAGATGAACATTCGTAAACGGAATAATGCAATAAATTAAAGCTACTCACGGCCTAAGAAACGCTCTTAGAAAGAGGTTTGCACTTAAAATAACTTGCTTCTTGTGTTAAAAGATTGTGCAATATGATTATGATTATGATTATGAGAAGCCAAATGATCATATGATAATATCAGCATTAATGAAAACAGCATCAACTTCAACAACCTAAAGATACAACAACAACAGCAACAACGAGGAAGTATCAAAGCATTTGATTTCATTAGGATAAAGTTGACCATTACTTGAAAGAAGTGGTAGACAGATTATTCTAGGCGTTCTGTTATACTCTACAAAAAAGGTTTGAAATAAGTTTATAGATCCGCCGGAAGTTGGGAGATAAACTAAGCGTTTCCTTTTAAACTCCTCTATGTTGTGTGAATGATGCATATGAAAGAAATCATATTTGAACTGCGGATATGAAATCAAATGAAGACGATCATTCTTCATTTGATCCTCTATGTTCTATTGACAGGCTCTTTCAAACCAAATAACCACGATCCTTGGTAAGTAATTGCTTCATCTTTTACAAGTGATGGTTAAGGGAGAACTCCCAAGTATGAAACCAGCGGTTTCCCTGTTCGGAAAAATCCGTTTTGCCACAGATTCGTTAATTATAATACAAGTACAGATAACTAAATTTATGACGACGATTCATAACGAGCAGGATTAAAGTAAGGGAAGAACTTTGAACGAAGTACTTGGTACTTAAAACAAAAGTTATGCGTTCAGAAACCCATACATGGAGAGTGTGCGTGATCTTGTCTTCGATTGTTGCCTGTTTGGTAGAGGATGGAAAAGAGCGCAGTCGAGCCTGTATCAAGCGGTCACCAGATTCAGATTCAGATTCAGATTCAGGTTCTTTTATTTTGCACTATTTATGTCATTAAGTACAGTTAAAATAAAAAACAGAAAGGAAAAAAAAAGAGCAAAGTTTTTACATATTGTACAAAAAGAAGGAAAGGTGCGTAGTGACCACCCTCTGTTAAGTCCCGAGTATTGATTACTTCCCTACTTCTCGGGGGGCCGGGGTGACGACTGTAACGAACGTTGTTTGAGCTACACTATGTTTAACTTTGAAACCTCCTGGAAATTTGAAAGATCCTCCCTATTTTTTTCGGTGATACTCTTGTAAAAATGTCAAACGTTTTTTTTACAGTATCCCTGAAAAAATTCCTAGTCTCCTGATTCCCGGCAAAACATCCAGATTCCTGGAAAAATTTTGTATTTCTCCCGAAACAGACCTTGTAGTTAGAGTTCCCCCGCCCACCCCGTTACTTTGTCAGGTCTTAATTAGTGATGAATGTGGTATATAAATGGCGTCCTCTTTGTTTTCGTGTATTCTGAGCAACCTGTATTAAGAGGTCACCTTGTATTAAGCGGTCACTTCGCCATTCCTCGAGGGTGACCGCTCAATGCAGCTAGGTTCGACTGTAAATACATTTTTACTGATCCCGACATATAAGCCACAGTTGGGTAAGGGTGCTTTCTTCGTTAATGGAATTAGAATTCATACGCTGCGGTGTTGATGTGATGATGGATTGAACGGATGAGTCTATGAACGAGTTAGTTTCAAAAGTAATCTCTCTCATCCATGTGACAGGAAATAATTTAAGACTGGCTGATGGAAACTGGAAGGGAGAAGGACGAGTGGAGATTTTTTACAACGGTACTTGGGGAACTGTCTGTGATGACCACTGGGACACAAATGACGCTTCAGTCGTATGTCGTGAACTTGGTTTCCTTCAGGCCTTCGAAGCACCAAGACGTAGTCGGTTTGGGGAGGGAAGTGGGCCAATATGGTTGGACGAGGTGCAGTGCAGAGGTACTGAACGTTCCTTAGAGGAGTGTGGTCACATGGGATGGGGACATCACGATTGCTATCACGATGAAGATGCATCAGTAATCTGCCTCAGGAATATAAGTATGGCAATTTAGATTATGTGTCATTACCTGATTAACTAGTTTTAATAGCTGCGTTGATCACTCTTTCATCTTCAAACTGTTTCAGTTCGTCGGCACTACGTTTGAAGCTTTAGTGACGCAATGTCATTTCAGGTGAAATGCCTATATAATTTTGTTTTCCAGCGAAGGACGTCCTTGGCCACTGGATTTTAGATGGCCGGGACAACAACATAAGGTTAGTCGTGAAAATTATGTCTTGATTGGGGGAGCTTCATTGTAACCGCCGCATCCATTGCATTATCTACTGCTGAACCTCTGGTTCTAAAGTGATGAGTCACTTATACCTTACATGTTGATTAACCAATGCCTTGCCTTAATTTTATTATCATGATATTCTGGCACTAGCACCTTTCGTGAGTGTCTCACAGGTGTGGCTGTGCATAATAACAAAATGTAGCATTTAGACGATAACCGCTAGGTTTCAGATGTCAGGTTGTCTGAGTATCAGGCTTTTCTGGGGTGCGGGAGGGAAGGGAGGGAGAAAGGTCTTCCCCCTCAGGACGGGTTGATACTCGGTTAAATGTCAGGTGGCCAGAGTCTGAGTTACAACAACAACGTTGACTTCAACATACATTTAACTCATTTGTTTGTGCCATTGGGTTAAAATCAGATAAAAATGGTGTTTGGTGCTCTGTACTTCTTTGACTGTTGGCAAAATAACCTCTATTCCCCTCCATTCTCAAGGTCTTATTATTGTTGATGGCAGGCGCAATGAAAACCCCTGCAGTTTCTGCTTCTGTGTTAACCAATTTTATTAAAAGGACTATTTTGTCCGTCAAGATATATCACAGAAGTAGGTCGATAACAAGGACGAAATTGGACGTCAAGTGCTCTTTATTCCAAGCCCCTCCGATTTTGTTGAATAAGTATGCTCATCGTACCCTGTAAGGTACTAACCTTATTTCCTTTCATTTTAGTTTCAGTGGATCGCCATCCTTTGTCGAAGGACGGTGCCCAGGCAGCAGTGCACCTATTTTTAGCCAATTTAATTCCTTCGCCAACGCCCCTGTGGTTGACTTTGCTGGTCACAGCTTCACGATTTCCTGTTGGATAAAACAAAGCAAACGGAGCCCGCATAGGATAGCGGCGATTTATGGAGACTGGCATCATCCATTAGGACAGTTTCTCCTCGGTGCTAAAGATGAAAGTATTTTGTTCCTTCGTCACAGAACCGAAAGTGAACAGGGATGGTCATTGCAAAGTAGCAAGGTTTCTCTCAATATGTGGACGCACGTTGTAGTCACGTGGCGTCATGTCCCGCGGACGGTGTTCATCTATGCTAACGGTAAAGAAATAGACAATAAAACATATTCTCCAGGTGACGCGTTCCAAGGACCCACAGGGAAGCCATACATGATCGGCAACGACGGTCATCGAGACAATCATCAGTTTTACGGATCAGTGATGGATCTTTACGTGTTTGGCGATGCATTCTTGCCAGATGAAATCAACATGTTAAGAGGTGTGCAACTCATCACTCTTTCAAAATTCGCGTACCTTGTCAAGACAAAATAGACGGGAAAATAGACTGTATTAGTAAAATTAGAAAATAGAAAATAGATATTAGAAATATTTATTAGAAATAAATATTAGAAAATAGACTCAGGTGACCTGCAAACATTGCCATATTGTTGGCACACGAACACCTATTTCAGTCGCCCTCCCGCTCCCACCCATTCAATGTTGTCTCCAAACCGTAAAAGTGGCAATTCGCAAGCAGTTCGGACAAATTGTGCTTTCCAACATTGAAAGGGGGAAAGGGGGTGTGTGTGGGCCAACGACTTAAGAAAGTGATTGTGGTTAAGGCAGTTAAGCCCTAAGAGACGACTTAATTACACTGAAGTCGTCTCCTATAAGAAAAAACGGTAATTTTTACCATTTTGCAAAGACAAATTATTTTGTGTAGTGAACAGTCTAACCACAAGGCTGTATATAAAAAGGGTTGTCCACTGTCTTTTGCGACTTCAGTGACATAGCTTTAGAATTAATGTCAATCACCTCTCCGCTCGCAATGTTGTCTAGGTGTTCCCGTGCTTCTGGGCGGAGACAGCGAAGTAGGAGGAGCCGTTGTAATCAGATGGCAAAATCCCTTGGAAGGGCCCTGCCCTATTTCGAATTATAGAATCTGGTATAGGGAAGTGTTTTCAGCGGCAAGTAAAGGCAAGTGGGACTCTGTTGTTGTCAGACGAAACGCCACCAGTTACACTCTTCAGTTTCACTGTTGGAAGGAGTATGAAATAGCTATGACTTCAGTAAATGGATCTGTAGGAATTAACACCCACGCGTGGAAATTTAGAACTGGAGGAGGTGAATATCAAAAACAAAAAGATGTCTTATCTCTTATTAATTGATACTATTGGTTTTCTAGAGTAGCATTCCAAATTTTACTCCACTTGACTGGGATATAACTAAAAAGCCTTGGAGTAATTCAATGTCTTTAAAGGTTTTTTAAAGTTTGTTTGATGTATCCCTCTTATTACAATTAAACGACAGTTTCGTGGCCTAAACATCGAATTAAAAAGTGATCCTGATATCACACTAATTGACAGTTTACGTGGTCATATGCATGTGTAAGGCGGTATTAGTACGACGGCAAGGAGAGGGTTGGGACCTAACTCCACAAGTAGACAGTTCAGTTGATTGCGAGTTAGTGGCCTTTTCAATCAAAAGTAGGAGAGTCGTCACAGGAACGTTCAACTAGTTAAGCTGGTTAAAAGTTGCTCCACGTCCCGGTAAACGTGTCAGGCTTTGTTGGTTGCAGGAAACAACTGCTGCCTTGAAGTTGATTGGCAAATTGCGTCAAGTCAATCAGGATGGGCAAACTGCTCAATGGGAAGATACTTAAATGGACTGAGGAATTCCATGGCTTCGCACGGTGGCATCAACCATGCCCCCAAAGGACTATGCTGCCCACCTCCACAAGAGTACCAAGATGACGAACTTGATTGTGAAACAGTTCTGTGGGAATCTCCACAAAGCAAGTCAGTTAAGGTTTTTTTAATTAGAATTTTCTAGTTAAGGGAGCTGCCACCATTAAAAAGCACCTTCTCCAGTAACACTTAGGAATGATTGCTAAAAACGCCTGTATCACCAAGTTAAGTATAGTTACACAAACATGACGTACGTTTCTGGGTAATTGCAGTGCAGGATCTGTGACTTGGAAAGCTTATTGAGGCTTCAATCCAATGCTGTTTGTTTTGAGTCCCATGATCTGGTCTCTATATCGAATTATCATTGTAAGAAGGTACACCGTGGAGCATATCTTGATTTAGCTTTCCTGTTTTTTTTTTCCCAATCTAGAACATACACCTGGAATAGCTGTCCTGAAGGGTATTTTCTACAAGGTTTTTACAATCCAAAAGACCTTCTACTTGGCAACCACGAAACAGCGACGTCGTGCTGCAGACCTAGAAACTTCAAAAACACTCCAGCACACCCAACGGACTGCAATGTGAATTTAATTGGTCACGAATGGCGGTGGAAGTGTAAAGAGTGGTTTTACCTAACTGCCGTCTACCAGGAAAACTGTGACAAGACAGGCTGCACTGAATTTTTCACATGCTGTAGGATGCCTCTTTCAGGTACGTCGTCATCTCACCCGACGTGAAGCTCAATTTACAACTTAATAGGCACAAATTTCTGACCCGGTAGAACCTTAAACGCCTTATAAAAAATTCTGGATTATGTAAAAAGAACTTGATCCGTCCAAAACGTTAACCACTAATTTGACATATATTATAAATTTCGGTCAACGCTTATGGAGCAGTCAAACCAAAATGAAAATTAAGTCACATAACCAGAAAATAATCCCAATTAGGGTTTCTTTTTTTTAATCTCATTTGCTTCAATTTCAGATATGGTTGTCCTCGGCCACTGGTTGCTAAATGGCCGTGATCGGGACATAAGGTTGGTCAAGTAACGAAATTAGGTTGAAATTTGTCAGGCAATCGCGCAAGCAAACCCCTTGGGGATACGCAAATACGCGGATACGAGGTGGCGAAGATCACCCCTCCGCTAGTAATGTTCTTCGTATAGATTGGAGTGGATACGCGAAACACGGTTTTCAAAGAACGAGAAATCATGCATATTACATCCTTCAGTTTCCCTACCAAACTGCGTTTTAATAATGTGGTTGCAAGATATTTAAGTTTAATTTATGCAAATTACGAGCTTTGTGGCTTAAATATCGTACAATTGCAGTCACCTAATCATGTTAATTCTTTGAACAGAGACAAATTGGGTAAAACTTTCATATTTCTTCCAAAAGTCTGAAGCAAAATACGGAAATGAACAAAACGAGCCCTTAAAATTTCATTTCCAATTTATGTGAAAATGCTCTTACAGATTTTTTCTAATTTGTCGTACGAGTTGTGGGATTGGAGTAGTTTACACTCTCTAAGTTTCGTTATTAAGTGTCTGACTGGATTATCGTTGCTATGGTAACAGCTGTTGCTTGAAAACCGATGGGAAAAAAAACTTTGGTCATAGGTCAAAAAGTTGTTGTAGTTTCAAGGAAATCGAAGCTTGTCTTCTATAAGAGTTTTCGATTTCAAAAAGGTACACCCCAAGCCAAAAAAGACTGCTGCGAGTCGTCCGTAAGCGCCGAATCGGCGGCACGAAAAATATAATAAGTGCTTCGAGTAAATATGGTAGTCCTTGAACTAATTCGGTTCAATTCCTTGCCCCTGGGACATCCTAATTGGAACCTAAAGCCCAGCTGCATTTGGTTCTTATCCTGCACTCTCTTCTTAGATTCTATAATGGCTACCACTCGGTCACAACTGCGACAATCATCGACATCTTCATTTGTCCATCTGTAAATTACCTATAGGAATGATTATTAATGATGGTAATGGTGTAATATGCATATTACACCATTACCATCATTAATAATCTAGTATATTATCTAGCACTAGCATATTACCTATAGGAATTTTATAGTCAGTAATAGCTAATGGCGTTGTTTTTTTCAGTTTTAGTGGTTCGCCATCGTTTATTGAGGGATGGTGTCCAGGGAGTGCGGCTCCCTTCTTCAAAAATTCGAATTCTTTCGCCACAACTCCGATAGTCTATCTTACCGGCAGGAGTTTTTCCATTTCCTGTTGGTTAAAACCTATGAGAAACCTAGATAAGGAAGAAAGTATTTATGGAGACTGGCATGATTCATCAGTGAAGTTTCGACTGCGTATCAATACGGACCGAAGGATCGTGTTCACTTGGACCGGTGTTAATGACGTTCATGGCGTTGTCAGTAGCACTAAAGTTTCCCTGGATTCTTGGACCCACCTGACAGTTACACTCGATCAC
Organism: Galaxea fascicularis; assembly: GCA_948470475.1. NCBI lineage: Eukaryota > Metazoa > Cnidaria > Anthozoa > Scleractinia > Euphylliidae > Galaxea > Galaxea fascicularis. Next base: position 27,421,297 of record OX419335.1, on the reverse strand, counting down.
GTGAAAGGGATTTCGTTGATCTACGCTGACGGGGTAGAAGTAGGTCATCAAGAAGGTGTTACTGGGATCAAAACCAATCCCTCAAATACGCGGTACAAGATTGGAAGTAGTGACAATTACCACTTCAATGGATCAGTGATGGATCTGTACGTGTTTGGTGCGGTCTTGTCACCGAAAGAAGTCAATAAACTAAGAGGTTGGTGTGTAATTCGTCTTTATCAACACCACACCCTGATGAAGCTATACCAGCACTCTTTGGTGGCACGGGTGGAGTGTTGTTTTATTTTCTCGAGAGACTACTTTAGGTTCTTTATTATTTAATTAGCTGTATTATGCAATGTACCAGCCGCATGCCCATCAGCATAGCTTTGTCAACAGTCAAAGAAATCGTCACTTGCGCGCTGGAGTAGTTACTTCAGTGTTGAACCGAGTTCAAACCTCAGCCAGTTTGTAAATGGAAAACTCGCTCCACTCGTTCCTGCAGAAAGTTGTATTCTTGCTCCATAATTGGTTTGAGACATGTGAGTATAAGTATGTTTGAAACATCAGTGTACATGCGGTAAATGTACACTCATAAATGGGCCATTTTACAATTGCCTGCTCAGTGGCGTGGCCTATGAATGGAAACAAGGCTGGAGGTGGCCTGGTTTTGACAGAGACATTACTACTATTCTCACTTAAATGATGCTGTTCTTATGCTAAGTGGTCCACATTTACACGAGAAAGACAGATCAACCATCTTTGCTTCTATTCAAAGGCCAGGTCACTGAACACACAACTGTAAAATGAGCTATTGCCAAATGCTGAGCTCGTAGGAACCCACGGTTTTCTCTTGTGAAGTTTTCCTCGAGATTACCACTTGACCTCTTTACGGCAACTACTGACGAACGTTAAGACCGAGTTCGCCAGAAGACCAGGCAGGGGTGATACATTCCATCTCTCCGATTTGGATGAAACTTTGCCAGATTGAAGGGACTACCAAACAACTCTAAAAGACAAAGTGGGCCGGCTCTGCGATTCTTCCCTTAAGAGTTAGACCACCCCCCTTGGTTTTTTGCCCCAAATCTCAAAAATTGCATTAAAATAAGCATCAAATTTAGACTGCACTCCTGGTTGCAGAATACAATAAATTTTATTGCCATTTCACACAAAAAGAGATTAGACCTATCTTAGCTTACAACTTGAGTTTCAAGTAATTTGAAGTGACAGGTGCCAATCAAGAATTGTCATTGCATAGCTATGTCACGCAGGATTTAGCATTGAGGCAAATTTGCTAGATTTCTGACTCAAATATCGCTTAAGTCCAACTTTCTTTTTGAAAACTAATTTCACCAAGGTTAAGAACCACTCTTGGACTGATGAAATCACGAATAAATTTTTTGGCATCTGTTATCTTTAGGTGACAATGGTTGTTTAATTAACGTGACAAAAGACCAGTCTTAACAAAGAGAGAAGGGAGAAATCTAGGGAAGTATAATATTATAGAATCAATTTGTTAACGTTATTTCGACGTTAATGACATAAACAGTGTCTTTGAATCTTATTTATGGCCATTGAAGGTAACTGATCGCAAAATTCCTCGCAATAATCTTTAAAATAACATTGCATCACGAGCATAACACCTGAATTCTATTCGTATGATCGAAATATAGGAATGAACTACTGTGATATTTAGATTCGAAAGCATTGAGGCATTAGATGCAAGTTTTACTTAGCTTATCTTGTTGTTTAGATTGCTCTTAAACCCTGCTCAATCATCGCAGGTCACACACTTGACCTCGCAGTTACACACCTACTTAACACTCGGCATACAAACGCATCAATCGTCATTCACATTCTTTGCTGAAATTATTGTTTGCCCTCACAGACTGACTCTTGAGCTCACACATAAAATATATGTTCCTTTCAGAGTTAAAAAAAAACCTTGAATTATTGATTTGAGGCATCGGGCATGCAAATTAATTTTCTCGAATTTCTGATAATATCATCAATTCGTGGGTATAAGAGGCGAGGACCTTAGTCAGCAGTAAATAGATTACCAAACTTTTAATCGATAGCTGACTTGCTAGTTAATATATTTACTTGTACAGGGATATTCTGTTGTAAACATCGTCATAGAACTGAGTTATGGGCAGTTCAGTGTATTTGCATTCGCTTTATTCCAGGTTATATTATACATATCGGATTAATTGCGTATGCGTGACACTTGAATTAGTCACGTAATATAGCTTGGAACACTGTACTTGCGGCAGGATTTCCGTTTTTGTACATCTCTATTTATAGAGTTTACTGGGCGTATCTTGTTGTTTAGATTGCTCTAAAAACTTGCTCAATCATTGCAAGTTGCGCACGTGACCTTGCAGTTACTTAATGTCACTTTACACTCTAGGCATACGAAGTCTATTCCATTTTCAGTTCAGAAAACCTTAAATTACTGATGTTGCCGCATTAAGCATGCAAGTTAATCTTGTTTAACACGTTAAGTAGAATCCACCATGACTACATGAGTCCAGGAAGTTGGTCAGCGGTTTCTATCAACTCGACTAAGCGCAGACAAATTTTCATGTACCACAGAAAGACAGTCCCACAGGTACGTAAAAAAGCACTTTGATAAATTCAGCGTCTGCCGTTTGCTCTATCTTCCTACTCAGATGTCTTCTCTGGTCGGAACCTCTGCCCAGATCGATTGAGCTCTCCAATGAACAAAATCACCATCTGCATGAGGATGATGCAAATTTCTTGTCTTGCACCTGAGTGCATACTTGAGCTTCTACGAAACTACATTGTTCTTGAGCTCGTCACATTGCACTGCACTGTGAACGAATCTTCACTTGGGTTCACGACACATACGGCGGCAAGGTGATCATTCTTACAAAGTTTGCAAATTCCTGTAAACAGTTAAGCATTAAGTCTTGGAAATGTACAGTGATTATCTCATTTCCTTGAATATCCTTCCACTCAAATAATGCGCACCTCACCTCAATCGAGAATAATGCATTTGCTTAGGACGACTTAGAATTGCGTTGCGCTTTGAGTTTCCATGGTTCTTGTCAGAGAAAGTCTCGTTCGTTGCACTCTTTCCGATTTTAGATAACCCCTGATATAATGGCAATGATAGCTAATTACATTCCTTGACTAATAGCCCCTTTTGGGCCAAACAAATATCGTCCAGGGTGACCAACACTACACATCTGATCATTCCCATAACTTAAGGGTGTCGCAACAAGATCGGTAAGTTGGAGACTACTCCTGATCCGAATAAAAAGACCTGTATTATCCTTGATTTCGGCTTTCATCCATGATCCCATTGGTGTGATTCCTGATCTTGAGCCTGGTTTTACATATCCTAGATTTCGCAAAATTCGATGCCATGGAGCGACAACTGGGTAGCACTCTCTACAGTGGAGCCAGAAATTAGTACCATTCTAAGATCTGAATGATGATTTTTAAAAAAGAAACGGTTTAATATCGGGCGTTGCCTCCTACACAGACATTCTTCCTTCTCTCCGTTGTTGGGGGAGGAAGATTACTTGACGAGGCCAACGATTGTCTGCATAGGAGGCTACTTCAGAAGTACAAACCGTTCCTTTTTTATAAATCATCATTCAGATCTAAAGATGGTAACCTCCCCTGTAAAACTCTCTTGTTTACTTCCTACCCCCACCCCCTCCTCACTACGATCCCGACTTTAAGTTTCAACCAAGGGGGTGTCACGAAGAGACAAGTATATATATTCCTCCCTTACCTGCTCCGACTGAAACGAATGTGCTCCACTTTGACATGATTTCTATGCTCATCTCCGATGCCTCTTGCTCCCCTTTCTGGCTTGCCCTTGTGATTTCCATTAAGAGAGTGCGCACATTTTCTACTTGGTAGCCTAAACATGCCATGTTCAACTCAGTGTCTCGGACATATTGTCACGTTACTGCCATCTTTATTAGGATTCTACTCTGTGATACTTCAAGACTGTCCTCAGATGCGACCGGATGCCCTTTTTTACAAAAGGTCAAGGGAAAATATTCCGTGACCCACGGGTAAACGTGGAGATACCGGGCGTTTTCCGTTTACCAAAAGATTCCGGGAAATTCTGGAAACTTCGGTGAAAAATGTTTATTGGTGAAGGACGTGTTCCATTTGACACAGTCGTCCCATTCATTCCCAGGGTCCCTTCACCGTCCGATGTATTTCCCGCCAAAATACAAAATGGCGGCACAGCTTTTGTTGTCGAACGAAAAGCTGGACTTCTCTTTGGAAGAATAGTCTCGTTAATTCAGATGATGATTTCATTCCTATCCTGGCGGCGGTTGCAACCTATACGAGGCGCGATCTTCACAGATATCAAGGTTTTTAATGAAAATATTTTACCTGCATACACTGTCGATCAATTTGAAGTAAATTCAGCATGACTCGAGGGACCTTTGAACTTCTGTGCCGAGAAGTACAAGCCACAGGAAGAGTTCCTCAACAACACGCGTTTGGAAGGCCTCCAATTCCCCTTGATAAGCAAGTTTTAGCATTCGTATGGTTCATAGCTAACTTCGAAGTGATACGTTCGGTGTAGCCGCCATATTTCCTTACCGAAGATATGATCGAGAGTGGCCTGGAACTGAAAAAAAAACCTTTGTGTAACCCGTAACATGCAGTTCCATCGGAAAATTTCCAACGGGGAAAACGGGACTACCTTTTCAGAAGTTCAATTTTGTCCGGAAATTTTCCAGTGGAACGAACCAAAAAATTATGCTCCGCTTACAATCCAACCGAAATTTCCAGAATCTCTTAAGCTTGGTAAATGGAAAACGCCTACAGTATACATATTAATATTTTTTTTTCGAAAACGTTACAAACGAACAAACAAGCTGAACTATGCTTAACTTTCGAATGTGAGATCATCTATAAATAGAGATGTACAAATACGGAAATCCCGTCCACAAAAAAATGTTCTAAGCTATATCACGTGACTAATTCAAGTGTCACGCATACGCAATTAATCCGATATATATAATATAACCTGGAATAAAGCGAATGCAAATACACTGCAAATACACTGAACTTAGTCGAGTTGATAGAAACCGCTGACCAACTTCCTGGACTCATGTAGTCATGGTGG
>OX419335.1:27394660-27415990 GCA_948470475.1 Galaxea fascicularis | reverse complement strand
TCCGTTTGTGGATGATAGCTTTTGCATCATAAAAAGGGACGCAGTCAACTCCTTTCACACTACACTTAACTCCATCGACCCACACATCTCATTCACTATTGAAGAGGAATCTGACCAACAGATCGCTTTCTTAGATACATTGGTTTCCCGCAAGGACAATATGATTACCATCGATGTATACCGCAAGGCAACCCACACGGATAGATATTTAGACTTTTTTTCTCACCATGACAAACGCCACAAGATTAGCACAGCTGAGACTCTCTTACACCGAGCAATTAAACTTCCTAGTACTTCGCAAGGGAAAAATACAGAAATCAACCATGTTACTGATGCTCTACGAGTTAATAACTATCCCTCCGATGTTATTTCCAGCATCTTAAAGCGGAAATTCTCCAAACCACCCGCACACTTCATCCCTACTCCTGAAGAATTGGTTTGTATGTTTTTTAAATGGGCCGCACCTCATGAGAATCCCAACAGTTTTGCTGCCCTTCCCTTTATCAATGGTGTCACGCAACCATTAACAAGAATTCTTCGGAAGCACGATATTCAAGTGGTAAACAAGCCCTTAAAAACTTTACAACAAGAATTTCCTTCCCCCAAGTTTAGGCCATCCATTGAATTTCAACCGAACGTGATTTATAAAATACCCTGTGCTGACTGTGATTGGTGTTATATTGGTGAAACCGGCCGTTGTTTTGATACTCGGAAGAAAGAACATATCAGGAATGTAAAAACATTTGCTAATGGTTCAAATATTGCGAAACATGCTTGGTCATTCGACCATCGCATAGATTTCGACAACTCTTGTGTCATTGACAAAGGCTCTTTTCGCGTTAGAAAAACCCTGGAGGCTTGGCATACCTCTGCCACCAAGCATGCCGACAATAACTCTAAGCCGATCCCAGACCAGTATTGTATTCTTTTTAAACAATAGTCACCAATTCACACGTTTTATATTTTTCTTTTGTTTTTCCTTACTATTTTATCTCGCCTTTTTTGTATATATTTCACCATTTCGCATTTCAATTTTATCCGTCGAAGGCTGTAGATTGACAGTCGAAAGCTCATGTTATTTTTAAATATTTTAGCCAGCGAACGTCTTTTACCTTTTAATATGTCTTATCCTGGCTACGCTTCAATTTTTAATTGAGGGTAAATGTGTTATTATTTGCGAAACTGGTTCCATTCTCCACCCGCTCATCTCAAAGCAGAATCCCTCAAGTTGGGAAGAAAAGATGTGAAGCTTCCATATTTTTCCCGAGTGACAAAGAATCCCAGACTTACTTTTAAACTGACTTAGGGACCGGTCATTATTTAGCAGCGAGGTGGGGTGGGGGGAAGGCTACTAAACAGAGAAAAAAGTTTTTGGACAAGAAATTGTGGCTCTCTCTTCTAAAGCGTCCAAAAAAACTCTGACCCTCCCCCTTTCTCCATTAAAAAAACTGATGTGACCTCCCCTAAAAGGCATTCTTTTTAAAGTGGCCCTCCCCCAAATATAGTAGCCCTCCCACCCCCCACCCCCGCTAAATAATGACTGGTCCCTTAATTAGCTAATTTTTGTTTACTTTGTATTGTTCGTGGCGTGATTAATGTTGCAGAGTTTTTTGGCGAGTAAAGGATTCATTCACCGCGACTTAGCGGCCCGAAATATACTCCTTGGTGAGGACAAGGTGGTGAAGATTTCTGATTTTGGGTTGATGCGCCACATTCGTGGAGACGTTTACAAAATGAATAAAAGGAAGAAAATTCCGGTGAAATGGATGGCATCTGAGGCACTTTTTGCAAGTGAATACACCATCAAAAGCGACGTGTAAGTATTTTGGTTTGGAGCCTACGCGTTATGTTGTATGATATTCAGCACCTACAAAACTTTTGGGCAAAAGAACCCGAAAAATAAGTCCAAGAGTCGATCGATTGTTGTAAACGTTTATCATTGTGCAAACAGCCAAATCGTCGCTGTCGTTGAAGTTTTAAGAGCTTGATCTTAGATGTTATCACGTTTCCGAAAACATCCTGTATAACCGGGTATATAGCTACCTTTGCTAACTCACTTGGAGAGAACGCAGACGGCTTTCTAAAACCGTAAGGTGTAATCAGCTTCCTAAACGTTTTACGGTTTTGCCACCCTAATATTCATCTTCATCTTAAGGTGGCCAAACCGTAAAGTGTCTATTGTGTGGACTTCTTGGTTGTAAATTGGGCAATATGATTTTGGTTTCGATGACTCAACACCATTGACTGATTTCAAGAGATAAACCCACGCAGCCACCGGTACTAACAATGACATCGTCATTAAATTGTAGTCTCTCATATTCATTCTAATAGCAATCTCACGGCAACAATATAGTTTGATTGCATTGCATGAGAGGAACGTAACTCAGTAAATGTTCAAATCTACTTAATTAAAAAATGCAGGTCGATGGGAATACCCGTCCATGAACTCTGTGGTGCCTACGCAGTGATAATGTTGTTATTTCAACTCGGATTTTCTTAAAGTTTAGGAAATCTTAAGATTTTATATTCAGGTACGAGGGGAGGGGTAACATGTGGGAGAAGTTATGTTATATATTTTTTGTCTCTAACATTGATCCTCTTGTTTGGTTTGTTTGTTTTTGCCGTTGTTATATTATGATAGGATTTTTTAGGCTGAATACAACTAACATCAAACTTAACTTAAAATGAGCACCTTTCTTATGGACGTTTATGGGTTTTTTTTCTCAGATGGTCTTTTGGGGTTCTACTTTGGGAGATTGCCACAATGGGTAAGAAAATAATAAATGGATACTGCGATAAGCGAGTGTTTATGTGAGAACATCATGAAATCGTTTCTTGTTTGATGAGCGTATAAACAAGACTAATGACCTTTTCATTGATAGAACACTTTCTTCCCGCCCCTCAGTCCCACTATCCCTGTATTGTTGCTGCACCGCCCACCAAAGTAAACATAATGTAACGCCAGGTTCACGGCGACAGTTGAAGAGCCAGAGGTCACGTGCTAAACAACTTGTCGCGATCAATCGTAGCGGGCGGAAATCCCTTACTAATCGATTAAAGTCAGGAATCACGGGTTGTCACAGATTGTCGGTGATTTTAATTGACGAAAATCGAATGTAAACTGAAACACAATGCAAAAATTATACAAACTAAAATGTTTGCGAGTTACCAAAACAACAAGAATCACGAATGTGTAAAGGATACACATTCCAATCATAGTTTTATAATGACAAAATGCTTGTCATTGTAAAACTCATAAAAGTCTAGATACTTGTACTTGGCTAAACAGCATATGAGAAGAGGTATCAATTGAAATAAAGACAAAACTACTATTGGAAATTACAAACACGTGACTACGATTTAGCAGTGCTTGCGGAAATACCATAGTTACTAGAAATGTCTAAAGGCACAAAAGGGGCTGAGACTGCATAAGAAAGTGTTTGACTACGAACTTCTAGTGTTCAAAAGGACAAAAGGGCGAGATTAAAGACTAGGGCGTTGTTACGCGCTTAACTTAAAGTCCACCTGAGAAAGAACTGCAAAATATTGAGCACTAGAAAACTATTGTCCTGAACGAGTACTTATGAACAAAAGTATAAAATAATTGTATTTACTCATCGGTTCCCGCTTGTACTCTAAAAGGCCAAGTATGACTTCAAGAAACGTCTCTTACAGGAGCACTCCAATCAAGGCGATAACTACTGAAGACTAAGGGTTATTGGCAAAATGCTGCTATTTCTTGTTAAATACTTCCACGTGTGAAGCTAATGACGTAATACTAAATAAACAAAATTAACGAATCAGGATGAATCACTAGTAATAATTAAAGAACAGATAAGCCTCATTCTGGCGTTCTTTACACATAACGTTAAGACCTCTTGTCTACAGGAGGAAATCCGTATCCGGGAGTTGACAATAAAGAAGTGTACGACCTTCTTAAGACTGGATATCGCATGGAGAAACCAGACTCGTGTTCTAATGAAGTGTAAGTTTCTTCTTTGGTTATCTTCAACGTGTTGGGTTAGAGTTAATAAAATTGAAAATATGCAAAAATTGATCTTGGGGAGGTGGAGGGCGACTTTTAATAAAGATTGCCGAAGAGGCTCCCTGGTTAAACAAAGCTCATTATTATTATTATTATTATTATTATTATTATTATTATTATTATTATTATTATTATTATTATTATTGATAAACGTAGCTAAATCAGAACTCTTCGTGTTTGCTTTTTATAGACAATGCAGCCTGGTATGTTATTTTTCTTACTCCTAAATGAAGACGCCGGCAGTCAAAATCGTCATAAATACAATTTACAGGATTTTACAGGACCAAACCTTCTCAGTTTTCTACCATTTAGAACGAGAGACATACCTGCCACCCCTTTACATCTTCACATTCGGTTCTATGAGTGTGAAGTCAACGGTACAGTTTATAGTCACAAGGATGAGGTTGTCCCCGCATTACTAGAGATCGATGGCCATACGTAATGTACATACATACATACATACATACATACATACATACATTACTCTATTTACCCTCGGATTTTAGAGTAGCTTACGCAGCTAATATCTCCGAGCATTTAACTATCGAATGAGATAGACCACTACACCGGGAACTAAGTCCCCTACTCTTTTGAACAGTCTGTGGGTTCTTTTATGTCTAACAGATCAATTATGAAGAGTTGTAAGACGGAGCCCACGGTTTATCGTCCTTATCCGTATTGTCCTTATCCGTATCCCTATTGTTGAGGACAAAGCTCATTAGTATAACAAAAAAAAAACCGCTGTAAGCTACACACACACCTGTGGCGGCTTCCTGTCCTTATCCTGTGTTCTCTTACCCTTAACTGGCAATCCTGTACAACCTAGGTGAAAGAACCTGTGGAACTCACGAATGACGTCAAACAAAGACAGCAAAAGGTTAGAAACAACAGCCTACGGCAAAACAATAGCTCACAAAACCAAGAAAACCTCGTCAGGTTCTTACACCAAGGTAAACCCAGAATCGGAATGCACCAAGCAGCGCCTACACTCAAGCATAAACCAACTCCTATATATTGCGTAATCTTATCAAATCCCTTTACAGATTTCAACTGATGTTAGATTGTTGGGAGGAGGAACCCTGTGAGCGACCCACATTCGATCAGGTGACGAAAATACTGGAGAAGCTGCTAATGAAGGACACGCCCTATTTTGACCCTGAATCGCTGGATGAATCCAAAATATATTACAATGAAATGCCGCTGGAGGAGGCTGCAGCGGAAACCACTTAGAAGAATCGAAAAACTGGTCTGGTTCCCACAGCGGCGTTGGAACCCAAGTTCGTCATAAGTCATGAACACAGTCGAACAATTTGAACAACATTTGTGGTGTAAGGGGAAATATGCGAGAGGAATATCAATATAACTTCATTCAACTACAGTAGGCTTTGATACCAATGTGTAAAACATTGCAATTAACCTGTTTATGACATTACAATTTACCTGTTTATGGTTTATGATTTACCTGCCACGACAGGTGGCAGTATTGCAAAGAATGAAAAAAAATCCTATCATTCGAAACCAAGAAAGACATCTACTTTTGGTTCATACTGTCAAATTTTACTTATTGTTCAGAAGTGTGGAATCAGTGCAGTAAGAGATGCAGGGAAAAACTAGAAAAAGTGAATGAAAGAGCATTGCGATTCGTCTTACTCGGATTATCACTCACCTTATGCCACACTACTACAGAGATTAGGATTATCCTCCTTAGAAAATCAAAGAAATGCTAAGATTTGCACAACTGTATATATTGAAGGTATTAAATACTGGCAATGTTCCCACAACTATTAGTGAGCTGGTTAAGAAAAGATCATCTACATACAACCTTCGAGGTGATAACAATGTTCGGTTACCTAAAGTTAACTCAACTAAGCATGGTTTAAGATCATGGAAATACAATGCTGCAAAATTATGGAATAACCTCCCTAACAAAACAAGATTAATCAAGGAATACAAACTATTTGTTAATGAAATAAAAAAGTTAGACGCTGATAGGTAGTGTATAGTGTAATAGATATAATTAGAATATTTTAGCTTTAAAAGTTTTTTTTCTTGTTTTTCTTTTTAGTAGTAAATAGTGGCATACCTGAAAACTAGCTTGTAGGTAAGATTTCAGACCACTTTAAATAAAGTTTTTGATTTGATTTTGATTTGATATTCTTGTGGAAAACACTGAACTTTAAGTTCTACGCAATTTCCTGCTTCACATGGTAATTCTTAGATATGTACTTAACATTTCATCATCAATTCACATAATATATCTCACGTATGGCTACCTCCTCTTTGTTTTGGAGGTCAGTTATTCTCAATGAAACCCGCCAAGCTTATCAGTGGTCTAAAAAGCTTGATGTGGCTTCGATTATAACTGGAGGGAGAGTGCGATTGTTATTCTGACTCGAGCAATAACTACCTGGGGTGGTATTGAAGTGACACATCCGCACGCTGCCTTCAGCCTTGTTGCACTTCGAATATTGTCCACCGAAATATGGGACGGTTATCGGAAAGTCTATGTATTAAATCTAACTTGTTTGATTTTCATGCACGCACCTAACTTTGTTGCAACCAAGTAACATTTTCGTAAGAGGTCAAATCATACCTGTTTAAGAGAGACAAATAAAACTATTATTTTATCGGGTTTGCTAATTTTATCACAGAGGTGTCGTCCCCACTGGGAAAATCGGACTTGTTTTCTTTAACACATAGGTGTCGCCCCTTCTGTGAGCATCGTTATAAAAGCGGACAAATAATTATTCAACCCAGTCATTTTTGTTTTCTCACCGTTTCGTCAGTTTTCGTCCGTATCATCTATCGAGTTTTTATAAGTTTAAGTTTGGGATTATAGCTTCGTTTAGTTTCGTTTGTAAAAACAGATTTGTTATAGGTCTTTGGGATTTACGAAATAAGTTTATGTAAAAGCGAATAAGTTAAGAAATCGTCAGAACAATACCTTGAATTAATTTTAAGTGTTCTATGTTGTAACACGCCTTGCTTTGTCTTTGTGTTCCACTGACAAAGCTGCCACAGCTCGGTTTAAGCCATGGCCGGGAAGACAAAATACGATGCTTCCTGTAGTTCTTGTTCGCGCACAGTGAAGCGAAGTATGTGATGTAAAATTTGCAACACTCGGCAAAACATGTTTACCATCCTATACCAACACGTGTAAATTCCACATGCTTATTCTACAACTTGGAATCCCGGGAATTCCCACTGGCTATGGTTGAAATACAACACAATTTAGCAGCGCAGGAAGCCACATTGCGCAACTTGGAAATCTTTATATTCTGCAATAATGAACCTGCGCAACTCGCCTTTCTGCCAAGTTGAGATGATGAAGTGTTTAAAACGGTTTGTTTTCGTACCCCTGTGTCAAGGAAATAATAGTAAACATGTTTAATTTCCTTGCTTGCATTTGCAATTGTATGCAATTTGCCATTCGGGGATCGCGCTTTATTCCTACCTGACCTTATCCCACCCTTAGAATAAACTGTCGCGTATTTATGAGCATATTTTTCTTCGCCCCATGATAGTGTATCCCACTAGAAAGTGCCTCTTCAAAAGCACCTTTTTTACAGTAAAACTTCGTTTATTTGTTGTCTCTTTGTTTGTTTGTTTCTTTGAAAGTTGTTGCCGGGCAAGTACCTGTGTATCAGCGTCATTAAAACAACTTCGTACATCACCTGTTTTTGAGACGTTCTTCGACACACAATACAACTTGTGTTCACAAGCAAGTGACTGACTCACGACTTCTTTTGCTGCCACAGTCTTCAAAAGTGCTATCGTCAAGGAAACTTTTCCTGAGGGCTCAGTTTCGACCAGCCGGACATTTTCTGTTTTCCACTGAGGAAAGAACAACGAACCAAAACATCAGGTCTCATCAGTAGTTTTCACAAAACACGAACATAGCAGAACTTGAAAACTTGGCCTGCTTTTTCGTTTCCATCTCACGAAACAGTAGCCAATGATAATGATAAAGATAGTAATAGAGATAACAATGATGATGATCACGACGACAATAATGCTTGTTTGAATTTCATAGTTTCGTGAGAATTTACTTACTTTCCCGCGCTAGTTTGCTCATTAGAATGATATAATCGCTAATAATTAAATCATTCTTTCCTCTTTTAAAAAGGCCTCATTGAGTCAGCACAAGACTAAGGTCTGTAATCATTCCTTTTAATCATTTCATTCCATTGACATACCACATTCTGAAGCAAACACACTATTTAACTTAAATTCCTAATTACGGCTCATTCTCCTTAATCAGTGCATATCAACAACTTTTCTTATCGCGAAAATACACTTTATTTACAGACATATCTAGAAATACCATTATTGTTGTGCCAAAGGTGTTCCAAGACTACATTGACACATTTCCCTTTATAATGTGGATTTAACCTTCAATTGCTCGAGATTAACAGTTGTCACAGAAGCATTTTGATGTTAAGGCAACGCCGCCTTCTTGCACCAAAGGCCTCGGCGGCACTGGGTTGTCTTGGTAGCTGTGTGGATTACGTTCCTCTTCTTTTTGCACCAGTACCCTGGGGGACATGGCTCATCACTGTCATATGCTTTCTGGTTTTCGTCGCAATGGTAATCTGATGGGCACTTCCTTTTTGACAGGATATCAAATGACTTTTTCTTTCGGCACCAGAACCCAGGCGGACACATGGGGCGGCGGTCATTCTTTAGTTTGCACCAAAGGCTGAGAGACAAAAATAAATGGTAAAAAGCAAATGGCAAAGGTATCAATTTGTACCAAACGTTGTATCATGATCGTCATACCCTAATTACCAGTTAACGTTCATGCGCACGTTTCACATTTGTGTTGTTGGAGACACTCGTCGCACCTCAAGATCTTTTGACAACAAACGAATAAACGTCAGAAAAATTCCAGAAAAAGACCAGTGAACTCAAATATAGTCTGCACTTTTACCCATCCAGTTCTTGTGTGGGTGCGAAGAATATAAAGAATAAACGTCTAAACTCAGAAGCATAACAAACGCCTTATTTGATTGGTTGAAAGCGAGCTATACTTTTTGTTAAAACCACCAAGAGCGGAAACCTAATAAAAGTTTAACTTCGCTTCCGCACTTTTTCTCTTGAGAATATCAGTAGGTCAGTATCCCCAACAAACCCTTTCTGCTACGAGACGTGGTTTTAAAGTTTGTTGCATTTTAGGGCAAATTGTGTGTGTATAAATTTTTAGCAGCTGGGTTCCCTTGAGGAGAGAGGGGTCCTTTAGCCTCACGCTACGACATAAGTCAGTGCGAAGGAAAAAATAATTCATTCATTGATGTAAATAGTTTGTGGCAGGTAGATGAATGCCTTTTTTGAAAGTGAATGACCAAAAGAGGAGAGGAGCCAACCTATAAAGAGCCTTCTTACTGATGCAACGCTGAGTGTGCGGACTTGTGAAAACAATCTCTGTTTGGTACTTGAATAACTGTATCCAAATCGCCGAATACCTTCCCTTTATTAACCATTAGGAGAAAGGGGGAGATATTTGTAAGGGGTGGGAAGCATTGTTTACCCAGATTCCATTTTTCCATGATGACTTTATTAAGATAACCATGTTTTCTTTTCCTGTCTTTATTGTTACTGTTTTGATCACTCGTCGGTGTCCTCAGGGTCTAAGAACAAGAAGCCATCGTTTTCAATAAAGGCAACTTACTCCGCAGCACAGTCCTTCAGATCGGTCTCTTCATCAATGACCAGCTCACTTCTGCGGCACCAGTGACCAGGTGGGCATTCACTGCTCGTAAAACTTCGCCTTGTATTACACATAAAACCCGCGGGGCATTCTGGACTGTCGAACTCACGCTTTTTCTTGCACCAGTATCCGGGGGGGCACGCATCGCTCCGGTCTGCCTCATCTTTTTCTTCTTTTACCACGTCAGCTATGGAGGGCAATATCACACCATATATACCCAATGTAAGGGTTATAAGTGTGAGTTTTTTTAACATTCCTTCAAAGAAATGATAACAAGCAGAGTTAAGTTTCCCCAGAGCTCCGAGGTTTAAAAGGCGACGCCAATGAAACTGTTGCAAATGTAGTTTGTGCTCTTAATGGATTCTCTTTAGTTGCAACAGCGAGTTTCCCGCGCCGAATTGTTTAACTCTGGTGCCTCTACCTGAAAACAACTTTAAATTCACGAAAAACCCTTTCCTGAAAGGCTTCGTGGACTAAGCTAAACCACAATAGGCCATATTCGTATTCTCGGTATTGAACTGGATCTAGCATGAAGTGGAGGCTCTTGCGGGGGAATACATTTACATGTGAAAAGATTCCCCCGCAAGAGCCTCCACTTCATGCTAGATCCAGTTCAATACCGAGAATACGAATATGGCCTATTGATGGTGGCTAAAGTGGCGTCGGGACTCAAATTGTCATCAACGCAGTCGAACAATTGTGGCGCTAGGGTAAATTTAGGTTTTTTTTTAGAGAAAGGTAAATTAAATTGATGAGAGGGGGTCGGTAAATTTCTAGCGTGGTAAATGATTGAAGGGTGCCACTGGACTCAATTGTGTCACCCGCAAACCCGGACATAAGTATTCCATACACCTACGATCTCCCGATAACTACATTTAGATATATGTTATATAGTGCCTCTGATCTGCAGGACACTCGTGGAAGCTATAGAAGGTCATTAAACCAGGCCTTTTCTGGTTATGTAGTGCTTTCGACTTGTATACCATGGAATATACCACGAGTCAATTGAATTTTTTTTTTGTATACACACAAGCATTTAGGCAGTACCATGCCATAGAAAATACATAGCATAACCCTACATAATCAATGTGCTGCACGATGGGGAGGTTCGGTGAAATACTGAGGAATGTAGAACGGCCTTCTTGCACCCTGATTGGCTGTATTTACTATGGAATGCTATAAATACTAGTCATGCAACGCTTTCGAGTGATATACCATGAAATATCCCACGAGTCACTTGTATTTTCTTCGTGTACACATGAGCCTTTCGATGACTGTGTATGCTAAGGGCCCGATTACATGGTGAATTTCAGCCCGGGCTGAAATGTCAGCCCGGTCAACCGGGCTGAAATTTTGTTGCGATTACATGACGAACTTCAGCCCGGGCTGAAATATTAGCTTTTCCTTCCTACTAGCAGCAGCCATCTTGTTTCCTGGAAAACAAAATCACTGCGCATGTCCAAGCTTACTATTCAGCCCGGGCTGAAATTCTGTTGCGATTACATGAGATTTTTTCAGATTTTCTGGCCCGTTTGCCCGGGCTGAAAATCCTAGCCCGGTTTGAGCAAACCGGGCTAGGATTTTCAGCCCGGGCTGAATTGCGCCCAGGGCTGAATCTCTCTCCATGTAATCGACAATTTGATTTTAAGAGGATTTGTTTCAGAAGCCGGGCTGAAATTTGCCATGTAATCGGGCCCTAAGAAGTGACAAGTGGGACATTCCATGGTATAACACAAACTTAAGTGGAATACAGACGAATGTACAACGCCTTTCTCCGGATATTAGATTTTCAGCATTTTCATTGGCTAGCCGGACAAAGGTCATCAGCTCATATACCGAGTGCGACTAATATGGTCAATGAATGCGTCACCAAATAAAGAAAGCTGACGAAAATTTCCTCCCGAAACCGGCAGCCATCAGCAAAATCATCTTCCTGTCTTTCCCTTTCATAGTTTTCTCTTTGTCTACGTTTCTCTGATCACTTTGATAGCTAATATTCCACTATCGACATTCTGATCCTAGAAATATGCGGAAAGAGTCGAATGCGTTTGCATTGTGCAAGATATGAACGATGGGAACTTCCCATAGTAACAGTTTTACCTAATTTTGTAATTAAGTTAGTCCTTCCTTAAACTAATACCAATCACGACTTTCTCGCGCGTCTTCCCCGCACTTGGCGCCAGTTGCATGTAATTACTTCGAATTCTGATTGCCTCATCGCGCTGTTTTGGTCTGTTGTAATTGCCTGAAGTATTTGCTTCACTTTAAATTCCACACTATTTCCCGTTTCACAAGATAATTGTTAGATTTGTATGTCAGTAAAATTTCATCGCTGACATCTTGTTTTGGAAGCTAATTATTTTTTAATGAAACCCGCCAAGCTTGTCTATCGCCTAAAATGTTTTGGGCGGCATGGATTGTAACTCGAGGGAGTGGGGCTGATATTCTCATACGATATTCCCCTGGGGGGATATTGAAGTTTATGTTTCCTTCTCGGCACGCCCACAGGCAGCTAATCAGGTCGTGCATTGGTAAGCAAACTCTCAACACTTTAAGTTCAGCCTTGTTGCATTTCAAATGGAATGCACTAAACTAAAGAACCCTTATTGTACAACCTATGTATTGAGTCTACCAAAAACAAGACAATTACAGTGTCCACGTTTTTGATTTCCACGCAACCAAGGTTGCAACCAGAAAACTAAATACAAGGAACATTTATGTAAGAGCAATAAAGTCATACCTTTCATTTAAGTTTTCTATGATGAACTACGTTTTCCTTTGTCTTTTATACTTCATTCACAAGTGTAAGCCGGCATGGGAATACCAAAAATATAGTGCGTCGTAAATTTTTCTCAGTTCTTTTTCTTGTTTGCTCACAATAAAGCAAAGTGTAGAATATAAATTTGCAACAAACAGCAAAACATGTTTACCATCCGTTGCATCACGTGTAAATTCCCTCATGTTTATTCCACATCGACAGTGTGGGAAAACTCAGTGGGTATGTTTAAAATCATTATTCTGTTGTATGGAGCCTACGTACCTTTCTCTTTCTCTAAATGATTCGGAGAACAAAAAATTGTTTGTTTTTAGTCTGACACAAGTCAAGACGATAGTAAACATGTTTACCTTGGTAACCTTCGTATGAAAATTGAAATTTCGGGACCCGGGCGTTAACTGCAGTGTTCCGGCCTGGTGACGTAAGTCACTCATCCCACGCTTTAGAATAAACTTTCACACATTTTTTTAGCATTTTCTTTTCTCACCATGATAACATATCCCACTAGTTGTTATGCTCGGGTTCCAGCAAGTGCGTCTTGAAGGGTACTGCTCTGTTTGTTTCGTTACCAAGAGTTGTTTGCAAGTACCTGTGTATCAACGTCATTAAAATAATCAAGCATCGTCATATATCATCTGTTTTTGAGACGTTCTTCGCTAAATGATACGACTTTTGTTCACCACTACGACTTAAAAGATGCCTGAGTCTTCTTTTCAGAAGGAAAAGTGAACCAAACTCTCCGTTCTCGTCAGTTTTCACATGACACGATAGCGGGACTTGAAATGAAATTCGCTTCCATCCTACCCACCCGTAGCTAATTATAATAACAAATAATGTCGATAACAAAATCAATGACAATGATGATGGTGATGACAATGATGATGATGAAGATGATGATGATGATGACAATGATGATGATGATGATGGTGGTGGTGCTGGTGGTGGTGGTTGTGTATTATAAATGTTATAACTGATAATTGCGCTTCATTGACTAAGCACAAGACTAGAGTCTGTTATGATTCCTTTTAATCATTTCATTCACTCCAGTGAAATGGAAACTAAACAATACAACATTCTGAAGCGAATATACTGTTTAACTTAACTCCAGCTGGGTAAGACTCATTCTTTCAAATCAACAACTTCTCTTATCACGAGAATGCACTTTATTTACAGACATATCCAGGAATACAATTATTTGTGCCAAAATAAGGTGTTCAGAACTACATTGAAACAATTTCCTTTAAAATGTGCATTTAACCTTCAATTGCCCGAGATTAACAGTTGTCACAGCCGAAGCATTTTGATGTTAAGACAACGCCGCCTTCTTGCACCAAAGGCCTCGGCGGCACTGGGTTTTCTTGGTAGCTGTGTGGATTACGTTCCTCTTCTTTTTGCACCAGTACCCTGGGGGACATGGCTCATCACTGTCATATGCTTCCTGGTTTTCGTCGCAATGGTAATCTGATGGGCACTTCCTTTTTGACAGGATATCAAATGACTTTTTCTTTCGGCACCAGTACCCGGGCGGACACATGGAGCGGCGGTCATTCTTTAGTTTGCACCAAAGGCTGAGAAACATAAAAAAAATCAATGGTAAAAAATACTGGCAACAGTGGATAAATTTGTGCCAAACTTTGTGTCATTATCATCATACCCCTAGTGACCACTCCTTCTTTTTTGATAACTGACAAACGAATAAAACTTTTTGGATTTGTAGGAAAAAAAGTTTTTGCTCTCAAATGTCTCAAATGAAGTAAACATATTCCCTTTTATAGCATGCCATAGAAAATACAGCCAATCAGAAATGCAAGAAAGCCGATCTATATCGTCGGTATTCCATCGAACCTTCCAATGGGCCATATTCGTATTCTCGGTATTGAACTGGATCTAGCATGCAGTGGAGGCTTTTGCGGGGGAATACATTTACATATGAAAAGATTCCCCCGCAAGAGCCTCCATTTCATGCTAGATCCAGTTCAATACCGTGAATACGAATATGGCCTATTATGCAGCGCACTGATTATGTGATTACGTTGGGTTGTGTATTTTCTATGTAATGTTTACAATATGAGATATGATGCAACACTGACGCAAATATTGTAAACTACTTATTCAACATCAGAATTCTGTTTTCATATTCATCGATTATTTTTGTCGTACGAGACATTTAAACATATGTAGATCAGGAGAATATTGTATCAGATATACAGCCATTGATTAATTAAACATTTCCTTTGTTTTTCCCTTATGAATTATTAATGAGTTGAATAAGGCATGGTATAAAATATAGTCATGGAAAGCTTTCTCTTTTACAAGGTGGCTAATTTAGCCGAACACATATCAAACACCTTAAGTACTTGATTTGTTGAAAGCGAGCTACTTGCCATTGCAACTACCAAGGACAAGAACTTGGCAAAGGTATCGCTTCGGCTTCTGCACATTGTGTCAACAGAATGCCAGGAGTTTTCATTCCAAGTCACCCTTTTTGATAGAGATGGTTCATGCAGGTTGTGGGTGTGTGTAGAAATTTTAAGCAGCTGGGTTTATGATTACAGTTTTGATCACGCGTCGGTATCCTCAGGGTCTAACAACAAAAAGCCATCGCTGTCAATTTTAAAAGCAACTTACTCAGCTGCAGCACAGTCCTTTGGATCGGTCGCTTTATCCACGACCAGCGCACTTCTGCGGCACCAGTAACCAGGTGGGCATTCACTGCTCGTGAAACTTCGCTTCGAATTACACTTAAAACCCAGGGGGCATCCTGGACTGTCGAACTCACGCTTTTTCTTGCACCAGTATCCGGGGGGACATTCATTGCTATGGTCTGCCTGGTCATCTTGTTCTTTTACCTCGTCAGTTGCTTTTACAGAGGGTAATATTATGCCATATATACCCAATAAAAGGGTTATAAGTGTGAGTTGTTTCAACATTCCTTCAGAAGAAAAGATAACAATTACGTTGAGTTTCTCTAGGCTCTGATACTTAATTATACTGAAGACAATGGCAATGAAACAGGCGCAAATGTTTTTGTGCTCTTTTCCACCTCTTTTGCTGTGTTGCAAACTAGACTGACGAGAGTCACATTTTCTATATCAGAGGCTTCTTTTTCCGCTTTAGGCGACCTATTTAACTTTTCTACAATCCATGAACGTTTGCTAAATTTTGCGTAGCTCAAAACCTTTAATACTTCATCTTAAGGCGGCGCAAAATTTTCCCTTGCAGATGGTCACAAGACAAAACTGTACTCGTACTCAAAACGTAAAAACTGAAACGTAAACGTATAATGGAGACACTGGAAACATGATAACATTACTCACGATATTTTTTTTCGGAATAAATCAAATGCTGTACCCAGTAAGAGCGCTAAGGCTCACTGAAATGTAAATTCATATCAACTGTTTATAGTATGAAAAATTACAAAGGAAACACATTTTGCCACAGGAAGTTGGCGCACAGGCTGCCGCACAACAGCCTTCCTTATAACGGTTACTCATTTTGAGGATTCACGCCGATTTTGTTCAAAGTGATCAAGCCAGAGAGATATACTAAATCTCTCACGGTATGGCGAATAGGCTGTTTTGATATCCTTTTTCTTTTCATATGCATCCCTTTTGCAGCTGCATGACTTTGCTTTCTTTGCACTTTACTTCCTTCTTCTTTTCACGCTTTTTTTTTTGTTTTTTTTTTGTTTTTTGTTTTTGCCGTGTTACGTACCTTGCATGATTTTTTGGGCTTTTCGTCTACCCCCCTCCCCCCCCCCCATTACTTTTCTAATGGTCCGTCCCTTACTAAGCCGATTCCCTGACTTTTAAGAAATCCGGATCATAACTTCATTCCCTTTTCTAGACGCAATTTTTTTTCCAAAATTGTGCTGGCAAAATTTGCGCAGTGAATAGAAATTATATGGCATGTCGTATTGCCTTCCTCTGTTACCTTTGTCCTGTGTTCAACTGATTTCCGCTGTTTTTAATGAATATTTACAGAGAACACGACATGTAAGAAAGTGTTGCCGGACAAATAACTCATGGCTGGACGTCATAAGTCAGTGATTCCGTCGGTAACAGGACAGATGAAATTTCCTTCAGTCTTTCGAACACGAATTTCAAACGTCACTTTTCCTAAAGTTATGACCAGCTGAATGTCGCATTCATTGTCAGATTTTACAAGATTGTGGCTAGAATCGGGGTTTATCGTCAATTAACGGTGTAGTTTTGTAAGCTTGTAGTTTACCCAGTTTTATGGAATCAGCTTTTTGTATTTCATAATAGCATGAAACAGGGTGCATGAACATGTTTGATTTCCTTGGAATATGGTGTTTTTAATCATTGGTAATGGATACACTTCTTAAAACTGCCCAAAAGAGTTGAAAGAGGACTGAAAATGTAATGATTGTATTTATCTCACTTCAAAGTAGCCGTACATTGGAACAAACTTTTACTGAATAATAGTGTGATTTTTGTTCTTCAAGGAACTAAGCGGGAATGAATTTTTAAGGACATTCGACGTTTTTCTTTTAGTTAAAAGAGGAAGTGAAAACACAGCTGATGTGTGACGATGAGTAACATTGACTGTTGAGGGTTGAAGAGTTTCAATCAGTTTGTTTGGTACCACAGCGTCAATTCGTCTCCGGCAAATCTGAGCAAATGTTTTTGTTTTGTTTTTAGTTGAAAGGGTAGTTTCTTTAAAATTTGTATTTTTCCTTATTTTTTTCTTGGTCTTCGAAAAAAATACGTCATTTAAAAAAAAGCTGTTGAGAATGAATAAATGAATGAATAGTAAATCAGGTGACGGGATAATTACATCAACTGTAATTACGATGGAATTTTGTAGCTTAAATCTATGGTTCAGTTCAAGTTAGTATATCAGTTATGTTATTGTTGTGCCGTCCTTTTTACTCAATGTAAAACTAGGGCACAAAATCTTATTTAAAAAGCTGAGGTTGCAAAGTGAAAGAATCCGGCATGATGCTATGAAACGACAGATGAAAGGAAAAGGTTTAATTAAACAAACTAAACATGTTATTGTAAGCGTAAAACTGGGTACTTAATTGAAATTCTGTGTGTATTGAAAAGGGAAAAATTGCAACGCTTTAATCATAAATAAGAACACTATATGATGATTAATGATATAACCCCCGGTTCGCCATACGTAACTGATGAGCATCAACTCGACTGGATCAATCTACAGTTTCGAGTGATAAAGTGAGACTTGTAGTTTATGTCCGCATGTTTCGTTTGTGTGATTCTTTGTTCCAGAATTTTGATCCACGCCAGTTAAGCAGTTTTAACAAAATGATGTCATTCGAAACCAAACCCGAAGCCACAGTTTACGAGCTTAAAGGAGTAACGTTGTCATTACATCTATTGAACATTAGGGCGCCAGCTTCAAAACGTCATAGAGATAATCCGTCCGATATAACGATCATTGCTTTCTGTGTCCAGATGCAAGGTTTCTTTTTCGCCTCTGAGGGAAGGCACTGCGCATTGAACAAAAATGCAAAAATCTCGTTCTCATTGTTTTAATGGATAGAATCAGAAATAACTCTGTGAGAATTTCGTTAAGGCTTCTTACTTGAACAAATTGGCGTGTTCATATTTCTTATATAACTAAGTTGTGTGGTTATGAATACACGGTCTGACAAAACTCGTATTCAGCGGTGATAACTGCGTGGCGAACGCAAAAGAAAAATTAGCGCGCGTTGTCTCGGTACTAAGCTGGTATGTGATATTCACTAGTAGCTTTGCCTGAGCTGTTTTCGCAAAAAGTACAAAAATGCTGGCCAATAAAACTAAACGTACAAAAAACAAATTCCAAAAGTCTTACCGCTTTTGTTGTTAGATACAGTGAAGACCAGTAAAGAAGGTTAAAAAAGATGCGAGAGTGTGTATATTCAAGGAAACCGGCCTTGAACTGGTGTTCTGTTGAAATTCGACCTCAGTCAAGTCTGTGACGGCCTAAGTGGATACATTGCTTTATAGTTGGCCAGCTAATTGTGGGTGTAATAATGAAGTATTTGTCTTCGTCAATGAAAGCACATCCGAAGCTAATCTGGACACGAAGATCGAATGTTTAAATTGTGTAATTTGCTATTGACGCTCGAATCCGCATCCTCTTGAACGTGAAACAATAAATCAATCTGAGTAAACACTTAGCTGGGCGCAGATCGCTTTTAATTATTGCGTGGTGCAATGTTTCCGGGACTCAAGCTAACAATGGAAAAAAACTCTCCTTAGCTCATTTGAGCCATCACTCTCAGTCGTAATCTTTCAAGAAAATGAGATTTGTTATCAGTTTGGTTAATGTGCCCGCACGGCGCATAGAGTAAAAAAATCTCGAGCCTTAAAAACCGCAAAAGGAAGAAGACCTCTATTAAAAGTCTTTCAACTGCAAATAATAATTGATCTGTTCACCTTCTAAAGGAAGTAATCGTTTTCAGGATATTGAAAATACCATTATCTCGTTCTAACAAGAATAATTGGCTTTTTTATTCTCAATTGCTTAGGCGTGATTAGCTCGATATCCAAAACAATAGACTTACACAAGATTTGCCTCTTCTTGTTGGTATTTTCAGATCAAAATCAGTGAATAGCTTCCTTCGTTAACCCCACCACAGTACGCCAAACAATGGCAAATGGTTCACTATTCAGTGGTGATAACGCCTTTATGTTACGCAAATTCTCCGCAATTCCCAGGACAGGCACTGTAGTGAAAATATTTTAAAACAAATTGGAAATAACACCTTGGAGAAAAATTCAGAAATAACTTTTAAACGCCTGGTCACTATTTTATTATAATGTTTTTAGCGAGGGTTCCATTCTCGAAATTGAACGCGACGGGACATCCTTAGAGTCTTTAATCGCACTAGAAATCACTTTGAACAGAAATATATTTTTATAAAATACATTTTCGGGTATTGCACTTGAGTGATTTCATTGTCGACTAAAATGTACCGTTTTATCAAAGATGTGCAATGAAATGGCACATTAAAGGCTTTGCAAATTATTTCACCAGCTGTGATTGAAACTTCGTTCGTTTCACTCCAACGCACTCTCTCCTTTCTTTAAAAACGGCGTCTTTTTATGGCAAACTGGGTTGCGAGTCAAGCGGATTGAAATGTTGCATACAATTGTAAGGCTACCACATTTTGTCAAAAACGCGCGTAATTTCATTGCATCGTACCTGTAATCGAAGGGTATTACTGTTTTTCGACTCGGATTTTGTGCACTGAAGCCTGTCTGGAAACATAAGACGCCATAGCGATTGGAGAGAAGTATTTCGATTAAGCAGGCTCCAAAACAACCAGTAATTTTCCAGCTAGGAAATTACTACTCATTCAGTGTCAGTACTTACAAAAATGAATCTTACATTGATTTTGTTGATGGCATATCAACGGAAATGGTGTGTGTGGAGAGCATTTGCTAAATCATCTCGATTCTCGCAGAATGTAAAAACGTCGCAGACCTCGCGAGCTAAAAATGGATTTCTTTGCAGAGCATTTTAGCACACCTCACGCTGTCGCTGAGGAGCATTTTTCATCATAAATGCCCTTTTTGAACGCACTCAAGGTAACAATTCATAGCAGGTCTGTTTTAGTGGCATGGTAGTAAGCTATTACACGTGTGATAGTCAGAGTATGTTACTCATTACAGCAAAGGCAATTAATTATCCAGACACCTTTTATTTCTTGCCGGACTAATTTCGCTAAATCAATGTAATTCAAAATTGAGGGAAAAAGTCTTAAAATGTTAGAGTGCTCAATATACTGCTTAAATACGAATCGAAAACAAGGTTAAAATCTTCAGGATTCAACAACTTGGTCCCTGAGAAAAAATACTGTCCTAAAGAAAATACGTAAGATGTAGAAGCACGGTAACTTCGAATTTGGTTAACTTAGCCAAGGATAGCCAAGGGTTTGTGTCAGGTGAAAATTATGACCAGAAGGTATTGACCACTTCACAAAATTGGTTTAAATTGTGACGAATTCGGAACCAAATCATCTCAAACTTTTTACTGAGCAGTAGAAACGAAGGCCTTTTGTTTAGAGAGGGGCGCTAATGTTACTCAAATTATCAACAAAGATCAGAATGCATTTTTTAAAGCAAACTCGACTCTGGAAATTAAATACGGCTTCTGTCAGGAGTGAGTCTGTCCAAGCACTCCCATAAGTTTGCATGTGTTACGTTACACAGCTATGCCTGTTCCTGAAAGGTAATAAAACCAACGAGTAAAGGCCCTAGCAAAGGAGGAAATATTATTGCCGAAACATTGTTTCCCGAAATGTTTCTTGGGTGCCCAAGCGAGCAGGAAATAAAAAATACGTTTTAATTCCTTGTTGCGCAAACGAGGAAACATTTGCCTAGGAAACAAAATGTTTCTGAAAACATTTAGAAACATTTTTGCTTCCGCAACATATGCTGCCGGTGTGTGCGCGCAAAAGTGGAAAATTTCGGGAAACAATGTTTCCACCACAATGTTTGTGCAACAATGATACCTCGTTTGCGGGGGCCCTGACAAAAAAAAACGTTTTTATACATTTCAGTTTAAAAATATTTTCTTTGGATTCCCCTGAACTGTGTTAGGATGAGGCTCAAAGTGAACAGGACAAGATCAATGAGATGATTTATCTGCTCTCAGAGAAAGTATTCCACTGTGACAACATGTAGGAACACAGCCAAGCCGTTTTAAATCATTTCAGTTCTTAACAGCGATCGATTGCGCCGCAGCACAAAATGGTCACAGCATTGTCAATTTTTATCCGGGTAGAGCTTTCATAAAAGAAAGTCGATGACTGATTCAGTACAT
>OX419335.1:27237160-27384660 GCA_948470475.1 Galaxea fascicularis | reverse complement strand
GGTGACAGCATTGATAAGCCCCGAGGGTGGGGTTGTATTTGCAACTTTGTTTTACGGCAGAAACAGTGCTGTACAATCTCTACCTCCGATTTGTGAGAGATTTTTAAAAGCTGTGGTAAACAATAGTACATGAATATCTGCGACTATAGATAAACTGTAAGATCTATTGTTAACCAACGCAATTCGAATCCACACAAAAATCGCGAGCCTTCGAGGGTAAGAAGAAAGAGGATTATACAAAAGTTGCGGAAAAGAAAGGTCCGTAAAGAAATAAAGACGGCTTGCTCATAAAATATTCCAAAATCTTCAGGAATATATAAGCTGGTCGTCAATTACAAAGCTACTCTTGTTCAATTTTTGCAACGAGCTAACTGTTTTTTCAGCAGTTTCAAACAATGGTCCACAAGTCGTAGAAAAATCGGTAAAGGAAAAGTGAAAGCAACGGTTATTGTATCAACCAGGCAGAGTCAGTATGATTCACCAAAAAATGTTTTCAAAAGTACGATTCACCGAATCATACATTTGAAGTTTAACCTCTGTCGAGATATAGAGAACAACCCTGGGCCTGGTTCTCGAAGACATTAATTAATGAATTACTGCTTTGCACATTCCGTCAAGTTCTCATGTGCAGTTGATTCATTTCTTGAACTTGCATATGCAGTTTTTAGGGATTCTCGGCAAGATATCAACATACTGTAATGAGTTTTTTCAAGTTGTGTTAGATACATGTGTACAATTAGAAAACTATGATGTACAAACCAGGGAGGACAAAACACGTAGTATGCTGCATTCACAGGCAATTGTGAATGCAGCAAAAGAAGCTAAAACTTCAAATTTGGACATTAGTAACAGCTTGAGAAAAATAGGAGCAGCTTTTCTTTCAACCAGAGAAGTCAGTTCATAAGAATGTGTATACAGATGCATGCCTGAACTATGGTTAAGAAAATTTTTTCCAAAAACAATTTTTGTCAGTACCGATGAGTAGTATTCACTACGTTCTTAATATAGAATAAATATCCTTGTTACTGTTCCGACAATCCTGTGTTCTGCTTGGACTACAAACCACATTCCTCTAAGAACAACAAACCCGTAACAGACATCCCATTGCGGGTTGATACTTTACAAATGTGTAGTACCTTCATATACCGGAGTAGCACTTCTTGTGATCCAAAGGGACTTTATTGCGTTATGACTCTTGATTGTGCTAAAGCTCGTTCCCTATCCATGTAGACTGTCTGAACTACTTAAAATTTTTAATCTTTTTGCTAAACGAAAATCGACCTTCCTGTTGGTGGAACACACATTAAATATTCTGATTAATTTCCGAGCATGTTGGATTAATTATGTATGAAAATCGAAAGAGTAACGTTTCATATATGTTCTATATTGTATCATGCATGAAGACAATAATAATTTTCTTCATACTTTTAATTGAACAAATAAAATGCAATTTCACGAAAGATTTCAACTGAAAGATAATTAGCTGATTTCCCGATTTCTCTTGAAGGTCTGCTGGTAGCGTCTCCGCCGTCACTTCAGCTTGGGCTTCTTGACCTGGTAACTTATCAATGTGACCTGAAAAAATCCTACATTTATAAAGACAGCAAGGAGCTAACTCCCTTCACACGCAGCATTCACGTTAATGAGACTTAGCTTGTTTATCCCTGAAGTTGGCCCAACGTACGACCAATTCTAACAAACTCAAACTATATAATAAACTGGAAGTTTGCAGATTGGTTTGTTCAAATAACAGTAGCCCGCGATGCACTTTGTGTCCAGCTCCCTTCTCTCGTCGCTAAGAATGTAGTTAATATTTGTGTCGTCAGCGTGGTGCCACACGTTAAGCCATTTGTCCGACCCGTTGTGCCTCACATGGTGTCACACGTCAAGCCATTTGTCTGACCTGTCGTGCCCCTCATGCTGCCACAAGTCAAGCCATTTGTATGACCCGTCGTGCCCCTCTAAAATTCGTCTGTCGGAATAAAAATGCAAAACCAGTATGAAGGTAAGACGCCTCGTGGGAGTTTTGCTCTAATCGCCTGGGCTGTAGCAGTAATGCCCGAACACTTTCGTTGTCATCTGGCCAGATTTAAACAACTTTTCAAATTGTCCCTTGTCTTTCTGTGGTGCACCAGTTGTAAATGACCTAGGTACTGGTGTGGGCGAGGTGGAACATCCTTCCAGCGTGGTGGTGCATCTTTCACGGGTGTCTCTCGTTCACCAAGCGAAGGGCACATGTTGTTGTGTGCGGCTCTTTCCCCGAAACGCTTTGATGCTTGGGATCATTCAACCAATCCAGACGTCTAATGATGACGTGCTTCCCCTGGTGCTGTACCTTGACGTGGCGGGGAGGCTTGTGGTTCCCTTACGACCTCAAGAAATATGCCGTCTGGAGCCTTGTGCTTCTGCCAGGTACAACCATGCCGGATTGGTCTGCGGAAGAGGGGCCTGGCAAAACAGTACCTTTGTCCTTCAGGTTGGGGATTAGTAGCGGGGCTAACAACCCTTGCCCTGTAAAAATACAAATGTTACCTGAAACCGAGGGTGAAAGGCTTCCGTCAACCAGAAGGCTTCAGGTACCACGGTGCTAGCATGATAAGTGTGGGTGAAAGCCGACCTGAAGTTCAAGGTGGAGGAGGAGTGCTGGCGGTTTATTAGATGGTATGTTACTGAGAGACCTTTATTAAATGTTATGTCACTAAAGGACCTTGAGAGGGTATGTTACTGAGGGACGTTCATTAGATGGTATGTTACTGAGGGACCGTTAGATGGAATGCACTCAGGGACCATTAGAAGGTATGTTACTGAGGGACCTTTCGATGAGCACTGAGATGAGATTCAGTACAACTGCCACTTTTCAAATCTAGTTCGCGGTCTTGGGGTAATTATCCGTGTCATTAGTCTTTTCTCATGCTGGTAAACATAAGGAAAAGTGAGGAATTTTGCAAATCTAAACCCAAGTTTCAGGCTTTTATTAGAACGGCACCAGCATGAGTATCAGTCAGTCCTTAGGGGGAGGGGGCTAAGGAAGAGGAAAGAAAGGACGCTCTTTTCCTCTACTAAAGAGAAGCAAGTTACCCAGGCCAGGGAGGCACCCATTCCAGTTTCAGAGTTTAAGATTCTTTCCGGCCTTGTGAAGCATGCGACAAACAACAGAAATAGAAAAAGAAAAAAAAAGACAGAAAAACAGAAAAAAGCATGCGGGATACAACATCTGATCATTCTCAAGTGAACAATAAAATGTTCGGTGAAAGCCTCTCCACCCTCCTTTCATATTACAATGATTTAATTTGATTTGTCACGGTCTCCGAAATCTCGAATGTTGTAACATTGTCTGGATGGAGGAGGAGTCAAATAAAGCAGTGATAGGAGAATATGCGTTAGTGTTATAAGGATAGAAGAATTCGTGGTGACTTTCCTAGGTTTCGTCTAAGACGACAAGTGTCGTCCCAAGGTCTTATGACCCGCGTTGTTGGCATCTTAGACCCGGTTCAGACGCCGCTCCAGTTATGTGCCGCACCCGGCTAACTGATGAATTAAGTCCGGAAAAAGTGCGGCGCCTGAATCAGTTGGGTACGTGAAGTTTTAATGCGGTGCAGCAACGTTGTTAAGTTCGACAAGGTCTGCTGCATTATTCGACACTGGGGCCCGTTTCTCGAAAGTTCCGGTAACTAAACGGGCCCACAAACCATTTTTTGAAATCAAAATCTCAATAAAAGTAGGGTGTGTTCTGACCTCTAATGAAGTCCATTTTGTTTCTTTAACATATAACTTTACTGTATAATTTTCAAAACTTTTGAAACGCCCATCTGGAATGGAAAACAAAACTACTTAACGGGCCCAGTAATTACTGGGAGCTTCGAGAAACGCCCCCCATGTAACGTATGTAGTGCCGACTGTCGATCAAACAAATTAATGATGTGGCGATGGGCACTAGAATAGGACCTAGTTATGCCAATCTTTTTGTAGGATATGTTGAACACCAATTTTTTAATCAGTACAACGGCCCGAAACCTGAACTCTACGGCCGCTACATTGACGATTGCATCGGCGCTATTTCATCCAGCACACAAGAACTCGATCAATTTATAACCTCCGGCGGTTAATTCCTTTCATCAGGCTCTTAAATATACCTGGGAAATTTCGGAAACTTCATTGGCTTTCCTAGATATCAAAGTCTCTATCAGTGGCAACGGTTTATGTACCAGTGTGCACTACAAACCTACAGATTCTCACAGTTATTTGTTGTATTCATCGTCACATCCATCACATGTCGAGAACTTCATTCCTTATTCTCAATTTCTTAGACTTCGACGTCTATGTGGTGATGACTCTGATTTTTCCAGCAAATCAGAGGAGATGTGCCAGTTCTTCGAAAAACGTGGCTACCCAGCTGCCTCTGTGATCAAAGCGGGCCATCATCGCGCCCAACAATTTGATCGACAGTCAGCACTACAAACGTCACAAAAGGATAAGAACGACAGAATTCCATTTACCCTCACTTTCCATCCTCATAATCATGTAGTCAAAAGTATCATTCTCAATAACTTCAAATTACTCCAAAATGATCCCGAGACTGGTAGACTCTTTTCGCAACCTCCACTAATTTCATTCAAACGCGACAAAAACGTCGGCAACTTTTTAGTCATGGGTATCTTGTAGCACTTTAATTTACACTTCAGAGTTAATTCTCTGTTCCACCACTTAACTTTTTAGTTAGAAGCGCATTTAAAACTAACCAGCAACCCGGCACTTTCAAATGCGCGCGCTCACGATGTAAAACTTATAGCGATCTGTGAAGTTCACTGATCGTTTCACATGTACCTCCGCAAATGTCATTTATTGCCTAACCTGCACGTTATGCAATAAATTATACATTGACAGGAAGACGACTAGGCGACCGATTCCGCGAACACCTTCGCGATGTTGAGAAGAATGACAAGGATGCATCTAAGCCAGTCGCTCGTCATTTTAATCTCCCTAACCACTCCAAACAAACCATGGCTATCTGCGGCCTTTCCCTACATCAAGGTACGACGGAAAGCCGCAAGAATCTGGAACAAAAACTCATCTTCCAAATCGGCACCCTTAATCCCCACGGTATGAACGAACGCTTTTCATTTAACTAATGTATTCCTATTTTCACGTTGCCATGTTACCACCAGTAGCGTAGCTCCTACTCCACTATAAAAACTACACACAACCCATAGTTCCTCGATTCGCTCTGACGAAGGGCTAGCGCTCGAAACGTCAGCTTTTAGAATTCCTGTACGGTGGTCAATTTACATTTATCAACTCTGTTGATAACACCAAATTTTTGTGTACTAATTGATTAGGTTCAGCACGTGTGGAGCGGCGTCTGAACCGGGCCTTGTCGACTTATTTGTCTGTCCGTCGAAAGGTAACAAGAATACTTACAAGTTCTTGTGCATAATCCTGAAAGAAACGAAAGTAAAACAATCCTCTCGTTGCGTGAGGATCTGCATACGGCGGACCTACTGCGTAAATAATTACCGTCACGAATTAAACCTTACAAGCTGTGGAGAGCCTTATTAGGGGCTTATTCACCACATTTTGCAGGTTTTGACTGATAGCCGAGTCTTTTTATTGCTAATAAGTTCGATAGCTTTTCCTTGTTTGATCATATTTTACAGTCGAAGCAACCACAAAACGATTAAAAAAGTTGATGCCAAATGAAGGGGCAAAATACAACCGCAATTTCTTCGTTCATAAACTTTTATTTACAATAGAATTTTTTTAGTTACGTCGACGTCGTACACGGAAAGTCTGAGCAAGTGTTATACACTGTATCATTGCTCCAGAAATTTTAAAAGAGTATTTGCGCATCTGATGTTACGCAACGCAGGGTGGATACATGATTTACATGGCTGTACAGCTCAGAATACAATTCCAAGAAAGTTAACCCTGATTTTGTGAAATCACAAAAAATACCAATTATTAAGTTAAATACAATTTGCGCTAACTCTGTATTAGAAATTGTCAAAAAAACTAAATAATCATTTGCTAAGTTCTGAAATACAGAAGTTAAAAACAAAATAGGGTAGATCGATTCTCTCAGTTGGATTTGCTTCTGAGTGCCGTTCCCATAATCCTCATTGGGTGTACTTTGTCGATGATTGGTCGTTCAAGTGCCTCCTTCAGCTTCCGCTGGTACTCAGCTTCCGCGTCCTGTAGGAAATATATGCAAAGAAATCATCAACTTCTGCTTGATGCGCACGCGATTGAGCAAGTTTCAATGATATCAATAATACTCTCAATCAAAAAGAGTCTACCAGGAGTGAGAAAGACACAAAAGATTACAATAAAAACTGTATGGAAAAGCACCAAACAGGTGTATGGTTTGTGTTCATATTTCTTAATAAACAACAGTTTCGCAAATTCTCACCGCGTTTGATTCTAATTTTCACCGTTTATAATTCTAGAATTTGTGGTTTGTTTCCTTAAACGTGGCCATCCAAATCATACATTTACATTACAACTTGATGTCGTTTAAAGTGGCGGGTTTGATGCGGGTGGTAAGTTTCGTGTACTGACCTGTCCCATTCTGAATTCTCTTTCTTCCTCCTCCAGCTCTTTGGATTTCACTCTTCTTTGATAATCAATTTGCATGTCGAGATCGCGCTGGTAAGACAAATTTTTGTTTTTTATTCTTTCGTCGTTTTCGGCTTCCAATCGTTTGTGTTCCTCAATGGCTGACAGCAGCGCTTCCCTCTCTGCTCTTTCAGATTCCTGCTCTTCCTCAGCACGTCTCTCTGATAGAGAAGGAAAGCATAAAAAAGGTTTAGACTTCGTGTTAGACAACACTTACTGTAAGAACTAAAACAGGAAAAAGGAAGACTGAGAAAGTGGGATTGTTTGTTTCCTTTCTGAAAGTCGACAATGGAATCGCCTGTGAAATGGAAGCTTTCGGTCAGTTATCTGATAATTATACACTAAGGTGATTACCTACATCTATCTATGGGCGACAAAAGTTATTGAGACAGTTGACTGAATCGAGTGCTAATTGCAACATTTCACTTATTCCATTTTAAATCCTGTTTACATTGAGAGCCACCCCCACTCCTCCTTTTCAATGTTGCACAGGAAGGAAGCAAGTTCTAGAGACAGGAAATCCAACATTGTTTTGGGGGAAGGGGGGGATGTATCATATAGTTTAGGGGGAAATGAGCCTTAAGTACTTCAAAAGGGCAAAATGTCTCAACACTTTTGTCGCTCATTGTATACTTCCGTTCGAGGTTCCAATCGCACCCTGGTCTGGTGGTAAGGTCTGGTGGCGCGTTGCTCCACTGAAAATGTATTTTAGCCGGATTTTGAGAGACACGTTTAGTTGGTATTCAACAAAATTCTCCCTGCATTATGCAAGGATAATGACAAGAACTCCTTATCCAAGAGGTGTTTTAACATACATTTTGTAGTTTCTTAATAGCCCAAAATATTACACATCTCTTTTAGTTCTTCCATTTGTTAGCATGGCATGGATAGCAAACTCACTTCTTTCTTCAATCTGTTGTTGCCTGCTCTTCATGACATTCGCCAAGAGCTGCTTGCGGGCCTCTCTCTCCAGTCTGTACTGCTCCATAGTTTGCGCCCATTTCTTTTCCACTTCATCATTCACCATTCGTTCCAGTTCCTTTTCGCGTTCCTCTTCATCTTTACGGTTCATTTCACAGTACTTCATGAAACGCAAGTTTTCCTCTCGCATCTCACGCTGTCAATAGAAAAAAAAATACAAAAGGGAATGAAAC
Source organism: Galaxea fascicularis (assembly GCA_948470475.1). Classification (NCBI taxonomy): domain Eukaryota; kingdom Metazoa; phylum Cnidaria; class Anthozoa; order Scleractinia; family Euphylliidae; genus Galaxea; species Galaxea fascicularis. Next base: position 27,376,894 of record OX419335.1, on the reverse strand, counting down.
GTTTCTCCACACGACTTGACAATGTGAATAGAATTGAACTGACTTTACCTAATTTCACTTAATATTTTACTTATACAATAATGTAATAGGAAATAATCTTTAAGGTATGTATGTGCACACCTTTCTCTGTGATTCCTCTTTCACTTCATTCCTAGTATCTTCCAAGAGCTTTTCCAATATTTTCATGTCCACTGCCAATTCTTCTTGTTTTTCTTTAGCCTGACAGAAAGAAAGAGGCAAGTTTCAGTCTCCATTACTGATGCTGTATATCCACATGTAGTACAATGATATTGTACCAGGGTGGAAATACTTGCATGCATTGTAACAATTAACACTTAAACCCCTAAGGGGTCTCCCTTTGATGAGTAAAATCGTCTGGCATTAGCTGGAGTAAATTCCATTAAGTCACTCTTAAGAGGGAAAGGGTTAAGATGGTCATAAGAAATGTTTTACACAAACCTCTTTCTCTTTTTTAAGTCTGATAGACACCTCTCGTGATCTCCTCGCAGCTTTCTGTTTGCGTAGCTTTTCTTCCTGGAGCCATTTTTCCTCCTCTTCTCTGAGCCTTGTTTCTTCTTTCAACCACTCTGCTTCCAATTCTTTCAACTTTTCCTCATCTTTTCGCTGCTGTTTGCACGAAGCAATCTGTAGCTGTAGTACCTGAAGGTGACCGTGTGAACATAAAAATTTAGTTTAATCCCAACTCACTGATCTGCACAAGAACTCCAGTGTGTAACTGCATGTCCAGGCCAGCAATTCTTCACTCTTACAATAACCACTTTTGTTGTTGCCATAATTATATACATTGTGAAGGGGAAAAAATTGAATAAACATGAAACAAACTTGAAATTGCTAAATAATGTTGTTAAATTGCCATTTAACCGTTAAGCTAAAGGTCTTGTGAACAGATGGTTGGGAGTCTTGATGCAACTGTTTATTTGAGATCTAAAGAAAACTCAATGGATTGTTTGGGTACCAACTAAAGCATAGTACATGCACTTATGGATGGATGACAGTATATGCTTGGGTCCACATATGGGGCATGCTATACACAGTATTTCAGCTTTATAATGACTGCTGCTAACTTTTGAGTTTGTAATTTTTGTTTGTTAATTTTAATTGATAAAAGCAATTGCATCGCTTGTGTGATAATTAATAAAGAAATATTGCCAAGCCCTCCCTCATTACTGTGATACATGAATGTACTTAAAAATTCAAGTACCTTCAATGTTTCTCTGTTCTTTTCAATCTGTTCTCTGGCAGTCTCTTCTTCTTTCTTGCTTTTAACAGCAATGTCTTTTGCCCACATGTCAGCGTAAAAGCTCTCTACTTCAGCCTCCTTCTTTTTCTGTTCTTCCTTCATTCTCAGCTGTTCATGGCGCTCAACGAAAACTTCATCTTGGTGACGCTGGCTGAGTGTTGAACGCAGTTCCTCGCAGTTATTCCTGGGAATTGACAAAATATGGAAATGCCTCAAAGTTAAAGCTAAGTAAACAACCAAGATAATGCTTAGAATAAATGCCTTTTATCTACATGTATGATCTACAGTTTGTTTATACCTCCATCTCTGGTCATACTTTTCTTGCACAAGTTTTAGTCTTTCCTGCTCTCTCTTCTCCTTCAAGAACTTGGCTCTTTCTCTCATCTTTGCCTGCCTTTCAAGAGTTGTTTCCTCTTTGGCCTCCATTTCCTCGATGTAGCACTGTTCTTCAGCCAATAGCATCTCTCTCAATCTAAGAAGAAAATGTTTGGTAACGGATGATTGTTGTTAAACTTGTGATGGACTAAACATGTCCCAAAGTTTCAAAATTTCATTTCCCAAGACCCAAGTTTCTGGCTAAGTATCAGGAACTAAGATGTTAGCCAGAAAAGAGCAAAGATGTAGCAGAGTAACTATGATTTAGATTAAGATGACAAGAGACTTTAATCAGGTGCATATAGCACACACAGAATACATTATCACGCCGGCTGATTCTGCTTAGGATCTAGTTCTTCTCAACTCCAGCATGACATATAATTTTCATGGTCCACAAAATTCTAGGACAACTGCAGCACATTATGGAAAGCGACAATGGGTCTTTATTCTCAAACATTCAGTCTTAAACAAGACCTGTGAAGCAGTTATTAAAGTGGGGGGGGGGGGGCTGCACCTGCCTCTTTAATTGAGGGGTGGGGCTGATTTCTAAGCGAGATCGTCCAGCTGTTGCTGACCACTTTAATCCCATGAAATCACTTTTCATTTTTGGACGTGAATTTTACCAAATTTGTTATTTTTTCCACTAAAGTGGGGGACCCCCCGACCACTTCCCCTGCAAGGTGCCTGTAAAAGGGTCCATGACACACTTCTGCGTGTGCGTAACATCTTAATTTCTGGTCTGGCGCACCGTTTTTCAAGTTTGTTGTCAAGGAAGAAAATCTCTTTCCATCATCCTGTTTTGGTTGGCAAACATCATTGAAACCTTGTATATGTGTGTAATATATATTTTTTAAAAATTCATTGAGAAATTGGATGTTGACACAAGAAGGTCAGTAGGGAGGTGTACAAAGTGGCTCGGCACAAAAAGCTGCTTAATCGCCTCAATGCCAGATTGTATCAAAAAGAAGGGAAAAAAAGACAAAAAAAAAACAGTGGGACGAGGATGGTGGGATCAGCAGCATTTCTGGTGATTTCTATTAGTTAACAAGCTACCGCTGTCAATCATGACCGTACATGCACTATATCATGACCCAGTTTCTTTGACGGGTAAATCTCAAACCTCTGCCTTGCTGCATTGCCCTCACTCAGTCAATATGGCAAGGCCTCAGTTTGAGATTTTCACGTTAAGACCTCACTTTCAATTATAAGAAGTTAATACAATGCTCAACATTTTCAGAGCAGTGTCAGTACATGTATGATAGCAATCCAAGTATAATATTATTGTATGGATCATTGCCCAGAAATCTTTCCCAGTAAACTTTGCCTGCAACCTCAACATGTGTAAATCCTCAAACCACCAAATAAACTTCTCTCAAATTAAAGTTCAACAAAGAAAATCAAGATAGAGGGGAGAAAACAATGTGGAGGAAACTGTGCTACAACCAGTTGCAAAATTGTTGAGACAGTGGCAATCAAAAACATCTCTTCTTTCTCTAGAACGCTGCTGCTAACAAATCTGTGAGACACAATACACACCCCCTCCCTCTCCCCCTTTGAAAGTTGTTCCTCAAAGCATGATGTTGCACTGTTAACAACTTCGATAAGAGGGGGAGGGGGAGGGCCGGGAGGAAAAGCGGAAGATCATGGAAACGTCATTCAAGGCCAAATGGCGTACAGTGTCTCAAGTATTTTTGCAACTCGTTGTAGCTTGTATACATGTTAATCTATTGATAATTATTTAAAAAACAACCTTTCTCTTCTGTCCTCGAGGCTAAAAGTCCCTCTCTGCATTAACTTCTCAACTCGTCTGGCGATTGTGTTACTTTTTATTCTCTTGTCAGTAGCTTTCTCCCATTCCGACTGCAAAATAACACAAAACCAGTTAAATCCCTCCGAAGGGCCGAAGTATCTGCCATAACAGACTTTCAACACACATGTACACCTAATAACATTAAAGTTACCTTTAAATCGCACTGTTTTTGGTACTTGGTTTCAGCTATTACTTGCTCCCTTAGTTCATCCTTCCGTCTTGTTTCCAGGATAAGATGTTCAACAGGCCGTTTACTCGTGGGTTTAGCTTTCTGAAATACATCACGAATGAAAACATATTTTCTCACCGCTGTACAGACTCAAAATGACTGTAAACTTCATTTCTAGATCTATAATTTCGTGAACAAACAACATCAACACAAACAACACGAGAGAAACATCAATATGCCCGACAAATTAAACTGAGATTACAAAGCCAAAATAACGTAACTTACAATTGCTACGGAATGAGGAGTCGGGCCAGTGAATTCCCTACATCTTCGTACATGTTGGACCATCATTTTGACGGCAAGTTGTACTACACAAAGCGCTGCGCAATATTATAAGATACTCGCTTTCGATTGTTGCAGCAACTCCTGGATTCAACACAGCGCAAGTTGCTGTTCTCAACTGTTGTCATAGTTACTGTCGACCAACAAAGAAACACGTCTCGGCATCGGTTTCATGGTTGTGGACTAACATGCGCAGGCAACCCAGCCGGCTAAGAGAAACGATAGGCTCTGGGAACGACAAAGGAGTCGTCGTCCCCAGGGTCTTCGCGAGATTAATATGTACGTTTTGGTGCGATACAGATCTAGAATTAACCCATCGAATCTCTTCGAATTATCACTTTTCCACAATACAAGTTCAACTCCTTTTCACTGTGTTCTTTCAAATTTAATGAACCCTTGCGTTTGTTCAAGTGCCTTCTAGGGGGTTCAAAAGATAGCCCCGATTACCGCTAGGGTTATCGCCAGGGCTATTTCAGCCAACCAAGCCGAGGAAAATTTAAAAATTTGAGAAGCAGTTCCACGGCATCGGGCACCCATATCCACTTCTTTTCCTTTTCCTACTGACTTTGCTGTAGCGTAATTACGCTTCGCATCGATGCCGGAGCCAAGAATTAGTAAAATTCAGTTCAAATGGTATATTTTGGTTACTTCTCTTTCTCTATTAATCATTTGGAGTTGAAAAGACATACGTTTATACGCTTTCGTTTCTGCCATTGGAAATGATACCCAATTTAAGACCATAATGGGCAAAATCTATACCCTTAGCTTATATAAAGGAGTACCCACCCCTCCAACCCCGGGCGAACGATCTCCAGCTGATTTCGTAAGTACTTATCCGGTAGACTTTCTTTTGTCCCGATTTTTGGTCTTTTTTCTTGTTGTTAATAGTTTCTAGGTACATGTACTTCTCATCTTGTTCATATTATTCCGAGAATGTCTCTCACAATAATAAGTCACCAATCTTGTAGCAGTGAAAGCCAACCTGGCAATGCAAGCCAACATGACACTCGACGTCAAATCTGACGATGCTTACGGGCAATCTGTCCCACATCTTACTTCCACTCTCTCGGAGACTAACATCAATGTGGGAACAATGACTGCTCTTTTTGAGCAGCTTCTGGCGGGCGGTGGTTCTGATACGAACCACAGGCCTCCCGCTCGGGTAGGAAAAGACGCTAACGCTCCCCGTCATCTACATGCAGCGAGCCCTCTCTCCTTCGTAGAAGCTCCAAATAATAAGCGCACTGGCCCCATCCCATAGTTCACCTCGCGCTCTTTTTTCCCTCTCCCCAGTCTCCTCGTGACACATGGAAACCTCTGCGGAGGAGAGCAGCGAGCCTAAAGACAACAATGAACCCATGGAAATTGATAAGCACCTCATCAAAGAGTCAGCCCCGTGAAATAAATAAGGTGGTGTGTTCCTGAAACAGCATCAACATTGACGGACTGTAATGGTGTATATTCATTGGCGCGATGAGACAGTGCTTCGGTGGTATGAAGGTAGACTGTAGGAGTAACTAGTAAGTACTGTCTGCCCGCTCGTCAGCTGAAGTTACTAGGGTATTACTAGTACTCCCTATAAGAATTAAGAATGGCTGTATAAGACGCCGTTAATAGGCTACTTTTGAAATATCAAAATTCAGCTTGATAGCGAGGCTCGTAGGACAAAACAAAGGAATTAAAATATATGTTAATCACTTTTCACATTCTTTATAGCATGCCATTTCCGAATTACCCCAGGCCTCTTTTTCAAAGCGAGTCTTGGTGTTCATCCTTTCATATGCAAATCAATTTTCATTCACACGTAAATGAACTCATTTTCATCTGAATGAAAATTGATTTGCATGTGAAAGGAGGAGCACCAAGACTCGCTTTGAAAAAGAGGCCTGGGGTAATTCGGGAATGGCCTATTCGCGCAGTTTGTATTCTTCTTGTCCTCTGGACCTCGCTATCAAGCTGAATTTTGATATTTCGAAAGTAGCCTAATGACCGAAAAGTACCTTTGCCAAATATGCCCCAACTCTCCCGGATGGTTCAGGGGTCTTCCGTTGAGGGCACTCTTTCTGTCACTGATCACGAATAATACACAACACACAATGTGGTTTTAAAACAGGCTACTAGACGAACCAAGAAATTCCAATGATGATTTACGATGTGAGAGAAACAGTAATTTTATTTTCTTTACATTCTTCTCTAAACAAAACAAAACAAAACTCATCTTTACACAGATTTCCACCATGTTAACATCATGCTAGACAAACACAACAAACGTAATTCTAACTCCAATTCTTGTCTCTGCACCTGAGCATTCAAAATTACCCACAGGATTATCTTGATTAATAGGACAAAACGCGAGGTGTCTCTTAAGCTCGTTGCCCAAGGTACGTTTCTCGAAGTCCGGCCCGAAACGCCGTTTCTAACTTTCTAAAAAGCTGGTCTTTTACTATGATTTCAAGACACGAAAGGCAAATTTGTTGCAAAACATCATGCCTGGAAACGTCTTCGTTTTTTAAGATACATGGGAAATTATGGCATCAGAAAATAGTCCCGAAAAGTTTCAGGGGTTTCGAGAAACGCACGCCAGGGTCCCTTCTTACTCCCTCGAAAGTGGGAGAACGCTGCCTGTTGTCCTCCTATTCACATGACAAAGGAAAGTCTGCGAGGAAAGACAGTAGTTCAGCCCCGGCGACGACTTCTTTACTCGGAAAGAAACCTTCACGCCTACCAAACTGTGGAACTAATTCATGGTTGATTCTCATTTTATATATGATTTCCTATGAATTTAACTCTCTCTTTGTTGAAAAATAATAATAATAATAATAATAATACTCTCGCAGTTGTCACAATATAGTTACCAGGAAGTTAAGGTACCATTATAACGTCACAGCCTGAAGAAAGGGTCCCTGAAAGACTGGCCGTGGAGGCAAGCAGGTTTTGTACCCCCATAATGTGGCACCAACTTCACCCCGAATAAAATAGCCATTAGTTAGATATGGCATTGACGATCAGTTAAAACCTGCAACCTGACAACAGATGTTGGGTTTGAAAAAAGAGGCAAAGGAATGGTGATTATACCGTTCATATCGTCATGTTCCAATAATTCAATGCTCCATCGCCTGCACCGAAGAAATCTGACCAACGGTTAACCCGGTTTATTATATGGCTGGTGCTTGAAGCTGATATAACAAGTGCTGCGATTGGCTAAGTGCCAAGGCATTATTCTCCCGTAGGTAATGCCCACGGGCCGATTACGAATAGTGCGAAACAAAACAAAACAACTTTTAGTTGTTGTTGTTTTTTTTTTATGTAACAAATAACTTATTAACCACGAATGTTCGGTCTTAAAGTGTATATGGCAGACTTTGTTTATTTGCTCGATTAAATCTCCTCTGAATGTACTGATATGTATAGCAAAGAAAAAATTTCCTCCCCCGTGTTTTGACGTACCTAAAACGTCAAATTTCACTTCCGGTGGGGTACAAAACCGCGAGACCAAAAACAGGAGACTGGGAACGATTGTGACGTCATTTCAGGACTTCAAGCTTCGCGAAAAATAGATTTCTCAGTCATTTTCTTATTGTGAGCTAATCAATTTGCTAAGAAATGGTACAATAGTGCGTTGTTTATAAGAAAATAAGAAAATGTCGGAAAAATTTGTTTTTCGCAAAGCTTGAAGTCCTGAAATGACGTCACAATTGTTCCCAGTCTCCTGTTTTCGGTCTCGCGGCTTTGTACCCCACCGGAAGTGAAATTCGACGCTTTTGGTACATCAAAACACGGGGAAGGAAAATCGCTATCGAAAATTGTTTTTTGCTATACTTATCAGTACATTGGGGAGATTTAATCGAGCAAATAAAAAAAGTCTGTCATATACACTTTAAATGGAAAATCTCAAACCGTGGCCGTGCTATATTGACCTAGCTATCGCTCGATCAATGTGATAAGGCCTCAGTTCAGTTGAGATTTTCCCGCAAAAGACCTTACTCTCGATTAACAAGTAGTTAAAATTTATGACGAATATAGATGACAACAAACATCTTGTCCATGCCGAAAGGTGAGGACCTCTTTTTAGAATAATCCTTTGAGCATGGATCACTATGGGTTGTAACTCAGCAGAGAATGATTTTTAACAACAGCGATTCATACTTATTGTACTAATTCAACGTAATACATGATCATGAAATCAAGATGTTATAATTACTTAAAAGATCATTCAAACGATTAAAACAGATATTGTAAAAGATACAACGCACTAAAGAATCTTAAAAACTTAGTGAGAAAGGCAAGTTGCTTTGAGTGAATGAAAACAGTAAACAACAAACTAGCAGAAAAAACCAACGGAACATGACATCTCTAGAGAATATCAGCAAAACCCCCATGTTACGTCACCATGGAATAACCAGACGTCTGTACCACTGAACCGATACTGTAACCAAATAAAATCACTGATTGACTTCAGATTCCAGTTCTGCCTTGTCCATTTCTAGGTTTTTAAGTTCCTTCTGAAGCTTCAGAATTTGGTTTTCAAGCCCTTTGATCCTGTTGCAGAAAAGATACACACATTAAAAAACTTGTAAAAATGCAACTTCAAGTATCTCCACGTTTGGAGCTTGTCAGGAATTGGATTTGCCAACAAAGATACATAAAACATTTGAAGGGCGGGCAACTTTTGGGGAAAATAAACCGCTTTAAAGATTAAAGATTCAGCTCCGAGAGACAAAGGGACGTCTTCCTTTTACCTGATTTTTCTTTCCAACTTTTCTTTTTCCTGTCTTAAACTGATCATTTTTTTCATATCTTGGCGAGGCATCTCCAGCAGCCTTTTCAACTCCTCATCTCTCTGAACCAGCTCCTCCCGCTCTTGTCTCCAGTCTTTTTGAGTCAAATTAGTTTCGACATATTGCTGTAAAACAGTCCTGTCGAGAAGCGACATATCCTCTCTGTTCAACGAACTTTCAGTGGTTGACAAGCCATTTAAACTGCCTTCTGAATACACTCCACTGCTGTCTGAACCTGTTGTAGGAGAAGGCGGACGTTCATCCATCGAAACATAGCACCCAGGATCTGCTATAGAGACTAAGGGTAAATCAAGGCTTGTGCTACCGACTACACCAACTGCGTCAGGGAGACGGATATTACATAGTTCACTGTTGGGTGTGTCAGATGAGTAGGAGGGGCCTGTATCACGCTGGAACCTATTCGTCAGTCTTTCCGTGGAGGACGAAGGTATACTGTTGGTTAAATCTGTCGCGGATGGAGCACATGATTTAGCGCTCCTGGCTGACTCCACCAACGATGAGGCTACATCGTTTATATCGGGAGGCGGTGGTACATAGAGTTCTTCCTTTGATACATGCACAGCAGCAGCTGCATGAGATCCACTTGGTGCCGCACCATCCCAGTCTTCTTGTATTTCTATCAGGTTGTCTTCCCAGTCAGAATGCACTGAATGGGTGTCCCACTGATGTACGTCCAGCTTTCTCTCTACAGGTCCTGGCTTCTGCCATCCTGGGGTTTGACCGTCTGTGGCAAAAATACACACTAGTTTCAAGAAATGTGGCTAAACAACTAGCAATCAGCTATTATGACTGTCACCTACAATGCATAATGTTGGCTATTTAGAGTTGATAGGTGCCCAAAGGATAAAACAATTGCTTTACACCTATCAACTTCATACTGGATGTCCTGTGATAGACTGGCATCCCAACGGCCACGAAGTGGGGGAGGGGGGGCAATTCCTCTAGGCTTTAGAAGCAGTTTGCTACGAAATGCAGAGCACCTGCCTTTTTCTTTTGGTCGGAATGAAAACAAAATTTACCTTGTGTCACCTTAGAGAAAGAAGTGTATACCTGATGGAGCATGATTGCCGAATCTCTGAGTTTCAAGTGACTTGCTGACAGAAGAGCTAGGTAATGCTACGTCTGACTTGACCAGAAAGCACTGGGAAGGATCCATTTCAGCATAACCCATTTTCACCAATTGAACATTTAAACTTGGGCGTGAGGATGAAGGCTCAAATAGCTCAACATGGAGTAAACCATTTGGTTCTCGCTTTATGATTGACGCTTGCAATACCTGCAAAAAGAAGTAACAAATCTTTGAAAACCTAAGAACCTGTCATAGCATAGTAATGTTGAATTTTCCAGAAAGTTTGTATAATTCCATGTAACCCAGTCAAACTGAAAGACCCGCTTTTTTTAGTATCAATGTCACTGCTGACGGGCAGCAGTGTGATAGCCGCACAAGTCAGTTCACCGGCAATTTCTGTTAGCCACGAACACATATAGTAAATTATTTCAGTATAGTTTAAATTTCATCAAGTTTTGAAATGTTTGCATCCCGAAGAACCACGTGCTCCAATTATTTTCCCATCATTCCCTACGCGCGCTGATGCCGCTTTTTTAACCAACCAAAGGTAAGGAGATGCTCATCTAAAATACTCTCCCCTTTTTATTACCTGTCTTTGACGTTTAATAGCAACTAAACAGTTGACAGCTGCATTTGGATAATCCAACATCCCTTGTTTTTTCCGAATTCCTGCAAGCCTGGCCTGTATGACCTGTGGTGGTATGTCCCTTGCAGAGGCAGGAAGTTTACACAGACAACCCAAGGAAATTGTTTCCACCTTTCCATGGTCGATGTCCTTAATTCTGACCTGAAGAAAAGACCAAATGGATAGTACTTATAAGGAGCAACTTAATCCCTGGTTTGTAACAAATTACGACATACCTAAATTTTTTTCCTTGGAGAAAAAAAACTACTCAAAAAGTATTAATCCGCATATGTAGGTTACTAGCAAGTGGTATATTCAGATCATTTGAAGGGCAAAATGGCCACAAACGTTTTTAATGTACTATTTTGATGCAGAGAAATGCAATTTAATAGAGATAACAAGAAGAGAAGGGCGTGAATAAAATTGTTAAATGAACAACCTTGCACGATGACAAGAACACTTTTTCTGTGCAAGCCTCAGGAGGCAGCTTTTTGAGCTTGAAAACGAGACAGAGACGACTAGGAACAAGAATTCCAGAATGTAAGAACCATCAAATTTAACTGTTTTGTGAGGTACTTGATTTCGTTTTTTGAAAGACCATTCACTTCTGCTAGAAGATCAGAGTTTCTCTGTAGCCAGCACCATTGAAAGTGTCACGATTATACTGACACCTCCCTAGGAAAATAGTGTGTTGACAAACTTGACACTACAAGGGCTTCCCTGGCGTACGCGAGCGCTCGAGGAACCAAACAAATCTGTAATACTCAAACCACATCCTCCTATTCCACAACATGTTCCACCGACATGCACTTTGAACATTCTCAGAACAGGGGGCCGTTTCTCAAAGCTCCCGGTAATTACCGGGCCAGTTAAGCAGTTTTGTTTTCCATTCCAGATGGGAGTTTCAAAAGTTTTGAAAATTATACAGCAAAGTTATCAGCTAAAGAAACAAAATAGACTTCATCAGAGGTCACAAAACACCCTACGTTTATTGAGATTTGGAGTTCAAGGTATGGTTTGTGGGCCCGTTACGTTACCGGGACTTTCGAGAAACGGACCCCAGGAACCTAGATCACCTGTTAGTCCATCACTCAGGCAAGCATTATGACAATACCTTGTCTATTCCATTTCCAGCATTTGCTGGGATGGAAATGATTTTCACACGGAATCTTCTATTTTCATGCACCTTCATCACCACATCTCCTATCCGTGGGTAGATCTGAGAAGATAAAATAAAATCCAATAATATTTATTCACTATTTACTTGGGCTTCCTAAACTGTCGTCCGTTCTTCTTCTTCCGGCGTTTCTGCGCAAGCGCTAACGAAGCCATAAAAAAAGCCACAAATGAATAAAGGGGGTAGTTTCTAAAGAAACTGTGGTGCTGCGTCGGTGGGGAAGTAGTACACAAATATTTGGTATTATCAACAGAGTTGATAAATGTAAATTGACCACCGTACAGGGATTCTAAAAGCTGACGTTTCGAGCGCTAGCCCTTCGTCAGAGCGGATTCGCTCTGACGAAGGGCTAGCGCTCGAAACGTCAGCTTTTAGAATCCCTGTACGGTGGTCAATTTACATTTATTAACTCTGTTGATAATACCAAATTTTTGCATAAAAAAAGCCGCCATGTTGGATTATAAAGAAGAAGCACGTATCGAAGCGAAGATGCGAGTATCTTCTTTACTTTGATGACTGTTACAGGGCTCAAAATTGCGATCGATATGGTCGCATTTGCGACTAAATTTTTACTTTTACGACTAAAACTTCAACAGCGGTCGCAATTTTGCGACCAATCTTCATCTCCGACAGCTAATAAGGTAAAACAAATTATCCGCCGGAAGTCGCTACTTTACCACTACTTTTCAACGAAATAAATACAGGAATTGCTTGTCTTTCGTTTTGATTAAATTTAAAAACTTGGTGCGAAATCATGCTTAATTTACCTTCCGTGTTTCGTTCGTAACTTGTTCGCGGCATCACTTCTTGGCGCACTTAGCGACTGAAAATTTTTCTTAAGTTCGAGCCCAGTTTTTCTGAGTAGTGCATTAGTTAAATGTGTAATCTTGTACTTTCGCATGTTGTACATCATGAATGTGTTATTCAACACAAGCACTGTTGAATGTACTTAAAAAATGCGATGCGATATAGAAGGCAGTACAATAGGCCATATTCGTATTCTCGGTATTGAACTGGATCTAGCATGAAGTGGAGGCTCTTGCGGGGGAATACGTTTACATATGAAAAGATTCCCCCGCAAGAGCCTCCACTTCATGCTAGATCCAGTTCAATACCGAGAATACGAATATGGCCTATTATCTGTACATGATCAACATGACGCCGTAGTAAAAATAAATTATGGAAATTAATACAGATCTTGTTATACCAAGATTGTGTATTATAATTAGAGCTGTGTATGTGAAACGTAATTAAACATCCATTTGCCACTTGCATGGCCAAGTGAAGGCCGATATGGCCTCTAGTTATCCACCAGAATCATGGAGAACGTTGCCTGATACATGGCCAACGATGCTGTGGACGAAATTGGCTAAAATCAGGGGATATTCCTCGAAATTGAGCACAATTATTGTTTCACTATCATTTTACCAATTTGAAGCAAAAAATTCCTTGAATTTTACCCATGGCCTTCACAAACGTCATACTTTAAATTTTCAGTTGCAAAGATAAAAACCTTGGGTAATCATGGAAACAGGTAATCCTGTAGCTCTTTCAGACCTATATTTTCATTGGTCCCTATGACCTGTATCTTATTTTGTTATCAGGGCTGGGGGTATTGTTTGTGTTATATCACCTATCGTTTTGTTCTCTAATCACAAACCGCGTCTGGAAAGGTACAGGGTCTCTCACGGAAACAAGATGGTCGCAAGAACACGAAAAGTGAAAATATAAAACTTGCCCACTCTACTTAACAAGCCGTTTTCATGGCTTTCATTGGCCTAGCTAAATTTTCACCTCACAACTTAAAAGCAGTATGGCTCCAAACAAGAGAACATTTTGATTACAAAATCAAAAAATATACTGTCTTGAAGTTTGCCACGACTTCGCAGTTTTCAAGTTTCAAACAGTTGTTAAAGCGGTGGTAGTTTTATACTTTGAACACTTCACAATTATGGTTAGTTCTGCTGCAAAAGAGCTATCGTACCCTCCATTAAGCTTACCTTACAACCAGCAGCTTTAGGATCAGCAACATTTCTCAAGTGATCGTGAATTTCTAAAAGGGTGTTTTTGGTCTTCTGATCAGCCAAGAAAAAACCAAGCGCGTCAGGGGACCCAACCTACAGAGCCAAAACATATTAATCCTGTTTACAGCAACATGACTAATGCATGTTTCCACTTATTAAACTTCTTTCTTGTATATAGAATATGTTCTGAACTAACTACACTAAAATAAACTCCACGGACATAATTATTTTTCTTTGACCAACATTATAAAAACGCTACTCAAAGTGAACAAAATTAATTCCCACCAAGAGATCACCTCAGTTTTGACATGTGCTTTTCTACCATATGTGAACGTTGAAAGACACTTACACTCGAGAGAAATACTTCAATGACCTCTTGTTTTTCAAACAACTGGTTTGGCAGAGGCGGTTGGTGCTGTAACAATCTCCATGGTGATTTTGCGACTGGATCTTCTTTTGCATTTTGCACAGTCTGTTGGGCAGCTTTAGCTTGTCCACCCGGCCGTGATGACTGAAAAAGACCTTGCGCAGATTGCGGCTTGGTGCTCTCAAAGACTTTTTGGGAAAACTCTGTGCGTTTGTTATCTTGCAAGTAATCTTGACTTGTTGATCGCTCTACAGGCTGTGAGACTGATTGAGCTGCCTGTACAGGCTGTGAGACTGATTGGGTTGGCTGTGCAGTCTGAGTTTTCATAAGTGGATGCGGTGGAATGTGCTTCTCAGGCTGGCTGGAGGGTTGTAAGAGAGAAAGAAATGGACTGGACTGATGGTCATATGGATTCTGGACGGCTGTTTGGGTTGGTGTTACTGTCTTGTGAACATATCCTGTTGCGGTCATCTGCTCATTTACATTTGTACCATCTCGCCGAATAAGTTCAACCTCAATAATATGTGGCTGAAAACAAGTAAAGAAATTGGAAAGGAAAATCATAATCGTTAAAATGTGCTTCTCAGTGTGAGAGTATTGCCAACAAAATGGGAGGACAGGACATTACCCCTTTCCCTCCTAAGAGTGACTTCACAGATTTTACTTTGTCTAATGCCAGACGATTTTACACATCAAAAGGAGACCCCTTAGGGGTTAAAGGGTTCAAAAACTATCTCCCTTAACCCTTTCCTCTCTAAGAGTGACTTTATAGATTTTACTCTGTCTAACACCAGACGATTTGACTCATCAATAGGAGACCCCTTAGGGGTTAAAGGTTAAGGCCCCACTTTCAGTGACCTACATGAGCAAGTAAATCGTTTGGCTCATTGGTTTTGCCTTCCATCCATGCTAAACGCTCCAGTTGAAGTCAAAACAGTTACATGATCTTGGCCCCAAGTAATAAGCACGTGTTTCACCCAGGCACCATTCATTTCAGCATTTCTGGTGCCAAGGTGGCTTTTCAGTTTGAATAGCCTTTGGGGCAAAAACACTGTTTTGAAATTCATCTGGGTGGGGCATAATTCACAGAAAGATCATAAAAAATGTTCCGACCCTCGCCTCTGTAATAAACTGCGTTTAACTTACACTCATTAATTCGTCCATGTACAAAATGGAATAAAACAACCTTATATTAAATCCCACAACCGTACGATAAAAAGAATCAGTTTTACTCACGTTTCTCATGAACGTGAGTAAAAAAACCAACATCTGCATGTTGAAAACGGCAAATGTGAATAATGACGGGTAAAATTGGAAATGTGATCATCTCTACCATTTGCCGTTTTCCGTAAACGTTATGCTTAAACTCTCTATTGTTTCAAAACGTAGCTTTGTTTGATGAAGTACCTCACGGGAGTCTTGCGGCTTTGTCGTCCTTGCCCTGCACACCTCATTACAAATTAAGGCACTTAAGTATTTGGATCCTTCGTTGAGTGTACCTGGTGCCAAATTAGATGCTTGCTCAAGACCTGCAAAAGCGCATGAGGGCAGAATTAATCTAGTGACCCAGTCTACGTGCAAATGACGAGTAAGCATTAAACTCGTACGTCTGTGCACCAATCAATACTTTGCGGCGTGCGAGTTAAAACAGTACACTAGGACGAGTGCCACTAACACCAGTGATAACGAGTGATGTTCAGGTCTTCTGTTGCATCCCCTTTCCCGGTTTAGAAGAACATGTACATGTGTTATTGCTATACAATTAACAACATCTGCATACAAACTGTGTTTCAGGAAAGTACCAGGTTAGGAAACTTAACATTCCAAGTTGGATTTACCGTATTCATTGTACAATTAGCGACAAAGTAACTTCTAAGAGAGAAATGGCAGCAAATGAATAGTTAATTAAACTACAAGTTTAAAACTTCCAGGCTTCCCCCTTTCAAAGAAAAGGCATCATCCATTACAGTCATGTCATGGGTGCCCCACTTCGAATGATATTCTAAAACAATACATCCAGCATGTTCAGGACACTTCACCTCAACTTAGAATGATGAGTAGTCACCAAACAGGTTAACCATTCATGCCCTCTCTTTCTCTACAGGATGCTTAGTAGCTTCTGAGTATTATGACACATCGTGTGTTGCAATTTATCATGCTTCTAGGTTTGTAATGTTATATTTTATAATATTGACTTGTTTTCTCTGTGCCAAAGTGAACAGGCATTGAATCATGGAACTCAACCAAAGACAGTGCTTTTCTAACTGTTTGACGATTATTCTACCCAGCTCAATTAAATTTGTGTTGATTATCTATCTACAGTATGAACGGCACTGACGCCAGGAAAAATGAAGGACAATTCACCACCATGTGCTCACATTCCTAACAAACCATCAAATTTGGTCATTTCATGTTACTTTGTAGATAGCAACAAAAAATCGTACAAAACTGTAAAAAGCAAATGCAGAGTCATTGTTTGTGCCCCCTGAACATATTCTTTTGTGGTGTTCTTGTCCCCATTACTGCCATTGTTTTTTCACGCTAGAGGAACACTGAACCTACAGTAATGAGCCCGCCACTTCTACACTTCAGTTCATCTCCTTGTCTCAAAACATACTTTCTAAGTGAATCACTGTGTACAATATTCTGTAATGTGAGGCAAAGTAGTTAAAATATACATTTCATTCAATGTTATTAAGAACATTCGGATCTCTCCCTTCTCAAACATCCATATGTCAGTCTCACTCAATAACTGTGGGCCTCTCACGAATTTCATCTTGTTTCTGGCGCTGTCATTACGATCCAATCCACATGTTAATGAATTGCTTTACAAACTACACTACAAGCAAGGTCTAAATTAACCAAACAGGCTGATAATCACCACACCTGCCAGCTTGAAGGGCACTGCTTGAGGTGCAAGGTCCCAAAACTTGTTATCTATGTCTGTAAACTGATCCCAAGAAATCCACTCACAGTTGCCGTAATCAACAAAAAACACTTTGGCTTCTTTCTTGCTTATTGAAGTTACCTCCAGACACCAACACCTACACACATTAAACGTAGACATTTCATTAAATTGAAAGAACAACTGTCATTATACATTGAGCTTATCATCTCTTTTCTGATTGGCCGAAAGCGTATGGCGAATTTTCGAAATCAGCGCTTGTGACATTATCTACCTGCATATCATACAATAATCATGTCAAGGTCACTGGTACTCATGTCATGCATGATTGTGGTGCACTTTGTGTGGCTTGCCATCGGCAAAGAAGGAAAACAACGCCCAGGCTTGCAAGTGAATGTTTACTGCGTCAACATTTTTTTTTCGTTTCATGTATAATAAATTAATTATTAGATTCGGTTTTTGTGATATCCAGAATAATCAAGGTCGAGGTAAGAGTTAATTTTAGGTAAGATAGTAAAGGTAACAATAATCACGTCCAGGTAAGAGATAATTTTCGGTGATTAAGGAGAAAATTCATATATTTGCCAGTCTGTGTAAATTGATTGCCTTCCTGCTCATAACTATGATAAATAAACAAGATTATTGAAGTACCTAGTAATTTCAATGTTTATTGTGAATAGAGTAGGGGAATTTCAATACTTCATTTCTATAGTTATTATTATCTAACATAAACACACAATATCATTGCATGTACCTGCACATAAACACACAATATTATTATTACATTTACATGTACCTGTACCACTTGTCATCCTCTGAATATAGAGCAGCACCTAATTGATACTTGCCAGGCATACACCGCTTGAAGTGCTCTACAGTCTTTAGATCCTCTTCGAATTTCTGTAACCTTTTGTAACTTCCACTCTGGATATTAAAATATGTTAAATACTACTGTATAACAGCTACAATGTACATTGAAACAGTGACACAAACTTCTTCTGTGTTAAGACAATCAAAAACTTAAAGTGCACCTAACCCCAATATTTTTTCGCTTAAACATATCTTTGTACCTGTTCAAAACACATTGAGCCTTTTTGTGCCTTTTTAAACCAAATCTACACTATTTATAGGCTATAAAAGTTACCAGTCATCTGTCCCACCTCTCTGAGGTTATTCAGGTTGTCAGAAAAGAAAACTTTCAAATTTAGCGTTCCGTACAGTAGAATACGGCCCGCTAAATTGACCAATCACAGTGCACATACTAACTGAGAGATATAATACAAATTGTATAAATGCCTCTGATAAGATTAACCTTGTTATGAAACAAGCATTCAAGAAATACAATGTATAGTAGCTGAATGGTTTTCAGCATAAGAGATGCAGGACTGTCATTTGTAGACGGTTATTACAACTTAAAATCAGTCAGCTATGTGTAGTCATAAAATCAGTAAAACATAGCAGTTACAGGTCGAATTGTTCAATTTTTGACCAGCTACTTTCCCTGAAAAACCAACTTCTGAAAATCTTAATGACAGCCTATTACTTTTTGGTCTCAAAATGGGAAATCTCTCTAAACTCCCTCTGCTTTGATATACAGACACGCGGTGGTGTCAGAAATAAACTTATTTTTTTGGCCAGAAAAACCTTTAATTCTACAACATTCACGAGTCTCTAATTTGAACAGATAATAATATGTGAGGTACAGTGGGTAAAATATGACAGCAAGCATCTCACCTTGTCATCCACATTGGCCCAGAAGTGGCAAGAGTCAACCACATCTGTCACCAGAATGTCAAATTCTTCAAAACCAAAGTTATTTGTTGTCCTTAATGGCTTGTTACACTTTGTTGCAAGTATCTGCATTTCCTGATGAGTCAAAATTAAATGCAAGGGAAACCTTTCCTTCAAATTAACAGAACTTGATAGCTCTGTAGGAGGTCTGTGGCCATCATTGCTTAATAAAGACCGAGTTGAATGGCAAGGTTTCAATGTTTGTCCATCCAATTTTCTCTCTTCTGCAACAGGAGCTTCTGACATGCCAACACAATAACTTTTCTTTTCCAAATCTCCACTGCTGTAAGTAGCATCACAGGTGTCTACATTTGTAATGCAACCACCAAGGTCTGTAGGGTCTCCAAACCATGCAGAATGAGAGATGCTGCAATTTACTGGTGATTGAGGCATGGAAGAGCTGATGCTTGACAGAGAGCTCTGGCTAGAGCAGTGGCTCACTGCAGAAGAAGCCACTAAGAAAGGAAAGAAAGTAAGAATAATATCGGAGACAAAGGCAACATTCTAATATTTTAAAGTGTAACCTATCAACACTATTTAAATAATGCACATCATCATAATTTATTGTGTTTTCTTCAATTTAAATGACAAAAAGCTGGACACATCTACAGTAGCATGTTGTCAACACATCATTTACGATAACATTAATGTTTATTGTACTGCAAAACCTAAATGCCTTCTTCATAAACTGATGTTCTTATCATAACAAAATACCCAGCAATGTACATAATTTACCGTATTTATTCGTCTATAAGCCGATCTTGGCTATAAGCCGAGACCCTAAACTTCTGTCTCTTTTAATCTGGAAGGTTTTTAAAACATGTAAATTGAAAATACATGGCTATAAGCCTAGACCATATTCAGAGAATTCCATTTTCAAACAAACTGAAATGAACGCAAAAGTTTCGAAACAGAAAAGTGTTTTAATTTAAGGCAGTACAACAGAAAACGCTTGTAAGCCTATTATTGTTTTGTACCTCCAACATGCGCAAACAAAAGAAAAGCGACCCTCTCAGAAAAAACGCATTTGCACGCAAATTCCAACACCGTATCGTGTTACGAATTTGTTTACCAAGCGGGGAATGGACAATTCTGATTGGTCAGTTTTGAAGCAGCCTACTCAGAAGAAACAGCAGCGGATGAGGAGGAGATGGATTCAATGTTGACACTGAGGACGAACAGTAAGCCGTATTTACTTCTTGTCAAAAACAACAAACGGCTCCTTCAGGAGCCACCACATCATTAAAAGTCTGACCAACTTCAACTTGTATTATCATCTATTTCTGTATGCAGTATCTCGGCCTATAGACGAATAAATCTATGTTTCCTTTGAATTTGCCGGTTTCAGAAAAAATTTGTTTGGCAAAACACTCGGCTATAAGCCGAGGACCGTTCTCTAGCTCAAATTTTGGAGATCTTGGTAAAGTTTTGTGAAAAAATCGCTCGGCTTATAGACGAATAAATACGGTATCCCCATGCAGTACATCATCACGTTGTTGTGCACCACCAATTTAAGAAAATAATGTTTATGGCTGTGAATGACCACAAATTAAAACAACTTAAAGAATTCTTATTAGTAATTAATTTTGTCCCACCTGGTACATTAATCTGTTGTTCAGCTTGGCCTTTTGGAGTTCTTGGAGTTATTGTCAGGTAATGGTCACCAAATTTGACCTTGTTTTGCATTGTCATCAGAGCAGCTATGGCTGCTTCTTTCTTGGAGAAGTAGATGAATGCAAACCTACACATCAAACACAAATCACAAAGATAATATTTTGAGAGAAGCTGGGTCCATTTTGTGGCTAAGGTGATGGAATTTATACCTGGAGTTGTGACAGGTGGCACACTAATACAGGATTACAATCATTGGCCATGCTTGCAAATACATTGATTTGTAACCAACTGGTCTATGTGTACACTGGATATACTAACAGATTAACTGATTGACCTTTGCATTGTGTAGCAACAATAGGGCAAACATGTTTTTTACCCCAGGTGTTAATTGCATGTTTATTCATGAGTTACTGAGAATATATATATATATATATATGTTTATTCATGTGCTGCGGTAGCAGTTTGAAATGGTAATCGTAGCGTCGTTTCTGCAAGCTGTTGTCCTGTTGAGCTCGATGTGTTTTTCAACTTTTTACTTGCCTCAGTTTTGTAAGTATCCATTTTGTCCTTTGTCATGTTCTTTCCAGTTTGTTTGTTGTTCCGTAGCTTCGTTCTGTATAGTCCATAACATTGTAAATTTTTTATTTCAGTTGAACCAGCAGCGTTTTGTAATAAAGTGCATTCAAACTGTGGTGTTTGATTCTTGTTTTGGTGGCCGTTACGGCCTTGCTCGGCCACACATGGTATAGGTATTTGCTTAGAGAGATGACATACTTTAGATGATTAAAGAGTTTTACAGAGCTGAGCTTCACACTTTTTAATATATCTCTCAGTTAGTAAATTCTGTGATTGGTCAATTTTGCAGGACATATTCTATTCTACAGCCCGCTAAAATTGAAAGTTTTCTTTCCCACACACCCAATTAGCCTCAGAGATATAATAAACGTCTTTTTAGCCTTGTTTTCTCAGTTAGTGCTGTAAGTTACTGATCCTCGTTTTGTCCTGTTGATTTATGGCCCGCACACTAAGTGAACGGGAAACAATTTGGTCTGTAACTTACAGTATGGACCCAAACTCAGTTAGCAAGAGGTATTTATGTTGTTTATTTGCTGCATACAATGTATTGTCAAGATGCATTTGCTTCTACTTCCTAAATCCTGAAAATGAGCAATGGTATTTTGGTATGTAGCATGGTCCTGCAGAGTCCTGAACACAACTTTTAGCCAGGTAAGTTTACATTTTTATGAAGTTACATGCACAGGGACCACTACAATCTATCAGGGCTCGAGAAACCCATATAATTCTAATAAGCTGATAAGTTCAGTTCTTTCACATCAGTATTGTACTTGGAAAAAAAAGGTACTGAAACTGCTTGACAGGATTAAAAATAACTAGGAAACAAGTCTGGCTAGTGAAAAATTTGTTTTGGCTAGTGAATCCACGTGTGCACTATCCACTGGGCTAGTAAGCTGAAAAGTTAGTTTCAAGCCCTAATCTATTACCATAAAACAAATGGTTGACTAAATCAAAACAAAACTTAAGGTTGTTGATACTGGTTTACAACACTATCCAATGTTTGTACTTTCATACCATAAAAGGAACATTAATCAAATGCTTAGTCAGCTGTTGCAATACAGCTGTTACCGCAGTTGCGTAACCGTTTTAATACTTTTATTTGTTTTTCCTTTTGTTTCATTACGTAACCTTTTTCATGTCTATGTATGCTCACACCTCTTTTGTTCGTCTTAGTTTTAAAAGCCAATCTTTTTTGTGCAAGTTTTTCATTTTCGTCTCGTTGCTTATAGTGTACGTTAGATTGTTTAGTTTGCTTTCGCTGCTGCTAGTTTTTCCTGTGCCGTACGTAGAGTCACCGATAAGGTACGTTTGTATTTGGCCTTATGTTTCCTGTATTGTTGCAAGTTTTCTGTCGTCCTATTCTTAATATATTTTTTGTAATTTTCCTTTAAGAACCGTTCTGGGACGGAGGTTTGTACCGTACGGGACGAGTTTTAAGGTGACAAAATAAACTGTAGAGTGCTGAGTTCGTATACAGCGGCTACATTGGTTCTTATCGCTTCAAGTTCTGAGATGGCGTCAGGTCGCGGGTCAGACGACGAGCAGCGAATGTTGGTTAGTGAAGATGGTTCGGCGCGGGTCGAGCAAGTGACACGTTCGTTATCCGCCTATAGAGGTCATTTAACGAGACTATATAATGACATTGAAACGTTGTTTCCGAATTTTGAATCTCATATGGCAGCACTGGAGCGAAAAAGTACTTTGGATGGTCTGTTCGCGAGATATAATGCAAAGGCCAAGGAACTTCTACATTTGGTGGCTGGCTCAGACAAATATGAAAGAGTATTTAGAGATCATTTGAGAGAACTAGAGCTGAAACGTTTATTCGATGAAGAGTTTGCTCTGTGGTTCAAAAAGTCACGTGAAATTGCAACTTGTCAAGCTGAGCTGTTTCCCGCTCCACGCGAGGGCACTCCTGGGACTCCTCACACCACCGTTTTAAAGGAAAATG
The DNA here is from genome assembly GCA_948470475.1 of Galaxea fascicularis. Classification (NCBI taxonomy): domain Eukaryota; kingdom Metazoa; phylum Cnidaria; class Anthozoa; order Scleractinia; family Euphylliidae; genus Galaxea; species Galaxea fascicularis. The sequence continues at coordinate 27,354,039 of OX419335.1, read as the reverse complement.
AACCACGCCCATACCCTCCTCGCGCGACTTCACACGAGAGACCTCTGCAACATCAACGCGAGGATACTCGAGAGCCTATCCCTCAGAGTTCACGCGGGAGTTCACGCGGGAGTTCACGCGCTGTTTTACGAGATGCTGATCTGCAGAGTTCTAGCGGAAGTTTTCATGACATGCCTTTGGATGACGAATCGGTCTTCTCTACTCGGTCATATGCCGGTGAGTCACGTGGTAGCTCAAGAATTAGTAAAGCTTCACAATCATCTAAAGCAAAGCTCGCAATGGCTAGACTTCAAGTGAAGAGGGTTGAAGAGGAGCAGAGGCTCTTGAGTCGTCAGCAACACTTAGAGCATGAAAAACAGCGTTTGGATATGGAAAAGGAGCTGCTTGAAACTAGATATGAGGCGGAACAGGCTCAGATCGAAGTGGACTTCAGTGTTTCAGGCGGAAATTCTGAACATACGTTTGAGGCTCTTAATCGCTTGCCAAAGCAAACGTCCTGTGATGTTGTTGGAAAATATTTCCAGTCCTTTGAAGATGGTTCAAATCCCCCGGGACAAGCATTTGGAGTATCGTCTGGTTTTCTGCCGAGGGAACTCGATTTTTCTCAAGTGAATCGAAAGCAACAGTCCGGTGAACAGATGCAGGACAGAGCAGTCTTCGGAGCCTCGGATCTCCAGCAACTCCTGAGTCAACAGCAGTCAGAAACGGTTCGGTTGTTAACCTCTGGTCTCGAGAAGCTTGAAATGCCTAAAAGAGAAGTGCTATCATTTGATGGTGATCCTAGGAAGTATCCTCGTTTTATAAAGAGTTTCGAAACCAATGTGGAACGCAGAGTCACTGAGGAAGACATAAGACTCTCCTACTTAATTCAGTTTTGCACGGGTGTCGCAAAGGACGCAATTGAGAACTGTGTTATTTTGCCTGCTGAGCAAGGGTACCGTGAGGCAAAAGACATTCTGCGCAAGAACTTTGGCCAGAAACACATTATTGTTCGTGCGTTTATTGAAAAGGTTATTAAGGGTCCTCAAATTCGGCCATCTGAGGCTGAGAAGTTGTCGCAGTTAGCAAGAGATATGAGGATCTGCGCATTGAACTCTGAACATATGCGCTACAAAGCAGACATTAACTCCATGGATATTCTAAGAAGAATCGTTATGCGCCTTCCTCCTCATATCCAGGCCAAGTGGGCAGAAGAGTCTAGCAGGCTGATTGAGGCTGATATTGAACCTGAGTTCTCCCACCTCACAGACTTCGTGGAAAAAAGAGCTGCTGTAGCGAATACTGCATTCGGAAAGTTAGTCGGTGCTAAGCCAGACGGAGATAAGGAGTTTACGCACAGAGCGAAAGGGAAACTAGAAGATGCTACTCCAGTGAAAGTAACCACCCTCGCTACGCAAGGTCTAAATGGTGCCCAGGCCCCACGTCCTCAGAAAGCTCTTGGCTGGAGACAAAATGCAAGTCAGCGTGAGTTTATGACTACCTGTCTGTTCTGCAAGGGTAACCATGACCTAGAGCGATGTTTCAAGTTCAGAGACAAGTCATTCGAAGAACGCAAGAAGTTTGTGATGGACAAGAGACTTTGTGTGAACTGTTTGAAGGAAAACCATTTCGTAAGGCGGTGCAGGTTGTTCAGAGCGTGTCTATTTAGTGGATGTGGAAAACGTCATCACTCACTGTTACATCCTCCTCACGGGGAGATGATCACTGAAGGAAGAACCCAACCTGTTAGCAGAGATGCAGCAGACACCGTTGTTGAAAGCAGTACGGTTAATGTTGGAAGTGATAGTGTTGAAGGCCATTGTGCAGCCATTGGATCCGGAAAGCCTCGTGTGAGCCTGCGCATAGTTCCTGTGAGAGTTAGTGGCACAAATGGCGGTCCCGAGATAGAAACGTACGCTTTCCTAGATGATGGCTCGGATATCACTCTCTGTTCCAATAGTTTGGCTCAAAGCCTGGGTTTGTCAGGGAAGCCTCTAACGTTTTCTCTTACGACTGTGAACGAGGAAGACCGTCCAAGAAGTGGATTTGAAGTGGAATTAAATGTGAAGGCTCTCAAGTCAGATGATAGCATACATTTGGATAAAGTGTGGACAGTCGAACGTCTCCCAGTCTCCAGACAGAACATACCTTCCGATAAAGATGTTCGAAGATGGTCTCACTTGCGAGGCATTGAATTTCCGAAGCTTGAAGGCAAGGTGGTAGATATCCTGATCGGTAACGACAACCCTGAGGCACACTGGGTGTTCGAACAAAGATGCGGTAAAAGAAAACAGCCGTATGCAGTCCGTACGCTTCTAGGGTGGACACTTATTGGTCCTATGGATTGTCGAAAGAGTTCCGAAGTGCACGTTAACTTTATAAGTGCTGGTCAAGAAATGATCTCAAGTCAGCTGAAGAGGCTGTATGACGCAGACTTCAACGAATCTCTATCTTGTGCTAAACAAGCCATGTCAGTTGAAGACCAACGAGCCCTGGTCATTCTGGAAGGTTCAGTTTGTGCGAGAAACGGTCATTACCAATTACCTCTCCCGTGGCGCTTCAAGTCTCCTCACCTACCGAATAACCGTGATGTTGCTGTACGCAGAATGAGGTTCCTTGAGAAGCGCTTCCAGAAAGACGCATCACTATTTGAGAAGTATAGATTGACGATTGATGACTATATCTCAAAGGGCCACGCCAGGATGGTTCCCGAAGACCAAGTTGATGTGGTTGATAAACCACTATGGTATTTGCCCCATCATCCCGTTTTTCATCCGCAAAAGCCAGGCAAAGTAAGAGTTGTGTTCGACTGTGCAGCCAGATTTTGCGATACATCATTGAATGATCAACTCCTCCAAGGACCCGATCTTACGAATAATCTCACAGGTGTCTTACTGAGGTTCCGGCAAGCACCCGTAGCGTTGATGTCGGACATAGAGCAAATGTTTCACCAGGTACTTGTTGCACCAGATGATTGTCATGCCCTACGCTTTCTTTGGTGGAAAGACAGCAATCCAGCTAACGACCTCGTCGACCATCAGATGTTGGTCCATTTGTTTGGCGCCACATCATCGCCCTGCTGTGCAAGTTTTGCTCTCAGGAGAACAGCGCATGACCACCAGAGTGAGTTTGACGTCGAAACAGTTGACACAGTGAACCGCAACTTCTATGTTGATGATTGCTTGAAATCGGTCTCCACGGTTCCTGAAGCTAAGAGGCTAGTGCAGCAATTGACAGATCTGCTTTCCAAAGGCGGTTTTCATCTTACGAAGTGGGTAAGCAGCCACCGGGAAGTCCTTGAGTCCATACCAGTTGCCGAGCGTTCACCGTCTGTGATGAGCCTGGATCTTGATGACTTGCCCATCGATCGAGCTTTAGGCACCCAATGGGATGTCAAGAACGACACACTAAGCTTTCGAATCACCGAGAAACAAGTCCCAGATACGAGAAGGGGAATACTGTCCTTGGTATCCGGCTTGTACGATCCGTTAGGCTTCGCAGCACCACTTGTACTGCCAGCCAAAATGCTCCTCCAAGAATTGTGTAAGCAAGACTATGGCTGGGACGACGAAATTCCCAATGAAAGGTTAACAAGTTGGCGCAAGTGGGTTGAGAATCTTCCGGAACTGAAGCTTGTTAGCTGGCCACGCTGTCTGATGCCTCAAGGGTTTGGCGAGCTTCATAATGTCCAGCTTCACCATTTTAGTGACGCATCCGAGAAAGGATACGGAGCAGCTTCGTATATCCGGCTCGTGGATGTTTCAGGTCATGTTCACAGTGGACTACTCCTTGGAAAGTCACGAGTGGCACCCTTGAAGGCCATCTCGATCCCTCGAATGGAGTTGACCGCTGCGACCGTTGCTGTGAAGTTGCACAAGTTCCTTGATGACCAACTCGATCTGCCAGTCCACAAAGCAGTGTTTTGGACAGATTCCACAATAGTCCTTCACTACATACGGAATGAAGCAAGGAGGTTTCAAACGTTTGTAGCCAACAGGTTGTCATTAATTCATGATGCTTCCTTACCGTCTCAATGGCATTACGTGGATTCACAATCAAATCCAGCAGACTACGCCTCCCGTGGACTATCAATTCTTGAAACAGAGAAGTTAGAGTGTTGGCTCAAAGGACCAGCCTTCCTCCGCAAAGATGAAAGTGAATGGCCACAACCCCCAAGTCAAATACCTGATTATTGTGAAGAAGACCGGGAACTGAAAAGGGGAAAGCCACAAACCTACCTGGTGATGAGAGAAGGTATTCTAGAGCAATTACTTCGGAGATATTCGTCCTTTCACAAGCTTCAAGCATCCGTTGGTTGGTTGCTACGTTTCAGGGAATACCTACGGTCGCGTGTGTCCAAGGTGCCACCTCGTAAAGGTAGCTTGACGACTGGAGACATTTCCAAAGCAACAACAACAATAGTCCGAATTGTCCAAGCACGTACCTTTCCAAAGGAGTTAGAAATGCTGTCTGAAAAGCAGTTAACAAATTCACCAGATTCAAGCCGTTCACGATCTTCCAAGAAGAAGTTAGCATGTGTTGGTTACCTTAGTCCGTTACGAAAGCTTGGCCCATTTATCCATAACGGGGTTATATGTGTCGGAGGACGCCTTGAGAGAGCTCCAATTGGCTTTGATGCAAAGCACCCAATGATCCTTCCCGGCAGGTGTTTCGTCACCGACCTGATCATCAAGCAGTATCATGAAGCAGAAGGTCACGTGGGCGCAAGTCAGGTCTTAACCAGCATTAGACGCAAATTTTGGATTTTACAAGGACATGCAGCTGTTCGGCGTGTTGTTGGCAAGTGTTTCAAATGTCGACGATGGAATGCTAAGCCATGCGAACAAGTGATGGCCCCTCTTCCCAGTTCCAGAGTGACTCCGCAATCGCCTCCGTTTTCTTCCGTAGGAGTAGATTACTTCGGCCCAATATTCGTCAAGATGAAACGAAGTCATGTGAAGAGATACGGTTGCCTGTTCACGTGTTTAGCTGTCCGTGCAGTGCATATTGAGATTGCGCACGACTTATCTAGTGATTCGTTTATACAAGCCTTCACCAGGTTTGTTAGTAGACGTGGATCACCAGTTGAAGTCTTCAGCGATTATGGAACTAACTTCAGAGGAGCAGAAATGGAGTTACGAACAGCTATGGAGAAATGGAACATTGACCAAATCGACAATTGTCTCAGAGGACGAGGAGTTTCGTGGCATTTCAACCCACCTTCCGCAAGTCACGCAGGTGGAATCTGGGAAAGAATTATTCGATCCATACGCAAGATTCTTCGCTCTCTCCTTGGTGAACAGTTGGTTGATGATGAGACTCTCCTTACTTTCATGGCAGAGGTTGAGAAGATCCTTAATGATCGTCCTCTTACGCCGCCGTCTAGCGATCCAAAGGACCTCGACCCCTTGACTCCAAGCAAATTGCTGCTACTCCGTCCAAACGTGTGTGAGTCCCCAAGTGGTTCGAAACGTGTTGTGTCGTATGCCTCTAAACGTTGGAAGCAAGCCCATTACTTGGCTGATGTATTTTGGAAGCGATGGATTCGCGAACACTTACCAACTCTTCAGCTAAAGCAGAAATGGCTTCGTCCTCGCCCAAACTTAGCAGTTGGTGACGTAGTCCTTGTCGTTGACGAAGCCTCTCCTCGCGGTCGCTGGCCAAAAGGGATTGTGCAGGAAGTGTTCCCAGACAAACACGGAATTGTCAGACGCGTTTTGGTCAGGACAGCTTCTTCGGTTTTACGGCGTGACGTGCGCAAACTTTGTTTCTTAGAAGGAACTTTATATTAAAAGGATTGACTTGAAAACGAAACTTTAATGTGCTTTAAACTTAGGCGAATGCTTTAATTTGCTTAGTTTTGGAAAGGCTTTACCGTATGCGCCTTTCGGGGGCCGGTATGTTACCGCAGTTGCGTAACCGTTTTAATACTTTTATTTGTTTTTCCTTTTGTTTCATTACGTAACCTTTTTCATGTCTATGTATGCTCACACCTCTTTTGTTCGTCTTAGTTTTAAAAGCCAATCTTTTTTGTGCAAGTTTTTCATTTTCGTCTCGTTGCTTATAGTGTACGTTAGATTGTTTAGTTTGCTTTCGCTGCTGCTAGTTTTTCCTGTGCCGTACGTAGAGTCACCGATAAGGTACGTTTGTATTTGGCCTTATGTTTCCTGTATTGTTGCAAGTTTTCTGTCGTCCTATTCTTAATATATTTTTTGTAATTTTCCTTTAAGAACCGTTCTGGGACGGAGGTTTGTACCGTACGGGACGAGTTTTAAGGTGACAAAATAAACTGTAGAGTGCTGAGTTCGTATACAGCTGTACATCTTATCTTAAATACACCTAATTTTAGATTAATAAAGACCATAGCCAAAAACAAATGAGCTAAGTGACCCTAATTTTTATCAATGAAAGCTGATTGATGTGTTTAGATTGCTTGATTTCACTCACGTGACAAGGCGGCCATGTTGGTGGTCAAAACAATACAATTTTGTTTTGCAGAATTTGCATAAAAATAAAGTTTAGTTCCCAGCAGAGAGACAGACTATTGTTCTTGATCACCAACATGGCTGCCATGACATCACATGCAATCCAGCAATACAATAATTTTACTATTTGCAAAGTTCAAAAAGACTACAATCATATCTCAACAAGTTCATAATCAAAACACAGGGTTCACAAAGCATGTTAACGACTTATCATGACTTAAAGCTTTTAGTTGGGGTCTTCAAAACCAGTTATACATTGTACCATTACCGTGGTAACCTATTGCCATAACTTGCAACCAATGATCGGAAAAAGTAGTAATAATTAGTACTCTCCAATTAATAGGCCATTTCCGAGTTCATGTCTGCCTCCTCTCCAAAGCGACTCTAAGTGCGAAGTTTTTGAAATGAAAATTAGTTTTCATTCATATGTAAAGTAGAATTACCATCACAAAAACTTCACACTTAGACTCGCTTTGAAGAGGAGGCAGACATGAACTCGGAAATGGCCTATTATGTGCGAGTTAAGGTACTCACTTTTCTTTAACTTGAATATGGACAATTTCTCCACATCCACCGAATAGCTGTTTAAGCATTTTCTGCAAGTAAAATCAGACGGGCCTGCATAACTGAAATGCCAGGCAACTAAATAAAATCACACAGTAGAGGCAAAATGCTTTAAAATGGGTGATTACTCATTGGCTTACAGTATCACACAGTTTTGGCTGGGGTAACCAACGCTAAGGCATAACTGACCTGATTTGTTCCTGCTGGAAAATTGCTCACATGAATGGGATAACCACCGTTCATTTTAAACACACGACCTGCCAACTCTTCTTGATTGAAAAATGTATCTCCATCAGCCTGTGCCTTTGGTGTTCTAAGTCCAGTATCCGAGTGCCAGTTTTCAGCAGGTGCAATGGTTGATGAATGACATTTGGTCCGAGGTGAAGTACTTTTTATGCTATTAACAGGTGTAAGTTCTTTATTTTCTAGCGTGCTCTTTGAATCTGCTGCCTTTACCTTCTTCTTTGCTAGTTCTGTATCATCCTTGCTGACTTTAGACAACCGTTCAGTGACTGAATTAATTATTAAACTAAAACCTCTCAAGCTATAGCCATCCATCTCACTGAGGGCTTTCACAGCATCAGCATGACTGGAAAATCTTACAAAAGCAGCCCTAAGAAAAATCAGTCAAGAATTATCATTATTTTTATTGTTATTACTTTGAATGCATTTGTTAATACATGTAATTCAAATTTTGCATTGGGCTGACAAACTTCGGTGGATCCGAATGAAATATTCCACTTTTTTAATTGCGCTCTGAGTACAGGAATTTTTATATTATTTTTTATTCTTTTTTAAAATCATGATTCCAGAGCAGGAAAACAATATTTTTGGCTCTAATCTAGTACTGAGTTTTATTTAGCAAAATGCTGCTGAAAATTACTTTGTTTACAGAAACTGTGACTTAGGTAATGTTATAAATACCTTTTATAGTGCTACTAACATAAAATCAGGTGTTTCTTTTTTCTCTTGCTTTTTTAACCTTTGAAAGCTTATTAACATGTATGCCAAATTTGGGCTCTAAATTCCTATTGTAAGTGCGCTTTTTTGAGCCACACTTAAAGGAAACTACATTAATAATACACTTGAAAAAATTACTTGATTGTGATTGGCTGAGAGCATTGCAGTTCAAGTGTAACAAAGTGCAAAAAAGTGTAACACCAGTGCAAATTACAACGAAGACTTCCGAAGACCAACCGATGCATTTCGAAGACCACCGAATATCATGCAAAACCTTCCGAAGATTTCCGAAGACCACACGAAGATTTCCGAAGATCGCCGAACACTTCCAAAGATCACCCGAATGCTTTCGACAATTTCCAACGATCACCCGAACACTTCCGAAGATTACCCGAACACTACCGAAGATTTCCGAAGATTAACGAACACTTCCGGTGATCTCCGGATACTTTCGAAGCTTCTCCAAGTTTCGGAAGATCGAGGGCAATGCCTTCTGCGTACCTCAGTAGTCAATGTATGGGCTTGAGGCTTTATAAGTAGTCTATTTTTTCAAGTGTATTATTAATAAGTAATCACATGATTTTTCTTGTGCAATCTGGAATAAATAAGCACTCGTAAATTTTTTCAAAGACCACAAATTGCACTCGCCCTACGGGCTCGTGCAATTTTGTTGGTCTTTGAAAAAATTTACTCGTGCTTATTCCAAATTGCACTCGGAATCATGTGATTACCTATACTAAACAAATGAATATATTTTCAAGCAGCATAATCATATCAAGGGGTCTGGGTGAAACATTTTCTGGTTTCCAGGGGCTTTCATTGCATTCTTAATCCTTTAAACCCTAATATCAGAATGTATATTCTCCATACTGTTTTTCATACATTTTCTATGGTGATGATGAGGAGAATTTGTTAAACAATCAAGAACTGTTAGTTGTTGATCACTTCTTTTTTTCTCACAATCTTTATGTTTGATTGAGCAGAGTCACTACAAGGAGAAATTACCGGTAAGCAATTGTTACTGTTCGAGGTTGATGGGTTACTGACAATAGCTAGCCTTATGGATGGTCTTATTTATATTAGTGTACGTACTTTGTGCACAACTGTGTTGCAAACAAGACAGCAGGTAATACACCAACAAAAAAAACTTTGGAGACAATGCCTGAAATTTGGCATGAAACAGGATTGCAATTTGAAGACCCACTAGAAAAAGTGATGAGAGACCCCAAAGGTTGGGCAGGCCTTCTGTAATGCATACCACAACAGGTGGTAACAATGGATGTAGAAAGTAACAATAATAAATATCACAACTGTATGGTAAATAATACATGTAACTCACCGATTACTTTGAGAACTCTCCAACTTCACTTCAGCTAAGCTTGAGAACTTCTTGAAGATGCGATTTATATCACTCTGGAAAGAAGAAGGTTGAATTTCTGACCCAATCAGCAACTTTAAATTTTAGAAACCAAAACAAGCAACCAGGATAGTCCTTTGTCTTTATTACTGTATGTCATATGTGCTTACCGGTACTCGTATAGCCATATTTCCATGCTCATTAATTTACAGATATTATCAATGATGGAAAGATATTTGCCATCATAGTACCAAGCCCAATCTACAATAATATCGTATTAAGTGAATAAAGACAAAATTAAGCTACATCAAATAGTATGGCGAGCTCCTGCAGTGATTACCCATACCCATATACTCTAAGGATAATGGACCACTTTGAAGGTGTCACGTAAGTTTTTGTATTTTACACCGATTAGGATCGCTCTTACCCTGGGTACCAGAGGTTTTTTTCTTGTTAGGGGCGACAGAATTGAGCGGCGAAGCCGCGAAGGCAAGTCGCGAAGCGGCAAGAAAAAAACCTCTGGCACCAACAGATAACAATCTCACTTCCATGCCGACACCAATTTCCTTTGATTGACATCCGCAGTCAGAGCTTATTTTAGAAACACAACATCAGATCATCACGTACTTAACCAATAGCAGCCCTTTTAAGAAATGTTTCTTCAACCGACCAATCAGATTCCCAGGGTCAAATTTTGACTCTGGAGAAATAAATGGCAACGTGATTGGATCGGCGCGCTCAAAAGACTTAACTGCCTGAGCCAGAGGTCTCTCATCGACCAGCACCACTCGTTCTGAAGCTCCTCGCCACTGGCGAACAAGAAGACCTCTGGCATCCAGGGTAGATCAGTCTCTGGGTGGCACAAGACAATGCCAAATACACTTGGAAAAGCAAAGTTTAAAAAATGGTGGGGTGGAGAGAAAGTATCCATGCAACCCAGCTAGCAGCCACCACCAAGGTACCATCACACTGAACCAGTCAGTGGAATACTTACCGAACCCAATACAAGTATTTAACAAAGGAAAGGGAGAGAAGAAAAATGGAAAGAAAGCAAGAAAATGACCACTTCACACAGGCCTGCAAGCAAATGCAAGCCATGAGAAGCCCCTGTGCAAAGAAAAAGAGGGGCGAACAATGACCAGCATTGTCTTGAGTTCAACCTCACTTAAATTACATTTAGCCACATTATTTATAAAGCAAGTCAAAATTTAAAAGTAACATTTACTGTCCTATAAATCTTCCTGGTCTTAAAAATTCACTCAAGTCTACAGTTCAGCTTTAATATTTGAGTTCTGTTTAAGTTGTGTTTTTGAAATCAAGGGAATCCAAACATGAAATGGTCTTGCATAGCTTCTAAGACCTCCATATACTTTTTTGACTGCCGCTTATTCTTAAGAATTACAAATTTAATGTGCATGTACACTGTACTGTAAACCAGTGTTACAAAGCAACTCATTACAAACCAGTGTTACAAAGTACACTGTACCTCACATTACAAACCAGTGTTAGAAAGGACCTCATTACAAACCAGAGTTACAAAGTACCTGACATTACAAATAAGCAAGGCCTCATTACAAACCAAGGTTAGAAAGTACCTTGCATTACAAACCAGCATTACAAAGAACCTCATTACAAAGCAGCGTTACAAAGTACCTGACATTACAAATAAGGGTTACAAACTACCTGACATTACAAACCAGCATGACAACGGACTTCATTATAAACCAGCGTTAAACAGAAATCATTACATAGCAGGATTACAAAGTGCCTGATATTACAAAACAGCATCACAACCCTCCTCATAACAAATTGGGGTTACAAAGTACCTGTACCTTATTACAAACGAGCATTCCAACAGACCTCATCACAACCTAGGTTACAACAGACCTCATTACAAACCAGCATTACAACGGAACTCATTACAACCCGGGTTACAACAGACCTTATTAAAAACCAGCATTACAACAGACCTCATTACAACCCGGCTTACAACAGACCTTATTACAACCTGGGTTACAACGAACCTCATTACAACCCGGGTTACAACAGACCTCATTACAACCCAGGTTACAACAGACCTTATGACAACCTGGGTTACAACGGACCTTATGACAACCTGGGTTACAACAGACCTCATTACAACCTGGGTTACAACGGACCTCATTACAATCCGGCTTACAACGGACCTTATTACAACCTGGGTTACAACAGACCTCATTACAACCTGGGTTACAACGGACCTTATTACAACCTGGGTTACAACAGACCTTATTACAACCCGCGTTACAACGGACCTCATTACAACCTGGGTTACAAGGGACCTCATTACAAACCAGGTCACAACAGACCTCATTACAACCAGGATTACAACAGACCTCATTACAACCCAGGTTACAACAGACCTCATTACAACCCGGGTTACAACAGACCTCATTACAATCTGGGTTACAACAGACCTCATTACAAACCGGGTTACAACAGACCTCATTACAACCCGGGTTACAACGGACCTCATCACAATCCAGGTTACAACAGACCTCATTACAACCCGGGTTACAAAGGACCTTTTTAAAACCCGGGTTACAACAGACCTCATTACAACCTGGGTCACAACAGACCTCATTACAACCTGGGTTACAACGGACCTCATTTACAAACCAGGTTACAACAGACCTCATTACCACCCACGTTACAACAGACCTCATTACAACCTGGGTTACAACAGACCTCATTACAACCTGGGTTACAACTGACCTCATTACAACCTGGGTTACAATGGACCTCATTACAAAACAGGTTACAACAGACCTTATTACAACCCGGGTTACAACAGACCTCATTACAACCCAGGTTACAACAGACCTCATTACAACCCAGGTTACAACAGACCTCATTACAACCTGGGTTACAAGGGACCTCATTCCAAACCAGGTTGCAACAGACCTCATTACAACCCGGCTTACAACAGACCTCATTACAACCCGGGTCACAACAGACCTTACTACAACCTGGGTTACAACAGACCTCATTACAACCCAGGTTACAACAAACCTCATTACAACCTGGGTTACAACGAACCTCATTACAACCCAGGTTACAACGGACCTCATTACAACCTGGGTTATTACAACCTGGGTTACAACGGATCTCATTACAACCCGGGTTACAACGGACCCCATTACAATCCGGGTTACAACAGACCTCATTACAACCCGGCTTGCAACGGACCTCATTACAACCCGGGTTACAACCGGCCTTATTACAACCCGGCTTACAACAGACCTCATTACGAACCAGCATTACAACGGACCTTATTACAACCTGGGTTACAACGGACCTCATTACAACCCAGGTTACAACAGACCTTCTACAACCTTGGTTACAATGGACCTCATTACAACCTGGGTAAGTACAACCTGGGTCACAACGGACTTCATTACAATCCGGGTTACTACAGACCTCATTACAACCCGGCTTACAACGAACCTCATTACAACCCGGGTTACAACTGGCCTTATTACAACCCGGGTTACAACAGACCTCATTACGAACCAGCATTACAACCGATCTCATTACAACCCAGGTTACAACAGACCTCATTACAACCCAGCTTACAACAGACCTCATTACAACCTGGGTTATAACAGACCTCATTACAACCCGGGTTACAATGGACCTCATTACAACCCAGGTTACAACAGACCTCATTTATCGTTCTTTTCGTGCCTTTTTCCAGTGTAACAAGGATTAATACCCGCATAACAGTTGCTGTAAACTTTTCATTTTACGTAAAGAAAGGAGACAGAAATAATAAGTTTTCAATTAGAAATCATGTCTCAATAAATTCTTTTGTGAATCCCACTTAACTTGTCTATGTACCATTCAACATGCCCATGCAGTTTTTCTTCGATTAGTAGAATAACCTGCATGAGGCTGTAGTATAAAAGGGTGATCACAGTCGAACTGATCAAATTTCTTGAAGATCTAATACCCCCTATTACTGATATAAAGACGTCAACTTGGTGCAAGTCTAAAGCTTAACGCAAAATAGTTCTGCGTTCAGGTTGATCGATAGATCATTGTTCAGATTGCAATGAACTGAGGACACTCGATTTATAATTAATTTGTGGCTGTCGATGAGTGATCTGCCCTTGTGAAAAACAAACGAAGAGTGTGTTGGTGTCAAGAAGTCGGATGACAAAACCAGTACTCAAAGATAAACTACAGCAAATTATAGTATAATATTTCCTGAAGTTGATCACATCTTCCCCATCGTCCTGGCACGATAGAGCGCTATCAGTTCGTACATTGGTGAAAGGAACGCTGTGCAGAGCCATGTGGGCACGAAAAGAATGGAAAGGCTCAACAGCTAGGAACGATAGGGAACGATGGGCTCAATTGTACTGACAGGGAACAATAAAGGGAACAAGTTTACGTCACCTAGGAACGGAAGGAACGGACACAAAAGGCACGAAATCGACCACAACAATGAGATGCTTTTGCGGTGAAGAAGAGTGACATTTCATTTGAAATAATTTATCCTTAACTCTTCGATGAATGGGAACAACTGAATAACAAACCTAAACAACCTATATGCATCGTAATTTAACTATAATATTTGGGGATCTTTCTTTCAGAAGGAAAATAAAGGCGAAAGAGTTGAGTGTGTTCTTCACTAGAAAGAGGGAAAATTTTGAGTTGATTTTTCTTAGATACTGGATCTTCAATTACCATCAAGCTAATTAAGAAAAAAACATTGTTTATGGGATGCACATACACTGCACATTGTTTTCCTGTCTGAATTATGCTCTTAAGATTTTTGTAAGTGCCAAAATTAAGGGTTTTGCAATGCCACCCAAAATGTTACATGTGTGGTAGCCAACACGGTGTTTAAGGCCATGTATCTTTAAACAGCAAACATTAGCTATACAGTAAGACAGCTACCGGTATATGCCAAGTGTATGCCAAGCAATAAGCATTGGTAAGTGGATTCACAAAATGTTTAACATGACGAAAGGAAAGCAGCATAAGAGTGAAAGAATGAAATCAGCCTCACAGCTGGAACTCTGAAAGCCATTTGTCAACTTGAAGTTAAAAAGTAGCTGTAGAATTCATCCATTGTGGTATAGTCGAAATGCTAATGAAACTAGCCTAGGATCTAACTGAAACACAAAATACAAGACCAATTACTTGACTGAATAGCACTTACAGTAAGTAGCATCAACTCTAGAAAATGATTTATTTCAAACACTCTGCAAGTTCCTGCTCATACACTACTTTTATGGTGTTTTCCTTAATCTTGAACTCAAACTTATGCACCAGGGCATTTACAGGGAGTTTCCCTTGATTAGACAGGCAAAAGGGCCACAGGTATCATGGACTTTGATGACTTTTGCAATCCCTCCAAAATCAGTGGGAGAATGGACCAGGATATTGTTAAAATATACAAATACTATCTCCATTAAGTGGAGTGTCAGCTTAAAAAGGTTTGACAACAATAAAGTTTGAAGCATTCATGCTATTTATAGACTGTGTGAATCAGTGACTGCCAAATCAGTTCAAGTTCTATACAAGAAAGCTTAAAGCAATTATATTAGCCTGTTTCTACCACCTTTTTTCAACAGAGGTGGGAGATTTTAGCAAGGTCACTAGCTTCACTTAAAGTAAAATGTTGGCCTTAGGTACAGGGGATTAAGAATATTTACAACTGTAGCAGTGAGTGCAAGAATGCAAGAAAAGGGTAAGAAGGGAAAGAGAGATATGAATATCAACTGGAAACAGGAGAACATAACAACAGAAAGGATCCCGGCAGTTAAAGAACCAACCTTATGGTCAAGTTGTTAGTTAAAAATTGGAGATATGACCATTACTAGGGACAATAACATGTCCCATGAAATTTACACCATCTTTCTCTTTTATCTGGCATGAAAACTGCATGTGCAAGAACTCCTCCAGCTGATTTTGTCATGCAAATGCAGTATGAATTTCATTCTGGAATGAAACTCATTCTGGTATCACGTGAACAACCCCTTTATTATTTACTTGAGATGTTGGAAGAACACTCAAAGAATTCATAAATCACTCACCTGCAGCTCATGATTTATGAATTTTTCTCGTGTTCTTCCAACATCTCGCATGGTTTATCAGCCTATAAACCAAAGAAATTCATGGTTTATTGCTTTTATATAATAAGTCAGAAAATGCGTAAAATTTCCATGAGTTTACTGGCACAATAAACCATGGCTGATTGACCAATCAGTGCACGCATATTGATCTGGTTATTATATAAATGTAAGCTACCATACCTGCTGACAGTCGGGTGGTAAATTCTTTACATGAAGTTCATACAGCCCTCTGGCATTCGGTGAAATCTTCTTTTTAGAGTCAGACTGTACAGTAACTTTTGAAGAAGACTTATTCTCTACAACTGTTCGTTCCTTACTGGCCTTATTGCGCGGCCATTCTGATGGATGAAGTGGTTTGAGGCCATTTGGAATTCCTTCATTCTTTTTTGCATGGACCGACATATAAACTCCTTTCTCACTAACACCGAACACTTTGTTTTCTCCATCCTTTGGTGAATACTCCAGCCTAGCAACGTCAGGAATAGCTAACAAAAATTCAAACAGGTCTTGGTATCCATACTTTCGGAAGTCCAGTTTAGTGTGGGTCAGCTTGTCGTAGTCCTGTTCGACTGAGGTTTGCTTGATTCCCTTCTGACTTAATAAAACTGACCTCAACGAAGACCTGACGAATTGAGGCACCTCTTTAGCCATGAAGGTCCATAAAATGGTCTGATGTTAATCTATGAAGCACAATCTATGAACCAGTTGTTGTGGTGTGTAGATGCCTTATGTGTGCAAGTGTGCATGTGACTACGCGTCCACGCGGTATCAGCGGTAACAGATCGCAGGCGCGTCCGACCCTGGTGCAGATAGTCACTTGGAAGATCTTTGAACATTGCTTTACCCACGACACTGAACAATCCAAAATCAATGCCAGTGCGAGGAAACTGAGACACGGTAGTCTATTTAACAGTGTATTTCAGATTTGCTAAATATTTTTTCTTGTTCTACTTGTACAGACAGACAGACAGACAGACATGTTTTTATTTGGAGTCTTATACAATATGTACATCGACTACGAATTCCAAATAACTAAAAGATATAAACAACAAAAATTCTTACTTAATTAATTATTAATTAAGTTGTTAATTGATTAAGTCCTAGAGTATTTACTTTCTGCCGTCTTCCCCTGTCCTTTTTTCAAAGCATTCGAATATATGTTTTGCTATTAGCTTTTGTATTTCGCATTTCCGCTAGGGGGGTTTATTAGAAACATGAATATTTTGTTAGGTGACATTCTGCTTATTTTTATTCCACATTCTTTTTCCAAATAATTAAGTAACGAACGTCTTTTTTCCTGGAAAGCAGGGCAAAAATTTAGAAAATGGTATTCGTCCTCCATTTCTATTTTGCAAATTGGGCAAATTCTTTCTGCAGGTTTCTTGAATGGTCTCGAATAACATCCTGTCTCTATGGCTAGTTTGTGGTTGCTAAGTCGCAGTTTTGTTAGAGCTATTCTGTGTCGTATATTGGTGACCTGATGTAGGTAGTCTTCACACTTGTAATTGTCTATCGTTTTGAATAACCGGTAGGTTCTCATTTTGCTGTTTTGGTTAGCATCTTTTCTATGTCGTTATTTATTTCACTTAGCCATCTTTGTAGTTCGATATCCTTAAGTCGTTGCCTGATCATGTTTACAGTTCCTATGTCTGCATAGTGTGCTTTCATCCAGAGTTCTCCTGATCCTATCTGTTCCAACAAGTTTTTGATTTTTTTTGCTCCAGAAAGCCTTGTCAATAAGCATTTTTAATGTGAAGATGCTATCAACTGTGCCGTGCATTTTTCTGAAACCACCTTGTTCAGCTTTCAAAATTCCTTTTTGAACCATGAAGTTGTACAGTCGATTGTTGAGTATTGATGTAAAGAGCTTGCCTAACGCAGAAAGCAAAGTGATACCTCCGTAATTTTCGACTTTGGATCGATCATCCTTTTTGTGGATAGGTACAATGAGGCCAAAACTCCAAAGAGTAGGGTATTTGCCAGTATCTAAGATTCGATTAAATAAGTTTATTTTAAAAATGCCCTTTGAACATGGCAGGTCAAAGTAGCATCCCAACCGAAAGTGTGTTCGGACAAACCAGTGTTATTTTGGCCTGACATTGACGGTTCACCGGCCGTTATTTTGAGCCCTGCTTAAGGATGAAAATAAGTCGCATTGGCCCCGCTTGGCTGTACATCTTGAGAAAACAAAAACAAACAAAGAACAATTCGACAAAACCAAATTAAAAACACACAATACCGAGACCTCGCTCGCGCGTTGCTTGGATACCTGTCGCCCGGGGGAGGGGAGGGGACTCCCATATGGAACAGACGGGGATGCTCGTCGGAAATTTTGAAATTAACCACTAAAGGAGACCATCTGGGCGTGGCTCAAGCTTTTTGTGACCCCTAAAGGAGACCAATCTGGGCGTGGCTGAAGCAAATTTTGACCCCTAAAAGAGACCGCTTAAAAACACACAAATACGACATGCAATAAGTTTTCATAATATAAAGACATAATCATCGAATGCTTTTATCTAAAAGTAGTTTTTAAAAGCATTGTCATAAATCTCAAGTTCTTCATCATGTTCATGCCGCATTGTCTCTTTGGCACTTGGTAAAATACAAAACTAGTTAATGTGAAAAGAACTGTAACTGTTCACAATGTCATCAAACGCTAGACATGCTGGAGGCTAAAGGCTGGTAGTGACAAGCTAAAATATAATATTTACACATATGTATACGCTTCTAAACGACAACTTTTTGGAAACTGTGGAAAGAGCAAACCATCTAAATTCTTTAAAGAATTGTAAAATACATGATTTGTCTCAATTTTTTCTCTTAACTGTGATTTATAACCACAGAGGTAATGTGGTAAACAAAACAAGTTAAAAAGAAAATTTGTCTTCTGTTTCTTTTCGCGTAATTCTGTGTTTCTTCGCGCAACCCTAAACGAGACCTTGATGGCTTAAAATATTGGCGCTTTTCCCGGAACACCCTAAGCGTCCAAAATTTACACCCCTAAGCGAGACAACGAGCATCCCCGTCTGTTCCATATGGGAATCCCCCCCCCGGGACCTGTAGGCCGGCACGACGGGCAGAGAGGGAGGGAATGGGCCATTTCCGAGTTCGCTTGAGCTTCTATTTGAAAGCGAGTCAAAGTGCGAAAATTTTGTGATGGTAATAAGTTCAGCGTTCCATATGACCGAAAACTCATTTTCATTACCAAGACTTCGCACTTAGACTCGCTTTGAAATAGAGGCTCAAGCGATCTCGGAAATGGCCTATTGTCGGCCCGTAAAGCCCTGGCCAAACGGAAAATGTTTGGTGACCAAACATTTTGCCGTTTGGTCATCTTGTTTGGTGATGTTTGATGGTGTTTGATTGTGTTTGAACTCCATTAAACATTCGATCAAACAACTTCAAACATTGCTTTTGTTCTCATGTTTGTTTGATGATGTTCCTTCTCGTCCCCAGAGCCTCCGTTTCTTTTGGTCACGTGGTCGGAGAAAACGGAGGGCTCTGGTTGCAGCACGGACATCCAGTAGCGCATACGTAATTTTTGCCAACTAATCTGCTCATGCTCAGAAACTAATCCTTAGGGAGGGGAGAGACGGGAAATTACACGATGTCGTCAAGATGACCTCCTTCGTGTCAGATGGGTTCCAAGAAGCGTTGAGTATGCTTGTCAAAAAGGGACAAAACAGCAAGATGGAATATGTATATACCAAGAAAGATATAGATATAGGAAGACGTCAAACATGTATATCAAGGGACTTCCATATACACCAAGATTCTCTTTTGTATATCAACTCCCCTATGAGACTTTTCAAGTGTGTTATATGTACATCAAGATGCTTGATATATTTACATCAAAATTTCTCACCTATATACATCAAGTTTCCATAGAAATATACAACATGATTCGTGATATTTTTACATCAAGATGATACACATCAATAATGGACTTCAAAAGTCCCATTATTGATGTGTATCATCTTGTTGTAAAATTAGAACTAATTACATCACAAAAACTTCGCACTTAGACTCGCTTTGAAGAGGAGGCAGACATGAACTCGGAAATGGCCTATTTAATACCGCCGCTAGATTGTGTACTGTTTTTACACGTGGTCTGGTTTCAGAGTCTGTAGTTGGATTTCAAAGAGGTAGTCACGTTTGCTTACCGGTTGTATAAGCTCACTAGTTTCAAGCTAACCAGTACCAAGCTACGACACGCCACAAGGTTCAAGGTTCATTTACTCATACTATTTACATAAAATTAACATAAGAAGAAAAATATATTTACAACACATGATTATTCGATAAGTAATTAGAGTACAGGTTATAAAATGTGTATGGTGGTCAAAGTAGCGAAGGCTTTCTAGTTGACCACCATCTACTTTTAAGTAAACAAAGAAATGACTCTGAGCTTAACTGAGATATAACAGGAAACGTTTGTAGAGCCTAGGGCTAATGTACAGAAAAAAATTACATGTATATAAATTGAACACGTTAGAAATATACTGAACCAAGCGAGAAATCTAAACAGGATGAAGCTTAGCAAAAGGGGAAAAAGAAAAAAGAAAACAAAACAAAAACAAAGGACATACAGACAAACAACCAGCAATAACAGCAACAGCAACAAGCAAAGCAAAAAGAAAAGAACAACACATCATCATTAGCAGCAGCAGCAGCAGCGACGACAGAGGCAAAAATATACGCAGACAATTATTATTTTTAATTCTATTATCATTATTAGATAGTTACATACTATATAATTGACCATTAAACAGAGCATATGTTATCACAGAGGTGAATAAACATGATCGTGAAATTAGAGTAGAATTGAGTATTATTTTCCAGTGACGTCAATGTACGAGAAATTATAAGTTGAGTAACGATAAATCCTATTGCTCTGTTTCAGATCGAATATTCTTTCATTTATTCATTCAACACAATTCAGTTACTATTTGAATAAACGTGATGTGGTTATACGATATGTTGTCAGTGGTCGTTGGATATGGGATCGTGATGCAGCGCAGTACAGTAAAAACCCGCATACAAGAACACCCAGGCTGAAATTTGGTAAAAAAGGAGCATATATATAAACACATTCAGCCTGAAAATTGAAAATTGTTCTTATATATAAAAACTCTTCCCTTTCTAGTTTAATAGAACAGTGTCTGCAGCTTTAATCGGTTGTGCAATTTATTTTATAATGTTGTGTCTCAAGTTTAATTTTCTCTCAAAGTTATGTATTTCATCAAAGTAAATCCCTTACATTTTTTTAGAAGTAAAAAATTAAGAATACTTTCAGGCTGATTTCACCTAAAATACCCGATATATAATTTTTTTTACTGTATTACGCCATAACATCGGTCATGAGTGATATCATTGTAGGCGATGCACTGATTACGGGGAAACTGATACGTTTTCTTCGGCGTGGTCGCCATGTCTAAGGAGGGGGGGGGGGATATATATATATATATTTTTTAAAAGCGCGAGACTTTAGTATTAGGGCGTTTGTTATTGGCCGTCATGATGGATTAGGATAAATGCGAAAGACTTTGTCTCTGCTAGACGCAGTTTTATACATACTTATTTATTTATTTTTATTATAGCTTTGATACATCTTTAGGTCTAAATATTTTTGTACAGTTTTTCAAAACATTTTTTAGGTTATGAAAAAAAGATAGGACATGTGCATTTATTTTTTAGAAGGAAAACTTGTATGTGGTACAGGGTAATTTACGTAAATTTTGTATTTTAGAAACATTTATATCTAGAATTTTGTTCCATTATATGCCAAGCGTTATGCACGCCATTGGTCAGCGAATGTACCAATTAAAAGGATCGAGAGAGAGAATGAGTCGTGAAATCAGCCTCACAACTCACCAAGCTTCACCAGGCAAGACCAACAAAACAATTTGCCATGTCAAATCGTGTTAAGAACAAAACCGTACGCCGCGAGCCGCAAGTGAGTAGCGTGACTGGTCAGGTTTTCACGTCCTCCGTGCGTTTTAGACTTCGACTCGTGACGTCATTCGTGTATCTATTTAGTTATTTATTTATTTATTTATTTATTTATTTATTTATTTAAGGATTTGTACAAGTAGTACTAGTACCGGTGCAAAAACAATAGGACATAAGTCCCCTACTAGGTTTAAGCACCAACCCAACCCTCACCTAAAATTTTAACTTAATAATATAAATAAACTAACAAGTGCACGCAGTAAGGGTATTTACCCGGCGACATTTAGGACAAATTATTTTAAAGGTACGAAAGTTGTAATCGCAAACTTCTCTAGACCAATCAAAACGCATGGTTTACACCTGTTGCATAACAAAAAAATACAGATTCCCATGTCAGAGCGTGTACTCTGAGTACTATGATAGCGTACGGAGGACGTCAAAACGTCGTAAGATCATCAGTCGCGCTACTCACCGGCGGCTCGTCGCGAACATCTTTGCTCTTACCACGTTTTGACGTCACCCGTGCGTTGTCAGTGTACACACGCACTGCCAATAGAATCTATTTGCCAAATGTAACTTATTTTATCACTCAGTTGGTACCCGCGCTGCAACTGGTCAAATTCGCAAATACAGCGGACTAAATAAAACCACCAGAAACGAACAATCAATTCGTTATTACTAATTTACTTCCTTTTGTTAACTTTTATTAACTTTTATTGGCCTCCCTGTGCTGCAACAGTCATTTGCAACTTATGTAGCGTGCACTGCTCGCGCCACGCCAAAAATCGTGTGCAATACGCGTCACTCAACGTTGCCTGTACCTACCACTGTCGCTTGGTTTTAAGACACGTTTAATAAAATGCTACATTTTGTGTGTCTTTCGCGTCAAGTTGAAGGTTAAATTTACTCGGCACAATCTGTACCACAGACTTAGTTAACCAATGTGAAAGACAAGAAAATTTGATTGTGTTTTTTAGACGGTTCTTAATCATTGGTCCACCGCAGTATCTTGGAGACGTGGACTCCTTGACTACGGAAGCGACCTGGAAGAGGAAAAAGGACACATTTGCAAACATCTTGACGTACTCAAAAGAAAAAACAGATTCCGAGTTCTCCTAACTTATCACCTTCCGATTGTTTGTTCGGATGGTAGGTCATAGCTTCAACACCTGGAGAACTCGAAATTCGTTTTTTCAGAGTATATATCTGACAGTATCGAATAAATCTCATCTTTCAAATATAAAAACAGCTGCAAAAGCTCTCTTCCGAGCATTCACTACCAAACTAGACTCCACAACGGCCACCTTAAGGACAGAGGAAAGTGGTCGTTGTAGAAAGGTCGCCGTTATGGGGAGGTACGAGTGTAATATGACACCTGTTTTTTTGGGAAAACATTTTTATTTTTAATCACCAAATCGCTTTTTTTAATCGCTCTTTGGCCTTAGAATCACATGAAGATGGCAAACAATCAGCCCTCGTGAGCAAAGTTCTGGTTACGGATTTTTTGTGGCAGATGGGGTGGTGGGAGTCAAATGCGAGATATTTGTCGGTGTGCGTGGGTTTGCGATAAACACTTGTCTCTAAATTTCCCCGGTGCGCCCTATAGACATTCAAATCGAGAAAAGACAAACGTCTATCATTCTCACGCTCAATGGTGAACTGGATAGACGGCTCAGCTGAATTTAAATGTGAAAGAAGGCGCTCCGCTTCATTTCCGGATACCGCAGAGATGACATCGTCGACATATCGTTTCCAAAACAAAGGCTGGATCGGTGAGGAAGCCAGAGTCCTTTGTTCCACATCTTCCATTACCATGTTGGCAATGACAGCAGAAACGGGAGAACCCATAGCCGTACCAAAAACCTGTTGGTAGTAGGTGCCATTGTATGCGAACTGAGTGGTGTTGAGACAAAAAAAACAGCAAATCTATAAGATCCTCCACGGGCAAAGAAGTTCTTTGTCCCAATGAAGCGTCTTGTTTGAGTCTTTTTCAGCAACACTAATGGCAAGATCAACCGGAATTTTGGTGAAGAGGGAAACAACGTCAAAAGAAACCAACTCGTTTCCTGCGTCAAGAGTTTTACCTCTTATAAAATCCGCAAAGTCACAGGAATTTTTGACAGTGTAATCAGTATTCCCAACAACAGGTGACAAGATTTTCGCGAGATAACTCGAAACCGCATAAGTCGGAGAATTAACAAAAGAACAAATGGGTCTCAAAGGAATTCCCGTCTTATGGATTTTAGGCAAGCCATAAAAACGAGGACATAGACCGTCACTACTGTATAACATTTTGTACGTAGACTCACTCCTAAAGGTCAATGGCTACCCAAACACTTTCCTTCGTAACTGCTTAAAACCAGTTACTCCTTCTCTTAACACCTCCGGGGACGAGGTTTCGGCTACAGGTTTTGCCGTCATCCCGTACATCCACGGTGTTACAGAACCCATTAAGAGAGTTTTGTCTAGCCACAATGTTAAAGTTGCACAAAAACCTTTTCAGACGTTGGGTCATATTTTTGCCAAACCTAAGGATCCTGTGTTGAAAGAACAACGAACTGACGCTGTTTATTATATTCCATGCAATGACTGTGATCATGAGTACATCCGACAGACCAAGCGTCAGCTTGGCACGCGTTTAAAAGAGCATCAAAAAGCAGTTTTTCTTTGCAAAAGGAAAATTCCGCTTTGTCGGAACATGCTTGCCAAACTAACCATACAATAGCGTGGGATAATTCCAAAATTAGGGGCCGACCATTTAACTCTTGAGGGGGGGGGGGGGGTGGGTGATTTTGAAAAAAAATTTCCTGCAAGCGCTTGGTGGAAGAAAAAAATTGCATGCAGCACAAATGAAATAGAAAAAAAATTCTTGCACTGCTGCAAGCAAGAAAAAAAATGTTGCAAAGCTATTTCATCATTCCTGGGGGGCTTTATAATTACAATTCTCGGCAAAACTGCAACCATTCCGGATAATCTGCAAGCCAGCGAGCCACTCTGGTTAGCCTATTAAAATAGCACATTGATTGGCCTAAATAACACTCTGGTTAGCCTAAATGTCACACTGGTTGGCCTACAGTTAGCTTAGGTAGCTTGCGAATTGTCCTTATAATGAGATAACGGATTTCTCGCTTGCTCGGTTCACATGGCTCCAAGTCATAGGAGTCATGCAAGCCATTACGGTTAGCCTAAATTACAAATTTGCTAGCCTAGTTAGCACTGCAGTTAGCCTACAGTTCCTTAGGTAGCTTGTGGTTATCGGGATCAGCGATTTCTGGCTTGCTGGCTCGCACTGTATCCAAACTCGTTAGCTTATCACAAGCAGTAATGGAGGTAAATTTTTCTATTTGAAGAATCAAGTTTTATTAGACAAAGAAAAATAATTTGTTCATTTTTAATATTTTCAACTGAAGCAGTTTCATGTCATTACTTTATTGAACTCGATAAGGTTTTTGCCATGTCATATAATATAAGACAATACATAAAACATTTGTTTTGGAGATTTCAGTCCACTTTTAAATTGTAAGTAATGATTCTAGCAGTAATTACGATGCTACGAGCATTTCCGAACTGCTTTTTGCTATTTAGGAATTTGAATTTGCTAATTAGGAAGCTAAACATTTTCAAATCTACCTCTGGAGCATCACTTTATAACATGAGAATATTGTTTTAGGTAATATTAAATGATTCTAAAGAATGACATTCCGAAAACATAGCAGGTAGCTATACAAGAATGATTTTGTATAGCTTACAACATTTTAATGCTTTGCAGCTCCATAATAGAACTATTACTGCAATAACCACAATCTAAATGTAAATACATTCTGTAAATGTAAACACGACACCTTTTTGAGGAAAAAAAATCCTGCAGAGAAATGAGGAGAGAAAAAAAAATATCCTGCAGAGCATTTAGGAGGGAAAAAAATATCCTGCCCACCAGGTTGCTCGAAAAAAAAAAACTTGCTGACCAGAAATCACCCACCCCCCCCCCCCCCCTCAAAAGTTAAATGGTCGGCCCCTTATCACCACTAACCGGCGGTACCATCAACGGCTTTGTTTGGAAGCTTGGCACATCAACTCCGCCCACGCTCCTTTAAACCGTGACGATGGCGGCCTTTTACCTGACACCTATTTACACCTCATCAAAACAAAAGGTCGTTAATTAGTAAGCGTATAAAAGGCTCCTTTTTGCAACACTAGATCACCCCTGATGAAGACACTAGACAGGAGTGTCGAAACGTTGGGTCGTGAATTGTAACTTTTTAAGTTACATTCATCAAATTTCAAACCAGAGTAGCATCAAACCATGTCTGAAAGTTTGTTGTGTTGTTGTTGTTGTGGAGAGGTTACTTTGGAAGTTGAGACGCGCTTTAGTGGTCATTTCCGTCGTGGACCGTCCGCCGGGACAAAAATAAATGGCCTTT
This sequence comes from Galaxea fascicularis, assembly GCA_948470475.1. Lineage (NCBI taxonomy): Eukaryota > Metazoa > Cnidaria > Anthozoa > Scleractinia > Euphylliidae > Galaxea > Galaxea fascicularis. The sequence goes on along the minus strand of OX419335.1, from coordinate 27,328,196 downwards.
ACACCGAGGTGGAATTTAGTAGAAGTTCGACTGTACTCGCAACTAACAACAGCTACACAAATCCAGCGCTAAGCGCCGGCAGCATACCGACATGAGTTTAACTTCTTTTTCATGAATAATGTTAAGCATCTTTTAACAAGATTGCAGACGGCAATAAAGAAAACACTGAATGAAAAATGGAGAACTTCGGTCGCTGGGCCTATGAGAGTGTTATGAAAATAAATGAATCCGCATATTTTAATCAGACTCTCTTAACCACTATCACAAACAATTTGTCAGTGTCTTACCTTAATGAAGTTGGAAGTTAACTTTTGTTCGTAGAAAACGTCCATATGCAGATAATTAATGATTTGAGGAACTCCTATGAAGACTGAAAAAGCAAAAACAAAAGAAACATTTAAAAAGGGAACATAACGCAAAACAACTGGGACTTCGTTAATAACCACTCGATTTTACGAAGTGGGGAAGCTAAAAGCAAAAACTCTAAAAGTAATTACTGACGCAGATGATAATAGCTCATTCATAACCGATGAAATATGAAAAGTCGAGAACATTGTTCCTCTTGATGTGTTTCCCGACGTAAAACAAAACGCTAAATTAAAGCTCTAATCATCAAACTGACTGATTAGTGGCGGACTCAGAGACAAAACAAGAACTAATTAAGACGGCGATTAATTTTTTGAGACAAACGACAAATTTTCTCGCCACCTGCCGTCCCAAACAAACAACACCTAACAGATGAAACATAGCCAAAATGACGGAATAATAACCATAATTCAATCATTTCTATCACGCCGGCTACATTGAAATATGATCGCCGGCGCGTTACAATCGGTTGAAAAATAATGACTCTCTACATATATACAAATATTAGAAAGCCTTGGTTAAATTACAATACTGATAAGTTTATATAAAAAGAAAAACTAACAGAATGAATATATTCTTGATAAAAATAATCTACAATTAATGATAAAAACTATATAAAATCCTTATAGGCTTGTCTATATAATAAAGTCTTTAACTGCCCCTTAAAGGAGTCCACTGATGTTATTTTCCTTAGTGACTGAGGAAGCGAGTTCCCGGAACTCAGTGCCCCGAAATTATGATAGGGGCAGCCGCACAGAAGGCTCGATCCCCTAGTGTTGTCTTTGTGCGCACTCTTGGATGGGCTAACAATAGCTCATTATTGGACCTTAGAGAATAGCTAGATTCTGCTGTGATAGTTATGAGGTCGCTGATATATTTCGGTGCAATACCATTAATTGCCTTATATATAATCACTAAAACTTTGAGTATAATTCTATAATGCACATGTAGCCAATGAAGTTCAAAAAGCACTGGTGAAATAAGATTAAAGCACGAAATATCACAAATAAGGCGCGCGGCAGTATTCTGAACACGTTGTAACTTAGACAGTTGAGTTTGAGGCAAACCATACAACAGACTATTACAATGGTCAATTCGACTCGTCACCAACGCATGCACAAGCAATTTAGTAGACTCAACTGACAGAAATTTCCTTATTCGCCTAATATTATGCAAATAAAAGTGTGATGCACTGCAAATTTTATTAATATTAGTGACCATCTGACTGAGCTTCTGGTCAAACCAACAGCCCAAGTTCTTGGCTTCTTGGCAAGGGGCAATGAGATGATCACTGACAGCAAAGGGCTCAACACATAGCTTAGCTAACTGCTGTCTTGTGCCAACCAGTAGTAACTCGGTCTTCTCTTCATTAAGCTTGAGGCGATCCATTAACATCCATTGACGAAGATCCTCTATGCATTGCTGCATTTGCAAAAGTGCCTCTACTTGACTCTCATGCAAACCAGGCTTGAACGATATATAAAGCTGTGTATCGTCCGCATAACAGTGGACTTCTGGAAGATGACGAATGGTTATCTCAAAAAGTTTTGAACATAAATCACAAACAATAAAGGGCCCAAACAGGAACCCTGAGGAACACCGTACTGCAAGGAGAAGCTATCAGAGAGAGTTTCATTGATTGTAATGCGTTGGCTCCTATCATGCAGGTACGATGCAAACCACTCCAGAACTTTCCCAGAAACGCCAAATCGAGTTTGAAGACTCGTTAGCAGACTGCTATGGTCAACAGTGTCAAAAGCGGCACTCAAATCCAGAAGAACCAATAGTGTCACGTGACCCTTATTCATATTCATCAAAATATCGTTTTTAACTCTCAGTAGAGCCGCCTCCGTGCTATGATTCTTCACGTCAGCCGATTGCAGATCAGGGTAGAGACCGTTAGAAGACATGCGTGCAAATAACTGATCTGAAGCTGAACGTTCGACTAGCTTAGAAACATATGGCAAACTGCTGACAGGACGGAAATTATTATACAGAAGATCCAGTCCGAACCGCTTTAATAGAGGTTTTATCAAAGTGTGGAAAGTACGCATTGTCTAGGGATAGATTGATTTTTTGCTTCATGGCAGGCAACAGTACATCAATGCAATCACTAATCAGCTTGGTTGGCATTGGGTCCAGAGCACAACACTTTTTGAAAGATCTCTGCACTAGCGCAATCTGTACATATGTTTCTTGACAGAGACAACAGGTTTAGGCATTTGAAGACCACAAACAACCGATTACCGTGAAGGACTAGGTACGAGTCTGTACATTATGGGATTAGCAACTATTGATCCACATAGTCAGAAAGAGCACACCGAGATTCACAAAATCCCCAAGTTTGGTGTTAATCGGGCTAGTTTTGACTGAGATACAGGCATTTAAAAACGTAAAAAATTACAAAGAAATGTATGGAAATCCGGACAAATCCGGACTTTTGTCCGGATTTCCATACATTTCTTTGTAATTTTTTACATTTTTAAATGCCTGTATCTCAGTCAAAACTAGCCCGATTAACACCAAACTTGGGGATTTTGTGAATCTCGGTGTGCTCTTTCTGACTATGTGGATCAATAGTTGCTAATCCCATAATGTACAGACTCGTACCTAGTCCTTCACGGTATGAAATCAGGCAATATAGTCAAAAAACTCAGTGAAGAAGACGTTAGTTGACAAAATAAATGCTGTGGCACTGACACATAGCAACACAATAACATTCATCATCATCATCATCAGCATCATCATCATCATCGTGACTTGTTTTATTACTTGTAACTCTGTTTGTAGCGAGGGCTGTAACTTATAGATAATTCTTTGGGTTAATAGGTCACCCTCTCTAAATAAAGTTTATCGCATTGCATCGTATCGTATCGATATCGGTATCAGTATTGTCATCCTCATCCTCATCCCCACCATAGAGTGAAGAAATACAAGCTCCCAACTCGGAAGAGATACGACTGGAGCTCTCCAGGAAGGAGATTCATAATGGTATCCGGGGGTATGAGAGGTGGACGACATAAAACATCACACAATAAAGGACAACATCCGAGCTGAATATTACAGTGGGGTATGAAAAATTCACTCAAAACTTACTGAGAGACATTCAGTAAAATGTATGAAGTCTAGAACGGTTTCCGTCATCCGCTAGTGAGCAGGAATTGTCTTCCTCAGGCAGATGTTGATAGACTATACATGAGAGCTGATCTTGCCTGGAAGGCGGGCTAATTATCGTAGAAGACTGTTGACGAGTGCAATAGCCCAGCAGAACATATTGATCTACAGGCTGGTTTTCACTAGCGCATAAGCACAAGCATAAGCATAAGCAAAAACATAAGAACGAACCCACTTATTTGTCTTATGCTGTTTTCACCAGCAACGCGCTCGACATAAGCATAAGCACAAGAAAAAACAAACAGTTCCGTTCTTCTTGTGCTTATGCTTATGTCTGGTGAAAACAGCATAAGACAAATTAGTGGGTTTGTTCTTCTTATGTTTTTATGCGAGCAGTTCTGCTTATGTTTATGCTTGTGCTTATGCGCTAGTGAAAACCAGCCTTAAGTGATGAGATGCTACTTTTTGCTGTAAAACCAGAAGGTGCTTTAAAACAACCGAGGACAACCTGAAGGAAAAAATTAGAGGTAAAAGAGAGAAGATTATGAAGCGTACCACATGTACAGTTTGACATGGCTTCATAGAGACGACCGTAACCCAAACACTTGGTTATGGCCAACAGAAACAAGCTGAAGGGCTTATAACGGTCGCCCAGGACCAGGCCTTGAGAACCAAAAGTGTCAGAAGGAGGATTGATGGAGAGACCTTATCCATAACTTGCGGAATGTGTGGAAAACGGAAAGAGACTAATAGTTACATTGTCAATGAAAGCAAGAAATTGGACTAAAAAGGATATAAAGGGGTAGAGGCACGATAAGATTGCCAAGTGCGTCCACTGGAAACTGCAGCAAAAGATCGGTTTGGAATGTACGAAACTGGTATGATCACGAGCCCGAGTCGGAAGGCCAACGACGGACCGCTCGAGCACCTCCGACGCGAGTTAGTAGGGGCGTCTCTCTTCAAAGCCACACAAAACGGCTCTTGTTAGAGACACGACACAAGGAAAAGTCAAGTTCATCAAATGGACCACTTGATAAAAACTCCATTTGTAATCTACGCCAACTAGTTTGGGTTTTAAATTCTCGTTTGAGCCATCGGTTCATAACAGGTGGACCCCGGAGGCGGACCGCCCCCCCCCCCCCTCCCCCGTCTTCCCTCGAGCATGATTATTTATCTTTTGCCTTTTCACGGCTGTACTCAAGATACTTCGAAACGAGGAAGAAATGTGTGAAAAAAACTCGGGAACTTAGATCGTTTGGCAAATGCGTTTGCGATGTTCCTGTTTTACGAATTACATGTGCCATGTTCCGCTGTTGTGCTGTTGTGCTGTTTAGGGGCAGTCCCATTCGAAGAACCTTCCGCGAACCTTTTTCTGCGGCCCTGACTGTGATCTCATCAAATGAACTCGTTATACCAAGCGAGTAACATCCCTTTCCAGTCGTCGACTTTCGCGTGAGAGGATCAAATTCAATTTTCTCCTTGTAAAAGCGTCCGGGCACTCTACCACAGTGTGATTACTGAATTTACTGGCACACACAGTACATTGTTTGGTAGAAAATAGAGGAATTATCAAGGGATGCCGTTTGCAGCCGCTGGGCACAAACAAACTCCACTAAACTGTTGCAATTTTTCTTCAGGTATCCATGAACTTTCTAATTATTCCTGCCGTTCTCAGCCGGTGGAACTGGTTTTTTGTGAAGGCAATACATTTACAACAATTCCCACTTTATTCAGCTGCACGTTGAGTCAGAAGGTTACTGGTCCCAAACGAAAAGCAAATTACTGATCTTAAACATTCAGGCAAATTAAGCTAACTATTCTTCTGATAAAGGTTCATTGACTTAAAAAGATTAGACAGAATTCTAGAATTGGTGTAGAAAGAAGAAGCCAACATGAATCTACAATAGCTCTTTTAGAAATTACCTATTCTAGAGCTTCAGAGATTCTAGACATTTTAGAATGCACTTTTACTGAACCAAACTTACATTTATAACTGTCTTGGATACTTTTGGAACGCTTCTAGATAACTAGCTATTCTTCAACTTTAGAAAATTTTAGAACTTTCATTCAAACAAACAATAGCACATTTCTAACACTCCTCCCTTCACTGACTGTGAAATACTTCTAAAATAGAAAGTAGCCATAAATACATTCGATCTCCTACTGATGATAAACTCGTCTTGTATCGTTGTGACAAAAATTCACTGGCAGAGGTGAAAATCTGTCTCAAAGATAAAAGACGAGTTTCACATCACACATTACCAAAAGAACAACGAAAAAATGGAAAGGAAGAAGCTCCGTCGAAAACACCAGAATTAAACTTCTTTAAAATATTCGGCAATACTTCTAATGCGTTCACTTTGCTCAATTCCATTAAGTCAAAATTGCTAATGGCATAATATTCTTTCAAATTAACAGCCTAATACATACAAACCAAACCAAAACAACACCGAATTTACAACTGTACCAAAACCAGATAAGACGTCACGAAAGAGACGAAGTAAAACAGAAAAATGATGCAACGACCTTAGCGGAAGGCAGCAATTTGCACCTTGAATCAAATAACTTTCGTTTGCGACCATTAAAATCGATGTCTTTGAACAGAAATTCCATGTGGTGCCATTCACCTAAACTTTTCTCAGCGCAAAAATATCTAAAATTGAGGTTAATGGTTAGGCATAAACTATTAAATCGCCCTCTATCCGGGCATGAAGAAATGTAAAACAAAACTGTGGCTAAATCAATAATCAAGCCCATGACTTTGTTTTGGTTTTGTCCAGCGGTTAAGCGTCAACCTCTTCCTTTCACGACGTCCACGGCTAAATGGCGATATTGTGTGGAGTTTTGGTTCAATAACAAAAGTAAATGAAAGCGAAGAAATTAAATATCCGGCCGACAGCGTCAAACAGACTTGCGCAATGTCCGCTCGGAAATGAACGTGTGAAGCAACGTAAAAAATCTCGCTTGCAAGTTGGCAAACTAACAGCTGCAGAAACACATATTCATAATTTATAGTGGTTAAAATTAAAACAACACAAGAGAGAGAGATGAATTAAACCTAACGCCAAAACTCTGTTCTTCGTTGCTAAGCCAGACAAAAAATTCGCGCGTGGTTTTTTGCATGAAAAACCTGAGTGCTGTCAAAAAAGTCGGTAAATTTCGTGGACCAACCCAAGCCAAGAGTTTGAAAGTAATTCCATTAAAACAAAAACCAAGCCTTATCACGTTGTGAAAGCATAAATATTGCAAGACTTCGAGAGACGCTCCACTCTGTTAAGTCCAAGAAAACATTATTGGACGGAACGACAGAGCGACGCATTTTTGACACTTACAAATAAAGATGTCGGCATTTTTTTCGCTATGAAATTCCAGCATATTTTCACCGTATAAGGGTGCCTTAATAAGCATTATCATAAACTTCGGTATTGTGGAGGCTGACGCTTGTGAAGAGAAGAATGAATGGCACCTGCTTTCTGAAGTCTGAGGAGGAAGAATTAAAAATCGCACTACTAGTTAATGTTTATTTAGAATTGTACCAGTAGAAAAATCCATACCGTGCTAAACCTAACCAACCAGAGCGAGCATCGCAATCTATTGAAACGAAAACACGAGAAGTCACTGATTTTCTTGAGGCTCAATTACCAATAAATGTGAAATGTCTTCCAGTTTTAAAAGGAACTAGACTTGCAGCGGTAGAAGCCAAGGAAAACGCGATTCAGAATTCTGGAAAAAAAGGAATGCAAAGGATATTTGCGCGAGAAATGTAAATCATTGACTTATGATTATTAAACACCCCTGGCATTCAAAGCTTTAAGAGTTGACATTTCAAAAATATCAAAGATAAGACGTACATTTCGCAACACTAACAATTCATAAAGGCCGCAAAAGGGAAAAAAGCGCGAGCATAATTTTTGGCACTACATTTCCGCCCACTACGAGACGATGCGGGAATCGTTTAAGGGAACTATTCGCGAGCCAAGGCTGGACGCCCTTAATTAATATACAAGTTTATCACTTCAGGGCCACGTTTAACCGACCATAAACCCAAAACAAAAGACTTTTCTCGCCACTACTGCTCCAAAGAGCTAGACGCTGGAAAAGCTCGCCAGTGCAGTAGCAGGTGTAGTGGGGAAATTCGTAATTCGCACGTATTTGTCATTTCATATTCACGCCCAAAGAAGTACCAGTCGGTATCACGTGACTCGCCAGTGTCGCCCTCATTTGATAGGCCACTTGATTATAGACTCGGCTTGTAATTAGCATACGGTGTCAAGGCAAGAAGGAAGCCCAAAACCTGTATGATTGAGTCGCTTCAAGGTGGTTTAATTCTATGGCTGGGAACGAACTTTCGCGTGCAAAATCGCGCGACCGGTGTCAACTGTAGCGCAACATTACGGCTGAATGAGGCTTGAAAATACCTCGAATCAAGAGAAATGGCGGACAATCGGAGGCCGTCCTCGGTTCCTTCAGAGGACTATTACAAGACGCGTATGGCCAACTCGAATAATGTTTCGCGCAAGTCTTCGATGCAAGCTGGCACAGAATCGTCGAACATTCTCTGTAATGATCGCTCGCTCTTCATTTTCTCAAAGGACAATTTTATTCGAAAGATATGCCGCACGATCGTCGAATCTAAAGTATCCTTTGCTCCGAGTCGAGCGCTTTAGTAAGAAACATTTTCGCAGCCTTGGCGTTGTCTGAGATTGTTGTCGTCTAAAGTTGAAATTGGGTGTCTAGTGAGCGTTACGTGTCTGTGAAGTGTGTTTTTAAAATCCCTGGTCAATTTGTACTTTGTCTGTGGCGTGATTCTGTTAGCATTTTTCTTATTTTATTTTCTGACATCAGAAAATTTTGTGTTCGTATCATGTATTCCTTAACTGAAGACCAAGCCTTTTGAATATTTCATTCTATTGACTATCTTTGTCAATTGCATCTTACTGGCCGCAAATGCTCCTCTGCCGAATTATGACAAGTCAGACCTAAACATAACACTAGTAAGTAAAAATCGTGGTGTTTTCTTTGCCCACGCCACTGCAAAAAGGTAGTTATGTGGTCGTACCTGTTTTGCGACGGAAATCAATCATTCATCCCGTTGCTTTGTTATTACTATTTCCCAGGAAAGCGCTGAAGTATATTTACTAGCGATATTCTGCCTAGAAGCCGTATTAAAAGTTATAGCCCTTGGATTTGTGCTGCACGCAGATTCCTACCTCAGGAACGGATGGAACGTGCTGGATTTTGTCGTGGTCGTTACAGGGTGAGTACCCATGTATACAGCATGTGCGTATACTCTTAGATATGCAACACTATGACAGAGCTCTTTATACAACCATGTATGTCGTTGTAATTTTCACTCGTAACTTTCAATATTTAAACAAGCAAAGCGTGCATTATTTTCCTCTTGAGGAAATGTTCTGCCCAGTAGCCTTTCTGCACTCTGCCTGGATCTTCATTAGGACGCGAGAACCGATCAAGTTTCACGGAAAGACCAAAGCCGAGCTTGAAATGTACACCGCTCTGTAACGGGCACGGTGCGAAAGAAACGTACTTGACGACTCTACAGCTCTTCGCAATTATTCGACTTATAAACATGACAACCAAGCACGCCAAACCTAGCGATATTGAGTACAGTTTACGCTTCACATAACGTTTTACGTCAATAAAGCTAGTTCAAGAAGACCGTCTGGCTGACTACTCATTCGAGCTTGAACCAAAAACACTCGTACTTTCTCACTCAACCGAAACAAAAGGCGGTTAAGTCTTAGTCACGCATGACCGGGATCTCGTACAATACGATTCCCTCTGCGAGTAACTCCTTCTCCAGAATAATCTGTTTGTAAGGCGATTGTTCTACCGAGACAATTTCAGTATGAGGAAATTGTATTTGCATTAGCCGATTATGGACTTGCCGCTCGCTCATGGCGGGTGACGAATTTGGACGTTGAATTCTTCACGCGATTTTCTTTGGATGGTCCCAAACAACGCGGGGACAACAAAACAGTATTTTCTTTAATGACTACTCAGGCTATTGTCGCCGACAGAAGTGCTCTCCACTTAGAGTTCGATTTGAAAAGAAGCGGACTAAGCCAAGCATTCCAAAACGCATAATTCCTCCACGCCAAAACCTCTCCGTGTAAATTATTTAGCGTCGCTAGAGTAAATACAAACAGCCAGCATGTTTAAAAAGTCAAAAGCGAGAAGCAGCAGCGGCCTTCATTAGAACACGAGCCGTCTATTTGTTTAAATACGCAAACGAATCGCCAAATCACGCCGAAAATGCTGCGTAGATATTTTAAGCGATTTAAGGACAAGCTGGGGTATTAAGGCCAGCCCTCAATTAAACAGCAATATCCCTCAAATGCAATCGCCAGCCCCACACGCGACTCAAAATAAAAGTCAAATAACAAGCAACGACGGAAGTTGCTCACACAGCAAATGCAGTTCAAAACAGCTGTAGTTTTTTTCCCGCGAAACGTGCATTTCCCGAGAAATTTATTTAGTATGTACTACTATTTAGGCATTGTGTACAATAAACAAAATAATAATTCCCTTGCCTCCGCACTAAACTGCATGAGTCATTGAAATTACATTTCGCCTTGTAAAACATTTCTCGCTTAGAATTTGTATCTATGGTAACAAACGTGTCACCGAGAATCTGACGAATTTCAAAGTGGAATTCGAAGAGAAAACGAACCGCGCTGGCCTGAAAACTATGCTGACGAATAAAGCAAGTGGGAAGAAACATTAAAACTACGCGTTAACATAAATACTTTGACCGGTGATTCACTGCTAAGGAACGTGTGTGTATCAATACTTCGTTTTATCTGTTGGACGGTTAAGTGTGAATTGAAACCCTTAAACCGTAACCAGGGATCACTCAACAAGCCTAGAAGTGTATTTAGACGGCCGATTTCGGCTGCCAAATACTTCAAGTTTCGTATTTCGTCTCTTGACAGAACGGGTTATAAATAATTTAAAGCTGTAGGGAGTTCGTCAGCTACAAAGCCTTCGGCCGAATGAGCACCTGTCGAAATGGTGACACAAAAAAGTTCCCATTTTATTGCAAAATTTCGAGTTTTATTACGAGCGGGCAACGAAGTGAAAACTATGATGTAAAAATTTACATCACAAAAACGGCTTTTCTTAATGTTAATCTGTCACATAATCCCGCTAAAACCTTTGAAAAATGACGTGTGCTTTCTTTGAAGTTTCCCCTCTTTCACTGCAATTTACCCGCTGAGACGCTGACTTCGAAACAAAACACAACAACTAAATGAACAGAAAACTACCTTACGTTCGTCTCATAGGAAAAAGACAACAAGCTCAATATATGTACTTGTTTCTGTAAATTGTTGCAATGTAAATTTAAGGCGATGGGCAAAGTGGTTTAACTCTTATCATTCAAATGATTGACAAGTTCTTCATTTGTAATCGTTTCACGGCAAAGTGTTTTCTTTACCAGCGAATGAAATTTTAATTGCATAATGAGCAGTGTTTACATGGACTTGAACCATTCTATGTTTGTCAAACCGAAAAAAGACTGTTGCTTGTAAAAGTCTAAATTGGGGGCGTAATTGTACAATTCGCTTCACAAAGTTTGCAATGCAAATAACCGCTCAGGGGCAGTGTTTGACATATTTCGGAAAAAACATTTGTGTGGGCACTTTAAAAAAAAAGGTTGATAAAACTAGCTCATAAAATTCGTGTTGCATGACTTTCAATTCAAATTTTATTTCTTATCATAACAACATCAGAAACTTTTATGTGCCAAATTGTCGGTTTGCTTGTGTGTTATCATGCGTTACTGTAAATTCTGACCCAGTAGTGGGCAATATACAAATTAGCCACCTCTAGACAGTTTAACTGAAAGCTATATATACCACTTGAAACATCGTTAGAGAGGTTGCACACAAACTAATGTACAAATATTTTAGAATAACCTTCAATCCAAGAAAACTTTAATTAATAGCAAACGTTTAGTAATCAAGCCTATTTTATTCTAACACTCATGTCGTTATGGCAACAAGAAATTATGTTGCCAATGTGGTGGCAACATATTTCATAAACATCTCAAAATTATGTCCAAAGCGGAGAAAGAATAACATTTGACGACGTTTTGAACAATAGAATTGCTATTTGAAAACTGTACTTTATTTATAGATATCCTTAACACGGCTTCTCAAAATGGCAATTGTGTTATTTTGGGCAGTTGAGTATTAACGAAAAATATATATATATATCATTAGACTGCAATGAGATGTCCTGGACATCAAAAACAACTTAAATAACCAGGCATGTCACCTTGTTTTAAAAGTAAACACAACACAGTACACAGACATTTACATGAAGTGTATCCTGCAAACAATGTTTACTGGTATGCTGAAAGATGAAACTATAAAGAAACACAAGGGAGCAAAATCATTCAGGATTATAGATTGCCAGCTGCAGCTTTTGCAAAGATCATTTAAAAGAAAATTCGTTTTTAGCTTGGGGAATTCAAACCTAGCAGGGGTTAGCTACCCAGCTGAACTGCTGGTTCGCGAAGCCCTTGCCTAACATCCACCTCACTATCAGGGTTTTCAGTAGTAGCCGGCAACCGGCGAATTCTGTCGCCTGTCAAGACGAAAGTAGCCGCCTGAGCTGGCTATGAATTTGCCTTTGTGTGCCTCCGGGCTGAAGTTTGGCCGCCTATAAGTATTTCTGGGCCGTCTGACAAAAAAACTACTGAGAACCCTGTACTATTAAACAATTAGCCCTTTAAACCTTACAGTCAAAATTTCAATTCTCATTTTGTTGCCCCTACACATTTCCTGTAGAAGTAGTAGGGAGAAATTATTAAAATATCAAGCAAATTCATTTTGTGTGATCTTGTCCTTAATTCTCGTGACCACTCTGTTTTACAAAGCGTTGATATCACAAGGAGAAATTTGATGCTGATCACTCTTATGGCAACAATATTATCATCAGTAGGACAATCCTCAATAAAAAAAATTACCGCAGTGACTGTTGACTTATATTACCACACAGAAACCTTTTCAGAAGTGCAAGAGCTTTCATACCAAAAGTCTGTTGATGAAATTTTTTGGATTTCTAATCCCCACATTTTGCTGTTAAGTTCAAAGTAATTTTAAAGATGAATTGAATCACACATTTTTCAAACCTTTTTACATTTATTTATTTATTTACTTCCTTCATAAAATGTCCAAAGATTTATGAACATGAATGCACCTGTGACATTATGACTTCATAACGCACATGTATGGTGTTGGCCACATCTCTTTTTTGAGATTTTAAAAAATGTTTGAAGAATTGTACATGCTATGATTGAATCAAGGGCATTATATCTGCAAAATGCACGTTCCCTACATCACATGCTTGCATCATGGAGTTATAATGAATACAGCCTACATCATACATGTAAGCATATCTGATTGCAAATGTTTGGACATGTTATCAGTGTTCTCCCTTTATTTCAGCACAACAGGTAAAAGAGGTTAATTGGTAGAGCAGTTGTGGCCATGTTTATTATGTCTGCTTTAAAGCAATTTTAGGCAGTAATAACTGGTATTACAGGTGGTAAATTTTACCGGTTACCGTCTGAAAATGAGAACACTGTGTTATGAAGGAACAAATGCAACAGATATGACTGATTCATATATCTAAAATTATACACTGGAAAAGCAAATTTGGGGGTTAATGTATAAAGAAATTTCACCAAAAGAGTTCTGGTATGAAAGCTTCTTGTGGACATCTTATAAAAGAAATAAAAAACCTGCTCCTCATACACTGTTGAGTAATGTAAGCACTTGGGAATTTCCAAGGTTACTCAAGAAGTGTGAGAAGCATTTACTTTTCTATAGGCACTTCTCTCATTTTCTTAGAAATTCCCACTTGGCTCATTTTTTAATTTCTTCAACTATATGCTCAATTTGACCAATATAATTACATGGCCAGTCCTTTAACACTTTACAATAGTAAATACATGGACATTCCTTAACACTATGGACACTTCCTTTTTATCATACACAAACTTCTGTTTTTCTCAAACAAAAATTCTTACCAGTGTGAGGATAACATCAGTAAGAACAGAGTTTAAGAGTTTGACATCTCATACTGTCACCACACCACATTCCTTGCAAAAGCTCAAATATTCTTACCAGATGCATAACAGGATGATGGACCTAAGAAAGTCAGAATAACTTAATGCTAAGGTAATTCAACATCAAGACAGAAGACAAAATTTTGCCACCTAGCTAAGTTGTTGGCAAAAATAGGTGCGCACCAAATTTTGGCACTCCCTGAAGCTGACACTCAAAAATTTTTATTTCACAAAAGTCAACTTTCAGCACCATAAAATATGTATTTTACATTAACTCCTTCCAATTTCACTTCTAACAGACTCAGCAAGTTGCATAAAGTTGACAAAATTGGGAGTCCCTTGTCCAACGGCCGAACTAGTGAGAGGCATGGATCTATCCTTGAGATGACATCACAAACTGCTTTGCATTCCAGTTTTGAAAGATTTTTTTGCATTGCAAAGCAGTTTCTGACCTCATCTCGGGGATAGACCCATGGCTCTCATTAGCTCACATAGTCCATTGCAGAAACGTGAGGGGACTGGGATAGAGTGTGGTTGTTTTTAGTTTGTTTGAAAAACTAAGATATTCAAATGAAAGATCAACTAACTTTGAGTCTTGCAAGAATAGAGGTATTATTTAGTGGAGGAAAATGGCAAAATGATAGCTCTTCAAATATCACCTAAAATAGAAAGTTTGTATGGACTGGGTAGACAGGCCAAAAAATTGTAAGGGTTTGTATGAAATTTTGCAACTTTTGCAAGACACTTATTTGGACAATTTTCAGCTGAAAACTCTCAAACTTGACTGGGTAGCTTTTCATTCAGTAATATTTCAGTTGAAATGTTTAGATTTTCAATCCAATCAATATAACAAACTCGTCCCAGTCCTCTCACGTTTCTGCAATGGGCTATGGGGATCATGGTTTTTAGTTTTATAGTGCAATGAATGGGAAATTTCCGAGTTACAAACTTAACCTAAATGTTACAATATGTGTAAACGTAACTTAGTATATAAGGGATGAAGAACAGTCTGCTGTAGGTAATTGAACAATGTGTCTGTAACGAAGACAACAAACTACAAGACTGCAAACTCCCTGGAGTTATTACAACTACAGAGTAATAAATGAGCATTGTAAAACCAAAACCAAACCATTATCACTTTGGTCAATCACAATAGATCTCGAAATTTCTCGAATCTGATTGGTCCTGTGTACATCTGTTTGTTGCATAATTGGTGCACGATCATGTAGATGTCCAATTACAGGTGTCCAATTACCACTTTTTGTGATTGGATACCTGTAATTGGACACCTATGCCATTGCGTGTCAATTACATGCACTTTAATGGCTTTCTCCATGTTTTTCTACTGTTTGTAAGACTCTTGGAACATACCACTGACTTTTGCACTCAAAGGAGGTTCTCAAAATCTTCTTAATCTTGAAATTTGTTATTGATACAATTAATTAGTAATTGGACCTTGTGTCATACAAATCAGAGAGTAATCATGCTCCTGATTTCAAATTGGACTCACAAGATTTTGAAATTACTCACTCAATTACTCCCTGAATTATACCCCACTTGGTGCAATGACTATTACTAACCAGCAAGTAAGCAAGTCATGCAAGTGGTTTTGGTTTCCCTACATGCTACCAGTAATTATTATACATTGGTGTCACCAGCTCGATTTTGATTGGCTATAAGCACGCAGCTAATTCTTGCTAGCTCTGTTTCTCTTACGTCATACCTACAGACAATAGTTTTTATATACATAGAATTGACGTCATACCTACAGACAATAGTTTTATGCATGCAGAAGTGACGTCAACTAATACACTAACCAGCAGTTTGATCAGTTTTGTTATGGTGGAGTCGCCAGTGCAGCTCAGGAATATGCATAATAAAACAATTATTGGATTCGGTTTTCGCATGATAGCGATAATTATCAAGGCCTCAGTTTGTGTTATCCACCTCAGCCTTCGGCTTCGGCAGATAACACAAACTTTGGCCTTGATAATTATTGCTATCATGCTCAACCTCATCCAATAATTGTTAATTATTGGTTGAAAACATGGCATGAGATTTGTGAACCAATCGCGGAGTCCAAAGTAATGAAAAACCAAAGTGAAAGCCTCTCTGTTACAGATGTAATTAACTTGCTTGGATTTTGCTTTATATACTGAAATTATCTGCAACTAATCAGTTTTGAACACCCTCCACACACACAGACATCAAAATGAATAGTCTTATTGTTGGGCTAGTGCAGTGAGACTCACAACAATCCAAGCCATTTGCAACACAAAACCATAAAATAGGAATTGTGTACTTCCATGACTGACAAAATATGGCATAGTAACACTGACAGAAACTCTTTCTTAAGTTCAGCACTATGATCCTTTTGCCTTTCAGCCTTCTGAGTTTGCCAGAACTCGGTGTTTTCGATGCTGGAAGCCTGAAGGCACTCAGGGCAGCAAGAGTGCTCAGACCACTCAAGCTAGTGTCAGGCATTCCAAGTAAGTGAAAACATATTCTGTTGTTGTAAGTTTTATATCCACACTCCTTAACCAGATGTCGATGGCTAGTGGATTAGAGCCTCTACATAGCTTCCTTGGTCAAGAAACCAAGAGGGTACTCAGGAGGATATCAGCAATGGGACAGCTGCAAACAGAGCCATGTTGTAGGCACTAAAACGTCCAAAACACTGATCACAACCCAAAAAAGCCCCCAAGATGTAATAATAATAATAGTAATAAAAAGCAAGAGAGTTTCAGATATTGAGTGTGCCCATCTTTAATTTCCCCAAATGGATGTATCAAAGTCCACCAGACAACGTTAACTGAACAAGTACAGCAAATTGCCAATCAATAAGGCTGGGGTGACCCTGTTTTGATACAGACCTCATGGAAAGATTTCTAAACACAGCCTGGCATGCATTAATTACTTGTGCTTCCTGGGGAGAGCCCAAGTTGAAAAATGCTCTGTGTTGGTCTTTTATCATCTGCAAAGCTCACTTCTGGCATATTTGCACATGCACAAATCAAGAAAACAACCATATTAGATTACAGAGAATTCTGAGAGAATCGACGTATTGAAGCGAAGATGCAAGTAACTTCTTTACTTTTGACTATTATGATCGTTATTTCTTATATTTTGTGTACTGTACTTAGTGGATTATCAGCTCTATTGGTTTTCCTATGCAGTGTTTTAGTCTTATGTGTAATCTTGTACCTTCGTATACTTTACACACAACAACACCACACTTCTATTTCACGTTTCCATTACAAAATTTTAAAACTTATTAGATAGAATATATTACAAACTAAATATGTATTACACAGAAGGAAATGCCTAGAACCAGTTGCAAAAATGTTGAGACACTCAATGAAAATAGGCTTTTCTTTCTTAAAATCGCTGCTAATAAAGTATCTATAAGATATTTGACAGCCAACCAGTTAGCTCAGTTCAAATCCCCGCCGGACCAACACTAAACGTCTTTCAAATAATTGAGGAGAAAGTGCTGCCTTTGTAAGGACATCTGCAAATGGTTAGACTTTCTAGTCTTCTTGGATAAGGACGATAAACCGCAGGCCCTGCCTCACAACTCTTCATAATTGATTCTGTGGGACGTAAAAGAACCCACACACTGTTCGAAAAGAGTAGGGGACGTAGTTCCCGGTGTGGTGGTCTATCTCATCCGTTGATTAAATGCTCAGAGATATTAGCTGCATAAGCTACTCTAAAATCTGAGGGTAAATAAAGTAATGCATGAATGTATATAAGACACATCTCCTCCCTCTCCCCCATTCAAAGTTGTTGCCTTAACTTTCAAGTGTGGTCTTGCACTGATACCAACTTTTATAAGGGGGAGAGGGGGGATGCATTGCAAAAGATCAGGAACTCATTATTACATCCCAAATGATGTGTAGTGTCTCAAGTATTTTTGCTCGTTGTGGTAGCTAGTTCTTTGAGGGTAGTTTCAAAAGTACAGGACATAAACATATGTATGTGTCAACATACGCAATGCACGTTTTTATTATTATACTAGAAAAATGCAATTAGAGAAGGCAATGCAATTCTTTGACACCGTAGTTAAAATAAAATAGAGAAAGGAATTCAGATCTTGTTATTCTATGTTTGTGCATTATGATAAATTATTACAACTGAGTATGTGAATCAGTGAAGTGGTAAATTATATTTTTGGAAATTAAATTGGAAGGCTGAGTGAAGGCCAATATGGCCTCTAGTTATACATGCATCACTGTCATACTAACTCTGTTCCAAAGGCGAATAGGGTTTGAGTCACAAAATGCATGTATTATTTCTGATTAATTGGGCTGTGCGGAAATCTGCCCAAACCCCTTCCAGTGGCAAACCTGTACTAAACAATTTCCCTGACTGACCATGTTTGAAAGTTTGCATCTTTCAACGTCCTGAACTGAACTTTTCATAATGTTCATTTCAGAGACTTTTGTTTTATACTGGCATTCATGCATGCTGGTGGGACATAATTAAAAAGGCAACAAACCAGTTTCCTTCTAAACAAAAATTCTCTGTTGAAGAGCGAGGGATCAATGTTAGATTTGTAATCTCGTTTCCTCATTTTGAAGGCCGTCATGCTGACAAGAGACGCCGTTATTGCCCCGTCGGATTAAAAGATTAAACAGCACGAAATTTGCTCAATAACTTTATAATTTAAATAATTTCGTAAAAGTTACGTTAACACTAAAAACATTTCATACTATCTTATAAATCAACAAATGAAAGTTTTCTTTCTGGGAACATATGCGAAACAAACATTGGCTGCGCCTGTTCATTGCTCTGTCTATTGTTTGTGATCAAACGAGGGAAAAGGGCGAAGCGTGTTTAGAAATTTTGGGTAAATTTACAGACTGTTCGCAGCTGTATTTATGTACACAAGTACAATGAGATACTTACCACCCAAAAAACTGCTGAATACCCCGCCACTTATTTGGATGTGAATAGCGTGTACTGTTATCTGTCTCGTTCTTCAAACAGTGCCGCTACAAGAACACAATAGTGACCAGAAGTGGTGGGGTATTCAGCTGTTACTCCTAAAACAGTAACTACACTGGAAAGGATGAGAATTATACAGACAATCTTGGTTGAAAGTAAACAAACGGAAACGTAAAATGAACATCGCGCAGTTTTCATATAAGCTTAAGTAAGTTTAACTCACCGGAGTAACATTTAAATTGCGCTCTCCGCACAGTTTGTTCATTCATTTGCCTCGATCCACTTCACAACGTTTTGAATCCAAAAGGGTTGCCCTTGGCTAAATGATTGTCACTTTACTATTCGGTTCTAACTCACCAAATTAAAGTGGCTCCATATTCGAGATCACAAACCGTGAAGCCCTGAACCGTGAAGGAATTCGAGGTTGAGACCGCATTAAGCCCAGCGGCAACTCACATAAGCGCAATTCAAAATGGCGGCCGAATATGTTTTTCTCGAGAAAGGTTTAAAATACCACCAGTCCTTCGTGATCAGAAGGGGGAAAAGTTACAAGATGCCTTCAGCAAAAGCCCAGTTAGTTCATTGCATCCTTAGGAGTATTCTTCTCAAGTTTAAGGCAGTGTTTGATGTTTTTTTGCAATTGTGTGCTCTGATCGTTCGTATGTTGTTTTTCTTCGCAGGTCTTCAAGTAGTTATGAAGTCCATCATGTGTGCCATGGTGCCACTTCTGCAAATTTGTTTACTCGTAGGATTTGTAATTATAATATATGCAATCATAGGATTAGAATTTCTGAATGGACGATTTCACTGGGTGTGCCACAGTAACGGGACAAGTAAGTATTAACAGCTTAACTAAATTTGTGCTAATTTATCGCCAGAATAGTTAATTATGATCTCTTCTTCTTTGTGCTATCCGTTTTGATTCCAGTCTCTTGCGAGAGACAGCTCTTGACTCCAATTCCCCGGGGAGAAATTACCATTGACTGGTGCACAACCCCATGAAGAATTCCATTGAGTAACCCTCACTAGTTCGTTCATTTGTGGTTTGTATACAGTCATATCTTTTTCATGTACATTTGTTTATGTGTTTCACCACTTCTGAAAAGTAATGTATCAGTCAAACCCAAGAGTGGGGGGGAATAGGCATGTTTGGATTTCAGTGATACATGAGATGGAAAAATAACCCCAGCATAATCAACATTACTTTAATTTATTTCAATTAACACCATCAGTATTTACTTCAAAAAAATGTATCCCCTGATAAAATGTCCCCCAATTTCAGTCATGTGTAATGTACCTGACGGCAAAATACCAACAAGTACCTTCCTTCAATAAGTGTGGAACTGCTCAAAGGTAATGCGGTGCTTGCTTGAGTTCCAGCAAGGGTCTTTAATATTTGAAGAGTACTGATGACAGTGTGAAGTGTGCAATAGTAGGCTTTTCCTTCTTTCCTTAAATTACTTTGCTTAGAAAAGAACAACTTTTGCTTCAATTAGATGGTTGGGAAATAGCTAACCCAGATGACCCACAAATCTGTGATGTGGAAGGCAAAGGAAAATCTTGTGAGGGTGACCAAAAGTGTCGCACGTTCTGGGAAGGACCCAATAATGGCATTACCTCCTTTGACAATATATTTGCTGGAATGTTAACAGTGTTCCAGGTCATTACCAATGAAGGCTGGACAGATATAATGTACCAGGTATATTGTCATTCCATTTTGCATTATACATGTTGGTTCATTATGCAAGCAATCACTGTATCTACACTGTACTTTTGTGAAATATACTATTACATCTGCCAAGACATCCTTATCATACACTCAGATAAATAATTTATCTGAGAAAAATAACACATGTATATGTTGTGGTTCAAATTTTTCTTTGGTTTAAAAATTTTCAAACCAGTTTAACTTTGATTTCCCTTTGTCTCAGAGTCATAACCATAATCTGAGACAAAGGAAAACAAAAATTAAGCTGGTTTGAAAATTTTTAAACCAAAGATAAATTTGAACCACAATATATACAATAATTATTGTAATTGTATTATATGTGTTATTTTTGGCATAGCAAAGCAAGTACATGAAAGCAAGAAACATCACAATAACAGTGGAAAAATGGGAAAAATGCTTTATAGTCTCATTTCTCATGAATGCCATCAATATTTGTATTACCTCTTTACTTGACCTGCTTGACCTGTAGCAACTGAATGAACCTAATTGGCTAACATCATTACAGTTTAAACAGTGTACCTTATATGTGCCACATGGGTTATTAAACAAAAGTAGTTCAAAATCTTTTTTTTTTCAGTCATATTCGCATTCCAAATTGCATGCTTTGATAGGTTGCTTAGACATTAACAACATACTACTCACTACGGAGAATTTTCTTTCACTGGGAAAAGAGGAATTAATTTGGTAAAAAAATTCTAGATTTGTTTTGTACCCTTCACTTCCCCTTTATATGTGCTGAGCGGTGTGCAGTCCAAAAAAGAACAGTTTATAAAAATAGCTCTGGCCCTCTTCTAAAAGTTCTTATTTAACCTGGACGATGACTTAGAAATGTTTACTTTTGACTTTCCACCCCACCCCCTCAGAGCAACTACTGGTATTGCTCTTACAACTTGTGAGAAGCATGAACTACTGTATTCTGCCAGGACATAATAAATGAGTCAGAAGATGTGATATTGGAATTGAGACCGTATCAAATAAAAATATGGTAATATAGGCAAAGTTTTCAGGGCTGTCATTAAGGGCTGGTAGCTGGCCAAAACAGATGGCTACTTGTCCATCCTCAGCCGTCTACTTTCGTTACTGTTGAAGAGAAAGCTTACAGTAATAAAACAAGTCCACTGAAATTACTTGTAAGACATTCTTTTCTAATTTTTGAGTCGAAATAAAGATGTACATCAGTATTACTACAGTTTTAAACACAGTTGGCAGCCAGTCTCTTTCAAACATTTTGGCAGAATTGTTCCCAGTCTTGCTTGTCTTGTCCAAAAGAAAACATGACGTCCGCTTTGAAGAAGCTGAGCCAAAACGTTGCACTTAATCAAGCATCGCAAAATCAAAATGTCAGACAGTTATTACAAATAAAAATCTACACACCTGGAGATGGCATTTCTGGGTGTCTAGATTTCAAATTTTTATGGAGGGCATGCCCCCAGGTCCCCCTAAAAAACTTCAGCCTTCAGCACTCAAGTGCCAAGCCACCTTCTGTTACTTCTGGGACTTCTATTTTAAAACTTAATGACAGCCCTGAGTTTTAGAGAAAGAAAAAATATCTGTAGAGACTGTACATGAAATAGGTTGCAACAAAATTGGACCTACTGATATCTAACTGATCTAAAAGCTTTTTTTTTTCTTCTCCTTTCAGACATTTGATGCCTATGACACCCATGGTTATGCATTTTGGATATATTATTATTCTCTCGTCATAATAGGATCATTTTTTATGCTCAACTTGGTTCTTGGTGTTCTTAGTGGGTGAGCATTCTATACTTTCTACGGTGATGAAATCAGGAGTTTTTCATTTTTTTTTTGTTGTTGTTGTTCTTTTGTGCTAACCATTGTTATTTGCTATAACCATCTTCACACTTCCCAAAAAATCTATGCACTCTTTCCCCCTTCAGAAAAAATCCACCTATTGTAACATAAAGTGTTCTTAGTGGGTGAGTATTCTATACTTTCTACGGTGATGAAATCAGGAGTTTTTCTTCTTTTTTTTTTTTGTTCTTTTGTGCTAACCATTGTTATTTGCTATAACCACCTTCACACTTCCAAAAAAACCAAAAATTCACTCTTTCCCCCTCCAGAAGAAATCCACCTATTGTAACATAAAGTAAAAAGCCAGAGCATTTGGTAGAACACAACTTCATATTTCAACTGTCCTCCATACCGGGCAAGCACATGTCCTCCTCATCATGCGCACAACACTCTAGATACACAATGCGTATACAATACCACCTCTGCACACAAAATTGTTTTTTTAGCTCCTGTCCAGTGGCAACAATAACAACAATATATTTTGTCTCAGCTTCGTGATGATGGTTTGTGGCAGATTGGGCAAAATATGGATGAAACTGCAGTCACACACTGAAATTGTTGCAGACTCACGAGGGGCAGCTGAGTGGGTCCTCAACAAATTATGACCACTGTGATGATGATTATTGTTGTCGATAAGAGTACAGAGAGCACTAAACCACATTTGGTTTTTACCATAATATCAATGTCAAAGAAAATGTTTATTTCAGAGCGTGACAGCTGAAAAAGGCATTGTGTGACAAGTTGATGTGAGCAACATTGCCTTTACTCTTATCAACAACTGCAAATTAGCCAATCAGATTGGGAGATTACTAGCAATATATATTGTGGTAAAATATAATATTGTAGAGTTTCAGCACTAATGTTGATTTGAATCATTGATTTAATATGGGATTGTAGCAACAGAGGTGTCAAACAGACTTCTTATGTTCTTCGATGATTTTTCATTGTGCAGGGAATTTGCAAAAGAAAGAGAAAGAGTAGAAAACCGTCGAGCCTTCCTTAAAGTAAGAAGAACACAAAAAATGGAGAGACACCTCCATGGTTATATAGATTGGATAAGTAAAGCAGGTAAGGGTGGTCCACTGTCTTAACTTCTGAATACACATTCTGTGCTAAAGGAATGGTTAGAAGCCCCTGTCAGGGCTCTCATTAAGGGCCAGGGACAGGGCATTTTCCTGGCACATTTATAACAGAACTTTTACAGCTCAAGGATACAGGCTCTAGGGCAAGGGATAAGCCTGTGGGCACTCCCTCTTCAGTCAGTCGAGATTTTGCTCGGTAGGACTGGAGAGAGTGAATGAGGTGAGAGTTGAGCTGGAGAGAAGTGGGAAAAAAGGGAATGCTGCCCTTTTTTGTAACCAATGCATTCAAAATTCCCGCAGCCCCAGCAAAGGAGAATTAGATTGGTTCATAAACAATAGACCTTTTTACCGATACGGCGGCCATCTTGAATTCTGAAGAAATTATGGGATACCCAGGGGGCAGTTGAGAAATAATTATAAAGAATACTGTGGCATGATAACTGTTAACAATAATTTTTCGCTAACCATAGAAACCACTGCCAAATACCGTGACAGAAAGATGTAACGCTTGTAATATTTGTTTTGGAATATGAGAGACAAGCAGTAAAAATTTATCCTGAAAGCTGTGTATACGATACATTTTGCAGCGATTGCCCCCTCGGCAGCCCATAATTTCTCGGTCAAAACAATAGAATTCAAGATGGTCGCCGTATCGGTAAAAGGGTCTATAGGAAGATGTCAATTGGCCATTCCGAAATTCAAAAGGGAACTGGGGGGAGTTTCAATTTTGAAGTAATCGATAAATTGACACTATCACATGAAAGATAACATTGAGATTGGTTGTTTGACCAAGTTTGATTCTTTTAGGTTGAGCAGAGACCAATTTACGGACCTTGAAACATGATTCAAAATCCATACAAATGTCTCTAATTTTGTGACATCGTCCCCTAAAACCATACAAACTCAGTATTTTTTTTACAATTTCTGTGATTTTCTTAAAACTTCAGTTGGCAAACATGTTGATTTTCACCTGAGTTATTTCCAAATAGTAGGTGGATGACAAGATTTTACAGTTGTCAGAAAACTGAATAATATTTTTAAGCGTTTATATGGTTTTGGGGGACGCAGCCTCAAAATTAGAGACGTTTGTATGGATTTTGAGCTATGTTTCAAGGTCCATAACTTGGTCTCTGTTCAACCTAAAAGAATCATACTCGGTCAAATGACCAATCTCAATGTTATCTTTCATGTGATAGTGTCAATTTATCGATTACTTCAAATTTAAAACTCGCCCCAGTTCCCTTTTGAATTTCAGAACAGCCAATTGAAAGCAATTTGTCAGATTCCGATGTATTGACATGAAATTCCTAAGTGTTTGAATCCAGCGAAGAATGATGACAACTTTTGATCAGAAATAACATGACAGATGGGTGGAATACACTTTGGATGGATGGAATACCTGGCTGATCTGATTTTGAAGGACAAAATGTCTCTTCCTGATATCAGGAATAGAAGCTGTAGCCATTTGATCGACCAACTTTGGGAAATCTATCAATTTTGCCTTGTTTTCATAGCTTTTCTCTTAAAACATTACAGATTACTGGTTTTACCTTCAGCATGGTATCATTTCATATGTTTGACTTTCATCTGTTGCAGTTTGTAATTGACTGAAAATAATATTTTACAAATTGAAAATTTCTCAACAGAGGATCTTATGCTGGAGGAGGAAGAAGAGGAAGATGGTGATAGAAGTGTGGATGTCACGAGGAGACGAAATCTTGATCGAGTGGAAGATGGAGATGTTGCTATGACTGCTGTTGTACTTACAGGACAATCTGGACGGAAACATAGGTTAAACACGGGGAAAAAGTGAGTTCTGTTTTCTAGTCTTTCCCATGAAAAAAATGAATCAGTGATGTACAGGTTTAAGGTATTGTAACAGGAAGAGGTGAAGACACTTTTATCTGAATTAAGACAACTTGTTATTTCTGCTTGCATCCAGCTGATCTGGTCAACCTTCTTTGTCAAGATGAAAGATTTTGTCTGCACAGCAAGTGGAATACATCCATTCAACATCCTTCCTTTTTTTTTTTTTACTTTTGGAGGTCATTCAGATTCTGTTTTGTTAACAGTGATAAATAAAAGCAGTTTGAATTTACTTTTTGCTTTGAACAGAAAAAGTTTCTGGCAGAGATTTGTGAGAAGAAACAAAAGGTGGAAAATTCGCATCAGACAAATGGTCAAGCATCAAGCATTTTACTGGACTGTGCTTATTTGTGTCTTCCTTAACACTGTCATAACAGCGTTACAGCATTATGGCCAACCTGACTGGCTAACACGGTTTCAAGGTAAAGCACGTCTTCCTTTGAGGTAATAGGAGCAAGGATGCTGCAGTGGTGAGAGCACTCACCTCCTGCCACTTGCCTCGGCATCATGTGTGGGTTGATATTGTGTCTGGTTCTCTTCCCTGCTCCAAGAGGTTTTTCGCCGGGTACTCCAGTTTACCTCTCTTCTCAAAAACCAACATTTCCAAATTCCAATTCAATCTAAGTGAGGGCTACCCTAATTTAATAACTTCATATTAGTTTTCCGGTGCTATCCTCTTTAAATAATGTATATTGTCTATTATTGCATTTGAGCAATTATGTTGTCTAATTTTGTAAATAATTATTTAATATCATTTAGTTATCCTCTTCAGGCTCAACTTGACCACATTACCTTTTGCTTCTTGCAAATAACTTGCCCACTTGATAAATTGTATGAGACCAAAGTTGGCTTAATGGTAATATGTCCTTCCAATTCCCTCAATTTAGAATCTAGGTCATGTATAATAGGGTTAAATGCAATTTAACTTAGTTAACAACTAGGAGCAAGTTGCTCTGTTTGTTGTGGCGTGGCGTGGCATTGCATGGCGTTAGCGTTAGTGTGTTATTAGTATTTTGGGGGCATTGCCTGCAGCGTTGTTTTTTAACATGTACGTGTGTTATATTTGCATGTTGGGCTTCTCCGTGACGTCTTCTGGCAGTTCAAGCAGTCAGGGGTTCTTTTGCACATTATGCGTACGCCTTCGCATGGTCTCGTAGTTTTGTTTAGCTCAGTGTTTGGTGTGTTGGCGCTCGCAGGCTTTCGAGTATTTCCCCTCCCTTCTCTCCCTATTGGGGATTGTTTTTCCATTGAACTTATTGTTCATTGTGACGGGTGCTTGATTTGGGGTCTGGTGTGTTGGGCGGGGCTCGTGGCTGGGTTGCGGGTAGGGGGCAGGCTTATGGGGTGTTCCACCAACAGGGGGGTTGGGTCGTTGGTACCAGTCCCCAGATCCTTGAGCACCCAACCTCCATTTGTGACACAGGCATTAATTTTGTCAAAATGATTTCAACCTCAATTTCCTTTGTCTCCTAACCCTAATTATTAAGTGATCTATGAACAATAATTATTAGGGTTAGGAAACAAGGGAAGTTCATTTTGGCCTGCATGTACCAGATAATTATTCTCCTGTTCAACCATTCCATGACTGCATAATTATGCCTCACCTCCTTTTACCAAAATAGGGCTTCCCTTAACATTTTCTCAACTGCTGTCAGTAATATCTCCATCTTGCCAGGCATATAAAATTAATGATCACTGTTAACTTGCTGCAGCTATATATTTGCTAGGTTAATGGAAAACAGTTTTTAATAACAGTGCTGGTTTTAAACGTTTTTCCTCTTGCTAGACATTGCAGAGATTGCGTTTATCTCATTTTTCTTCTGTGAGATGGTAATGAAGCTGTATGGCCTCGGTCCTCAGCTCTACTTCAAATCCCAGTTCAATACCTTTGATTGTGTGGTAAGATTTTTAAGCACTTCACTTCTCTCCCTCTCTCCCTCTCTCTCTCTCTTTCTCTCTTTCTCTCTCTCTCTCTCTCCATATCAATATAGTTAGAATTTTGCTTATGACTGTTTAAAGACCAAGACACCATTTAAATAATTATTAAAATAAGTGCTGCAAAAACACTTGTTTGATTCTCTGATTATAGTCTAAGATTTTGTTTTGTGTCACAAAATACATGCAGAATGGAAAATATTTGTCTGCAGACTATTGTTTGTATATCCGGCTTATAATATGTTTCATAGTAATGTCTGTCATAGTAATGGCTTACATGTATATCTCTTTTTCTCCTTTCAATGTCTCTCTCTTGTTTCTCTCTTTCCTTCATGCCACCATACTGCACCATGTTTATTCTGTGCTTCCCACTTGCATCCTCATGACAACGACTTACCATATCATCCAGTGTTTTGCATTTATTCATAAATTAAATGTAATCCTTGTAGGTTGTTTGCTGTGGCATTATTGAACTTATTATCGAAAAAGCAGAGGGTATAAGCTTGGGTATCTCAGTTCTTCGAGCCCTGAGATTATTAAGGCTTTTTAAATTTACAAGGTAAGAAACTTTTTCTAGAAGATATGACATTCCATGATATTAATAATATTATTGGTATATGTATCCTTAAAGACAGCACTAGCCATCTCTTCAGATGTGTTTGTCGTCAATTTTGTAACCCATGTTGGCTGATGTTATTAATCAGGGTTAATTATGAATCCGTTATCAGCACAGCCACAATTTCCATTAACATTCCTGTCAACAACATCATCATTACGGAGCTTTAGCAGCAATGACGATGACAGCAACGAAAACGTCCTTTCATAATATTGCTTCTCAGTTTTCTGACTCTTTCGATATTATCTCAATTTGTTTAACATGGAAAATGCTGAGGAATTGTCTATGGTCTAAATTTCTATGAACGGCATTAAAGTAAGAAAAAAGAAACAGAAATTTATCACCATGCCCTCACGTTTGGTCATTTGACGTTGTTGTTTTGTAGAGGATGGCAACAAAATGTACAAAACTGTAAAACGCATGTGCAGAGTGGTTGGTTTTGGTCATTAAACCTATTTTTTGTGGTGTTCCTGTTATTATCATCATCCTTACCTTCATCATCATTGTGATTACTATCATACCCAAGCTCCTGAGATTAATTCACCTAATACTACAAGAATGACAGCCAGTCCTGGGACCTACCACCTCAATTGTTACCATGGTTCATCACAGCTAGCTCTGGGAGCCAGGGTGTTCTTCATTTGTTTCTGTGTTAAGGTCACCATTCAGTGCCCTAAGTCGGCTAGAATAATAGATAGGATAGATTAATAGATAGGATAGAATAAGGATGCTTGTCATGAGGACTTTGAGATGGACACTGCAGCCAGCAGGTCAAGTCATCTCAATGGAACTTTGCTGAATTCCATCCAAAAAGCTTATTGTCATTGTTATTGTTTCAGATATTGGTCGTCACTACGTAACTTGGTCACCTCGTTATTAAGCAGTGTTCGCTCCATCCTCAGCTTGTTGTTCCTTCTCTTTCTGTTTATTGTAATCTTTGCATTGCTTGGAATGCAAATATTTGGAGCAGCGTAAGTTGGTTATGATTATCTCATGCAGCTTTGAGTAGTAGATAAAATGTGAGCAAGAGATCTTTATGGTGATTTATAAAATGTTGGAAGAGTTACGCGCGCTGTGATTGGTCGAATCGAGTTCATTATATCCTGATAAAGCACACACTCTACGTCACACGCATGCACTGTTGAGTTATAATGCACGCTGCCTACATCACAAGCTTGTGCGCGAGCAAATAGGTATGAAAGCTCGCTTAAATCTCTGAGACATTTTATAAAAGAAATAAAAAACTTGTTCCTAGTACATTGTTGAGTTATATAAGCACTTGGGAATTTTTAAGAACACTCGAGAAGTGCCAGAAGCACTCGCCTTCGGCTCGTGCTTCTCTAGACACTTCTCTCATGTTTTTAAAAATCCCCGCGTGCTTATATAACTCAACAATGCACTCGGCGCGTTTTTTATTACTTTATTACAATGGAGTGCACAATCGTTTTGTGAATGTCAACTGCAGCACACACCTGTCGTTGAATCAATGAGGAAAGCTGTTTCCCTTAGGAGTGGGTTATGCATTCATTTTAGGAAGAATGTTTATCAAAAAGTAATATGCCAATGCAATTTAATTCATTTGATTTCTTTCAAAAGTTAATTTCCCAATTCATAATCCATCTGATTTGTATTGAAGTTTACAGAGGTATATGTGTGATGTGAATACCATGAATTTATTGGTCAGAGACACAATGAATAGTTAATAAGTTTTACAGTTTCTTTTAACCTTCCTGTAAATCCCTGGCTTGCTCTACTGATTTTAAGGGACTTTCTGAACATGTTCAATCCATGGTTTCAGTTTTAGAGAACTTCCTGGCAGAGATGAAAATCCTAGAACAAATTTTGACAATTTCTGGAATGCAGCGCTTGCTGTTTTTCAGGTGAGATTATTTTTTTAGTAGATCCCAGTGTACAATGTCTGTAAACGTTACTTAGAAGAAAATCGCTTGAAACTCTTTACATGGCCACATGGTGGGGGCATTACCCCTTAAGTCTACGAAATAAAGTTTGAGCCAGAGCATTAGCAGCCATGGACAGCTGTTTTGGCCTTGTTAGGCCTCATCAGCATGGCATACATAATACCCAGGCTTGGTACTTACATGAATAAAACAAGCAACGAAAACGTAAAGCTTGTGGGGTGTGGCTTGTAGTGACATTTACTTTTATTACGACCCTGCTTTAAGGTGGATTTGGTCTGAGGTTTAAACCCATGAACCCAGACCTCTCACCAACTTAACCGACAGGGTGGTGATCTGGACCATAACCTCTTGTCTACTGTCATATCTTGATTGTATAAATTTTCTTCCCCACACAGATTTTGACGGGGGAGGATTGGAATGCTGTGATGTATGATGGTGTTTTGTCCCAAGGCTATGGTGAACCTGGAGGTGGATACAATTTGGTCTGGTCACTGTACTTTGTGCTTTTGGTGGTTTTAGGAAATTGTATCCTCTTGATAGTAAATATCAAATCTCGAATATAAGTAAAATCCTTTATGATCTGGGAAGTCTTTATTGATTAGCAGTCACAACATTATTTTTTTTTGGACAAAATGCTTCCAGTCTAAGTATGGCTGGGATTTTTTGTAAAGAGCTAATAGGGCCGTAGAATGAAGTTTAATTTCATGATTTCTATTTAAGGCCACACAGCAAAATTTTCTTTGAAATTTTATAGTTAATTGCGTTTCAATCAGAACTCTGCAAAACTTGCTTATTTTTCAAATTCATTATGGCAAACCTAGAACATCATGTGTTTCACTCTATAGACCGTTTTCACATGACGTCACGGCGGCCATATTAGCGTACCAGGTTAACCCTCTGGGAATCGAACTCTATCTTTATGCAAATAGTTATACTCTAGTTTGTTTTATTAAACCAATTATGGTCACTGGTCACGTGAATGAAAGCGCTCTATAAAGAATAATAACAAAGGCCCTTAACAATACACAACTAGATACCCTTCTTAATGTATTCTTGGCCATTGCCGTTGACAACTTAGCGAATGCTCAGCAACTGAGTCAAGATGAAGAAGCTGAAGAGAATGCGCGGGAAGAGAGAAAAAGAGAAATTGTGGATCATTACAGGGATCGTGGATCTCCTAGCAACAGTCCAGGGTATAGTAGGGGACCTGTTGTATTCCTTTATCGGGTTACAAATTTCACCAACTTAAATTGCACCTGATTTGATAAACAAGGGAAATGTCTTGGATTGAAGCAGATTGTAGTGAGCAGTAAATTTACGGCGGACCTACACCTTTTGTAAGACCTCACAGGACTGATTGAAAAAACAGTAGACAAATAATCAAATAATGGAGCCTAGCCCTAAAACAATAAAGCTGCACTCTATGACGATTCAATGAAATTAGAGGTTTTAAAGATGCGTACCCCTGCCAAAATGTAGAAGCCTTCGGTACAATGCTTTGTTTTGTGGAACTTTGCTCATTTAAACCACCGTCTCAAAATTTCAGTATTCAGCCATTTAAAATTTCTTTATACCATACTGCAAAATAGGAAGAAACTTTCACTGTTTCAACTGATATCATTAAAAATTGCGATCATAACTGCGACGATCATTCCTCATTTGATTTGAAGGCTGAAAGTATTAAAAAATGTAAAAAGTAAGAACCGAGCGTTTTCGAAACTAGGTCATCTTCAGGATAAAGAAACCGTTGAATTCAACGGGAAAAAACTAGGATCCGTAAGTTACAGTACGAACCAAGAAAACGAGGTTAGTAAGATATTTAATACATCCCTGAAGTTAATCGGGCGCACGGAAAAGGAAACTTTCAAATTTAGCGGCTGTACAGTAGAATACGGCCAATCATAGCGCGCGTACTAACTGAGAGATATATTTTATAAGTATTAAGCGAATATTATGGACACCGAATATTATGGACACCAAACGTAGAAGTTGCTGTTAAAGTTTGCTTCGTTGTCTAAAACTTTTATTTTATTTTTTTTTTCAGGCGCAATGGTGATGCCAGAAGGGTGGGTTTGTTTGTTTTCTCTTGAAATGAATTAGTGTTATTTGTTCTTCTGCAATAGGCCATATTCGTATTCTCGGTATTGAACTGGATCTAGCATGAAGTGGAGGCTCTTGCGGGGGAATACATTTACATATGAAAAGATTCCCCCGCAAGAGCCTCCACTTCATGCTAGATCCAGTTCAATACCGAGAATACGAATATGGCCTATTTGTTCTCCTTTTTCTACTGATATTTTTTATGTTGTTCGGGAGTTTTGTCTTTTTCCCCTGGCCAGCAAGGTTGGCTGATCATTTCAAAACTCTATTTCTTCCGTAACTGCCAAGAAACATAAATGCGAGTCAAGCTGCCATGTTGCTCTTACCGGGCCACAACCGTGCCACATTACTCGTACCAGTCCACCGAAATAATGTTTACCTGGGGCCGGTTCCTGAAAGGCGTAATAACTCTATTCCAGGGATAAATGTGCCTTATTTAGTTATTTATCCGTTGAATAAGGCACATTTATCGCTGGAATAGAGGTATTACACCTTTCAGGAACCGGCCCCTGGTGTATAAAGAAAGGGGAAGGAGCTACTTCATTGCACCTTTTTATTGTGGAGTATAGCACTAGGGCATGTAGCTTTGTGCACCTGCAATACGTATTGAAGTGCGTTATGTATGGGAAATTTAGTGCAGTACAGCTGTGCATAGTTCTGTACAGATATATGGGTACACTATAATTCTCCATATTCAACGTACTTACTGTACTTCAGTGGAAACCGCTGAAAAAAAGTGATCGTAGCGGATTGTACTGTTGTGGAGGTAGATTAACCGGAAAATTTGTTTCACTTTTAATTCAAAAACATCAACAGGACAAAAAGTAAGACATCTGTTGGCAAATAGCTTCGAGGTTTATTCTTATATATCACTTTCTCTGAACGTTGAAAGTCCACAATAACAACCAGCTTTATAAGTCGCCAGCTTGCGACCAGCTATGAAATTCCGGTCGCCAGCATTCAATTTTTGAGGTGAATAGTATTTTGCTAATCACCTCTGAGTTAACCAATCAGAACGCGCAAAAAGTACTATTCACTTGTGTGGTATATACTAATAAAAACTAGCTAATGTCACTAAAACGTGATCAGTCGGTTTCCTTTTTATGCTAACTCGCGTTTACTGAGGACAGCAGTCTCAACTGAGATAAAAAATTTGATGAAGTGAAATCAGATTTCATCACTGGATGAAGAAATTGTCTGCTTGAGGAGTCACTTGTAAGCGTGAAGACCATAACTGAGGAAAAAAGGAGTTATTCAGTTTGCGCGTTTTTGCGTTTAATGAAAATATCGTAGATTAACGGAACCGGGGGTCAAATCTGTTGAGGCTCGTTTCGAGAGCGAAACTAAATTCCTACGGGGACTGCATATCTTTTGTCGCTGCCTGGGAGACTCAAGAAAATGCCAGGGAAACGTGAAATGATTCAGGGATAGGAGGAGAAATAATGGGGAAGTTTGTAACCCTCGTCACTTCGTCACTGAAATGTCACCGAAAAAAATGGGAGCGTATTCCACATCTTTGCTAGGAATTAAATGCACTCGACGTATTGCTCAAACAGCACTTCTCAGAGTTGTCGCCTCCTGTGGCAGTGAAAGAATGTTTGATTTTCTTACCTGTCCTTAATCTACATTAACATGTTCCTTAGGGTGATGACATGGGTCCCACTGAAGATGAATTTGAGTCTGAATTAGATGACAGGCCATCGTTTATCAGCAACTTAAGGAACCCAGGCCGGATGGTCCCGCAGCATAGACCTGGCGAGGAGGTGCCCATCATCAACACGTGGTCCTTGTTTCTCTTCCCTCCGGGCAACCCGTAAGTTGAAACAAATGCGGATTACTTAATATGTCATTTTTGAATTGTTTAACTTGTGTGTCCTTTAAGGGAGTATGAAGACCTTTTCTATGAACGGTGCAAGGAAAGGATAGAATGTTACCAGTCAGCGTTTTTCATTGACAGCCACAATTACATGATAGTCATCACAAAATATAGATTTTCTATACGTGAGTGTTTCTTGTGAGCTGTTCATTTCTACGTTTAAATTATGATGGTCAGTGCCAAATGCATTTTAAGAAATTGCACGTAACTTGATGACTGTATTAGTTTCGTCATGTTTTATGTCAACTTTTTATTTTTCTTGCGTTTCTCTAAAAAAGCATTTTTTATTACGAATAGCAACTTGTTTGTTTTAAATAAATAAATCGATACATGATAATGATAGTGATAATGATGGTAGTAACGATGGTGATGTTGGGAGTGGTGATGATAAGGGGTGACGGTGGGGGTGGTGGTAGTGGTTATATTGGTGATGGTGATGATGGCGGTGATTGATGATGATTGTGCACTACGGGATTCGTTTTCTAATCTTTAGTTTTAATTTTCAGGGTTCGAAAAGCTTGTCATTGGCTGGTGAATCTGCGCTATTTTGACAATACGATCCTGGTTATCATTCTAATCAGCAGTGTGTTGCTAGCTCTTGAGGATCCAGTAGTTGAGAACTCAAAACGTAACCAGGTAAGAGTTCTTCTGCAATGCACAAACGGTAATTATGACCAGCAATTGCATGTCTTGGATGCACCAATGTATACAAAGTGTACATGCAGATCTCTGCTGTGTAATTCTGATTCACCTTTGGACTAAGAAAAATAATGGACATTGCAAACAGTATAATGACGAGGAAGCTTCCAGGCAGACATATTATTAAGTTACAGTGCAGATTGAAGGACTCTTAACTCAAACTTTTCATTCGTTTCTTGAATTAAGTTTCAAGTTTTTTTTGGCTGCGTGTAACCGAGGTGATACTGTATGGTGATGATGAAGCGATTCTGTTTTCGCAGGTGCTGACATACTTCGATTTTGTTTTTACCACAATATTTGCCCTCGAGGTCATCATCAAGGTAATTTTTTCACATCTATTTCAGCTACACCTTAGTTTTAGTTTTGTATTAAAGAACACTCTATATTTCCAACTCCTTAAAGCATAAATGTTCATTGTCACGTTCAATCCGTAATGTTAGGGTACTTATGTTTACGCTGCTAAGTGGTTAATTGACTGACTGACTGACTGACTCACTGACTCACTGACTCACTGACTCACTGACTCACTGACCGACCGACCGACCGACCGACCGACCGACCGACCGACCGACCGAATTGGAACTGAGCAATGACATGAAGCCGACTCGAAGCGAGGGAAAATGCGCGCGAGCGAGTCATGATTGGTTTTGCTTCTCATTGGTTAAGAAAGTCGCGCGAATTTTGGCAACCAATTGCGGAGCGAAGTAACGCAAAACCAAAGAAAACGAGACTTTCGACAATCAGTGACAACCACGCTAATCGTGCTGTCAATATTTGTGTTTCAGCTGATTGACTATGGTGCTTTCCTACATCCTGGCTCATACTTCAGGGACGCCTGGAATTTTATTGATTGCCTGGTCGTGTGCTGTGCGATAGCCTCGCTTGTCATGGGGTTAGAGATATTGATTGTCTGAGTTGAGAGTAGCGCATTCTCGCATCACTCCACTGTCTGTTTACAGCTACAGCTATAGGAAAGTTAATCACCTGACTAGGGAATTTCACGTTAAATTTCACGTGAGTTTTCAAGTGAAATCTAGCAAGGCATTCACGAGTCAGGTGATTAATTCTTCTTCAATCGCATAGCTTCATTCTTCTATTTCCTCACTTCGGTCCGGTTTTTGCTTTGGTAACGGAGACAATGGTTTTAAAAACATAAAACCTAATTGTTTCGAGTTATGTCTGCGCTGCTATGTGCACCATTGGTTTGTCTCGTTTTCAAGTGACAATTATACTCTGAATATCTCGCCTTGATAGCCAATCAGATCGCGAGAATTCATCAAGCTATGCGATTCTAAGGTATGCTGGTGACGGGAAAGTGCAAACATGGCTAGTTATTTAGACCCTCAAAAGTCTTTTCAGGCTAAAGGTGTGAACCCACGGAGTCCAAGACAGGCTACGTTTCCTCCTTTCTCTATAATCACCAAAAAGTCCATTTGAAAGATTTTATCCCCCAACACCCTTCCCTCTCCTATAAACGCCGATAAGTTACCAATATGACTCTTGAATAATCCTGTTCTCGTTGCTAAGTACTAATACCCTTGCGGACCGCGCTGATGGACTTCAGCAAGCCTCTCGTGTCCCGTCTTAGTCGTCTACGTTATGAATAAGTAAAACAATGCATATTTACTCATTTCTTCTGACAAAGCTCTTGTGACAAGAAGTGATCTCTTACAAAAACACATTCGATTTGTTGTTTTGCAGGCAACAGAAAGGGGATGTTGACCCGGGCTCTAAGAAGACTGTGAAGGTGTTGCGCGTACTCAGGGTTCTGCGTCCACTCAAAGCGATAAACAAGGCTAAGAAATTGAAGGTACTCTTGCTACAACTGCCAGTGTTGAGCTGGAATCTCAAAATTGCCGATTTATTTTTCTCATTCACCATCCAACTTTCGGAAATTTTGTAAGGATGCCCATTGGATGGTAAACAAAGAATTTCTTGAAAGCTAGTCCGAGATCCTAAAGTGCCATTTCCGAATGAAGGAAGTTGCGCTTTTATCTACAATTTTCATCTCTCTGTGAGTTCCTTGCCTTTGGATCTATTTGAACCACTTTTGCGTCTATACCGGTTTTTTTGTATCACAAGCTATCTCTAATGGAGTGTCAAGTGATTGTCATCTAACGCTGATTTTGTGTTTTTGTAGGCTGTGTTCCAGTGCATGGTGTACTCCCTGAAAAACGTTCTCAACATCCTCATCATCACTGTATTGTTCCTGTTCATTTTCTCTGTTATTGGTGTCCAACTGTTTCAGGTAAAAAGCAGATACCACAAATTCGCTATGAAGCGCATTTGACAATGGCCTTAGTTGTGACGGGAAAGACGTAATAGATCGGGGTGGGGCTTTATTTAAATCCACAAAAAGCAGCCGCTGCACCAAAGAAAAGGGGGAAGAAACAGACTAGAGCTACCGTACTCTACTTGCTGTTTTGGACGAAGGCAGTCACTTTCTCCTGGAGGGATAAAAAAAACTATCTAAGAAATAATCAGAAGAGTGTATATTTTGATTATTAAGCGGTAAGGCGTTACAGGGGTTTTCAATTGATTTTCGAAGAAAGTTGTCGTTTGTGATTGGTTGAAAAACCTCGCATCACTTTCTCCTCCAATAAGGAGCAGAAGTAAAACCAAAGCCCGTCGTGACTTTCACGCGCGCCATTTTCCCGCGCTCTGCGCCGTTTACGTGTTATTGCTTCGTCTTCTGATTGGTTCATTGCGTGGTTGTGATTGGTCAGAGTAATTGCTTTTGTTTTACGGTACTCAAAAGGTAATATTCGTATTCTCGGTATTGAACTGGATCTAGCATGAAGTGGAGTCTCTTGCGGTGGAATCTTTTCATATATGAATGTATTTCCCCGCAAGACGCTCTACTTCATGCTAGATTCAGTTTAATACCGAGAATACGAATATTGTCTATTGAGACTCACTCTAGGCTTTCATAACCAGTCATTTTTGTTGTCTTTGACATCTTTTTGTTGTAATGTAGGGAAAGTTTTTTTTGTGCGATGATCGATCCAAGATGACGGAGGAGGAGTGCCAGTAAGTACCCTTCTGATCAGTGTGTATTTCTTCCCTATTGTTGCCGCACGTTTTGCTTTGTTCGTGTTGGAGGAATTTGGTATTCTAATATAAATAAATAAGTAAATAGTCTTTAATAAATTCAGAAGATAACTGACAAGTGACAAGTCAATAAAATAAGAAAAAGGTTTAGAGCTCTAGAACAATTACACATCTATTTTCATCAAGGATTCAATATCATATCTAAAAATAAGTCTATTCACATAGGACGATTTGAAACTCTCTGTTGCCACTATAGGATGATAAAAAGCCTGGTTTTCTTAGCGCGTAATTGGTGAAATTCCTTTCTGGTAAAATGTTCACAAGGGGCGAATTTGTTCTTTCACGAAAGTTAATTGTGGATACAGTTATCTCCTATGTTCATGAATGTTGATCAATAGTCGTTTAAACTAGATGTTTTCTATTATCTCTCATTTTCGCAGAGGGCAATACTTTCATTATCCAGATTTAAACGACATGACCAACGTAGAGGTGAGCAACGACATCTTTCCTCTATTATAGCAAAGGTGTTCCTCAGAGTTTCGGTTTGCCTGAAGTAGGCTTCTAGCATTTCCTATCTCGATACTGGAATGTGAAGCAAAGGAACCGATGGGGCCTGGGGTTAGTGTCATCGCTAGTTTCTTCTCGTTTCTTTCTCCCCGCTCCTGTCTTCCGCGTTGTTGATGGCTTGCGCCGTCGATTATTTAGAAAGGGACTGCAAACAGTCTGAAATTTTAGCCGCATCCTCTTGCGGCTTTCTACCGTACCCGTCGCATTTCTTTTGGACAACCATTTTGTGATGTTATGTCACGTTTTGTCACGTTGTTGCTTGTCACGCGTCGACTTTGTTGTGTGTTGCGTTACATTTCATTGTTTCAGCGGCTTTCGTGGTTTGTCTCCTCACAACTGAAGAGTGACCGACCGCTTTCTTGCAGGTTAAGAACCGTGAGTGGTCAGGACAAGACTACAACTTTGACAACGTGTTCAAAGCAATGCTGGCGTTATTTACTTCATCCACAGGGGAAGGTTGGCCAGCGTAAGTCCTCTTTTATGACATCCATTACTAAACACAGCATCATCAGATAAAGCGATTCCAGAGTTTTGATTGGCGCACTGGCTATAGAATATCAGCCATTATCCCATGCCCTTGAAATGGAATCGTTTTCAAGAGCTCTTGCTGAGTGAAATTTTTCCATTCGCGTTTATTGAAATTTGAACGCGTTTAGATGAAACGCCGTGAGATAGCATGAATTTAAAAACCAAAAAAAAAAATTCCCATACAAATGTCTTTATTTCGAAACGTACGTGCCCCCATTTCGCGCCTTGCAAAGTGTCTAATTTTCACGATTTTTATAAGCCTTTTATTCAGCTCCTATGCAACGGAACAGCCTCAAAGTTGGTTAGGTTACCATCTTTTGAGATGCTCTTTCATGTGGTGGAAACACTTTTTTCCAATCAGTAAAAAAATTTAAAAACTTCTTCCATACAATAAAGTAAGGACGCTTTGGAATCTGATCTTTTTCTATCGTCTCTTTTTAGTTTAATGCAGGCCTCCATTGACACCACTAATATTGACGAAGGACCCATTGTGGATAACAAGATCGAAATTGCACTCTTCTACATTTTCTTCGTTGTAGTTTTCTCTTTTTTCTTCATCAACATTTTCGTAGCTCTCATTATCCTGACGTTTCAAGAGCAGGGTGAGAAGGACCAGGGAGACTGTGAACTGGACAGGAATCAGGTTAGAAAAATGCATCGCAGCGTCGAAATGGCTGCTGATTTTATCTTTGGAATGGTCGCGAGTTTTCATCTTATTTTGAAAACCTGAAAAACAGATTAAGAGCAATTAAAACCCAATAATTGTGGTTCAGTTTTGTTTCAAATTAGTTTACCAATTTAGCAAAACTATAAGTAAGCCTACAAGGATTCAAATAGACAAGTTTTTTCAAGGTCTCCTCTTGTGCTGTGAAATATAGATCGCGCTGTGTTTCTTCTTTGAGTAAATAGCTTCATATCTTTCTTTTGGTGTTCGATCTAAGGGTATTTTGGTTATGAGCAATGGCACTTTAGGGTACTTTCTTGGTTTTAACTTTACCTCCAAAGCAAAAACAAATTACCTCGACGTAGACACTTTGAAGGCAGCGAAGGAATTTATTCCGCTTTGTAAGGGTTGGAATAGGTTGGGTAAATTGGATTGGGTTTGCTCCTTTCGTCTCTCTAGCTGTTGCTCAGTATCATATAGCAAAATCTTGCTTCTTCGCAGCAGCTTCACGGCTTCGCCAAACTTTGACTTTGCAGAACACTGGGGACCTGAAGATTTGAGAACGAGCACTAGATCGAGTTCGCGCACAACTTTTAGATTTTATACCAGCCACCTCGCTGAACCTTCACTCGTTCTTGCCGCTTAATAGCAGATAAGGAGATTGAAGAAACTACAGACTTAGCATTGTTGCCAAGTGATTTTTACGGGTTGTATTTCAGTTGTACAACACTTTTTTTCGAAGTTTTTGCCGCAACCGCGCATGAGATATAAAGCTCCCTAAAACTTGGAGAAAATTATATGTAGTGCCGATTTTTTTTATTTTTATTTTTTATTTTTTTGCGATATTCCAGCCTTCTTTACGAGCCTACGAGGTCAATTGCTGTTAACGCTCGCAACAGTAATAATAATGACGAAATGGTATGAATTTGCATGTTTGTGACGTCATAACTTTCACAGTAACGCGAATTTCGAAAAATCGTCGCGTAGGGTTTTGTACCTTGGTGGCCGTTACCCATCGCTCCCATTTCCTATATCCAGAAGTGTACGCCGCTCGAGACCGCTCTTCCGCTCTGATAACGTGACTTACCAAATATGGTTATGACTCTAAAATCCTGAAAAGCTGATCAATTGTAAAGGCATAGCCAGACAGCTTGTCTGTTACCCTGCGAGCAGTTGGTTTCTCCTGCGCTACCGGGAGGAGAAACCACAACGAGCAACCGTTGTTTCTTTGAGTGAACCGCCGTCCAGCGCCAAGGACGAATAAATTAAATTTGAAAAAGAGTTAGTAAACTTGTTTTGGCGCTTGCGCGTGCGTTCAACAACATAACTGCTGCGTTTGGGCGAGCCCGTCGTACAGTAATCAAAGCAGTGGCGTCCAAGGTGACAAATTCCTCTGCGACCGGGTTTACGATGAAGCTTTTAAGTACCCTTCTTAAGGGATTAAAATCCCTAGGAATATCAAAGCTAAGACAAGAGCAACTGGGCAGGTTCTGTTCTATTTTTCGAAGGGAAAAGATACAATGGTGCTAGTCTTTTTTGAACGGCGATTTATCGGGCTGTCTTTTGTAAGTCAATTGATGTTGAATGTCGCTCCATAATTCTTCGAGGCTGTGCTGTACTTCGCCCGAAATTCTACCACTTGTGCTTCCAGCACAGTTCTTTTACTCTTGATGACTGCCAATCGCCTTAAACAGCCTTATTAAATCTGCTTTATGTGGTCTTCGCCCAATGGAAATTGTATTGTTGTTTCGAGAATTGTAATAATCCCGCACAAATGCATCACGTGGGACGTGACGTAGTTCGGGCATGCTGTTCGCAGTGTTTTCTCTCCCGGGAAGCGCATGAAGGAGAAACTAACAGCTCGCAGGGTATTTGTCTGTACAAGTTTGGGTTTCCAAGTTGAGGGTTGGGGACTTTCCATAGCAACAATTTTGTACTTAAGTTAGTCCCCCCTTAACCAAAGCACTCGAACTAGATTTCAACAGTCGTGATTGTAGCCAATCACATAGTGGTACTCAAACCTAAGGTCCATATTGCCACCAGCCTGTTCAACAACGTGTCAGCCTTTTCCATCGTCGCCCTTGTTCTTCTCTTCTCTCACGCCTGCTGCCCAGCTCACTTCCAACATTTCTCCACTTCCTGCTTTGCGGTGTTGCGATCCCTTTTTTTTTTCACTTCAGAGAGATTGTCTTCATTTCGCCATCGTGGCTAAACCCTCTGAGAGATTCATGCCTGAAGATCCTAACACGTGGCAGTACCGTGTGTGGAGAATTGTTGATTCAAGGCCCTTCGAGTATTTCATCATGTTGCTCATAGCACTCAACACTCTCATTCTTACGATGAAGGTAGGTAGGTCAGTCAATTTCCTGTGAACTGTTCTTCATTGGGAAACTCACGTTCATTCACGACTGATTTACTCTCTTAGCTGGTTGACTGACCGACTGACTAACTCACTTACTAACTCACTGACCGAGGGTCTGATTGTCTGATTGATTAATTGATTGATTAATTGATCGATTGATTGATTGATTGATTGATTGATTGATTGATTGATTGATATCAGAGTTATCACCAAATCTAGCTATGATACTAGTTCCAGATTCCTTCTTAACTCGCTTGGTTGGGACAATTTATCGGTTAGAAGGGCTAAACAAAAGGCTAATTTAATGTACAAGTGCATTAATAATCTCGCCCCAGCTTATCTCTGTAATTTGTTTGCCCCAAGAACACTGAATTACTATTTTCGCAATGCGAAGGAAAAATTAATGCTCCCAAAACCAAGAACTGATTACCTGAAGCGTAGCTTCAGTTACAGTGGCGCTCTTCTATGGAACAATCTTCCTGACGAAATATGTACATCAAATTCCTTAAATGTCTTTTTAGAGAAGTTCCCATATATGGTTTTCTGATCAGTACTCCCCACGGCAAATATGTAAAACAGTTTTTGAGAATTTTTAATTAATTTTCTTTGTTAGACTG
Organism: Galaxea fascicularis; assembly: GCA_948470475.1. NCBI lineage: Eukaryota > Metazoa > Cnidaria > Anthozoa > Scleractinia > Euphylliidae > Galaxea > Galaxea fascicularis. Next base: position 27,286,244 of record OX419335.1, on the reverse strand, counting down.
ATGTTTTTAACCGTGTTTAAATAAAGTTATCATTAATTGATTGATTGATTGATTGATTGATTGATTGATTGATTGATTGATTGATTGATATTAACAGCTCCAAATCTCTATATATTTTGCAGTATTACGACGAGCCTACCTTGTATCGGGAGATTTTGGATTACTTCAACACAATATTTACGTTCATGTTCACGGGAGAAGCTATCTTAAAACTTTTTGCCTTCAGACTGGTAAGAAGTGATTGCGAAGCTTTGAAGTTCTTGTCGCCTTTTTAGTATCGATGATTTGAAGATGGTAAGATGGTAACGATTTGTCTATTCAAGTGCTAATTCTTTTTCAACTATTACAATCCTGATATCGTTACGTTTTTGTTTTCTTGTTTTAAGAATTACTTCCGAGATGGATGGAACGTGTTTGACTTTGTCATCGTCTTGGGAAGCTTGTTAGATTTTGGCCTGCAGCAGGGCATGGTAAGGACAAACAGCAGTCTAACTTTCGACTTTATCTTCAATACCGCTGGTTGCCCTTACTCCGGCGACCAGCGAGGGAGGGAGACCGAGTGGCTTAAGAAGAAAGAAAAGGTTGTTGATTATATTTATTTCGGAAGTCCTTGAACTTAAACTACAACAGTAGGCCTTGCTAGTTAGCGGAACTAACACTGTTACATCCGACTGATATATCCTGCACATTCCAGTTGCACTTTATCAGCCAAAGAGAAGCAAGCCGACAAACCAGTCGTGACTTGCAGGCGCTAAGACGCACGCACTTTCCCGCGTTTGGCGCCGGCTTCGAATTCTGATTGGTTCACTGCGCTGTCTGCGTCTATTATCATTGGTCAAAATGGTTGCTTTGGTTTGGTCTCATGACACTCAATTGAAAATCACTTTAACAGAAAATCAATTAATTTCATGGCTTTTTTTTTTTACAGAAAGATGATAATTCAATGCCCTTCGATCCCAGTCTCTTCCGGCTGTTCAGGGCGGCCAGGTTGATCAAGCTGTTAAGACAGGGTTACACAATTAGAATCTTACTTTGGACCTTTCTGCAGTCTTTTAAGGTAATCCCTTTTATACACCACACAAACATGACCCATTTCTTGATAAATCCTTAGTGGTTAATGTACTAGAATACTATGTTTTCAGAAATTTGCAGCTGCATGTTCCAGTCATAGCTCTATAACTTAAAGAAAACAAACGGCGTCACACGGGGTCTGTCAATTTTATGCTAGTTTCTATAAAATGCGCCTAAAATCCGATCGCGGTCATCTGTAAATTTTGTCTCCGAGTTAACACATTTTGAAGTGTAAATTGGCGCTAAAAGTTTATTATATGGCCAAAGCAAACTGGGCTAGATGAAATTCAAGCGAAAATGTACAAAGTTAAAACTTTAAGAGCTCGTAAGCATATTCATAACATCTTTGAACCTGGAGCACCATCTTGACACAAAACGTTGCCATGGCAATTTTGTAATTTCACATGTGAAATTATAAATTAACTCTGAAATTCCGCGCCAAAATTAAGGAGTAATTTGTCACCCATGATATTAACATGATAATTTGCGCCACTGAACACTCTTTGGGGACAGTGCACAAAAAAATGCCGACGTTTATGTTAGGTCGTGAGATAAATGCTGGTGAAATTTCCATTCGTTTGTTTCAAGTCTCTATCAGCCAGAAAGTGGAGCCTCTCAAGAAAACCGACTGAAAATGGTGGAATAGAGGAAGCTTCTTATGCAGATCTTGTTTTTTTTTTTTTTTTGGCTCGTCACGTAATCTCTGCTCGTTAACTCAGTTAACTGTGCTTTGTTATTGATGTGTTGAATAACAACACAAGTATCTCACTCAGTCTTGCGGCATATCCCCTCCAACTCGATCCACAACCTCGTCAGCTAGGTATCCGGGCGATATCCCGCGCGATCCCGCAGGATTTATGGCTGATTATGAGTACGTGGTGTCCTTAAGGAAGTGGGTGCCCAAACCGCACCTGTAACAGGTCAGAGGGGTCCCCATTCTGTTGTGCTCGCCATGTATTACTATTGAATGACGGTTCTTGCTGAGGAGTGTTTTGAATGTGTTCCGTTATAGGCCTTGCCGTATGTTGGTATGCTCATCGGACTTCTTTTCTTTATTTATGCCGTTATTGGAATGCAGGTACGTAATGTAAACAGTCCTTATGTAGACTTGTTGGACGTTACATGCTGTCTTGTTTGCCTGAAGCCATAAAACAAATTTCACCCCGGCCACCCCCATAAGCTTCTCGTCGGCCATTTCTTGTAAAATAGCAAAACTGCAAACATCTTTGAAGGTATGGCTGCGTAAAATCTTCGATCAAGCTGACTTATTATTTTTGTCATTAAAATTTCTGGGGGTTTTGGGCGTACAATTACGCGCTATCCTGGTTTAATTTAACCGTGTCATCAAACTTAACTATATTTTTCAACAACAACAGCAACTTAATCGTACCCTTACAAACTCAAGAACGAAATTTACATGCAGTGATATTGTGTAAAGAAAAGGTTCTTAATTGCCTGAGATAACTAAAGAGTTAAAGAACTAGGAAGCCAAATTACATGGAATAAATTGCAATACAAGGGTCGACAGAATACACACAACAACATGGCATAGACAAAACACACACACCGATATCTACCTAACAAAAATGAATAAATCAGCCTCAAAGTAGCAAATAAAACACATAAAGCAAAGACACAAAGGACTACTAATTCTTTAGACAAGTATGAAAAAAATCGGAAAATGAATACAGGATTAACATTCGTTTAGAAATTATTGCTATTTTGTTTCGCCTTAGAGGGCGGTTTCTTGAAACATTCCTTGGGGAGGCATTTTGATTGGTCAGAAAGGAGCACAAGTCAATGAGATGTTTCTCTTTTGCAGATGTTTGGTCAAATCGCCACGGATAATGACGAAATGGGCGATCCCTGGACTGAGATAAAACCGCGAAATAACTTCCAGTCATTTTCTCAAGCTCTTCAAGTGCTTTTCAGGTTTGTTATGCTTATGGACGTTTCAGGCTAGTCATTCACGCGCCTGGAACTTTTTGGACCGATGTCAGTATCTGGGCAGTTGTGCAGCCACCCCTCCCCTAACCCAACACTGACTTTAACTTATTAACTTATTATAACTTGTTGTCGGGGTTAGGGGAGGAGTAGGTGCGCAGTTGCCCAGATTTATTCAGTCGTTTATTCTCTCCCTGACCTCCCTTTCGTTTTCTTCATTTTTCTTTGCGTACGTGGCATGCTTCACGTTGAGTTTTTGCCTTGTTCCTGTACGGCTTTCCTCCAGGCCCTCACGATCAATTCGTGTCGGTGTAGAAGGCGAGGCTTTTTCGAACAGAGAGAGGCCCTAAGAACTAGGCAAGTTGAGTTGGTCAATGATCCTCATCTGTCGTGGTTTAGAAATTTCTATTCATCCTCTTTATTTCTCGCTGTTTCCTCTTCTCGTCCTCTTCCTTCCTTCCTTCCTTCCTTCTCTTTTTCATGTCAAGGCGTAATATGAGGACCTCTCTATGTCTTCGTCTTGTTTGTTTGGCTAGCTAATTTGTCATGCTTCCCTTCCATAGGTCCGCAACAGGTGAAAACTGGCAGCTGATTATGTTGGCATGCACAACCGGTGCACGCTGCGACGATAGAGTGGTAGATAAACCAGAAACATGTGGCAGCGTATTCACTTATGTTTACTTCATCTCCTTTATCTTCTTCTGTTCTTTTCTGGTAAGCTGTTTTGAAGGGCAACCGGATTATTGAATTTAAAACAAGACATGGCATACTATTGAGCGTTTTACACTGATAAATTCAAAAGATATGCAGTCTCGAGCTGGTCTTGTTGTGGAGCAAAATTGTTAAATAGTTTCCTTTTGTTAACAGCTTCTCAATCTTTTTGTGGCCGTTATTATGGACAACTTCGAGTACCTAACACGTGATGAATCTATTCTCGGCCCACACCACCTCGATGAGTTTGTCCGCGTGTGGTCTGAATTCGATCCTGGAGCCACGTAAGTTGTTGCATCCTTTCTGCCATATTTTAAGCGAATCCTCTCTCTTGATTAAAAGAATTCAATTCATCTGGGCATTTCTTGTCTCGCTTTAGGGGCCGTATCAAGCACACTGAGGTTTGTCAGTTGTTACGACAAATGTCTCCTCCAGTTGGAATCGGCAAAAAATGTCCAAAGATTGTGGCTTACAAGGTAAGCAGATAATGAATTTAACTGTTGCTAGAAAACAAACAGGATAATCTGCACATGCTTTCCTCTTACTTTGGTGTGTTCCTTGATCTTGTTCCTAAACGAATCTCGTGCCAGATACTCAACTAACCAAAATAAAGCGAAAGAAGACTAGCTCGCGTGCCCTTAGCTTGCTGGCATTCATTTGTAGTGAAGCTCAAGCCTGGGTTCTGTCCTCGGCGGTGTTTTCTTCTGGAAATTTTGTCCCTCTTTCAAGAATGGGTGCCAGCAAGAAAAATACTTCGATGGAGGAGTAGCACATTGCTTGTGATTGCTTCATGCTGCAGAAGCCATAGGTGTAAGCCCCTTCTTGACGAAGGTGGTAGGCACGAAGTGGGTTTCATATTTCCTTTGTCTGGCTTGAAATTGTTCCTTTTCGATATTTAAAGGCTTTTTGTTGTTATTTTTCTCTTCAGCGCCTGATCAAGATGAATATGCCGCTGTACCCAGACAACACGGTCACCTTCACGGCTACTCTGTTTGCTTTGGTGCGAACGTCACTCAAGATTATGACAGAGAAAAGTAAGAAAACAAATCACGATTTGATTTGGTTTTGATTCTCATTGGTTAAGAAAGTGGCACGAGTCTTGTCAACCAATCACAAAGCGAAGTAATGAAGTAATGCAAAACCAAAGCAAACACAAACTACTTTTACTCTGACCAATCACAAGAGTTAAAAAAATCCCAGTTAACCAATCAGATTTTGAAGTACTTACGTGCAACCTGCGACAAGCGCGGGAAAATGAACGTGTGCAACTTGCGATTAGTTGTGGTTTTGCTTCTCATTGGCTGAGAAAGTGGCGTGAGTCTTTTCAACCAATCACAGAGCCAAGTGAAGCAAAACCAAGGCTAACGCGAATTACTTTCGATACAACTGAAAACCGCTCTATAACCTTGTCAACTCAGTTTATACAGTCAATTCTCTCATAAGCGACCACCCTTGATGCACGACAAAGTGGTTCTCCGTGCTTACGGGAGGTGGTCGCTTACGAGAAAAATCAACAAAATGAGCCTAAAACTGAATTGATCGACTAATTACACAAATATATCACTTGTTTGGCTAAGCTAGGCTTAGGGAAACGGTTGACTGAGCACTGGCATATTTCATGTCGAATAACGTCTGGAAAATCTTATCATACTACTGTTTGTATAACATTTTCCAACAGATGACTGTAACAATTCCTGTTTACCTACAGATATAATTGTGGCCATCTTTTTTGTATGTAAACTTCATTATCTGTCGGCACTTAGAAACTGAACTTTTGTGACATTTGAGTTATGATTTTCTAACGATCATACGTGATCATGTTGGGAGGTCGATTACTGGAAACAGAAAACAAAAGAAAATGTCAAATTTCTGTCAGAAAGGTGGTCGCGGTCGTCTAAGAAATTTGAGTAGTGATCGCTTACGATAGAGTTTTTGCAACAGCATTTGACAGAGAAACAAAACGGTTAGGCCTGGTTCAGACGCCGCTCCACTCATGTGCCGAACTTAACTGATGAATTAAGTCCGGCAAAAGAGCGGCGTTTCAATCAGTTCAGTACGGCAGTTTTAATTCGTTGCGGCAACGTGGTTAAGTTCGACAAGGTCTGCCGCTTATTCGACACTAGAGTGGCAACTGATTCATACGGCGCTCTTCTCATGTGCCGAACCAAGTGCATTAATTATGGCAATGTATAAATGTATAATGCCTTCTCCGTATATAAAATACATAATAGATTCGACACACGGTACGCCGTCTGAATCAGTTGTCGCGTCAATGTCGCTCCAAAGTCGAACCTAATTTAATTAGGTTCGGCACGAGTGGAGTGGCGTCTGAGCTGGGCCTTACATACAAAGTGGTCGCTTACGAGAAGTGGTCGCCATGACAGAGTAAGCTGTATCAATTTTACGCCCCCCCCCCCCCCCCTCACACACACACACACACACACACACACACACACACACCCCAGACAAAGGACCGTAGTTTGCTTTACCCCTTAACCCATTACTAGCTTTATTGGTATGAGTAACAGAATTCTGAGTTGCATTGCGGGAAATCGTTGCAGACAATCTGAAGGAGAATGATAAGGAATTGAGAGCCATGTTGAAACGAGTGTGGCCCAAACTCACCAAGAAAACTCTCGATAGAGTTGTTCCCAAGCCTCCAAGTCTGATCAACAATGGTAAATATCGGTGTTGGTTGTTCATTTTTTACACGTTATTCATATATATTTGTGCAACATCTGTGGTCTTGTAAATTGTCTCAGTCCTAACTTTATTTGTTTTGGTATCTTCCGGTGCCCAAGACCCCAGCATTGTTGACCAATAATAATTTAAAGTCTCATAGCGTCCTAGCCGAACACGAGTGCTCTGCTAATTGGGAGACTGTAAATCAAATATCGGAATGAAATTCTCAAAGCTCCCCACGTTACTCATTTCGTGACCCCTTATTTTGCAGCGAATCAAGCGAACCAACAACCGCAGATGACTGTAGGTAAAATATACTGTGCCAAATTAATCTACGAAAACTACAAGTTTATGAGAAGAAAAGGACAGATGCAAGGCAGGGTGAGTGTGAGGGGACTGGGGATAGGTGTCTCACCAACGCGCGAAATTTTGTGTCAGTAATATGGAAAATTACTTGATTTAAAATTTTCGTTGGTTCCTAATCAGTGGTATAGTCAAAAAACGTTTTGACAGAAAAAGCATAGACAGAATTCATCGAGGAGTGGTGATATGCCAATTATTTAAATTTCTTCAAGAATTTCTTCGTTATGAGTGTACAATTCTGAAAATCTGAACAGAAACAACCACTGGAAGTGGCTTTCTATTTACAGACCGACCTGTATGACATGTCAGACCCGGAGAGTGGGAAAAAGGCACCCTTAGACCCTGTTTACACGGGTCTGGACATATTTTTGCACGGACAAAAACTTGCACGGTTCCACCTTGCGTTCACACGGGACCGGTGGAATCGGACGAATTTTTAACCGGCTAATTGTGCAAGTTTGGGACCTGAAAAAAGCAGGTCAATTTTTTGACCGGCACAGTTCCAATATGCGTACGGACCCGTGAAAACACCCGAACCATGCAAAGTTTTCCACGGTTAGTGCGGTTAACGCCTGAAATCTACTTATGGTTTTTGGTTGCGCCTTCCCTTGTCCACTGCTTTTTGAAAGTTTGACTTTATCCTTTTTAGTTTCTTTAGGATTCGGTAGTTATTTGAAGCTTCCTGCCGCCTCGGCACCTCGGGGAAATTTCTCCTTGTCGTTATCAGGGTACTTTTCCAAAAACATTTTGGTTATGTCTTCGTATTTGCTCCTCACTGTCTCCCAGTCAACTCCTTCAACTGCTTTTCCGACTTTGTAGTCGAAAACTACATGCAGCAACAAATTTATTTCTTCATCAGTCTACATAAAGTTTTTGTCTGCCGCTATGTTTGATTTCCCGCGTACTGTACCTAACTGCAAGGTGATTGGCTAAAAGCATTAGCTTAACCAATCACAGCAGAGATGTAAAAAAAGCCATTCAAATGCCGCGACTGGTCTCAAAATTTGCACCGACCCATGTAAACATCATTGCGATCTGAAACAGAATTTGAACTGTTCCATGTAAACAGGCGGTGCAGGTACAAAATTCGTCCGTGCAAAAATTTTTCGGGACCCGTGTTAACGTAGCCTTAGTGTTAAATGGGTCTTTACAGAATTCATTAATTAACCAAAAAAGTCCTTATGAACAAGAGAAACCAAATGGCAAAAATTGAGCTCCGTTTATTGGAGTCTAGAAAGACACCAAGCTGAGCTGTTTTCTGTTTGACTTAACAAGACGTTCCAGGCAAGTAGGGTTTGAGGTGCTGAGGTCAATGCTGTGGATACGGGTGTCTTTCAATCTTTGATTCGTCACTGAAAATTGTTATTGTTTCTTCGCTTGGCTTTCAATTGGAAAACCGAAAGAAACACTGGAACTGTAAGCTGTTAATCTGATAACGTGTGGAAGATTAATCGCTTGTCTACTCAATTCCTTTTCCAGGAAATCCCTCCTTGTAGTTTGTCTAATTCTTAACCTTAGGTCTCCGTAAGCGAGGACTGACTCCTACTAAGAGCCATGATGGGATAAACAGAGGGAGGCTTTTAGATATCTAGTTGTAGAATGGCTTGAGGTCCTGCATGCAACAATCCCTTTCAATATCGCTTTTTGTGGCTCCGTTGATTTTTGCAGCTCTTACTTAATTTCTATAGCTCGTTTTGTCCTACTAAAATTTGTTTTCAGTTGTGGTGGGAGGCAGGATGGCCGGGTGGTTTAGGGCGCTGGATTTCAATGCGGTGGCCCGGGTTCAAATCCCGCTCTGGCCATTAGCTGGTGTCGTTCTGGGTAAGTGCCTGGTTCAACTCCTCGGTCATCCTTGCCTCCCGCCAGTTGGGATTCTTATGATGTTACGTTTATTTGAAATATTTGTTTCATGTATTTGCTCGGCCCCACTAGCCTTTGTGCTAAATAAACTGCCGAGGGTAAATAAAAGTCATCATCATCATTGTCATTATTATTATCATCATCATCATCATCATCATCATCATTGTGGTATCATCCGAGTCTCTAACTGTTTTTCTGTTTCCTCTTTCTTCTGGTTACCATTAGCTAGCCTCGAATGTGGATAGTTACAAGGAATTTCAGAAAATAAAAACTACTCAATTTTAAATTCTTAAGTGCCATTTCAACTCGCGATGATATAAACTAACTTCTTAACTGTAAATATTTCTGAACCGTATTATCCTCAAATCTTTTAACTTGGGTCACTAATTTAACTTCAATAAACAGTTAAATACTAGCAATAACCTTTAAAAGTAACATTTTTTAGTAATCTAACTTATCAATTGATTTTAGTAATTTAATTTATCAGCTGATCCAAACTGTTTAAATTTAACTTTGTATCGCGAGCCTTCAGTCGCTTGGTCCGCGGTCGTCTTTTAGAGCAAGGTGACTAACCTTAAAGGGAACCAATGACGTCATAACATTAATACCTCAAATTGCTCCATACCTCACACAGAATCCAGAAAAATATGTAAAATATTATAGATCGCAACCATTTTCCCGAGAATTGACTTCAAATTTCGCGCTTTTAGCCTTGCGAGTTCACCGGTGGCCGCCATCTTGGATGCAAGGCTAAAAGCGCCAAATTTGAAGTCAATTTCGGGAAAATGGTTGCGATCTATAATATTTTACATATTTTGCTGGATTCTGTGGGAGGCTTGGAGCAATTTGAGGTATTAATCTTATAACACCATTGGTTCCCTTTAACAAGAGATCTAAACTTAAAACACGTTAAACAACAATATGTTAAAAGAGGAATAAAACCCATGTGAGGAAACCGGGCTCCTGAGCGCGGAAGGATGTGATAGCCTGGGGTCGTGGTTTAAGCTGCATTTTAAAACTATTGAAGTAAAATTACCACTTAACACTGTTGACCTTTTGTCTTCTTCTCATCCTGATCTCTTTATTCTCTTTCTGTTCAAAATCTGTACAGGAAGCAGACCAGGTAGGTGTTGTCTTCTTACACTTTTTCTGTCTCTTTCGTCTTCCATTTTTAAGCATTTTAGGCAACAACAACTTAGATCTCCCAATCTGTACGATTTTCAAAATCGCAGAGAGAACCGAACAACATCTCGAAAAACTGCTCAATAGCTTTCATTTCAAATGTCACACCTGCGGGTAGCGTAAACTCAAAAGGAACAGCCTGATTAGCAGCACCACGAGAATGTAATAATTTGCTTTTGTCTGGACTTCAGGATTTCATTCAACGGCTCAAAGTTAGACCTACAATGTACAGCACAGCAAAGTACACAAAAATTCTCTTTTTATTTGGGTCTACACTATGATTTTATCCACATAGTTTAGTTCTTGCAATAAAATCACTGCAGCTTTTCAAACCATGCATCACATGCTCCAAATGTCGCTTGTTTTTTCTTTTTTTGTCTTGCTATCTTCCATCTTTTTAATATTTATCCTCATGACCTTCAACTGGCATTGATTTCCCAGGGAAATGTTCTTAGTCGACTTGTCGGCGGTCCTATGTTCCAGAAATTCCGACGACAAAACGACGCAGAGTTAGGAGAGGTACAGAAATGATGTTCTTGCGCATGCTCGCTTGTGTCTGGTGCCCAGTGTCACTCATCTCTGTCATTTCTTAAACAATAATGCGGTGGCAAAGCCATTCTGATCACATGACACCAGCACGACACCCATCATATTCCCACGTGATTTAAACTTGGCCATGTTGTTAATCTAATTTTAAAAGACATACGTAAGAATGTGTTATAAATAGGCATTACATTATTTAATCGCTAAACTCTACAGATATAAAACGCTGGACGCCTATACAAACATAAAATTAATGTAAAACTAGAAATAATCGTCTGCAAACGTTTAAGTCTGAGATAAATACCGTGACTTCTGTTGTACTCGTTTGATCCTAAACGTGAATGATTTCTTTTTCTGCAACGCGGTCTTGCGAAGTGCAGAATTTTTTTTGTTCTTCGTATAAGTAACGCTGATAACTGGTACATGCAACTGGCCTAATGGCTTTTGGAGCTAGTATTGTAAGAATAAATATAGATAACTAAATTTCACATTTTAGACACAATTGCGTTTCCTTTCTTTCTCTCTCTCTCTCTCTCTCTCGCTATGCTCTTCAACCGTGTTACCTTGTTAATAGGCCATTTCTGAGTTCATGTCTGCCTCCTCTTCAAAGCGAGTCTAAGTGCGAAGTTTTTGTGATGGTAATTAGTTCTGCTTTATATATGAATGAAAACTAATTTTCATAACAAAAACTTCGCACTTAGACTCGCTTTGAAGAGGAGGCAGACATGAACTCAGAAATGGCCTATTCTTGCGTGAGATCTTGATCATGCTTTCAGTTCTTCAACACCTTTGTATAGCGTCTTAAACTTGTCGTGATCTTTGCGTGACCTTCGTACGTTCTCCTTAATTTCCCACCATCACCATGTGCCCTTAGAAAGCCAAAAAAACATGCAGAAGTATTTGTATGCCTCTGTCTCGTGTCATAGAAAGTAGAATTGAAAGTATACAATATAATTTTGATGTAACACGGAGTGTCCCGATAGTTTCCAAAGAACGTTAAGTTGAACTTCAGGCTTAAGTGAGCAGCGTATTGGCAAAAATATGCAGGTTTTTATAGTTTAAATGTCTCGCCTCAAGATCACTTATAAGAACAAACCCATTGAATGTTCATAAAACAAAGAGCCACGGCAATTTGTATCACAAGATACTTTCTAGGTCTCCAAACCGGTTTCGCGTTTTTGCGCCCGGTGTATGTTTTCCTTTTCGCTCTAATATCAGCACGCGAATTCTCCTTACTGTTCTGATATCTTTGTTAAGGTGCAAGTAGGGAGAATTTGTTTGAACATAATTTTAACTTAAGCTGAAGGCTAACATGAGTCACCGTTGTATTTTAGGGTCTTGCCATGCAGGATGTTACGATCAGTTTGGCTGATGGTCCCTATCATTCCGGGTCTACACAGGGCTTATATTATCCAAATCACCAGGTAACAAACAGATCCTAACAACACAGTAGCTTAATGGTCCCAGGTACTCAGGAAATCACAGGCACCATATAGACTGCAACTAGGCTCCACCCTTGAAATTTCACGGTAAACTAGTAAAGAATCCACTCTCAGTTAAACCTCCCAAGCAAATTATCTCGAGTCTACTTCTAATACGCTGAAGAAAAAGATTAATTCAGTGGTGAACGATCGACAATCAACTCCTGAAATCCCAGGGTAACATTAGTCAAGTCCTCGCTTGAAGTTCCAAAGTAAAAAGATCGAGAACAACTAGAGGTAGTGACGCTGACGTTTAACTGCGGACGTTATACATTCGATGTCCCACTACAGCCACTCCCTCCCACTCCCTCATCCCCCTCCCCCCTCCCCCCTCCCCCTCCCCCCTCCCCCCTCCCCCTCCCTCCTTAGTGTGGTCTGAAGAGCTGTTTTCTTCAATCACCACCTCTTCTTAACTGTTGGGTCAAGATCCAAGATCCAACAAGAACTGCACCAAGACTGGCTTCTTACATTATTTCATTCACTTTACTCCAGACAATGGAGAGCCCAACCCGATCCCGTTACCCGTCCCGTCAAACGCCGCCCGTTGCACACCACTCTACGACATCCTTAAACGAAGGTCGCGGCCCAGGTGTTACCACAGCTTTAGCCGGTCCCCATCGCCGACAGCTGCCCCAGGCCCCTGGTTCTCGCACTGGATCTCAACTGTCTTTGACCGGGAAGGGACCGGCACTCCCGGAAAACCGGGGAGACAGTGTACTGGAGAACGGCTACCACCCGAACATGAACCAACACATTGTCATGGCGATACGAAGCGGCCAGAGCCCTTACGCACTCTATGGCTTGGAAGATCTAGGTGATGAGGATGACTGGTGCTAACGTTAAAATACACGTGACCATCACGTGCTAAATTGTGTCACTTGGGAGATTCGCATACTGTCATTTTGTGCTGGTCACGTTTTTTTCGGTCTGATGATGTTGACTGCTGACTTGATTAATTCCATTTGAAGTTTGCCTCATTAGACTTACCACGAGAAGTAAAAAAGGACGAGGATGAAAGGAAACTAATAAACTCCAATGATTTGCAACGTAATTTCCTTCATCCTTCACAGATGAAAAGTAGTGGTGTCGTTTGGAGGATGTGCCATTATTTGCCAAGTTTTGTAAACTTCAATGCGCCGAACGTCCCACGTAGCGGTCTTCGAAATAGGAGTGGATGAACACGAAACGCTCTTTGTTAAAAGCTAAGTAAATGTAGCTCAGGAGAATATTGAACTCCGAATGAATTTCTCGCGTTACTTTTGATAAAGCGAGAAAGAGACCTCACGTCGACACGAGCAATTTGTTTGCTTTTGATAACAAATACTGCATCATTTTTTCCTGATATCTGTTTATCTTAGTAGTAAATTTATTTATTTATTTATTTATTTATTTAATAACTATTGGCCGTTCAGATGATATATGAAGTAGCAAATAATATATATGAATACCTTGTGCTTACAACTGAAATAATGAATTGATAATATATAGCCAGTTAACTGTTACGAGTAGATGCTCTTTACTGGGTTGTTCTGGCGCTAGTTCTGAACTTTAATCCAAGTGCTGCTAATTTTGTTTGCGCTTGAAAATATGTTCTTATCTGTAAGGCACCATTATTTTGCACCAGGCTAGCTGCCGGCAGCTCTTGGAAAATGGAAGTTGGCAGGGTTTTTTTTTTTTAAGTTATACTTTGGCTCTTGTGCCGAATTACAAGCATTGCAAAATGTCCACTTTGGAAAATTGGACCATCTGTTGCGTAGCAGACAGTTCATGAAAGAGCTTTGTACCAGTATGGTTACACTTATGTGGTTTAATGACAAAACAGCACATTCAGGTTTAGTGTGGCGTTTTTAATATAAAATTAAACAAAAAACCGGCCTGGTGGAGGAAGATACTGTATTGATTTATCGGATATGGAGAAAGTTTCAACAAGGTACATTACGCTTCACTGCTCGAGCGCTAAATTTTTCATTGAAAACTTGGCGAAATCCAGAATTATATTTACTCAAGTCTGAATGACATCTCCACAGAACTTCACATTTTTGCTTACTTCTAACACCTCCTCCTCCCAAGAAGCTTCGAGAAGTAAGGTTCATGCTTTTTGCACCCGGTTTTTCATCTCGGCAATATTATTTAAACATGTCACGCTAACTAAGCATGGTTGTGCTATTGAATCAAGAAGGAGTTGATATTTGAGAGTGGATAAAACACCTTGTTAGTTTGTCGTTTGTATGTAAATCAGTTATTTGCAGGATAGCCCTTGGAGGACTCTAATCATTTTTGTAGTGATAGCTTTGTTTTTGTAAACATAAGCTGCTGTATCCTGGCATAAGGAGTGTGGTTTAAGTCAGTCAAGAAAACGGACGCGGGTTGGCATGCACATTGCTCTCGACGAGATGTGCTAAGGATTTTTGTTTTTGCAATTGTTTTTGAGTCAAAATTACCACCATCTCAAACGAGATGTTCATGATGTGAATGTTAAAGTCTCTAAAAAGTCTGTTTTAAATTTTTTTTCAAGAGGTTGGTTTCCACTTACAAGGGGTGGCGTTTGTTTTTTTTGTCAAATTGTTTTTGCCAGATTTCTCGTCACGTTTGGTACCGTCGAACATGCGAACAAACACTCCAACAGTGTAAATTTCATGACCTAATTGATAACAAATTAAACCACGAAATTTTGCGTAAAGATACAACAATCACATATGTCGCATTCATGTGGAAATCATTGCCCCTTGGTTCTGTTTTGTTATGTATAAATGCCCGGACAATCTCGTCTCCTTAAGAACGGAGAAACATACCTGGGTAATTCCTTTATAGAATAATTAAAATGGTAGCAATTAAATGATACAGCAGTAAAACGCTTCCTCAGCCAGCATTTGTACAAGCGACCCACTGTTGCTTACGCGAGTTTTTTTTTTTTAAGTTAAATAAGTTTAGAGTTTTGTAAAGCGTTGTTGAAATTTTTTGGCAATAATCACAGACAACCGACAGGAGTATTGATTTTCTAGCTATTACAATTGCTCTTATTGTTACCGTTATCTTTGATAGAAGAATTACTCTTAATATATTAATGATAGAAGAATGTTTAACGCTGTACCCAGTACAGTTTATTTATAATGATCGTATTATTGTAAAGTGACTTATTTAAGGCTACACGGCTTTTGAAGCACAGTCGCGTCATAGTTTCAAATAATGTTCCTATTGTACATACAGCAGATAAGTGATGATTCTTTCAAACACGAGAAAATCAGATTTGTTTTGGAGAAAGAATAAATTGCTACATTGTGAAACCACTGTTTGTTGAAAGATGTATTGTTTTTGTAAATGACACAAGCACACTAAAACATCCCGAATTCTCCGAACAGGAGTCGATGTCCTGGAAACGTTCGTCATCAAATAAGGTCTCGAAGTCACAGCATCTCACCGTGGGGATAGTTTTTCGAGCGAGTAAGCGACCTCTTGCGTTGCGCTATTAGGGAGCTTAGCAACGAAGAATGAGGACAACGGGAACGCCACAAAACAATAGGCTTAACAAGACGCCTGGAGGCAAGACAAGACAGTGTTGAGAGCACTCCCCTTCCACCGATGTGTCCCGGGTTCGATTCTCGGGCTCGACGTCATACGTTGAGTTTGTTGGTTCTCCGAGAGGTTTTTCTCCGGGTACTCCGGTTTTCCCCTCTCATCAAAAACCAGTATTTGATTTGATTTGATTTGTGATAGATTTCAGGGCACAAGCACAAGCACGTGGCCAGTACAGCAGATGTTTTCACGTCTCTTTCCGAGGTCGTTTCGGTAGATTTTTACAGCAAAAAAAAAACGCTAAGAAAGCTGATATTGGCCAAAACAAATCAGAAGCGAAAGACAATAAAAAACAATTCTTCAGCCACCCGTTGCTCAGTTTATTTACATACACAAACTTATGCTTTCCCTCAAATGAAGTTGTATTTGGAAAGTACTATTAAATACGTTTCCCCATAACATTTTAGGAATCTGTCTCGCTAGAGAAAACTATCTTCAGTTTCTTTAAAAAAACGTATCATAACACAACAGGCGTTGGTCAATGAGATTTTGGTTTCATATTGACTGTTTGGTGTCAGTCAAACACCAATTCAACTGCGGTATAAAACAGATCAACCTTGCAGTGTACGTGAAGGTATCTCGTCTTTTTCGACCCCATAACAATTTATTTTGTTAGAGAAAAAGAGTAAAACGTTGTGACATAACGGAAACGAAATAAATCGCCATTTGTTTTCGATGTGGCTGACCGCAAGACCGAGTCGAAGTGAACCTTTGTGCCTACAGAGATTTTCGACGTTTGATCTTGCAATGATGAGCCGAGACTAAAAAAGAACGTACTGGCTAGATATTTGATTGGTTAAGCAAACAGACGCAAACCCACGCGGAATTTAGTTGGAGCAACAAACACGCCACCAATCTCGTTACTAGAGCCCACGTTCTCTTAACCTTAACCAGCGGTCTAGGAACTTGTGACACGCTCGGCATTTTCAGCTGAACAACATTTCCTATGTCCCATATTTGGGTGCTCTATGGTGGGAAACTGTTCTGATGTTTTCAACAACTAGTGGCGGATGCCACAAATTGCGACCACTGGCGGGACGCCACTTTCAAGATCCAACATAAATAACTGTTAAACTTTGTACTTTGCGGGAAACGTCATGTGAGATCAACATCAGTCTTCCCCTTGGCTTCACGTCTGATTGGATAACCAACTGCCTTCAATCTGATTGTGGTTCGAGTAACATACAGGCGTATTTTGTACGAAAAGACAAAAAGGCGAGAGAGCGAGCGAATCGAAGCAAACAGTTACTTTTGACGTTTTAAAGTCACCCTAAAGGGCAACGAAGACATTTTAAAGGACGAAATTACAAATAGTACCTAATTACGAATTTGAAACCTCCCTGGCATATTTTACGCTAAAAGTATTCAAAGGAAACACCTCTAATATTAAGTCTTTACGACAGCCCCCACCCCACCCCACCCCCTCCATTCTCCCTACCCCAATAATGATCAAGTGTAAAAATGAAGTTTCCCTTTCCTCTTCCCATTTATTTTTAGTCGAGGAAAGAAATAGCTTTTTCGTAAGAGACAATTCTCGAAGACTTTGATGACAAAAAGTTCACCTTACCTTGCGTTTTATCAAAGTGTAACTATGCAAATAAAAGCTACTGAGAATCAATTTCCTGTATGTTGTCGGGAATAGAACTGTCACTGTTTTAAATTGCTGTCAATTGAAGAATGAAAAGGCAACACGCTACGTAAAAGCATAGGTATTGTTCAGGATACCTATGCTTTTACGAGAGACGCCCTGGAATTATAAAGATAGAAGAACAATAAAATGCAATTTTCAGAGCAAGATAAACACTTCAGCTTTCCACTATCTACACATATGAAAACAAAGAAAAAAACTGAAGAACCGTGACAGCTGTAGTCGAACTATTTCCGTATAAATAATTTCATAAGATAACTAGGTATATATTATGAAAAATTCATGTTCTGCCTTCAGATTCTTCTTTGTTTTTTCTATCCACTCCTTCATCTTTCAAGTGTTGAACCTTCTGTGCATTCTGTTCGTGTACTGAAGAAACATCGTTCGTTGATTGACTCGACGACTGAATATTTCCTGTTCTCAAAGCTCCACTATTTGTTTCATCTTGTGACGAGTCCGTATGAGGCTCCTCCGCTCTTGGAGCTTCTGCGCTACTTTTCGGCGTTTTAGACTGCCTTGCAGAGTCAGTACTTGGTTGATTTGTATGTTCACCACCAGCATCAGTATTTGGTGTTCCTGCGGCGGGGTATGATCTTCCGGCGGTTGCACAAAACACCTCATCTTTACCCACTGGCACAGTGTCTGGCGTACCTTCCGAATTATCCAGCTTTTCAGAGGATGTGCTTTCATCACAGTTATTCGGTGAACGCGTCTGTTGCGGCTTGTCCGGCAAGCGCCTATTTTCATTTTCAACACCACAATAAGTTAAGGTATAAGTGTCTTTTTCGTCAGAGGACCGTGTGTTTGCACTGGAAGAATCTTCACTAACTAATGACTCTTCCGTTTTTGTTGCCTCCTGTTGACTGTCTTGCGCTCTTATGGAGTCCTGGTTTGATTGCAATTTCTCTTTGCTCGATGGCTCCTGCTGTTCTCCCGAACCTTCAGATTTATTAGCTAGAATCAACAATCAACAGAGTAGGTGATAAGAATAAGAGGAAAAACAAACAAACATGTAGACAGTGAACAAAGAATTAAACGAACGCACCCACGCACGATGGTGTATTATAAATATAGCTCAATTATTCAAAAAACAAATGAACACGTTCAAACACACACACACACACAACACAAAAATACATTATGGAAGCGGACAAGAAAATTAATACTGAGCAAAATAATATTTAAGGATAGGCCGATACCGTTATGCTTAAAATCGATACGATACCGAGTACGATATTGACGTTTTTCTTCGATATTGACAATGTCACGTCATTGAGTTGGCTGATAAGTCATGTCTTCTGCTGACCAAATACAAGGTTGCCTCGCACTGTAAACGTTGATTGTTGTTCAGTACTCTATAGTTGCATCAACAACTCAGACAAACAAGTCAATTTATTAATGAGAACATTGTCCTGCTGAATAACAACGGATAACACACAACATCAGGTAACAAACAACGAGCGTGGGCAGGTCAAGTGCAGTATCGAAAGCATCGCTACTTCTCACTAGTATCGATATTTCCAGATCCGACCTCGGTATCGTCGGTATCGAATATTTGGTATCGGTATCGGTATCGGCCATCCCTTAATTCAGTAATTTTTAAAAAGGGCTCGCAATTAACGCTCGCAAACTCGCAAAATGCGAGTGATTTTGATAATCTGCGACTGACAAAAATATCCACCAGCAAACGTTTTTGTTAGAATCATCCATGTCTCCCAAATCCATGTTCGAACGCAATAAGGAATGTACGGACGACAATTTTTTTTAACTAAAAACTAGAGAGCAGCACACAGCAGCGTCACTTTTCAACTTTGTTTATTATCCGACCGGTTTCGTCTGATCAAACAGACTTCATCAGGGATTTAACAAGACCGATAGAGGAACTAGTTTTATACTTAACGGTTAACGTATAAATCACGTTCAAATAGGGTGTTAACGGCAAAAAACACCCACCAAAAAAATATGTGCAGGATACTACGTAAATCCTGCATTACAAACTGTGCAATGTTTAATTTTGGGGCTCATCCCTGATGAAGTCCGTTTGATCAGACGGAACAAGTCGGATGATAAACAAAGTTGACAAGATCTGTTGCTGTGTGCTGCTCACTAGTTCTTAGTAAAAAAGTTAAAAAAATTAGTCCATTTAACGTCTGTGTATCCTTTGGCAAATGCTACTTCTGAACGAAGATTTTCAACCATGAAAAGAAGGATGTCAGACTGGCGTTGTGCTTTGGCTACTAATACCATGGACATGCTGATGAGAGTGAAAATCGAGGGCCTAAAAAGACAAGCTGATTATCAACCCAGAGCTGCAGTAGATAGGTGGCGGATGGCCGGACAATGACAAAGGAGACCAAATAATATTTAATATCTTAAATTTTATTAAACTTTTTTCAGCTCATTAATAGACTGTGCGAAATATCAATTGGAATCTTTATATCAGATATGGTCATTGACATTTCAAAAGGAAAGAATTTGCTAGTGGTCTCACCAGAAAAAAATCTTACTAGTAGAACTTTGCAAGTGGATTTAAAAGTTAACTTTGAGCCCTGCTACGACTGTCACTTGACACAGTACTACCCACCTGACGCTCCAGTAGCCTTGGCAGCTAATCGCACTGTGAGGCGTTGACTTCTGTCATCCAGAGCGGCGATAGCGTTTTTCAGAATGCGGCCCTGTTCGCTGAACAAAAGAACGGCGGGTATCTTGACATCATCACTGTTACCTTCGTCATTAGACATGGCAAATATTGGCTGTGTATCACTAGAGCTACCTTCAACATTATCTGCACAAAACAAATACAATTCCACTGTTAAGGTTCGACTTTTAACCACTTTAACCCCTAAGAGTGACCAATACTTAATTTCTCCTCATAGTAACACTGCTCAATCAAACATAAAGGTTGTGAGAAGAAAGGAAGTGATCAACAAGTAACAGTTCTTGCTTGTTTAACAAATTCTCCTCATCATCACCATAGAAAATGTATGAAAAACAGTATGGAGAATATACATTCTGATATTAGGGTTTAAGGGATTAAAGAGGAGTCTAGACAAGTTACAAAGGTCTTGATTGTTTAACAAATTATCCTCATCATTACATAGCGACATAACGACCGAGCAAACCAATCAGACTCGCTGTATGAAAAGCGCAGAAAGCGGGAAGATTGCGCCGAAACGCAAGAAACTTACAGGTCCAAAATGACATCGTAAATAATGGAACTTGGTAACAAGACTCGAAGGGAAACACGAAGTGGTTGGAGAGGGAGTTAAGGTGGGGAAGTGTGGGGCTTCTTCGTACACTACACAAATCAATCATATATGATTCATTTAATATACGTCACTCACACTACACAAAGTTACAACAGCCTCTGATTGTAGAAACGTTTCTCGCGGATAAAACCTAAATTTTACTGTTAATCAATCTCACCTATGATGATGACACCAACGGCGCCTGCAGTTTGAGCGTGACGAGCCTGTCAATGAGACAAAATAACGACTATGGCATCAGTGTCCTTAACAAGGAAGATAAAATACGACCAGAGCCTGCTCTGGGCGTTGCCCTACCAAGTTGTCAATTACCAACCAGACTATGAACAGCTACGGTAATGCATTGAAGCAGCTGCTGCGCGACATTTGAACATTAAACTCATCGCCAATAGATGAGCTTGAGGAAGGTGCGAAGGGATAGGTGCAACCGCACGTGATGCGAGCTGAGCGTGCACGTATCCATGGCAACCCTGAGAGCATAACCACCCGGCACCGTCCCTCTGATGAATCAGTGGGGATACTTAGCAACGCAAATACTTACCCGAGAAGACACCATCAAGGGGTGGGAGGAGGGGGAACACAGAAGCAAGGAACGTGCACGAGAGCGAAGCAAAACGCGCGAAAACGTAGCAAGAACGCAAAACATGAACGCCCCTGAAAACCCCCCACATATGCGGCCCTGCGCGCGTGGCCGCCGTGAATAGCCGCTGAACGCTTTGGCTCGAGTTTAACTTAGCCTAAATTACGTTTAGCCACAAAAAAATAGTTGTCCAATACGAAAAGGTAGTGCCAAGTTCCTATGAGAATGAAAAACAATTGTTTTTCAATGGTTGTCAAACACACCCTAAAGACTTGGCCGTTGGCTAGACAGTGTGGTATGTCACTTCTGGACACTGGGGCGCTCGATATGAAGAAACGTATCCGCGATAAATATGTACGTTACGGAGAACGTAGTTTACAACTCTAGTTATTTCACATTGTGAACAGTTAGGGCTGTCCGCAACTACACCAGTTTCACTTGCGACTGTTGCTGCTCAAGTTATAGGGGGAGACCCCTCGGGTCGTTCGTGCCAGATTTCAGACAATAATGGGCACACGCTCACAACTATTCAAAAAGAGACAGAAATACAACATTTCAAGTGTCTTGTAAGGCAACAATCGTAGGTTAGTTGTATGTCTGATTTACACACCTGTGGCCAGGATGTCGCATATAACAAGCTATACCGCCGTGCATCGTCACACTTTACACGTCATGCGCGACAATAGGCCATATTCGTATTCTCGGTATTGAATTGGATCTAGCATGAAGTGGAGGCTCTTGCGGGGGAATCTTTTCATATGTAAATGTATTCCCCCGCATGAGCCTCCACTTCATGCTAGATCCAGTTCAATACCGAGAATACGAAGATGGCCTATTGTTATATAGCATTGTCCAACAAGCATACTTACGACAGACCTGGCAAAAAAAGCATATTCACAGTAACCAATGTGTCTCTGTCTTAGTACCTTGTCAATGAACATGCACTCTCCTCTCCCTAACACGGCAACTCTATGCCTCAGCTCTTCAGCGTTACTCAAAGAGGAGCAGCCGTTCAAAGGTTCACCTATGCCGACCTCTGCACTAATCTGGAAGAAAGAGAGAACTCTTCACTACACTGCTCGTGTTTTCAATAAGAACTGTTCGCTGTCTCCGAAAAAGAATTACAGCGCTCGTCCATGACGGCAACCCACTTACCTAGGACCAGAAGAAATTTGTTTTGGGCTTGTAAAATTTGAGACCCACTAACCACTAAGCTACTTGTGGGAGAAGAGGTTTGGGAGATAGTATTGATGAAGAGGAATTCGACCAGTTTTGAGTTAAGTTGATCCCAAAAAAGAAATGAAATAAAATTTCCCTGATACAAGCCCGGTAATCACAATATTGGTCTTAAGAGGCGACCGATGCTTGGCTGCCAAATGACGCCATTTGGCTAGTATATTTTAGACTCCACTAGCCCATGGACTTGTTTGTTAAAAAGTTAGGTCACGGAGCACTGGAATAGCAAGAACTTTCAAAAACGTCTTCATTATTTAAGAAAATAAAATCACTTAATTTCCACATGGACACTTTCTCACCCTTGGACACTGAATCGATGACTAAATGGGCATGAATGTACTCACCCCAACGTCTCCTCTGCTCAGGTCCAGACCGAACCGAGCTGGACAGGCGTCAAGGACCACATCTCCATTGTAAGGTGCCGAGATCAGCTGAACCACACGAGGGCTTTCTTGAACTGCTACAGAACAGCAGCAAACAAAACCATCAGTTCATAAAATCACTGCATTAAAGGAGGAAACGTTAGCCAGGTCAATTGACACAGGGTCGCCTCAGTGTAGTTACCCTGAGTGCCAAAGCTTTTTTGCTCTTTGGGGGCGACAGAAAGACAAGCACTATTCGCGCTGACGTTCCTCGCCACTGGTGAGCGAGAAGACCTCTGGCATCCAGGGTACAGTTTAGTTCAAAATAACAAGTCCATGGAACCCAGTCCGAGACTGAACCCGCCTCTTCGCTGACTATCTTTTAGATCTGATTGCTCCACTGTGTTATCTGTATGTTTTGGCCAGATGAGTCAGTTTCAGTATGCAAAAGACAGTCCAAGAATTATATCACAGTGTAATTTTGTTTGTCTGTTTACTAGCTATTTGTTTGTCTGTATCAAACGTGACAGTAAATGATTGAACAGATCTCAAACCTGATTCATCGTTTCGCCTCTTTGCCAACTCGATCATCTCTTGCATGAACTTGATGCCATCCTCCGCATCACCTTCTGTCTGCGCCTGTGCGAAAACCAACATCGGGGGGAAAATGTCTAAGCTGAGCAATTCCAGTGGACAAGTTTAGGGAGAAGTAAAATATCCAAGTGTACTCAAAATCACCCAGTGCCAGGCAGAATTGTATTATGAATTCATGGAAAAAGAGGCTTTGACTCGCTCAGCAGAGATAAGAGAACCATGAACACTTCTGCGATTCACACCCTGATTCAGAAGGTCCCCTCAGGACGTTGTGCCTGTCCGTCTTCAAGGATTAGTGTCCTTAATGTAGGTCAGCTCCCGAGCAACAATACAGCAACAATGCCCTGTGTTCTAAGTGAACAAAGAGAGCTCTCGTATGGCTCACCAAGCCACAAACCTAAACCATAAGCAATTCTTTGGAAAGAAAGCAACGATTCCACAAAAATCCCACATAGCTCAAGACGCTTTCTTCAATTGGGAAGTGTTTCAGATTATGACGACTTGTGTAAACCCTTTAAACCCCAATATCAGAATGCATAGAAGAATTTCATACATTTTCTATGGTGATGATGAGGAGAATTTGTTAAACAACCAAGACCTTTGTAACTTGTCTGGACTCCTCTTTAATCCTTTAAACCCTAATACCAGAATGTATATTCTCCATACTGTTTTTCATACATTTTCTATGGTGATGATGAGGAGAATTTGTTAAACAATCAAGATCTTTGTAACTTGTCTGGACTCCTCTTTAATCCTTTAAACCCTAACATCACCAAGTATATTCTCCATACTGTTTTTCATACATTTTCTATGGTAATGATGAAGAGAATTTGTTAAACAATCAAGACCTTTATTACTTGTTGATCCTTTTTTTTCTCGCAGCCTTTAATTTTAATTGAGCAGTGTTGCTATATGGAGAAAGTGCTTAAACATTGGTCCTTCTCAGGACCAAAAGTGTAAGTAGCGCTCAAAACTTATTGCTGTTATTTTGAACTTATTATCTTGTTGTGTTTCTTCTGGGTTATTTGAGGAGAAAGGCACTAGGATTAGATCATTTACAAAGTTAAACTTACGACAAAAATGGTGTCATACGAGTTGTTTCCACTTTCATTTGGAGCATCGCTGACGGCCTATCATGAATTGCAGAGTGAACATTTGGTCATGCCCAGCTCAGTGGTGGAAAGGATCGGTTTTATAATTTGCTCAATGTTCTCCAAAGTGATTACAAAGTTAACAAAGTCAATGTGACTGTAAATTGTCTCAGCCATTCTCAATGTAATATTCAAGTCTACAGTTCATTGAGTCCAACTTAATTATCACTGTTTCTGTTAAGCTGTAGTTTTGCTGTACTTCTGGTTAATTTTTGTGATGATAATCAAATGGTTTAAGCGCTTTGGTGATTCTGCCTTGCTTTCGAAAATCAGTTGTAATTCATTTTACACTGTTACTAATGTTACATGTTAATGTCACAGCTTGTGTAGAACAGGAAGTCCCAGTGTTCACAATGTTTCATTACAGCCGGCAAAGAATTCATCACAACATACATGTTAAGACAAAACAACTCCAAATACCAAAACGTTATTATAATTGTTAGTACATGAAGCACTTTGACTTGAAAACACGAGAGATTTAAAACTGTCATATTTTTTATTCCTACCAGGTAGAAAACAAATACTGCCTTATTTTTCTTGGCCATGTTACTCAAAGCATGGTTAGCACTGACCCGGGTTTAAATACAACTCAACCAATGGTTAGCACTAACCATGCTTCAAGCAACTCTGCCCTGATGTATGGTAAAGTGAGTGAAACAAGGTAACATGCAAAAATTGCCTCCCATGAGAAGAGCAAGAAGCAATTTTGAAGCACGCTTTCCTCACTTCACTTGTGCTGCTGTTGTGCACCCCTGTCATGCATCTGTGTACATTTGCCAAGGATAGGAAAACAAAGAGCTCTACTCCTATTGTTCTTAGGACACCTGATGGGATCACTCTCACCGATGAAGCAGTCTGCATGAGCTGTATTCTGCCATCCTTTGTTTGAACCACAGTAATGCCCATGGTCTTGAGGATGGTGATATGCTCCTGATTACCAGGTACAAACTGTTCAGCTCTTAGTCGCGGAGGCCTAAAAGGAATAACAGGAGAGGAACTAAGTGCAAAGAACCACAACATTACCGGTATATTTCTTAGTGAAAAACCGCTAAGTACACTCCTCATAAAAACAACCGCTCCTGGGGTAGGAGGCTGGTGGGATTTGGGGAGTGTCATTTGCTAATTGTGTGACCCCCTGCCCCCCTCCATCTTACCAGTTGTAGTCACAAAATGCCTCTCAAAACGATTTTTGGGGGAAATGACCCCCCCCAAAAATAAGTTACACCAGCCATTTTTCCTCTTTTATATCTCAGAATTTTCCTTGACCTCCCCCCTTTTCTTTGATTTCTCCGGGCAGCCCCACCCCCTTCCTCAAAAAGCCATTTTTTTGGCATGCCCCTCCCTCATCCCATAAAAACTGAATGGTCCTTAAGATGCAGGCTATAGGACTGGCAATGCATGTGCAATACAGATGTGTACAACTCATACTGTATCCCTTCCCCCAAAGTAGCAATGAAGGTCTAACAACAGAGGAGGGAGTAAGAAAAGAGGCCAGTTGTGTACATGGCCAAGAAATTTGTCAAGGTCTTTATTACACAGACTTGATATTGAGATTTTGAACTCACTTGTTAGAGCTGAATGTAAAGCCTTGTTTCTTCTTGGGACAGCTACCCTGTGCTACAGACCGGCTGTTACGCCTCACTTCCTCTGCAAACTTAGCAGCTGAGCCTTGAGTGTGTTGTGTCATGGGACAAGTATACTCATGCTCATTTTCATCACTCAGAGTCAAGTTGTACTTCAATTGCTACACAAAAAGGGACAACAACCAATAATCAAATCAGCTCCTTACAATGTATTCTGCAAGACTTGTCCAAGTGATGTGACTTGACTGAATAACTGGGTGGATGAAATGAACAAATCCCAAAAAAGAAAAGTGTACTGGACCTGATCATTCTCCTTCCCCACCAAGTTAATAAAAACATGTTTGTCTATAGACATACTCAGGTAAAACTACAGCTGTACATCAGAAAGCAAGACATTTAAGGATTTCTTGAAATCACGGTGTCTCTTGAAAGAGCACTGCACATAAAAAGAAATAGAGCGGCTGGATTTTAGATCCATACAACAGTATCCAATTTAAAAAACTAAAGAAATTTTATGAAGTTATCAATGTAATCTGTTGGAAATACCTCAGGTGGTAAATTTACTGTTAAATAAAGACTAATGTTATGAATAATAATTATTATTGTACTCAAATTTATGTGCAACTATAGCGAAATCGCTTAGTGTTTCTCTCTGCTTATAAGATTCTCTTTTTGCAAGATGTGTTCTGCTTTTGCCTTGCCCTTCCTAGTTAAGTTTCAAAGCTATTTGTGGGACGTATATCGCGGAGAATAGAAAGTAAGGGTACATGTATATGTTGTGCCGTGTAGCACTATAAACATGTACAAGAGGTGGAACAGAGAATTAACTCTGAAGTGTAAATTAAAGTGCTAAGAGAAACCCATGAAAAACCCACTGGGCGTTAGCCCTAGTAAAGGGTATCAGGGAACCACACGAGGCAAAGAAAAAAATCTCATGACCTAGGTGGGAATCGAGCCCACGACCTCTGGATTAGATCTGCCGTTGCTCTGCTGACTAAGCTACGAGGTTGGACAGGGAAAGTTGGGGAAGATTAAGGTGGTGAATCGCGGCGAATAGAAAGTAAGGGTACATATATATGTTGTGCCGCATAGCACTATAAACATGTACAAGTGGTGGAACAGAGAATTAACTCTGAAGTGTAAATTAAAGTGCTAAGAGAAACCCATGAAAAACCCACTGGGCGTTAGCCCTAGTAAAGGGTATCAGGGAACCACACGAGGCAAAGAAAAAATTCTCATGGCCTAGGTGGGAATCGAGCCCACGACCTCTGGATTAGATCTGCCGTTGCTCTGCTGACTAAGCTACGAGGTTGGACAGGGAAAGTTGGGGAAGATTAAGGTGGTGAATCGCGGCGAATAGAAAGTAAGGGTACATATATATGTTGTGCCGCATAGCACTATAAACATGTACAAGTGGTGGAACAGAGAATTAACTCTGAAGTGTAAATTAAAGTGCTAAGAGAAGCCCATGAAAAACCCACTGGGCATTAGCCCTAGTAAAGGGTATCAGGGAACCACACGAGGCAAAGAAAAAATTCTTATGACCTCGGTGGGAATCGATTCACAAGATTTACTAAAGCTTAAAAACAATGCTGCATGACACTAACCTGTGAGGCTGATACATTCACAGCCATAGTGGAGAGACTAAGTGGCAGGAGGTGAGCCTCTGTTGTAAAAATAAACTGATGCATGTTAAACACCAGGTCTTTCTTCTCAGTAAACAGTAGGAACAGGTATTTGAATGTCTCCGCAAGGACAAATGAATCCATCCTGGCATAAAATAAAGCATGATTATAGATTAATACAGAAAAAAAAATCCTATATGTCAAACAAATTATGCTGTTACACCCATTTTGAAATTACTGGTTATTCCTGCAATCTGATTGGCTCCCAGCAGTGTAATTTATTTACAAATTGCATCATTTTTTTGCTCTAAATCACATCCTTTTTAGTCCATCAAAATTCAAAACCAGGTTTCCTAAAGTGAAATTTCTCAAACTGCACTCGCCTTAAGGCCCATGCAATTTTGTAGACTTTCAAAATCACTCATACCTATTTATCCTGAATTGTACTCGAGGTCATGCGATTTCCTATACAAATTGCACTCCACTCAGTTCCATTACTATTATAAACATCATGGCTAACACAATGTATTACTCAAGTGAAAGATGATCCTCACAGTTGTGAATGCAATTTTATGCAATTGCTTAAAGAAGCCTAAAAAAAATTCAGGACTTCAACAGGGTTTGAACCCGTGACCTCACAATACCAGTGCTAACCAACTGAGCTATGACGCCACTGACGTTGGGAGCAGGTCAATTGTACGTTCATATGTTCCCATGAAAGAGATAAGTGATCATCCTTCACTTGATTTCATTACCGCAGTTCATATAATTATGATTTATCTCATATACATCATTCTCACTCATCTCATTCACAGGAACATATGAACCTACAATATTTTATTGACCTGCTCACAACATCAGTGGCTCATAGCTCAGTTGGTTAGAGCATCGCACCAGTATCGCGAGGTCACAGGTTCAAACCCTGTTGAAGTCCTGAATTTTGTTTTCAATTGCATAAAAATCATCCTTCACTTGATTTCATTACTGCAGACCATATATATCATTCTCACAATATATACTAGTACTACATGCATGTTATGTGTATGTTAAAACAGGTAATTCCAGATTTAATTATTTTGCATTGAAGTGTTATAAATTACTTCCAGAAGTACTAATCTTGTGCTGCATGGTATTGTTTCTTCAAATTAATTCACTGTCTGTATATTATGCTCACATGATCCTTGATTAAATAAGGCAAATTGTACTGTAATCCTAACTGGGCTAAAACTCTGCCACTGGTATTGTGTCCATACCAACACTGCACAATAGCATGATCTAACCCTCACTTTACCTGTCTTCATGACTCAGTGTTCTAACATCTCTGAGGGCTGCAAATCCACAGGGTACCCTGGCATGCTCGTTGATCTTTTCCACTATATGCTTACCAACATCAAGGTAGTAAGGGTCCCCAGTGGCCTGAAAAAAAGTCAAGATCTCTAATCTGTCATTCCAAACACAACAATGGCCACAGCACTTTCCCACAAACCATGGCAAGATAATTATTTATAATTGCTGATTCATGAGCACTGAAAGCTCACAACCAGGAAAAGCAGTTACAATCATTTAATGGCCACCTTCAAGATAAGGGGAGGGGAATACATAATAACATATGGACACTGTGTCTTCTGCAAGTATGAGCCCTATCCAAGGAATTAAAAGCACCTGTCAGACTTTTATACTTGGGCATTTCCCCACAGGCAACAAACTAACTAATGCCCTTTGTTAGGTGGCATGCCTGTGGCAGACCACATACCGGTAAATTCAGTTCGTTTTCTCTACAAATTAACACGTTTTTTTTTAGTTTTTTAAATATTTGAAATGCTTTGTCTTGTCCTTAACTGCTTTGATAGTTGGAAACAACAAATCAATGAAAGCATTATGTCATAGCAATTGCATTCAAGGTCACATTGTAACATGTGAAATGACTTACTGAAATTTTACTGCTTGAGCGGGAATTTTACCGAGATTGTGCCCCACTAACCAAGTGTGCCTATTTGTTTTTAGGAGAATACATAAGTTTCCCTTGGAATAAATTGCCCAGCGTCTCCAAATCATCGACACATTTGTTGAAAAATATTTCAAATTTATTCAAATGCTTTGTATTGTCCTCAACTGCTAGTGACAGCCAGAAAGGAGATTTAATTTCAAAATCAAAATAAAAGTAAAAGTGAAACGAAAGAAAATCATTGTAAAATGTCCATGGCTGAAAACTGCCGTTGAAATTTTTTTAATAAAAATTTTCGTTTCCCCTATGGCCAAGAGCTACCATTAATTTAAACGAAAAACGTTTTCATACATATGTTTTAAATTATAAAAAAAAATTTAATATAATTATGCCCTATTTTTCGCAGCTGTCGTCCACCATAATAGTGTATCCCACGTTAACACCAACAGGTATCTTGTTTGAATTACAATTGACAAGTCAATTTTGTTTTGTACCTCATAAAGGAAGTATGTACTTTCTACAAGCTCTGGTCTAAGTGGATGCTGTCCCCAGTGAACCTCAAACTCCATGGTAAATGCCTGCAAATTAGCAAATACATTTCAAATTTAAGTCCACTTGCTAGGGCAATAAATACTGTAAATGTAAAAGGCGAGGAATAACTTCCAACCCATTTACGAAGTATCCTGTAGCCCGCAGATAAAATATAGGCACTTTGGTTAAAATAAAAGTACACTCAGATTTTGAGTTCTTTCAAACTAATTAAATAATTGTTAAGCCTAAAGTCAGCCATTGTACCTAACATGAAGTCTTACTTAACTAAACTGCATAATGTCATTGACTTGTGCAGGTATATGTGTCTTTTTGTCATACAAAGTGCATAGAGATAATAAACAAAGCATCGTTCAACATACATGTACAGCACAAGAACCAGAGTTCACTTGTCCTGATAAAAGCTACAGGTGAAAACTAGCCTTGATAACATGGAGCACCCTAAACGTTGGTAGAAAGAGCTGTCATGAAACCACAGCAGTTTCAAAAATATTATTTTTAAATAGCTGTCTGAGCTAACCAAAGTAGGTGGCTTGCAACCTGATTATTTTTTAATAATCTGAGAGAGAATCTAGTCAAAGGTGGTGATGAGAGGTAAATTATGACAAAGTAGATGGCAGTTTTCGCTGGTTGCCGACTTCTAGTACTACTGTCTAACAATGTC
This sequence comes from Galaxea fascicularis, assembly GCA_948470475.1. Classification (NCBI taxonomy): domain Eukaryota; kingdom Metazoa; phylum Cnidaria; class Anthozoa; order Scleractinia; family Euphylliidae; genus Galaxea; species Galaxea fascicularis. Next base: position 27,255,631 of record OX419335.1, on the reverse strand, counting down.
TGCATTGTAATAAAGACAAAAGTATTAATTTACCTCTGGAAGGAAAGTGTGTTTCTTTGAAACCTCATACAGCATTTGATGAGTTTCAATTGCTTTCTTTAAGTCACCTTTAAGAACCTGTGGAAAGTAATTTACCGGTACAATAAAACATAAATATTCAAGTAAAATACACTCAGGTATTTAAACTGCCTACACCACTTTTCCACAAGTTGTACTGATATTTATCCATTAAACCAATGTGGTAAAATGTGCTGCATAGCATTTCTTGCCCGAGGATGACAATCACCTCAGTTGTTGTACCTTCTATGTACTGTAGCTTGCAGTACAGTCCGGTTTGCAATAGATGACAAACTAGCTTACAATGGAGCTAGTGTTTGATCTCATAATTTTTGAAGAGCCATAATACTGAAGGGCTCCTTCAAGACCATAACCATCTTCTGAGCTGGAAGTAACTGTCTGTCATCAGACAATGTCCAATAAAAAATTGCCCCATGACCGAAAAAATCTTAACTCTGGCCGAACGTTATGTCTTGGGATAAAATTTTTTCTACCAAATAATGAGTAAAATAATGAAAAGCAAAAATAATAATTAAAAAAATGTCAGAACACATTTCTGTTTTGTCCAACCAAAATAGAGACTTGGTCAGATCATGTCCTTTCAAGAAAGAAAAATATTTGCAGCCCTGGCCCCGGTTGTTCAAAGGCTGGATAGGGCTATCCACCAGATATATGTAAATATCTATCCAGTGGATTATAATTAGCTTTCCCAATACTTATCTGATGGATAGTGATTTATACGGTGGCTAGCGCTATCCGACATTTGAACAACCGAGGCCTGATCTATATGTCTTGATTGTGGTTTCTAAACAAGCTGTTATGAGTCCAGGAAAATGAAATGAGTGTTTGTTCATTTGGATGAACTTTCACAGGTCATAAGCCAAACACAGGGGGAAACCACATTTGGATGAACTTTTCATAGGTTATAAGCCAAACACAGGGGGAAACCACAGGAAAAAGGAAACAAAAACAAGAATGAATTACATGTCTTTTTCCTTCAGATTGTTATCATTTCATTCAAATAACCTAGCACCACTTATTCTCTTAAGCCAATGACACGCTAGACGATTTTAAACGCTGATTGTACCAATTTGCCACTCCAATTTTCTTCCAATTCTGCTCTGTCATTTTGGTAAGTCGTGATAAAAGTCACCCAACCTGATTGGTTGACTCATCTGCTGATTTGCAGTGACGAGTGCACAAAATCACAGAAATGGACACACTAGGTGAATGCCAGCAAGTATAGTCACTGATATCTAATATGCCAAAAATCACAATAGCTGGACCAGACACACTAGGTAATTTAGTCTACTGTGTCATCCCCTTTAGAGTTTGGTCACAGCTAGCTTGGACACAAAATTCAATCTTTAAATCAACAAGAGACAGTTATGCACTGAGCCCTTTCCATTAAAATATTGCAAAATATAAATGGCATGTTACAGCATGTCAAATAATATCAGCTATTTGATTAATCAAGCTTATTCTTGTAAAATTCACATTGTGGAAGGTTACTGTACAGTGAAGTACCGTAGGTACAGCCTGTACATTGTACGACACAAATATCAAGGGAAAAGAACTTACTTGAAGTCCTGGCCAAAAAGCTTGCAGTGCATCCATGTAAGCATGAGCAGTTCTGTCTGGTTGATGCATCTGTACACTCAGAAACAATGGACCCTGGTTGATGTACTGCATTATTGACTTGTAATGCTATTTCAAAATATCACAAAACAACTTTTGGTTGGTCAACTGTAAAGAATCAATTAACTTTGAAATGCACTTAGTCGCTCGGCAGTCTTATAGAAATCTGCAAAATACATGGCAATTAAAGGTAGACAGGTGATGATAATGAGCATCCTCTAGGCTCTGCATATGACCTACCTTGCCATCAAGGTCACTTTGGTTTTAATGCAAGATCTCTTTATCCTTATCAAACTAGAATTTTGAACATTTGGTTTTTGAGGAAAGAAGGCCCGAGAACCCAGAAAATAAACCTCCATTAGCGCGACCACGAGCTACAAAATGATACCAAGCCCACACTATCCAGTAGAAGGCAAGGACCCCCATGTCTGTACCAAACCAATGCAATAATACAGGGATAGGAAATTCGGTCTTAAACAACTTCATGGTGTGAAGTGAAAGGGAGGAAAGAGCATTGGTAAGGTTGAACTGGGTAGAAAGAACCTTTAAAGGCAGATACACTGACATTCTGGAACAGAGCAAGAAGATAAAAATTAACAAAGATAGTAAGCACCATACCCTGTTAAATCTCTCCAAATACATTTCATCTCCAAGTAGAATGTAGGCTTTTAAACAATACTCATAGTATGAATCAATACCTGCCCCAACACTACTGTCTGTTGACATCAGAAGAAAAGATTTAGTAAATGGTGGAAGTAAGACATTTTATCATATGACCCGTACGGCTCCGGGCGGGCTTTCATTCTAAAACTATTGAGAAAATCCCCATATGAGGGCCGTACGCATTAGCCTGAGCAGGGCCGGAAAAAGCCGTACGGCCCTGTTAGGAACACGTACAGCCCTGCACGATACGATTTTGGAGGATTTCGTCGTGTCTAACCATGTAAATTTATTTTACAACCAGAAAGCAAATACAAACAACATATTAGATCAATTTTATGTGCAAATTAGTCGCTTTTTTGTAAAAACTTCATCTTTTACGCGCTCATGAAGAGTCTAAGGAGGCCATATGATAAAATGTTTATTGACTGAGTTAGGTCGGGCCGGATGGGAAAATATTTGGCTCTCCATGATGGCGCACGGACCTCGCTGCGCTCGGTCCATACCTGCCATGACCTCGAGCCAAATGTGACCCTCCACGGGAAAACGTACACTAACGACCTTCCGTTACATGGGCTAAAACGTTAGCTATCCGTTAGTCATCTGTTAGAAACGTTTGATGAAACCATTAGTAGCGTTAGTCAATCCGTTAGCAGGTGACTCTTGCCCGTTAGAGCGTTAGTCATATCCGTTAGTAGCGTTAGTCAATCCGTTAGCAGGTGACTCTTGCCCGTTAGAGCATTAGTCATATCCGTTAGCACCTGATCCTTGCCCGTTAGAGCGTTAGCCGTATGCGTTTGTTAGCTGTATCCGCTCGTATCCTTGCCCATTAGAGCATTAGCCGTATCCGTTCGTTAGTGAACCGTCAGAAAACTGAGCGACAGCTAACATTCGATTGGCAGGCAGTTTCTGATAAACGAAACTCGAAAGACGCTAAACAGAGCTCGATGTTTTGTTTTTGTTCTCTCTGGCAAAAAACATCCGGTGACAAAAGTCTGAGCTTTCTTTATGTTACACAGTGAAATCTCTGGCAAGGTGCAATGAGACGAAAAATACTCTGTCTTAAAACGCCGAATTTCGTTACTACAGAGTTTATGATGGGCCATTTATTGCTGAGTAATTGTGTATTTTTAGTTGCTTAAGTTAACCTTCAAGCGGTTCGAATACTTTGATGTGCTGGCTTCAGTTTATCGCAAACAAATTTGCATAAAGCATGTGAAGTTGTGAACATGAAGTGTCAATCAACCGGAGATCAATGGGTTTCCAAGACAAACGTTGTGTGATTAATACACACTGCCTGGGATGTAAAAGCTTCTTTCAATTAACGGGTAGTTCTAAAATAAATGAAGGTCGTCATACAAGAATTTTATGAACAGAGTTGATAATGTAAATTGGGGTATGTTGCGGTCGTCACGCAACGCTTCCAAATGTCTGCTCTTCATTCCCAGTGGATCAAATTTCAACAAAAATTTGCATAAAATTGTTTATCAAAAATCTGAAGTTCGAAATGGCGATGAGGGAGATACTAATATTATTTGAACTCAAAGGTCCACTGATGTATTTTTTTGAAACTTTGAGTATGGGATGGAGATAACTGCCAAACATTCGCTGTAGTTGGTAAACTGCGGTTGTTTGGCAGATTCTCAGCGAAAGACGCTTTCACTGTCGGCTGCTGTCGCTTTTTGCGCTCGTTTAAGACTCCGTCTCTCGCTTGTTTCTGTCGGTTGTCGGGGTCCGTTGTTGGAGTTGTGGGAAAAGATTATCCTGTTTTCGGAGCCAATTCGATTCATTCTGATTCAATTTCCGCAGTTCATATGTGTGATTTCATTCACATTCACAACTTACGATCCGTTAGAACTGGTGATCAGTCACTCGAACTTTAGGACAAACCATTAGAACGTTAGCGCAAACCGTTGGAGCGTTAGGACAAACCGTTAGAACGTTAGCGCAAACCGTTAGAGCGTTAAGACAAACCGTTAGAAGGTTAAGGCTGAGCGTTAGAACGTTAGTACAAAGCGTTAGAACGACTTCAAAGCTGTTAGCAATCCGTTAACTATCTGTTAGTTTTCTAACGTTTAACGGATGATCGTTAGTGTACGTTTTCCCGTGGAGGGTCACAAATATTTTCCCGTCCGGCCCTCCCACTCAGTCAATAAGTACATATCAAGGGACCTCAAAATAAATTAAGAGCTTGTTAGGAATTTGATTTTATTAGACTGATACTGAACAAACTTCTTACAAAATGAACAAAATGTGTCACTATGATCATACTCCAGACAATTATAAAAATTAACTGTGGTGACAAGAATATTGAGATACTTTTTATACATTTACTTCATTTACCTCTTCGAACCCAATCACCATTGTGAATATTAATGACAGTGCCAACCAAATCACTGTTACGGCTGCGGTAAATCCAGATTGCCTCCATAGCTTTCTGGGCCTTTGCCTGTAGCATCAAATTGAGATTTAAAAAGAGTTACCTCAGAGCCATAGTAAAATAAGGACATAACTAGGTGACCCCAATGACCCTGTGTAGTCCAAACTTGAACAAAGCAATGAGCATGCTGACTGAACAGACCAAACATTACTTCTTTCCACTCACACTGAAGCCACATAAGTGATGATTTTGGCACTGTGGCACGAGGTGGATCCATAAAACCATCCTTTCAACTGCTAAATTTCTCCCTAAAATACTGCATTTTCTTAAGGGTTAATTCAAAGATAAAATAAAACAAGGAAAGAAATGTACCTCAAATATTGGATCTCCGGTAAGTCTGGAGAGAGCACCAAATTCCATAATCATTGTCCCTGCACAAGCTGTGCATGTATCAGACTCGCTGCCTGTATTGGATGATGGATGATGTATGCCATACTTCAAGTTCACCTGATCAGAAGAAAGGAAAACAAAGTAAGTTGCAAGCTGATATGTTTGGATGTTTCTGTAAGGTTTCTGGTTTCTTGGTAAATATCCACCACTAGCCACTTCCACTTTGGTGAATAGTTGTTAACTATCATCTTGATAAAAAGTAAACACTTGATGGTAGGAGCATAAAACATATGCAAGTAAATACAGAGCTGCAAATAACTGTTCGTCATCAGATAATGCCCGACTAAAATCTGCCAATGTCCCACAAAATCTTAGCTTTGCATTGGTCTGGACGATTTTTTTACCATTTCTGTTTTGTCTGACCAAACCTTTTACCTAAATTTAACATTGTGTAGTTTCAGAAAATATCCATACCCCCCCCACGGAAGGGATTGGAAATTCCGGAGGGTGGGGGGGTTCAAAGGCCCAGGAATTTCCGGAGGGGGGAGGGGGGTTGCCTCGATCAATTTCGTCTTTTTCCAGACCGGTCTCAATTTTCACACAAGTTTCGTTGTTTGCAAATTTAAAGCACAAAATGAATATTGTTATGCTGGTTAGGCTCGATATATTCTGTCGCCGCTAGAATCCAATCATTTTCCCGAGTAGCGGCTGGTGTCGAAGCGTATGTTGTGGAAAGTAGATAATTATTTGTGCTGATTGAAAATATGTCTGTCGCACTTGACCAGGTACTTTTGTCACTCCTATCTGTATCGTTTCAGCTGGAGGATTTTGTCGCATTTTTAAGTTGCCGTCGCAAGCGTGAAAAATAGTTAATGAACTGAAAGAGTGCATCAACATTGAATTAGCAGAAATTTGGAATCGGTCGATAACAGACCCTTACCTCGTTAGCAATGATTCTTGAACGAGGAAAACAGTACAGTAACAGTTATAGTTCATAAGGCAAATATATCTTTAAGCGAGCCGTTTGCGATACAAATCAGCAGAAATAAGATAAATAAACGACTTGTTGCTTCAATATTTCCGCATATTAAAGCCGAAGACAAAGGGGAAAAAATCGTTCGACATCCGTTTTGAATCACGCGAAATCATAACATTTACATTAAAGCCCAAGGGAAGGTTATGTGATTTAGGGAAATCCTGAATGGGAGCGAGTAACATAATCCTTTCACACAAGTTTGTTTACATTCCATGTAGTGTGTGAGGCTGAATAATTTAGTTTCAAACGCAGGCATGGTGCTTGCAACGTCATTTTCGACAAAACTTTAAATTAAAAGAAAAATGTTTTATAAAGATTTTAAAGGTTCAAGCAGGTTTTCAGAGAAGGTGCAGTACAAGGCGGTTTACCACGGGCTAATGCCGTCAGAAATAAATGCCGCAAAGTGAAATTATGCAAATTTCGAAAAAATCGGCGACGTATCAAATTTTCACCGCCAGTTGACGCGACGCCAATCTGTCACGAAAAAAGACTGAATTACATTTCACGGCTACAAAAAAATCGAAAACGCATTATTTTTACTCTTCTTTACTCTTTTGCGCTATAAAATAGCTTATATTTTGGTTTCCACAAGGAATGATAAAATTTCCAGGAGGTGTGCGACAAAAATGGAATTTCCAGAGGGTAGGGGGGGGTCCTTTTTGTGAGCCGATTTTGGAAAATCCAGAGGGGATGGGGGGTTATAGGAAAAATCCCTTCCGTGGGGGGTATGGATATTTTCTGGAACTACACATTTAACTACAACATCATATGTAGTTAAAGTTGATATTATTTCATATAAACTACCATACATTTACTTATGCGTATGTATAATTATTGTTGTTGTTAAAATATCACATGATAGACACTATCAAACCCAGCTTACTCTAGGGTAGGGTATGCCAGTTGAGGTGTTGAAGGCTGGAAGCAGGCGATACCCAATCTCCTTTGCCATGGGCACCAGTTCATTGTTATACCACAACATGCCTTTTCCGGCATTTTTCAGGGCTACTGCTGCAAAATGTCCACCCAGGAGACCTCTGTTAATAGATAAAGTATAAACAGCAACAAGTCTAGTTGTTAATCAGACTTACATGCAGTGGATCTATAACCATTTTTGAATATCCTACAATGTTTGATACACAATGGAGAAGCAGAAGACACATACTAATCTTGCATTATGTTACTCACTAAACACTCCATGGGATAGTGGGTCTTTAAAAATGTTCTCAGTCTAACTTGATAAATGATATCTTTAACAAACTGATTGTACTAAACAGTACCAGAAGCTACACATATAAGCTACCAGTACACGTAAAATCTAAGAGACAAGTGCATACATAGACAGTACATGTCATTTACACCAAAAAATAAAGAGGACTTCTTACTTACCCCAACACCCTTATGTTGGTTTCAAACACTGACACCACCACATCATTATCAAAAGACACATCTTTGATGACCATTCTGACTGCCTTTTCAAACTTTTCTATTTCTCCTAGAACCTTGGAAAGGGAAATAGCATAATACAGGTTTATGATATGGATAAAAGAATAAACCACAAAACTCAAGGTGGAATGGTTCCCCAAACAACAACTTACTGCCAAGGTATCCAGTGTGTCGATTAGCGTCAAGGAAAACCTTATGTACAAAGCAACAAACAAAGTTAATTTGAAAATTTCCAATAGTGTTGAAAAGTAAGGTGACAAAGCTTCCTATTTACGACCAGTTGAATTTTATTCCTGTCAACTTTTGAGAAGCTATATGAAAGGGATACTTTGTGGGAAAAATCATTCTCTAGGAACTTGGGTAAATTGACATGGTCTGTAACATACCTTTTGTCTTGATTTGATGAGTATGTGATTATTACAAGACACAGAACCATTAAATTAACAAAGCCCCCAAGACGAACCCCAGTACAGTGAGGCCTTTGGCAACAATGAAACACTTTTGCAAAGCAACACTTTAATTCTGTAGTTTCCCTAAATCCATACAAAATTCTCAGTAATTACATGCAACCGGCATCAAGCAAGGGAAGATGTGCACATGCAACAAATTGGTTTTGGTCTGCTTCTCACTGGCTGAAAATGGTTCAAGTTTTGTCAACCAATCACCGAGTGAAGTGAAGTAAAAGCATTTGAAGCAAACACCAATAATTTTGCTTTTGACACTCAATTGAGAACAGCTCTTGATACATTTTCCTCGAAAACAGAACTTGGAGTTGGAGGGGCAGATCTACTAGAGGTTAGAAACTCACTTTCCAAGGGCATCATCAACATCCCCTCGACTGGGATCTACACCTCTGACACGTCCTTTACAGCTCAGTGGCATTAGTTCATCTGCTGGATAGGCATGGTCCTATGAGGAGCATCAAAAATTTCTTCATCATTAAATGAGGAGACAATAATTCAGGCAACTAAATTGTTTTTCTCTGTAACCAACTGAATTGATGCATGGATCAGTGTTCATTCTAGGGTGTGTTATTGTGCTATTTTTCGCAGCGACGCAAATTGTTCCTATGAGTCACCTGTGTCGCACTTTAACAACAACTTAAGTCACCTGTTCTTTATGGATTTTAAAATTTGTTTGCTGTTATGTGGCAAACAAATATCTTAACAGCACTGGAGTTTTCTTGGTTACCATTTTGTGTTGGTGCTGAGGGGACCTAGGAACCATATCCAATTGCATGTGACACTGTCAGGGAAGACATGGCATCAAAACAAAGAACACTCAGGACTGCATTTCTACAATTACGTTCTTCAGTTGATGGATTAGTTAATGAACCAGAAAATATAATGGCAATCCATGTGGAAGAAGATGAAAAACCCTACAAAGTTGAAGAATTAGAACAAGAGCAAAGAAGCCAAGACCAATGCCTTAATTTTGTAAATTTGTTGTTTTAATAGTTGTGAGTTCAAACACAAACCTTGACCCATTTCTCAATTATTTTGGATTTGTTACATGTATGTACCTTCTCATTTGTTGGATGTCCCCAACTGTTTTAGGCAGTGGGACTCACTTGGTGTCTCACTTGGTACAATTTCTAGAATGAACACTGTGAATGATTGCTGTTCTTCTCTATTTAAACCCAAACTAAAGAACTCAACCCTGTACTATAAATCCTCTCTTGTTTCTTTTTCTTGCATTTTTGGCAAAAGTCATAACGTCATTCATTAAATTCAGGTCTCGAGGCCACAAAATAAATTACAGACCTGTAATTCAAAAGTACATGTAATAATCAGGCTGTCAACCAAAGTACAGTGAATTTAAAGACACATGGATTCTAAGGCCAAATCACCATTCACTCTTTTTTCCACAGCACTTTTTAATTCATGATTTTATCAATATTCTCCTCTTAAGAGTAAGGAGGCCTTGGCAAAAGGCTACCAATACCAAACTAGAAAAATAACTAAAATAATCCAAACAAGTGGAAAATAAGCTTTATTAATTTTAGCTCAAAAATATTCCACCAGGCAATGCCATATTGCAAAGTAATAAGAGTTCCTCTATAAATGAGAATTCATCATTGGTATCACAATATGTGATGAAAGATGTTACATCAAACTTGCCTGGTGATTTGAAATAATTATACTCAGCATTCTCATAATTTCATGTTATCAAACAGTATGCACGGCAGAAATTTGTCAGAGTGTAAAATATCAACACAACTGACCAAACAAAATAGACTTAAGACTCTTTAAAATCACATAGCAACAAAAATCCTTTACAGGAATTTGCAAAACCTGCTGTTACAATGTATCTTCACAGGCAGGGACCGAAATCATTTTCGTCATCCAACAAACACAGGTTTACTGCACTCAAAAAAATAAACTGCTATGTGGTGGTGACTTTGTGCCTTCAATAAGCCTTTTAGTACTCATTTCCATTCAGTGAACTACTCCAGGGATGTGAATGAGTTTCATACTAGTCTGATAACCCTGCCTTGTAATGAGTTAACAATGCCAGAGACATACTCAAGAACATGGTTACTTTCTCCACTGTCCCCTCAAACAAACTCTCAGGGCATCCATCAAATTTGTATCCTACATGCCTAAAATGCATGCATAGGGAAAGAATCCAATTTTTTTTGCCTCGACAAAATTAATAAAATCAACCATATCTTTTATAATTTTTTGGATGGAATTGAATAAGAAATTGTTAAATTGTACATTTCTGGTAAAAAGTAGTGCTTCACTTAGAATGAAGTTAAGTGTTAACAGTCATGGACCAGTAAAATGTTTGAGGTCTTGACTCTAAAGTAGACAGGCCTCTCAGTCTCAAACACAGTTTGTTGTTCAGTTCACATAAAATAGTCCTTGCACCTTTGACAAAAAGTTCATCATTTTAAGCACTATAAAGATAATTTATACTGGCATAGGTGAGGTCACTGTTTAAAGAAGATACAGAGACAACAACAACAAAGACTCGGCAAGATTCAGAAGACACCTTTAAAAGTCAGAAACAAAGTCGACACCTTCCAAGGGGTAGAAGCAACAGGCAACAAGGCTCCAAAAACAGGTGTTTATCTTCTCCTGAAACACCAACAACTGACAGAAATTGTATGAAAAGGACAACACTTTGCAACAGGGACAATTTACTTTTAATTCCTTTCTTTTTTCTGTGGCAACAGTGGCATTTGTCCCTCACCAAACTGGCGACAGACACAGTCATAAACAAGCAAGAAAGCAACACCAGACCACCCCTGGGAAGGCCTCAATATACATCGTTTTCAGTCATGTGACCAGCAGCCATATTGGTTCAATGAAACATTTGAATCAAAATAAAGTTCAATTCCCAGGGTTAGCTTTGTGCACCAACATGGCCACCATTCCTTTGTTTTTGTGTACCTACACCGCCGTCGTGACATCATGTGAAAACGATCTATTGGGCCGTTGAAATATGTGATTGATATATACCAGAATAACATTTATTTTCTACTTCAAAAATATAAGCCTGGCATCCAATGCCCCCATGTACATATAAATACAAGTCATTCTGAATGAACTACATTAAATTTTGTACATTTAATTCACACCTGGGCGTCAAACTCTTGACTGGTATGAATGTGGTAAAATACTCCCCTCCCGTTGATCCAATGATATTATTATTGGAACTGATGGCCGAAAGCAATGTTCATCCCATCGAAGAGGCCACATGTTAACATTCATCATTACAAACGACATTGACTCAAAAAATATCATGAAAATTTGTTTCAACTTCTTCCAACCTTACTGGCACATAAAAACATTGTTGTTATTGAGTCTCAACTTCCACAAGTTCAACGCTTTGGTACTAAAAGTTGTTTTCTTAACTAAAGGCCACTAAGCTTAATCTTGACGAATATTCCACAGGTATACAACTGCCAAAAGCACCTAATTTCAGGAGTTAAGCTTGAGCCTTATAAATAAAGCACTTAACTTTACATGTTTTAACTTTGAGGAACCTGTGACTGTCTGGATACGACCTACGTAACCATAGCTTTGCTTTTATTGACGAAAATACACCCTTGCCTTTAATAAGCATGATATTTTGAACACACTGAAATTTATCAAGAATAATTTATCGTTTCACGTAACTTGAGCTTACCTTTAACAACGAGCTAACAGCTCAACAAAGAACGCAATGTACTTACCATGTAAGAGTTGTAGGCATGGTGGAACATCTCCAAGACTTTATTCCTGCGAGAAAAAGTCAAGGACGTTACTAAACGCTCTCTTAATGAGAAAAGGCCTCAGCAAAAGGACCTACCTCATAGTGTGTTTCTCTTCGGGCGTCATTGAGGAATGACTGCGTTCGCCACCGGCATAAACAAGGAAAAGACATGCCACTAGTGATGACCAACAAGGTCGACTCATAACGACAAAATGAGTGGACCAAAGTCCAGTCTACCGGTACAGCGAGTTGTTCCGGTGTCAAGTCACATGGTTTTAGTCTCTTTTTCCCATAAAAGCGCGTTCTTTTCGTAAACACGCAACAGCCATTTCATAACCACTTTGCCTTCGTGGCACGGAGGAATTTTTGGAGGACTGGAAGCCAATGACGTCAGACGCCCACACTGAGCGTGAGACGCGTTCGCGTTTATCACGCGACAAAACTCGTGAAAAAAATGCTCGAGTTTCTCCAGAAAGGAAAGGTAACAAGCAATACAAAAGAGATTATGAAAGACGTAAAATCTTTCTATGCGAGCTGGCCTAGAACCAACTAAGCAGGAGAAGTGCTTGCTAAGATGCATGTTTTCGTACACAGAGACCTAGTGGGTGTAGCAAAATTGCCCTGGGTGGCCCATACTCTGCAATCTTGGTTCAACATGGGTCACCCAAGACCAATAGTGGTTTTTAGTGGTGAAGGGGAACCATATTGCCCAGTATTGGCTCATATTCGCTGACATTGATAAAGGGTCAACCACAATGGCTAATATTGGCCAGTGGTGATCTATATTGGCCAAAGGTCACCCACATTGGCCAATATTATTCCAGGGGCCTCCCATATTGGCCAATAGTGGCCAAGGGTCAAACATGTTGATCAATATAGACGAAGCATAATCCATATTGGCCAACATTGGGCAAGGGCAACCCATATTAGCCAATATTGATCTGTTGCTGGCTTACATTGGCCAATATTACTCATGGGTCAACAACATTGGCCAATATTGGTCTTTGATGGCCTCTGTTGGTCATTATTGGTCAGTATTGGTCATATTGGCCAGTATTATCCAAGAGTAACCTACAATGGCCAATATTGGCCCGAGGTCTCCAATGTTGGCCAATGGTGGTCAAAAGTCAATCATGTTGACCAATAGGGGGCCTCGGGCGAGCCATATTGATCAATTTATAACAATATTGCCTAATATTGACCTGTGGTGGCCCATGTTGGCCAATATTGGCCAATATTATCTAAGGGCGAATCCACATTGGCCAATATTGGCTCGGGGTCTCCCACATTTGCCAACAGTTGACAAGGGTCACCCATGTTGACCAATAATGGCCTGTGGTAACCCATATTGGCCGATAAATGTCAAGGGGGGCCTCATAATGGTCAACGGTACCCATATTGGCCAATGTTAATCCATGTTAACAATGTTTATTATCTGTTTTGTTCCTTGTCCTTGGCTCTTTCAATTAGTGTTCCGGTAACGTTTTTCTTCGGAATTTGCGTAACACACCTCGAAGAAAAGCCAAATAAATAACCCTGCCAGAGAATTCAGTCTCGATACTTTTCCTTATAAAATTGGTCTCGCTTATGCTAACTTTCCTGGCATTCTATTTCATACTATACCTTGTGATACAGGCCGCTATTTTCAGCCAAGGGCACATTAAAGCGTTTAATTTTTTTTCTTGTAGAGCTGTTTAGTTTCTTTTTGTTGTTGTTGTTGTTGCTGCTTTTTTATGGTAAAATCCACTGAAAGTTAGGTTAAAGCCGTTGCATGCAACGTTAAACAGAATCTGATAAGAGACCAAAAAGCATGAAAAAGGTGCACATCAACTGTCTGTTATTCATCAACTCCCGTATTTTTTATAAAATTTGAACTAGCTCATACTTTTCACGGCAGCATATTAAAAACACGTTAACTAAAAATAGCCAACAATTACTTGGTCGACAGACTCAAGAAGAAACCAAACTTTTAAAAGGAATTTGTAACAGAAATCCACTGATTTGCATCAGGCTGTTAGGGTGAAATTTTCGGCGATTTATTTAAACAAATAAAGAGACGTAAGGCAGCCTAAGGGCTGCACGATTCCAGGTTGTTTTATTGTGTTGGGAAAAAAATCCGTCAAATTACCTGGCGATTTTAGCAGTGACGACAACATGGTACTCTCTAATTATTCAGCAAACATCCGATCGCCTCGTCGATGCAATATTGGCCCTCGTTGGTTATCTCTTTAACTGAATTGAAAACCTTGTAAGCAGCACAAGAAGTCAGGATTCATGGTCAAAAAGCTTTGCTTGATTCAGCCGGCATGGAGCAACATGTTTCCTGTCCACTACTTTGCTGACTGAGTGGTACAGAATAAGAGACACTAGGACGTGGCGCCATGCATGCAAAAGCGTACCCTTTGTGAAACCACTGAAGACCGTTGTGCCGCACGAGTGCACTGTGCTACTCCTAAAGTACTGAACACCGCTAAAGCACAACAATTGGACAGCAATAACAGGTACTCATCACACTTTGATGCATTGAAACCTGAAGGAGACGAAATGTTATGGAGCCCATACGAATCAAAAAGAGATCAGCATCACTTTAGTTCAAAGCAAGACCAGACTTAACGGTCATTTGGGATAAATAATTTGTGAATCCCAAATCAGGCTGAATTTGAATAAATAACGAGTTGCTTTTCTTTTTGGCAAATTCCCAAATGACACGCTACTTTGCCTTATAAATTGTTAATGACTCAATACAAGTAGAAGAATTTATTTCATAAAGAATTCGGCAGCCGTATACCCTGGGTTCCAGAGGATATTTTTTTCTTATCGATACTGATGGTTGGCGGCGAAGCCGCGTTAACGAGGCGCAAAGCGCCGAGGAGAAAAAAATAACCTCTGGTCACAGGAGTACGCAATCTCATTTCCATGTGACAAATTAGTTCAGAATTTGAACTAGTTCGTTGATTGGTTCTTCAAAGGAAACAACAATTGTGATTGGCTTACGAAATGCGTGGTTTCCCAGCCGACGTGAAACAAGAGCTACGATTGGCTTAGTAAAAGCGTGGTTTCCCAGGCGACAGCTCAGCAAGGAAATGAGGTTCATTATTCGTGTGACCAGAGGTTATTTTTTCTCCTTTCGGCGCTTCGCGCCACGTAATTTCCCGCAACCAAACGAAAAAAATAACCTCTGGCACCCAGGGTAGCAGCCGTAAGTAGTCGTATTAATTCCCTGTGGACGAAAGAAATGAATGACTCACATGAACTGGTCAAAAATGTGGAGTGTAAGTATACGAATGTGGTATAACGCGAGCATTTTAAATCGATACGTTACCGCCACATGGTACGACACTGACCTGGCCTACCCCCAGTGGGGGGTACTTTGGATTTCAAGTGACGGGGATGATCGAAGGATTTTTTGGAATTTGAAATTTTCGATTCCTGGATTTAACTTTGGCAAGTACGTATCTTTTAGCCTGCGTCCCAGACAGTAAACATACCGCCGGACTATATCTCGGTTTTCACCAAGGTCTCCAGTGACACGTCCGGCCTGCTGCATCGCAGGTGAGGTTCGATTTAAGTAGGCATTTTTATGGGTATTCACAACAATCTGAGACCGCACATCCCAGCCGCGTAGTTGTGCGAATAAAGTACAGTCCTTTCCGGATATTTTAAAGCTCAGAGATTCGGTATTTTTTTTTGGGGGGGGGGGGGGTGGGAGAGGGGACTTGTTACCCTGGGTGTCAGAGGTTATTTTTTTCGTTTGGTTGCGGGAAATAACGCGGCGCGAAGCGTCGCAAGGAAAAAAGATAACCTCTGGTCACACGAATAATGAACCTCATTTCCTTGCTGTGCTGTCACCTGGGAAACCACGCTTTTACTAAGCCAATCGTAGCTCTTGTTTCATGTCGGCTGGGAAACCACGCTCTTCGTAAGCCAATCACAATTGTTGTTTCCTTTGAAGAACCAATCAACGAACTAGTTCAACTTCTGAACTAATTTGTCACATGGAAATGAAGTTGATTGCTCGTGTGACCAGAGGTTATTTTTTTTTTCCTTGCGACGCTTCGCGCCGCGTTATTTCCCGCAACCAAACGAAAAAAATAACCTCTGGTTCCCAGGGTAGGGGCTTGTTGGAGGCGCTGGGGATTGTTTTGGTTTTGAATTTTTTCCCAATTCGACATTCCCGCACTTGAAATCCTCCCCCACCGCCCTCCCCCTCTCCCCACTTCACCCGCTGGGGGCCTGCTTTACAGTTGTTTTGAACTGAAATCGCTGTTTAGTTTCGATAGCTGCTAAAACAGAAATTCGAATTCTCCTTCAACCTGTACCTTTCATAATAGTTTCTAGCTTCTAATAGATTTCTATGTGGAAATTTTGAAACTGGTGTTTTACAATGTTTCACTATGGGTTTTTTAGGACGTACGTACTGTACAGTTTTATCCGTGATGAAACTCACAATACCCAGGTAGTGAGGGTAGTAGTGAGGGTAGTGAATAAGGCAGCTGGCCTGTCCCAAAGACGGACACTGACGTGGCAGACGCACACAAAACGTCGTTAAATTTCTGGTGAAAATATTTTCTTGAAAATGATTCCTTTTAGCAAAGGAAAAGGTAATCGTTTTTTTCCCTCTGAGAGATAAGCTTTCCAGCTCCAACCGCTCCCAATTTGTGCTTATTTGAACAAGCTCTGGCTTGGAAGTTGCACAACAGAAGTCACCGTCGTCCTTGTCGTTTTATTTACTTGATTTGCTAATAATCTAATTTGCTAAATCTGATTTTTTGTGAGTTATACGACCCGCCTCGATTAGCTTTGCTATAAGTGGGTTGTATGTTTTTCTAATTTGTTGAATTGAATCTATTGAAATAAAGTGATGAGGCCCTGTTAGGGGTTTTAGGGATAAGGGATAACTGGCAGAATAACTTTAAAGATAAGGGATAACTAAGATAGTTTTCGGGATAACAAAAAAAAAATGGCTTTGATTTCTCAATTGTCACACGTTTGGTCACTTTTGCCAAGGATTTGCATGACCGGCGACCGGTAACGAACAGTAACGGGTCATTTATCAGTCCAAATTCAAGCAAGATGGGTCAGATGTCAAATTCCAAAGATAAGTAGTTTTGGGTATAACAGTCTCGGTAATTTTAGGGGTAAGGG
Organism: Galaxea fascicularis; assembly: GCA_948470475.1. Lineage (NCBI taxonomy): Eukaryota > Metazoa > Cnidaria > Anthozoa > Scleractinia > Euphylliidae > Galaxea > Galaxea fascicularis. The sequence continues at coordinate 27,238,676 of OX419335.1, read as the reverse complement.
ATAACTGCCCCTGGAATTTTAGAGATAAGGGATGACTAACCCCCCCCCCCCCCCCCAAACAGGGCCTCAGTGAATATGATGATGATGATGTCGTCATAATCATTATTTTCAAATAGTTGAACTCTTGTTTATTGTTAATCGAACAGCATCAAAGTAGATATATACAAAACAACAACTTTGTTTGCACATCAGCTGAGTCAGTGTTCCAGACCAAAGCATGATTTTTTTCGCAGTCGCAGATCATTGCCATGATTGTCAGCCTTGGCAATAAAATGTTTTTTTTTGTTGGTACGGCTTTTTCTAACATTTCAACCTTACAAATTGAGGAGGGAGGTTTGAACAGAGGTGGCCTTTTATTAGCTCGTCAAAAGACGGGTCAGTAGCTGTGGTACACTATAATTTGACCGAAAAGCAATCAGAACTAAAGACGATTGCGTTACCAAGTCATCAGTTTACAGTGTACTGCTATGAAATTGTTACATTTTAAAAAAAAGTTTTCAGTGCAATCACTGGCTAATTTTCAGTCGTCAGTAAGAGTATCGTAGTGGAAAGTCAGAGCCTGAGCTGATAGCGTGGGCGAAAGTTTCGCTCAACCTTTTTAATGTTCTTGTTATTTGGATGATTCATATAGCTTGTTATGGAATCATTTGATAACATTCAAGGTGCTGACAGAAAGAGGCTATTACAACATACTGTTTTGTAGCCTGCGGGCAAGCTCTCCCAGGGGGTAGAGGGTGGGGAAGAGAGACTTTGCTCGCAGCAAAAACCTAAGGATAAATTTTTAAGGACCTTACAGCCACAAAGTCAATGACAAATCTTGAATATTTTATTTTATATGCATTGCAATACCTCTTTGACACTACCAACAAAAGGTTATAAAGATATGATACAAATTAGGAAAACTGTCTTGGTTTATGACAAACTTATAAATTAACTTGTTCTACATCAGTGCAGTAAATGTACACAGCACAAAGCATTAATGAGTTGCTAAGAGAAAGCGTAATGATGGTGATGATGATAATGGCAGCAATAATTTTGTGGTCTACAAATTTAGTCATCACATCAACTGAAAGGTCATTTTGTGAGTTCATAACTAATGCTTTGAAAGCCTTAGGGCGCTTCCAATATTTTTCAGATTCCCTTATTTAATTCCCGTTTTACAGTAGGATTGGCACATGCAACTATCAAATGCCCCTTTCTTTAGAGATAAAGACTACAGCTCTGCATTTTTTTTTTCACCTTAAACATTTTCCTCCACATTTTCACTGCACATTTTCAACATGATTCCTCTTGGCAATGAGAGATATGAAATGTACTCTATGAGAATTCAGAACTTTGAATGATTTATGCAGATTATTAAAAATTAACTAATTAAAATCACTACAAGGTATAAACAGCTTTTACTTAACACGTCTTCCCCAAGTGTGAGAGCTAAAACTGATGTTTAAGCTTCATGTAAAGAGTAGTCCAACAGTGATAAATTTGTAAGTTGGTTTAGCTTCATCCACATTACACA